>OX345636.1:28004465-29204465 GCA_947044365.1 Petrosia ficiformis
AAGTATGGTCATACATGTACATGTATGTGCACTACACGTATGACTCTCAGTACTAGTAGAGTCATACATGTATATACATGTATGTACATATACATATATACATGTACGCATGTGTATAAGTATGGTCATACATGTACATGTATGTGCAATACATGTATGACCCTCAGTACTTGCAGAGTCATACATATATATGTACTCATATGTTGCTAAGTATAAGTATGGTCATACATGTACATGTACATGTATGTGCACTACACGTATGACTCTCAGTACTAGTAGAGTCATACATGTATATACATATACATATATACATGTACGCATGTGTATAAGTATGGTCATACATGTACATGTATGTGCAATACATGTATGACCCTCAGTACTTGCAGAGTCATACATATATATGTACTCATATGTTGCTAAGTATAAGTATGGTCATACATGTACATGTATGTGCACTACATGTATGACTCTCAGTACTAGTAGAGTCATACATGTATATACATGTATGTACATATACATATATACATGTACGCATGTGTATAAGTATGGTCATACATGTACATGTATGTGCAATACATGTATGACCCTCGGTACTTGCAGAGTCATACATATATATGTACTCATATGTTGCTAAGTATAAGTATGGTCATACATGTACATGTATGTGCACTACATGTATGACTCTCAGTACTAGTAGAGTCATACATATACATGTAAGCATATGTTGGTAAGTATAAGTATGGTCATACCCGAGTGTAAATAGAAACAGGATCCCATGAGTTCTATGCGATATACCGTATATGAGGTATACTGACTATACTAGACACGAAAGAAAAAAGAAACCTTATAGATGATAAAGGCAGCGGTAGCTTTTCTGATATAGTTGATGCAACCAGTTGCTTGCGGTTGATTGGAAGTAGTACATCTCTATACTGGAGGTACATAATTACTCTATTTACATAGTGTCAATCTGTCCAAAATAACAGTGTGTTATTGTATTGTGAATTTAGGATACACCATGCTGATGAGACCCAATAGGTCGAAACAATCTGATCAGTGTATGTATATTCTGATTGTCCATGGTTTGCCCTGAAAATGTCACATGTACACAAAATCAGTATCTACAAATAATTCTGACATGAGTCAACAAGCACTTTAAATGTGCTTAAAGTGCTTGAAAGCACTTTAAGCACATTTTTTTAAAAATGCTTGGAGGGTGCTATGAAGCAATATTTAGCCACAAGCACTAAATTGTACTTGTGCTTGAGCTTGCACTTAACCCTTTGAACGCGTTAGTTTATTAATGTTACTATGCACAAAACGCGGATGGTGTAATAATGACTTATTCATAAGCTTTATAGACCTTGTGCGGCTGATGTCATAAGTTTAAATTTTCCGTATATTTACCGTATAATAAGTGTTTTTGAGTGGCAAAAGAATGGTTTTTTCTATTGCATTCTCCAGAAAAAGCGCACTTGGAATCACGAGCAGACAATATGTTGTTCAATTCCAATTGGGAACTACCAGACTGTTGAGATTCATCGACTTTCTGCTTGCAGTAGAGAGAACGCAGCAAATAATGGACTCCACTACACTGTATTGTATAGTGTCTTGCCACTCAAAATGGCGGATTCGCCGTATATTTTCGTGTTAGATGACGTAACCGCACAAGGTCTATTAGCTCTGTATTGTTGTTATGGCTATAAATTATGAAATCTATTGGAAGTTTTGATTAAAAAACCACAACATTATCAGATGGCTTCCTCTCAATTCCTTCGTGATTTTTACCGTTTTTGTTGTTGCTCGAGATTTGGCTTTTGTATCTACACAGTTGTATGCATGCCCCAAATGAAGTGATGCTAGATGTCTCCTCCAGCTACAGTGTAAGTTATAGCTAGCTATTCCCACCAGGTAAGTCAGGACAAGTGTTCACTTTCTAGAAAGTTGGGCGTCGACCGTCTCCTTCGTCAAGTCTGTCTGCTCACAGTCTTTCATGGAAGTAACATGGTAGTTTAAACTTGGTAGGTACTTAGTTATAAGCCAGATACAGATGTATGGAAGGTTTGAAATAGTTCTAAGATAGTTTAAGGGTTGTTTGAAGTCGCTAAAAGTTACACGCATATATATATATGCATGCCGCGTTTAATTAAAGGGAAAGCTGCGCATATATATATGCACATCGCGCTCAAAGGGTTAAGCACATTATAGCATTAGTGCACATTATAAGCACTTAAGCACAAAGGCTTGAAGTGCTTTATACATAATTTAATCAATACTGGTAATCAGTATATGTAAATTGTACAAAGGACTAATTCAGCTGCTATTTCACATGTGGAAATATTAAATAGCAGCTGTCAAAGAATTATTTCTATTTTCACATGTGGAGCTGGAGATAATTCCTTTGACAGATGCTATTTTCACACTTTGCCGGAGACTGCTCTTTTCACTTTTAGACTAAGCTGGATGGCTGAGAAAAAGCTACCTACTGTTTTAATAACCCTCAGTCTTTGGAAGGCATCTTTTAAGGCCATATGTAAACACTGCGATGAGACCATATCTGGATCTACTAAAGTTTCAACTAATTGGATGAAGCACATGGTAAGAATTGATACAGTACTAGTTGCACACCATGTAGACTAGTCTAGTACCAGTAAGTGTAGTACTAAAATTTACAAAAATTCACATCAGTTGATTTCATGATAAATTTTCTGTCACATTGTTTTCTTCATAGAGAAACTGTCATCCTCTGAAGCTAGAGAGTATATATTTAGTCTAAAAGTGCTTGTGTTTGTGCTTCAAGCCCTTTGAAAGTACTCGAAATTGTGCTTCAAGCACTTTACTAAGTGCTTGCCCCATGTATGTCTACAAATAGATTCATAAGTTGTTAGTGTATGGGCCAATACAATGTAGTGTGTTCACCATTGAGAATATACATTAATAAAAGAGGCAATGCTGTCAGTGGCCCGGAGAGAGAAGTGGCAAATATCAACTTCATTGGGTCAATAGTGTGCTATATGAGCTTAGTTTATGGTTGCCTATGTAAATTTCCACCTTAGTTTCTTCACCTGTATTGGTTATGTTACAATAAACCTGTATTATAAGTTAAAAATATCTCAAAGCAACCAGGGCCCAAGCGTGTGTCTGTGTTTGTATGCGTATGACATCAAGTTAATGCTGTCGGATAATGCCAACCAATGTACATGTTGATCTGACATAATTTCATATCAGCCTTCATGATCCTCTTGCCATACAAACATGTACCTCTTTATCCTAGGAAGAATCCTTAAGTGGTCTTCATTCATCTACAAAACACAGTCAAGCTGGAACTCTTCAGTCTTATGTTTTTAGTTAAAGGTGATTTAATAGTTGAGTATAACAACTCACATTCTTGTTTTGTGGCTTTACAAAAACAGTGTGGTTAGGTATAAGACATCTCTACATCTTCTTTCCTTTGTATTGGAAATGTTTTTTTTATTGTTCTTGTACATGTATATAATATAATGCATGTATATTATATATATATAATTATAACTATATTTCTACCATGACTAGATTGAATTGACCAATCAGATTGCTTATAATGAGGTTTCTAAATGTGTTATCAAACCTCCCGGTCTTTACCGGGAAGTTTGATAACATGTTATTAAACCTCCCAGTAAAATTTTCCTGTCAGTGATTGAAATGAAATTCAAGCTACATAGTTGTCAATTTACTTCATAAATAATAATTATAATAATTGACAATCATGATGACTATATACAACTGTAGCTATAATTATTAGCTGTAATTCATAGTGATACATGTTCTTTTTGAAATTCTGACACCAGTTTGTATGCTTGTGATTGAGGTCTTTCAGAGCTCTATTGCTCCCTCTCGTATTGCTGTTGGAAGCCCACACCTTAATATACAGGAGTAGCTTAGAGGAGGAGCCGGAAGTCTGCCACATGTAAAGCTCTTTTTGTCATTTGCGATTGAACTGTTGATCAGTTACTTGTCTAAAGAGTCACAGAAACCCACACTATATTCATATGTAAGTGAAATTATGTATACTGTAGCCACGTGCAAAGATTTGCTTAGTTACTGTATTTCGCACGCTTTTCATATAGGTTATACACCTAGATAGATAGATAGATAGATAAATTTATTTGAATAGGAATGCTGCATCCACAATACATGTAAGTTTTCATGCAGGTCCTACACAGAAATACATATTATATACATAAATAACAGAACCAAAAAAATAAAATAAAAATAATAATAGAAGTAAAAACTATTAAAAATTAAAGATAGAATAAAATAAAATATTAGATGAAAAAAAAATAATAGTAGCATGAAAAAAACCATAAATAAAAAAATTTAATTAAAATTAACAAAGATAAAGGTACCTAAAAATTGGTCAAGATGGCATCATGAGTCTCAAACACGATCTAAAAGAAGGAATGTTTGTTTTCAATCGAACATTAAGAGGTAGGCGATTATAGTGAAATGCACCTTGGTACTCGAATGAACTCCTGTAAAATTCACTTTTGGGCTGGTTGATGTGTAGGTTGATTGCTCCACGAGTGTTAGTGTACATGGATGAGTTGAACATGAACTTTGATGACAAGTAGTTAGGTGCTAGTTTAAGAGTACACCTGTGGACTTGGCACAACATGTTGTTATGGCGTCTTTGATGGAGTGTGGTCCAGTTCAGCTGTCGTCTCAGTGGAGAGCTACGGGTAAGTGGAGGTTTGCCCAGGATGACACGCATGCCATAGTTCTGTATTTGCTCAACCTTTTGGGAGATACTGGAATTGCAGGAGTGCCAAACTACTGAACAATAGTCCAGGTGTGGGAGTACTAGAGAGGAAAAAAAGATTTTGCGGGTAAGCACAGGGAGATAGCAGCTGGAACGTCTAATACATGCAATAGCAGCAAGAGACTTCCTACGCACATAATCTGTGCGGGACTTCCAGGAGAGATTGTTGTCAATCAACAAGCCTAGATACTTGATAGTATCTGTCTTCGTAATTTCGGTTCCTTGCAGTTCAATCTTTATTGAATTATTTTCTGGCTTCATTGCCCTCCGGGACAAAATCATAAACTGTGTTTTTGCAACATTAATATGAAGACCATTGATTTTAATCCAGTTTGCAATGAGATCTAAATCTGTGTTGAGAGCTGATTGGACCTTGACAGGGTCCCTGTCTGAATAGTAGATTGTAGTATCATCCGCATATAGATTGATAGAGCATTTAGTAACCACATCAGGCAAGTCATTGACAAAGATGAGGAAGAGCAGAGGGCCAAGAATTGAACCTTGAGGTACTCCCTTGGTGATATTAGCCCATTCAGAGTAGGTAGATTCAATACAAACTCGTTGAGAGCGTCCTGACAAGTACTCAGTGAACCAGTTTAGCTCCTTCCTCTGTATCCCAAGTGATGAGAGTTTGCGTAGTAGAAGTGTATGGTCAATAGAGTCAAATGCTTTGGTGAGATCAATCAGTATGGTCCCAACATGCTTACCGTTGTCGAGGGAGATTTCCCAATCATCTACTGTTTTCAGAAGAACATCCTGAGTACAATGTGCTGGACGAAAGCCAGATTGGCAAGAAGTTAACAAAGAGTTTGAAGTCAAGTAGGTGTACAATTGATGATGTAGTAAAGACTCAAAGACTTTAGCTATTATTGGTAAAACTGAGATGGGGCAAAAATTGGAGATTGAATGAGATGTTGTTGTCTTAGGGATTGGAGTGACATTGGCTTTTTTCCATTCAGTGGGAATCTGTCCACAGGTGAGGCTATCATTGAAAAGCTTAGTAATACTAGGAGCAACATCAGAGGCAACTGCTTGAAGAAGGTGGGCAGAGATGCCATCCACTCCAGTTGCTTTGTGGGGATTGAGTTTCTTTAGTGCAGCTCTAACTTCATCTTCAAGTATGGTTCGGAAGTGAAAGGTAGAGTCTACTGATCGTGGAGTTTGTATGCATGGCTGGTTACTGGATGGAGTTACTGATGCAGTGAAGTGAGTGTTCAATTTTTCAGATATGAGTGACTGGGATGTTATTGTTTGAGAGCCAATTTGAATATGAGATACTTGGCATTGCGACCAAGGGTTTTGTTAGCTCACCCCATACTTTGCTTGGTTCATTACCAAGATTACTACACAACTCTTCAAGGAATTCTTTTTTTGCAATTCTCAGTTCCTTTTTAACTTTGTTCCTCAGGCTACGATACTGTTCCCAGTCTGAGGGGTCCTTAGTCTTTTGAAACTTATGCATGTAGTAGTTTCAAGATCTCATCTCATCGTATATCACCGGAAATCCATTTCAAGGTCTGAGGCTTGTTCCTCACATTAATTAAAGGGGCATGTTTGTCCACTATGCCAAGGAAGAGGGTCTTCCAATAATCCCATTTGTCATCTAATGAGTCAAATGTCTCAATTACTTCCCATGGGGCACTACAGAGGTCTTCAGATAGAAAAGTTGGATCACAATTCTTGAAAGAACGTACCTTTTGAATTTTAGGAATATGATTATGAATCTTGTGTTGCCTAGTGATGTAGATCATGAGATGGTCACTTGCAGTTAGGGGAATTGTTCCGGAGGATGAGAAGGATTGAGGAGAGGAGGTGAAACAGAGATCAATAATAGTTTGGGAATGATTTGAAACACGAGTAGGAGTAGAAATAACCTGTGTAAGTTGATAGTCCAGCATGATGGTGATGAGGGTTCTAGTTGTTAAACTAGGAGAGAGAATATTACAATTGAAGTCACCCATGATCAACAGCTTTTTGAGTTCCTTTGACGCAAGCTCCATCATAACACTGAGGGCATCCAAAAAGGAGCCATCAGCCCGAGGGGGTCTATAGATGTTGCACAGCAAGATGGTAGATCTTTGTATATGTATCTCCAACCAAATGGCTTCAATGCAATCATTCTCTAAATCAGGTCTTCTTCGGCATCTGATAGAGCTGGGAACAAGTACAAGGACTCCACCACCCCTACCTTTCGGTCTATCCCTCCTAAAGAGTTGATAGTTGTCAACTGAGACTGATACATCTGGAATGGAGCTGTCAAGCCAAGTCTCACTTAGTCCCAGGATGGTGGGGGATGCACTATGAGAGAGGAAGTCTGATATTTCATCATGCTTGATGGACAACAGGGATTGAACATTTAGGTGACAGAACACCAGGTCCTTTGGAGAAAAGGATGGATTAAGAGAGGTGTCAAGAGTAGAGGTATCAAGAATCTCAGGTTTAGTGGACAAAGAGCCTGCAGTGAGCATAGGGAAGCTCAGACAGTGTGCAGGTTGGACAGAACCACTTACAGGAATCCTCAAGGGCTGAGATTCGCTGATACTCATCATCATCCACATAGCAGCATCTAGCGTGAGTCCACATGTCACACCTGTCACAGAGAGTTCCCTTTTGATTCAACTTAACTGGTTTACAACATGAGGTACAGGGGTACTTAGTAGGTCCAGGGTTAGATTCAACATCTCCAGCTATGAGTAGTAGCCAGTAAGATGATGGTATATGAGGACGGAGTTTCTTGTTGAGGGGAGCGAGGTGAGGATTTCTTCTCCATACATACAACAAGAAGGCTTTAGTTGATTTTGGAGAAAACAATAGTTGCCCATCCCATGTGTGAGGCTGTTCTTCGTCATAGGTAGCATAGGTCAAGGTCAACCTCAAAACCACAAAACACACCGAAAACGTCAGAGACAAAAAGTAACATCTACATGCCATCACACGTGCACATGACCTCAGTACGGTTTCTACTGATTTATCAAACCTCGTGCCTTCGGCCCTCGGTTTGATAAATCCAGTAGAAACCTTTACCTCGGTGTATAACCTATACATATATATATATATATATATATATGTATAGGTTATAACACCCTACGAGTGGTATATCAGATTTATAATCACCAAGCACGAGGTGATTATAATTCTGATGTAGCAAAGGCGTGTTATAATTAATATATTTCACGAAAGACTAAACCTTTGTTGATGTCTGATGCTTCTCCTACTTTTTTTCAGCACTTTGGAGAAGGTAAGCGTTTCTTGTAGTCTGTTTCAACGGCAGGTTTTATATCTGATATATAAACCTGTGGTTTACTTTGATGTTTCGCCGTATCGGGATATATATATATATATATTATATATTATATATATATATAGTATATATTATATGTATATTATGTTATGTCACACTACTCTTGCAATATCACATTTATAAGCATCTTGCCCTCGGGCTATGCCTTTGGGCTTGGTGCTTATTAATGTGATATAGCACTCATAGCGTGACATAACTAATATAATTATGTACATGGTGAAGTCACACGTGTCTGTAAAAATTTCGCATGCCCACGTTTGCGCAGTCAGAATACGCACCTGAAAACCGAAAGGGCAAGCTACAAGCAGTAAAGATATGGAAAAGGAGAATGTTTCACCATCGAAATCACCATCAAAAGACAGTCATCCAGCAATTAATACTTCTATATGTTACTAGTACTCTTCTATAGCTCATTAATAATTAATATGTACTCTTCTATATGTTACTAGTACTCTTCATAGCTCATTAATAATTAATATTGTACTCTTCTATATGTTACTAGTACTCTTCTATATGTTACTATAATTAATATGTACTCTTCTATATGTTACTAGTACTCTTCATAGCTCATTATTGTACTCTTCTATATGTTACTAGTACTCTTCTATAGCTCATTAATAATTAATATGTACTCTTCTATGTTACTAGCTCATTAATAATTAATATTGTACTCTTCTATATGTTACTAGTACTCTTCTATAGCTCATTAATAATTAATATGTACTCTTCTATATGTTACTAGTAGCTCATTAATAATTAATATTGTACTCTTCTATATGTTACTAGTACTCTTCATAGCTCATTAATAATTAATATTGTACTCTTCTATATGTTACTAGTACTGTTCATAGCTCATTAATAATTAATATTGTACTCTTCTATGTTACTAGTAGCTCATTAATAATTAACCCGAGCGCGTAGGCGGAGGGTTATAGTAGTCAGTTTGTGAGTGAGTGTGTCTCTACCCAAACTTCGTGGATACTCACTCGTGCAGATTTTAAAGGTAGATTTTCAAACTTGTTGGTTATGATTGTCCCGTGATATGAGCGATTTGTTGAAATACCTTACCATTCCTGAGATAAGTCGTCGATATATTTCCGTCAGTAATCGATATTGTAAACGCCATATTGAGGTCTGAGACACGTGGATGTCAGCGTGCGCATGCGTGCTTGTGTTCTATTTGCTCCGCGTTTAGAGAGTTGTTGTGGAGTGCGTTTGTATCTATTTTGATCAACCCTTATTCTGTTGTGAACTATGATTTCTGTCGAACAGTGGCGAGCTGCCATTGGCTGTTTTGTACAACGTTCAGTTTGTAAGTCTGTCAATATGTGTACACGTAAAAATATGTGTGAAAACCTGACAAAGTGTAATAACTGTTGGTATCATGATACTACTCTTGTGTTTACTTGTATATGCCTGTATAGTCGGAATGTTGTTGATTGTAAGTGGAAATGTTGAGTTAAACCCTGGCCCATGTAAAAAATGTCCTAAATGTGAAGAGCTTGCTACTTCAAGAAATGCCTGTTTGTCACCTCCGTATATATCTGAGGTTAAAGTCATGAGTATCTATGCAGGGTTTTGTAGTGTTTTCTAGTTGAATAGTGTTGCATAACCCTTTACAGGCGATAATTAAACTGGGCGTTTTTCGAAATTAATTATCTAGGAAAATGTGTGGGCGGAGCGTGTAGTAACTAAAGATTTTCACCACTATAACTCTCCTGTTTTATGAAACTAGAGTTTATAACTTACTTTGCTGGAAAGAAGAGTTGTTGAGAAAGCTATAGATGTAAAATTTATGCTTCGCTATTAGCAGGAAGGTAGCAAGGCGAGTGCTTGAATATTTAGTAGTCGAAGGGCAACGCCCACACCCTCACTAACCTGTATAACTTCCACATTTTAAATAACAGACTTATGACTTACGTACTTAGACAGAGGAGCTTCTAACAAAGTCGTAGATATCAAATACATGCTTCGTTAGATGGAAGAAAGTATCAAGACGAGTGTTTGAAAGTGCAGTGGTCAGTGTCAACACCCGCACTTAGCGTCTTTGGCAATTCGATCGCTTATAACTTTGGATTTGTTACTCGTATAGCTTCAAGTTTTGCACTGCTTAAAGACCATGTAGTGCACTGTCTTTTGTAATTGGTTGAAAAATTCCGAAGCAATTCAAAAATACGACCAATAGTACTCATGACGTCTGTAGACGTCATTCGCTTTTAACGGTTTAATGTTTATGACGTGTGTAGATGTCATTCGCCGCTAAAGGGATAAAGAGACATGTGGAGTGTGCCATCACATGATTGCATGGCACTCACAGTGGAACCAGCCTCATATGCATTAAACAATTTACTGTGCGAGGGTTCTGCACTTTAGTGCATTCATTAATATTGTACTCTTCTCTTCATAGCTCATTAATAATTAATATATTTTAAAAGCTGACAATTTTTTTAAAGTGAAATGCAAATATTGCAAGAACAGAAGTAAATAAATTTAAAGGACTTGATAACAGATGATTGATAGCAAAAACAATTATCCTAAAGAGAACAACAGTATTTATTATTATTATTATTATTTTTCAGCACTTACTTGTGCTGTGCTCAGGATGCAGAGATATTATATACATACGTTCTTACTCAAGCATGAAATTATTGTATTTTGTGGTTTGTATAATTATACTATTTTGACTGATAACACATTTTTTAATAAAGACAGTATTGATTTATTTTTTATAACAAAGAAAAAAAATTATTCAAAAGAGAGCAACAGGAAACTCAGATTAATGACAGCAAAAAAATATCCTGAAGAGAGCAACAAAGATCGAACAGTATTGTTATCCGAGAGCAACAAATGATCGATAGCATATAGCATTTATTATTTTTCCAATGTATATAGCAATGTGGCAATTAGAATATTGCAAAATTCTTTCAATTCTGCCGGGTCTTTCAGAGACATGGCATCCATCCGATTCACAAACTGAAATGATGGCTCACCAATTGAATTTGGGAATGATATTTCTGGATCTTTGATTGTACTTATTGCTACAACAGCAGAGACTTATCTTTAAAAAACACGACAATTGTGACTTTATTGGTTCTAGTCAATTCACCTACACCTGCTGTTTTTGATTTATCTGTGATGCCTGGTGGAGACTGTATTTCACCAACTCCAACCAATCTGGCTGATCGTCGATAGATTGGAGCACTTCTTTTAACAACAGTAAAATCCGGCCAGCCAGTGAAAGTTGTGGTTTCCCCATTTGAAAGTTGTAATATATAATTTATTGAGTATGGTGAGCCCTGTTTGCAATTCTCAAACAAAACTCTCTCAGCCAAATCGGCCTTCTCCAGTATTAGGGGAATGAGTATACTGGCTAGTTTGTTCCCTGAATCATCATTAAGTGATTCACTAATGTCGATTAGTTTACCCACTCCCTTTAGATTTGCGTGTGCCACACACTGACACGTTCTTAAAAGTAGTGAATGATAATCTTCCACACATATTTTTATCATCATCTGTCATCGATACATGTAGCATTTCTAACATGGCATCAGTTTTCAATTTCCACTGTTCCGGTGTAAAAAAAGGATTAAGTATTGGCGAATCTTCGTCGTACATATCTTTGTGGTTTAATGCAGTCGACCAAAGTGTTGCTGTGAGATCATCAATTATATTTTCAGGGTTCAGAAGTTAATTTGGTTTTAGAACAGAATTTTATACATATATGATATAACACCATCACAGAGAAACAAGGGATCAAGTGGACCAACCGCAAAAACATTACGAGAAGTTTACCTAGTGAAGAGAGCGTTCCAAGGGCCCCTAAATTGGTTATACCTCCCAAGGGCCCATAAAAGTGGTTATACGTTGCAAGGGCCCCTAATCTGCTGCGAATAAACATACATTCGTTTGTATTGTCTCCGCAGTTGGTCTGTGTATCTCATTTGATCCCAGAGGCGAACTCACTCAATTAGCTGGTCGGAAGTAAATACCAAGTGATACTGACATAAAGAATGCTGAGGAGCAGTAAGCTGCACTCGCAGACAGAAGTGAGGAAATAGGAATGAATACAGAAGAGGTAATTGTGGAAGATACAGTCCGAATGATACCAAATCTCATCCAAAGATACAACTGTATAACAGGGGATTAGTGTCAAAATTATCAATGGTATACGATTCGTCATCAGGTGGTACTACTTCGTCATGATGTAGTGGTACTTTGTCATGAAGTGGTACTACTTCATCATGACGTAGTAGTACTTAGTCATGAAGTGGTACTACTTCATCATGAGGTAGTGGTACTACTTCATGTACTTTGTCATGAGGTAGTATTTCTACTTCATCATTATCAAATTGGTGGTGATGGTACATCATCGTTGGTTAATTAAAATCGATTCAATTGTCACATGTCACATATGTTGTCATAAAAGAAATGGAAGAGAGATTGCTTTCTCTATTAAGGAGGGAAACAGTTGTTTTACAGCAAGGATTAAGTGTCCTGTTATAGAAGCAGACAAAAAGGAAAGTCTAGTCCTCTACTCACATTGAATTACTTTATGGCCATCTTTTACCACAATTGGTCGACAGAGAATGTATTGAAAACTGTTTGCTGCCTGGTTAAAGTAATCAGAGATGCTGCAGATGAAATATATGCTACTGGTTATCAGGCTCCTGTACTTTCACTGGTTTATCTGGAAGACCTAGATATGACTTACATACACTGTAAAAAAAAGTTTCGTTATTTCAACCAATCAGTTGGTTACCTCAATTGCATGCCAATTTAGCCTTTTCACACCATACTGCAGTATTAAGCTGTTGGAAGGTAAGCCAGTTTTTAATTTTAATTTGAAATGTTGTGTTCACAATGACTAAGTAAATTAATAGTGGAGGATGACAGATAGAATGTCAGTAATTATGTAAACTTATAGTAGGGAAGTGCTGACATGTAAACTGTGAACAACATTCCAACGTCAAATGTCAAGCTGGCCTACTCTTCAACACCTCAATTAATGGATATTTGAAATGCAATTGAGGTAACCAACGGATTGGTTGGAGTAACCAAACTGTTTTTTGCAGTGTAGGGAACAACTTCTCTATTTTATTGAAAATGGTTTCAGTTGCAACATGATAAGCAGTATGCTAGGTGTCTCACTTAGCACCATTCGTCGTCGATTTTCTGAGTATGGTTTAAGTATCAGACAGACATACTCTCAGATTTTAGATGGACAACTCCATACTCTTGTACACCTGGCATATATCTCATTTCCAAATATAGGCTATCGTTTTATTAATAGTTGGCTTCACCAGCAAGGATTGAGAGTACAAAAAAGCCGAATTCACCAAAGTTTACGTGATGTAGACTTCGTTCACTAAGTTGACATTGATTTGGTGTGCATGGATATAAACTTATAATCTTATTTGGAAGAAACGTTGTTTTTTCCTTCCCTAATCGCATCTTTCAATAAGAAGTCACAGCGAATGTCTATATCCAATATACTATCTTCATCATAGGAGTCACAGTCATCAGATAGAATTATAAAATTGTCTTTTTTTAATCATTTCAATGATATCTTGTACACTTTTCAATCCCCTAAAAAGATATGGATTGACCAAAATGAAAAATATTCAAAGCTTCTTTAAAACCTTTGAGGAGGATCAGTACTTAGGAGTCGTCCCACCTTATGACGAAGTACCACTACCGCCACGATGAAGTAGTGCTACCTCATGATAGAGTACCACTACCTCATGATGAACAGTATACCATTGATAATTTTGACACTAATCCCCTGCCATACAACTGACTCGGGGTACAACGCTTTAGTACTTTGTGGTAACTGACGTCGTTAGGCACGTGACACCTATATATTAGTCATGTGAGTCCATGATGTCATTTGATATGACAGTTCATGCTTCAAAATTTTTATCAGATTGTTATAAAAAATTAATAATAATTAAATTTTTATTATAATTTATACCACAACATCAATAATAATAATAATGATGGGACTTGAAGGAACATTTCAGTTTCACTAAAGAATTTGTGCACAAAGACTGGTGTTACATTGCTTTTACAGAACCCAGTATACAGACTACACGAAAAGGCAAAGACTCTATAGTGTTGTCAGGACCCTTTTCAGGATAGACCGCAACAAGATTATGGGACAATAGATAGACGTTTATACATATTTTTGTTTGATTTGTTCCTTTGACATGTTGATGCACAAGTATATCAACAACTGAGTTTGTATTACAATTTTGTCTAGCCTGGTTTTCCTAATAAAACCTTTGAAGAACTTGTGAAGAAGACAATGTCTACTTACAATAATATATTTTGTTGGTTTTTTCGGATTAATACTGACAATGCTACATACTCATTGCCATACATGGTGGATTTAAACATTTTGCTAAATTGAATCATCATATTACATGATCACAATTTTTACAGGTTACATTTAGTTGAAGAAAGTATATTGAACCTACCATGCACACCACATTGGGATACATGTGCAGCTAAAAGTCAGTTGGATAATGCACACACTCCATGATTATAATCAGTTCATCTTATAACAAGCGTGTGCTGGTGCATATGGGGGTGACAAGTATTTCTTGTGACGGCAACTGTGGACAATCTGTACATGTACATGTACACTGATCAGATTGTTTCGACCTATTGGGTCTCATCAGCACAATGTATCCCAAATTCACAATATATTGTTACATTGCACAGAATGTATGTTATAATTAGTGGGTGTGGTTAGTGAATTAGTGGGTGTGGTTAGTCATTGCCTTAAATATTTCTTTAATAATTATTGGTATGCACTTATCAAAACATCAACACCCACATACAAAATCGAGTGCAAAGTGAATAAACTTTGGTTTGGTATAATACATTCCTTCAATTAACTAACAGAAATTTCATACAAAATTTAAAGTATAATATAGTTATGCATCAGATACAGTAACTTCATGTTTGCTCATGTTTGCTCATGTTTCTAATTTCTATGACGGCAGTCTTCAAGACTATTTATGGTTGATACTAAAAATACTGTTATATTTATAATTAGTTAAAGAAACAAAATTATAGAACTATATTTATGTATATGACGTATTTGTTAAACTGAATACTGTTACATGTATGTGGAAAATATTGGACTCAGAATGGGGTCAAAAAGTCAATACAGCACGAGGCACAACTGTGTGCTATAGGAGCTTCTTGAATGTGGTTATATAGTTTGAAGAAGTGGATATTGCCAGCAATAGAGAAGAACACCGAAACATCTTGGTTCATCTACTAAAGTAAACAGTGCTGTACTTGAGGCATATAACACCATTGTACACTATTTGGTAGATTATAGTATACAACATAGTTTACATATGGAACATTACTGTCCTTGGCCCTGTGTAGTCATCTAGATGATGGTGAAAACTTTGACAACGATTATGATACTCAGCTCACTCAACCTTCCAATATCTCAGATTCAGGTACACTGTTCACAACAGCCTCATTAATTAGAACACATATGGTACCTTTCCTAGGATCAAGTCAAGTGGACAATGTCATGAAGAACGTAAAGTCATCATGTGAATGTAGAACCAGATGTACAGGAAAAAAATCTTGCCAATGTAAAAAGCTAGATAGATCATGCAGCAAGTATTGTCATTCTGGTCGGAGTTGTACCAATAAGATCAAAAAACAATACCAATTCAAAGTGAGATAAATAATCCCATTTGTGAAGATTGTAAGAAAGGTGTATCAGCAAGAGGCCCAACACCACAAATGTATTTGCTCAGGCTGTTTAATTATTCTCAAACTGCACATGTGTACCCAACCTGTTTTTTGAAATTGTGAACCAAAGAATCAAAGTCTCCTTGCTCTTGTGAACTGAACAGTGCTGTTGGATACTTTATACATACATTCATTCTACACTGTTAGTATCAGTAATAGATCCTAGGTATGTGCTACCATACAGGAAATACGTTTCTGAAATGTAAGTACCTCATTTGTATAATAAAGTCAAAATTGGTATTGTGAAGCTAGAGGTACAGAATACAAGATACTTCTCTGGGCCCAACAGATCTTTGGACTAGTAATTATCTGACTTCGACAGTGCAGTTGATTGACAGTCTCTCAGTTCCCTTATTTGAAGACCATGCTAGTCAGTCAGAACAAATTGGAAACTGTCTAGCAACATTCTGGTTGCTACAGAAACCGATATTGCAGCATATCTGACATGGATTTGGAATTAGCTGTTTTGGCCAGAATTTGGACCCAAATCAAGATTATCGAATGTAACAATCAAATAGG
Organism: Petrosia ficiformis; assembly: GCA_947044365.1. Classification (NCBI taxonomy): domain Eukaryota; kingdom Metazoa; phylum Porifera; class Demospongiae; order Haplosclerida; family Petrosiidae; genus Petrosia; species Petrosia ficiformis. The sequence goes on from OX345636.1 coordinate 28,020,866, forward strand.
AAGTGCCACACTCTCCTTTTCAACCAAAGTTGGAAGAAAAATAGAGACCTCCATATCAAAACACCAAGAGTTGGGCATAAAGCAGCACAGGCTCATTTCTGATATACTTACTAGATGGAGCAGTACTGAGCAAATAATTTGTGCAGTTCTCATCAATGATTGCAAAACCTGGCACAGAATGCCGATTTCTCAGTTATTAAGGCAGTTGTTGCTGTTTTGAAGCCCTTTCACTTTTCAGAGATGCATTGTCTGGTTAAGAAATTATCACAGTTTCCATATTCCATCCCCTTCTTGATCACATTTTTAACAATCTGCTGCTTCTCGCCTTGCTCACCTAATTGTATTCTCAATTAAAGTGGCAATATTAAGTGGCTTGCATCAGCAAGTAATATATGTTTGACCTATGTCATTAGGAATATACCCACGTAAGCTTCTAAATACCAGCAGATTCATATGATAGATGGTATGATTTTAACAATTGAATTTTTGATGAGGTGTGGGATACATCACACTGTCCAACATTGAAAAATGCATTCGAAATCATCGACAAAATGACATTCATTATTTTGTCAAGATTTTGTTACTCAAGTTGAATTTGGAAAGACAGCTATACTGTCACCTGTAAATTTCCTAAGCCTTCTATCTATGTTCCTGATATGCAATTGTCGGTGTTGTAAACTTGTTGTACTGACGATCTTCGAGTTTGTTTTTCTCGGTACCCTTCGTGAACAAACTGACTTCATTTTGTGAAATACTGTTTGTAAGAATGAAGCTGGTACTCCATGATTTATTTTTGAAGTCTCTTTATGTGTCTATGTTATTTTCTACCACAAAAACATATTTGCACAGTTAGAGAGACATGGTGGTATTAACTGCAATAATCTTAGTAACCACTGTTAGCAACAACAACATATATTTTATATAATTATATATATTAATTTATATATTGCATGCGTTAGTGTAAATTGTATTCTCGTAAATATTTGAAACCAGGCAAGGAATGACATTTCATATCGTGTTTCTTATTATTTGCCATGCTTAGTCAGTTAGTTCTGATGTTCAGGTACAAATCTTATTACTTTTGTAACAAGCGCCATCGGGACGGGATCCTCGCCTACATGGCAAAGTAATACAAACTGTAATTTTTTCAAAATATAGTATGCCAAAAGAGTTATAATGAATATATACAGCATTGCTCATTTGTATGGTCACATAATAATAAAAACATTTACTTCAGATGATTATGTGTACAAAACATATAAAGTAATAAAATTGTACTCGCATGTTAGTTTGTATAATAATTATTATAATAGTTATACAAACTGACATGCAGGGTTGCCAGATCATGAACAAAGTTCATGTTTCATGAACATTTAGTGAAAAACGTTCATAAAAAGTTCATGATAAATTGATAAAAGCAAAAAAAAAATTAATTTCAGCATGCAGAGTTAAAGTTGAAGGAATGGCTCAAGTACAGTAGCCACAGAAAAAAAGGTTACACGTTTCCTTCCACTTTATTAAAACAGAGTTCCATTTCCATTTAAAACAGAAAGGCAAGACAAAAACGGAAACGGAAATGATGCGGCACTGCGCTTAATTATAATAATTAATTATGGGCGTGTCTTTTGTTGTACGCATGCTCACAGGCGATCTACAAACCAGCTGAACTGCGGATGTTACGAGAAGTATGGCCGAAGTTTCAGAGATGTTGCTGCTTAAATGGCAGGGTAATAATTCTAAACGCTATGATGGCAAAATCAATAAGGAATATTTGAAAAATATAATGAAAAGAGATAAATCTAAAGAGTTGAAAGTTGGTGATAATGTGGAAGTTAAATATGGCAGAAGCAGCATTTGGAAAGCTACAGTAGTGCAGTATCCATTGAAAGTGGAAAAGAAACGAAAGAAAAAAGGTTTGTGCTTTACTCTATGCAGTGTTGTTTGCATGTATATAATATGTGTGTACTAATTATTCATTGTAATAGTTCTATATTATATATATTGTTATTATTTATTGATCAATAGAGCAACAAAAACTAGTTGCAAAACCAGTGAAGAAGCAGAAAAAGGAAGGTATAATTATAATTGCTAGTGGGAATCCAGCAGTAGAAAATGGAGATGATGGAGAAGATAATGAAGTAGAAGATAGAGATGATGAAGAAAAGAAAGAAGGAGTAAATGATATAGAAATGATCAATGAGAGAAAAGTAGCAAAGAATCATAATAGTATAGAAAAAGAAGGATCAAATATACAACATGTACGTGTACGTGTAGAGAATGAAGAAGTAGATGATAGACAGATGATTAACGAGAGGAAGGTAGAAAAGAGTACGCAAACAGAAGGATCAGATGAGAATGGAGTAGATGATAGATTGACAAATAGCGAGAGAAAGGTAGAAAAGAGTACACAAACAGAAGAAGGATCAGATAAGTATGAAGTAGATGATATATTGATAATTAATAAGAGAAAAGTAGAAAGCAGTACACAAACAGAAGACGAATCAGATATACATGAAGAGATTAAGATGCTGAACAATAAAATAGATAACTTAATGGGTATGTTTGCTGGACAAACCACCCCATATGATAATGCTGAAATACCTCCATATATTATTAATGATATCCCGCCCCTTTCTCCGCCCATTTGTTATGACAGTATCATGGATATTGACATGCCAGATTTACATGCAATATTGAATGCTACTTTACCACTTGACAGTGGCTCGAAAGCACTTTCAAAACCATCTTCAAAACCATCTTCAAAAACCGTTGAAGAAATACTCAAAATAACTTACAGAGACCCACCAAAATTGGCACGAGACCTGGCCAGAGCTGTTTTTGGCTCAGAAACACTTAGATGTTCCACCATTACAGGAAGACAGGTGAGGGGTATGAAAACCAGTGTGTTGAACATGGAAAAGCTCCTGTTTGTAAAAGGACTAGTTAAGTCTAAATATTCTTCACTCTCAGTTGTGGAATTTGAACTGGTATGGGGTAAATGTATTAAATCAATTGCCGATTTATGCAAGAAGTTACGTGATGATCATATAATATTAGATTAAAGAAAAAAGAATATTGGAGAATATTGTTATTTGTTAAATTAAAATAGTTATATTACTTTTAGCAGGTATAGATATTAGTGTAATGCATTTATGATCTATTGTTTTACTACTTTGATGTACTTTAAGCAGGAGTGGCTAGACTACACTTTTCATTTTTGATACGTGTTTGTTTTAGTGTATCTCCTCCCTGCCACTTTATAGTTATCATGTTCAAATTTGAAAATTATATTTTGTTGAAAAGTTCAATGATGTTCTAATTGTGACTAAATGTTTGTTTAGTCTATCTCCTCCCTGCCACTAAATTATGTTCAAAGGTTAAAATTATTATCTTGTTGAAAAGTCCTTATTACAAAACTTTTGCATACATGATTTATCTAAAAGATCAAACTAAAAAAATTGTTCTCGATACCCTTTGTGAAAGATGTGTATTTCAATCAGCACAAACTAATAATGCCTAAGCACACATTGAATAAAGGCTGAGCATTCCTACAAGCTAACTCAATCAACTGGTAGAAGACACCAGCCAAATCATCAGATGCACATGGCATTACAACTACATATAATAATAAATGGTGTCATCTTTTGTATTCGGGGTGGCACTGAAAAGAGCCTTTTAGAGGGTAAAAAAAAAAAGAAAAAAAAGGTGAAATCTAGCTAATATCCTGTGGGTTCTCCATTTGCTTCAATTGCTTTAGGAATCACTTTTTTAAGGTGTCGTATGTATTTTATACATTTTGGTACATCAACTGTTTTCCAAAACTCTTGAATCCCACCTATTAGCTCATCCTTTGTAGTTGGTTTGATATCTCGTCTGAGATACTCCTTCACTTCATGCCAGAGATTCTCTATCGGATTGAAGTCTGGCGATTCAGCTGGTGTCTTCCACCAGTTGATTGATTTAGCTTGTAGGAAAGCTTTAGCCTTTATTGATGTGTGCTTAGGATCATTGTCCATCATTAGTCGGTGGTGATCAGGATACACATCTCTCACAAATGGTATCAAAAAGTCGTTTAAAATCTGACAAAATCCATCAGCTTCTAGTGTGCCTGTGAAAATACAAATATTGGTAGCTCCTCTACAACTAATGCCTGCCCATACATGGACTTTGAATGGATGCTTAGGACGAGGTTTAGGAGTTGGCTGCTCTCCCCTTTTCCTATGACAAAATCTCCTGTGAGACTCCATTTGAATAGAAGCTTCGTCTGTCCAAATGACGTCTTCAAACTCACATTCCATATTCTCCGTTGCCCATGCAAGACGTTTCACTTTGTTGGGCTGGCGTATCAGTTGACAATATGCTGATCCTCTGAACGTCCAACCCAAGAGTCTTCGACTATTCAGTATGGTCGTCAGAGACACTTCGTGGCCAAGGCTCGCTAATAGCTTGTGAAGTTGGACAGCAGTTGTTTCATCGTCTGTTCTCATCTGTATTTCAACTATCCTTAGTACCTCCATGGAAAGCTTTGTAGATCTCCCTGATCCCTGTCTTCGCTCTATAGTTCCATCAATCTCGTATCTTCTCAGAAACGCCGCGACGCTCTTTCTAGTGGTAACTATTCCTTCTTTATGCAACAACCTAGCAACCTCCGCCCTATTATCTCTTCCTTCGACATAAACTAAATGGACAATTCTTTGCTTAGCATATACAGACAAAACCATGGCAAAAACAAACAATGAAGTACTGGCGAAGCAATATAATGTAATACGCGCGTAAAAATTTAAATTATATAATATAATAATTATCATTAAACCGCAAACGGAAACCGTTTCTTCCGTTTCTCTTTATCCCCTTTCTCTTTTTGAGTTTTCCCGTTCTGTTTAGGAAAATGGAAATGGAAAGTATAAACGGAAACAGAGCATACATAACAGCAAATGTGTAACCTTTTTTTCTGGGGCTACTGTATATGCAGCAAGAGTTAAATCTGAGGAGTGGCTCAGGTATTGTATGGTTTAGCTGATGGCTTACAGGTGTTGATAAGAGTTCAAAAATGTGCCTAGTGTGCATATGAATGGTATAGTGTTAGTAGGCAGTATGCATGTAAAAGTGCAAATGATTTGCTGTATGCACCATTCTGCAGGTGACACCCTGTACAGTCAACTAAAACCTGATTATTTTACACCTGTAGGCCATAGCATAGATACAATACAGAAAGTCTAGTACTACTAATTTACTCCTGTTGCACCTCAGTGTTGCTTTTATAGTCCTGTTCACAACTCACTCTGTGGCGAAAGAAGTGGTTTTGCTTATGGCTTGGCTTTGGAAGGAATTATCCTCTACACTAGTGATGACGAATATGAAGGAGCAGAAAGAAAACCCACCAGAGAAGAAGAGAAAGGTATGCACTGGTATACGTATACATAAAGCATTAATTTTTGCTGACAGATCTGCAACTGCAAGAGTACCAGTAAGAAGCCTTTTAAACAACATTACAGGAAGACATGGGAGAAGAATCCACATTTCAAGTCCTGGCTAACAGAGGTAAAATCTAACCCTCATAAAGCTTTCTGCAAAATATGCAAGAAAGAAATGACAGACGTTGTTACTGCTCTACGAAAACATCAAAGCACAACGTACCATCAAGAGCGGGCCAAGATCCTCCAGATTCCATCATCCAACAGAATAGACTCGATGTTTAGAGGAGAACAGCAGGGTAATGATGCTGTGAAAAAAAAATGGCTGTGTTTGTTAGCGAGCACAACTTATCGTTTCACATAATGGACCACTTAAGTGATCTTCCAAAGCTATGCCCTAACTCCAAAATTGCTTCTAAAGTGAAATGCAAGCGTACAAAGACCAAATGTATTGTCACCAAGGCTTTGGCTCCACACTTTCATGAAACACTGGTTGTGAATCTTAAAAAAGAGCATTTTTCCATGATAATTGATGAGACAACAGATATAGCAACAGAGTTAGCTTTGGTTACATGACAGTATAGTAAGGAGTTATAAGGTGTTGTTTGTTCACGCTATGAGTTCGAGTTGGTTGCAGAAGCAATTTTCAAGCCATCTGTAATGTTCTGGAAAGAGATGGTATACCGTTAACGAACATTATAGGCTTCGCAGCTGACACAATGAACGTCACAGCATAACAGTGTCATATCTCGTTTTAAGGAAAAAGTTCCAAATATTTTGGTTCTTCGTTGCATATGTCACAGTGCACAATTGTGTGCTTCTCACTCATGTGAGAAGCTCCTTCGTACAGCCGAAGACCTCATGCACGATGTGTACAATTATTTTAGCCATAGTCCTAAGCGCCAGGCAGAATTTAGTCTAATACAATTATTTGCTGAGGTAGACCCACATCAGCTTCTTAAATGGTGTCAGACCCGTTGGCTATCGCTTCATTCATCGATTGATTGAGCAGTGGGATGCATTAATTATATACTTTCAGGCTGTCACTGCTACAGATAATTTGTTAGCATCTTAAAAATTTTGACTCAATTGCAAAATCCAATATGGAAACTTTATTTACATTTCCTCAACTTCGTACTCCCCAAATTCACGGAATTAAACCTCATGTTTCAGAGCTCAAAAATGTCAATCCACCTCCTATCTCGGGGATTAGATACACTGTACAGAGATGTTTTAAGCTGCTATATGATATTGGAGGAAAAATTGCCTGACAGACATAGATCCAACTTCGCAGGTAAATTTATTGCCCTTACCGAGCATGTATATGAGAGCAAAAGTTACGTTACTGCTGACAACACCAGATTACTTGCAACGAGCAACAGATGTTCAGTACTTTTTGAGAAAGGTACAGGAATTTTACATAGAAGCAGCTTTACAAATTAAAGCAAGATTCCCTATTGGTGATCCCTTGATTGAGATGTTCGAGGTTCTCGATCCAAATGCAAGTCATTCGAAGTTCCCTTCTCTTGTACCACTGGCTGCTAGTTTTCCAAATATAGTTTCTGACTGTGACTTGCAAAAGCTGGATGACGAATGGCGAAAATTGGCCATAGGAACACTTCCATTCGAAAAAGAAGATCTAGAACCAGAAGAATTTTGGGGCAAACTGTAGGAAATAACGGATGGGGCTGGATGTCCACAGTTCAAAACATTGTGCGGGTTTATGACTAGCTTATTGAGCTTGCCACATGCTAATGTCAACGCAGAAAGGATATTTTCCTCAGTAAATATCATTAAAACGAAATCAAAAAACAGGCTCAAAACTTCTACAGTCCGTGCTCTTTTAAAAGCAAAAAATGGTATCAAATATAGCAGTGGGTATGTTGAGTTCTCTCTAGCATCAGATGTGAAAAAAAATGACTTCAGCAAATTTATACAGTGGAGAAAATTCTGATGATTCAGATTTTGACTGACAGAGCAAAACCATCTTTATAAACTCGTACTCTTAATCTTAAAATTCTAAATCTTAATATAATAGGCGGAGCTAGAAAGAAATGGAGAACGGTGATGTAGTAGCAAACAATTATACCTCGATGGTTTTATTAGTTTGAAGTTTTTCTTGGCTAGCGACAGCCATGAAACAGGATCATTTGTGTTTGTGTGTCCATAGTTACTCTCGTTTCATTTTAAAGTCGTGAAACGATAACTGTAAGTCATAACTTTAGAATCAAAAGGTTTTACAAGAATTTCTACGTTCTTTTTTTTTTCCTTGTATAATTTGAAGTTTACCAGCACCCAGTTTGAAATGTCAATGTTTTTATTTTTCCAGAAAAAATGCTAACAGACACACAGACAAAACAATTACCGTACCCTTCCGCCTACGCTACACGGCGAGGGTAATTACACAAACTTTTATATAAACTAGCCAACTTGGAAGCAATATCACCATTTGGCCTGGGCCTTCTTTCTTTCCTCATAGCATGTTTGTATAATGCCTCTGAAACATTGTATATTATATAACATATATAGCGTATGTTACCATGGGCAGCATTATATTATTACATAAGAGGTATCGTTTATAGTATGGTCTATCTCGTTTCTAGTTGCATGATGAAGCTGAGGCCCACTATCCACAATCCAAACCTGAAGCCAGGTGTCTGATAAATAGATACCTGCCAATCATACTATAAACAATATGCAGTATATATACTTGCCGCCATGGCATCAGACATAATATTGCATATGCTTTATTTAGTTATTTTTATAAGCATAATTTTTCCAAATACATAATAAAATGCATTTTACCTCCTACAGTTTCATAGGACCTCTTCACATTTAGCCTCTGGATATGATGAAGCAGATGGTTGTTAATTAATTTACAAACAGGTAAGTATATATCACATGGCTGGGCATGTAAGTACAAGTGTACATAATATAAAATAGTTCTTTAATTAATTGCTTGTTACTAATAATTATTATGAAGTTGAATTTCTTTGATATTGCATGTACAGCTTTATGGTATAGCTTCATGATCAATGAAAAGCATCATCGAGGATTTATCTGTTCATGAAGGTGTATACAGTTGTATAGCTTCATGATTAAATTCCATTTCACTGATCATGAAGGTGTTTACAGCTAAAGCATGAAAGGAATGCAATATTTAGAAAGGGTATAAAAGACAAGCACAGTTTGAAAGTGTTCATTTATAGTCATGGCAGAATTAGAAATCCCGGATGAGATTATTCGATTGATGAAGAAGAGATGGAAAGAGGTGAACGATAAAGAACCAGAAGCCAAAAAGCCTAGAACTGAAGAAAAGCACAGAGGTACCTGTAAAAACTGCCATTGCTACCGATGTTGCCACCACGTATGGATTTGTGGCAAATGCAGAATAGAAAAGGACACATTTCATGTCTGGGTAAACCAGAACAAACAGGAAAAAGAAAGGAAAGAGAGAGCAAAAGGTGGAGGTAGGAAAGGACAGAATAGTGGAGGAAGTAGATCAGGAGAGAAAAAAGACTAAATTAAGAAATAGTTTTAAATGAATTTATAGAATACTTGAAATTATTTTACTATACATTTACTATATTTTAGAATTACTGTACTATAATTATAAAGTTAAATAATTATATTAGCTAAATAAGTTTTTTAAATAGGTTTTAACTTTTTCCTTTTTCTCTGCTTTTGTCAGTAAAATATTTTAAATCTATTTCTTAACATATGAAGCTGTTAAGTGGGAATGGGTGCATCCAATTAATAACAGGAGTAAGTAAGTGTGCATATATCACATGGCTGGGCTTTAATAGGACCTATATGCCCGTAAATGGTCGAAGAAGAGACGACAACTGTAGAATAATAATGTTTACATATAATATAATTAATATTTTTATAACTTAGTAATAAAAATTATCATGTTAATGATACCATTACCCAACATACATACAGTATGTATGTAAAACTGATTATTGGTTTCTGGTACCCTCCCAATCTAGTTTGTGGATTTTTGACTTTGCTATCCCATTTCTGTACATGATAATGTGTTAAGTGAAGTTTCCTCAGGCCAGATCAACACATAGATTTTCACGTAATATATGAATCAAGTGTTGTTTTCCATCAATTAACACATTAAATTCCATAACCTGAGATCAATTGTCACTAATTACTCCGGTGTATGTTTCACAGGGCCATTTAAAATTTTCATTATTATTCAGTCACCATTGCTAGATTATGTATAATTATTTTATTATTATTGCATGTGACATCAATCACATCCAGATGATTATTACCAACTACACATATAACAGGACACAAGGTTAAGTGGCAATGGCTGGGCTTTAATAGGAACTATAAGCAAACACAATGGGAATGCACACAGTTCACACAGTTATGTATATATGAATATGTCTGTTGCCCTCTCATTGCACTCCTTTCCAATACAATATGGTTGGGCACATGTGAAATGCTGCAAATAGAAATTCAACAGTTACGTGCAGTAAAAAATTGCTTTATTGCATATGTCAGAAGATCGAGATGAGAGTTCTTCCTGTGAAATTTAATGCATAATAATTAAGAATTATCGTATTTCCTTGATTAGGAGCCGCGGCTACTATTTCGATACATGACTTCTAAGGGAGAGGCCACAATTCAAGGGCGGCTATAATTATTAATTTATTATTATTAATAACAATTATCATTACTTAATCATTAGTGACTAAATTTTAAGGGCGCATGTAGCGTGTTTCATCAGTCTTCATCATCTTCACTGTTGAATGGATCATCATCGTCGTCGCTGTCTTCTGCTCTATAATTGTCTTCGCATCACTTGCTACACCATTTTTCTTAATACAACTGAATCTGATTTAACCACATCTTCAGTGACAGCATCCCAGCATTCCCAGGTTAATTTCACGCATTGAAGGACCTGCTGGTGTGTATGACTTCTTTCCTGATGTCATCCGCTGAAGATGCTTAGTGAGAACTCCAGGGATAACACTGATGTTGTTACATCTTCTAGTGATAGAAATTCTAACACTATCCATAAATATGGCACCTGTATGAATCCCACACCAGGATACATTGTGAACTACCTTGGATATCATGTCGGCTGGCAACCTCTGACTCACTGTGGTGCAACGACGAAGTGTGAAACTGTTGTGTTTGAAAAAGTTTTCAAGCCATCCCCTGCTTGCACTAATGTTCTCAGTCCTATCACTCAATTGGAATAGTATCTTTGCCTTCCTCTGTATACTTGACCTGGTGACTCGAAGATTTCTAGCTCTTAAATGTTCAATCCATTCTTCCAGTTCCTCCTTGATTTCTGGTAACAAAGGTTTACGTCCAGCACCTTCTAACCTCTTCTTCTTAGATGGCAATTGTCCTAGCTCTCTCTTTTCATCAACCCCATATTTCCTAGCTGCTGCTCTATTTGACTTCTTCTCTGCACACGCCACAACTTTCAATTTAAAACCAGCTTCAAATGATCTCTTTCTACTAATTACTCTTTCAGCCATTGCACACATTTTTTTCTCTTATTTATTAATAAGAAGTGTTAAAAATCTACCGTAATAATAAAGTGTCAATATCACGTCACGTATTGTGTAATAATTACAGTATTATTAAAATTATAAAGTGGACGCCATCCATAGGTGACAAACACGCCGAGGTAGTAATCTTAGAATGATCATCAGACAAATGTCCTTTTGACATCATTATCAGACGGACACATGTCCCTTTGAATAGATTTTTGACCAGACATGCATTTTTGTATGAATCACAATATACCGGTTAAAATGTGAAGAAATTTATCTATTAAACAATCACAGTGTTTGTAGAAGAGTATAGTCTATTCCTTTTCTTCTTCCAAAGTTTAAGGGGTTCGTTAAAATCAAAATTTTCAGGATCTGGACCATTTACTGATATGAACATTAAAGACTTCACTGTTTTTATGGCCCGTAGGGCCATCCCTATGATTGCTTTCCCACGGGTTCGATGTGTGTTTATATATATATATATATATATATATATATATGTTTGTGTCACTTACGCGAGTATGCGTTGTATACGTAGTTAAGGAAGTTATGTCATTCCCGGGGGCGGAACCAATAAGGAAGCGTTTTGGGAACTCTCTATCGTCTGCGAAATCCTGTAGCAATGGAAACTTGTGCGTCCAGCTGTTTACCTTTGTTCTTACACCTGGCAGCTTACTACTACTAGTATGTCTACTGCTAGTATGGAGAACAAGAAAGCTAAACGTGCTCCGTGTAAACGAGTACTTGAAAAGGAAAATTTAGATAGTATAGAAAGCCGTACGAGTGGTTCATGTAGTCCAAAGATACCTCGTCTAACAAATTCTGAGACCTGTACAGCTGTCCAACTATCTCTTCAAAACCCAGACAATTCTTGTAGCTCCTCCCACAACAATGGAGGGCAAGAACGCTTGAGCAGGAGAGATAGAGAAAGACTGAGAAGACAAACTGAAACAGAAGAGCAGCGTAGTATCCGACTGAATAAACAAAGGGTACTCAACCGTAGACGTAGGAAAACTGAAAGTTTACAGGAAAGGGCAATACGTTTGGAAACAATGAGACAAAGAGCTTCTATACGTAACAGTGTAGAGACTGAAGAACAAAGGTCCAGTCGGCTTGCTGACTTGAGTCAACGTGCTACTGTACGTGTCAGTGAGGAGACTGAAGAAGAAAGGACCAGTCGTCTTGCTGACTTAAGACAACGTGCTAATGTACGTGTCAGTGAGGAGACTGAAGAAGAAAGGACCAGTCGTCTTGCTGACTTGAGTCAACGTGCTAATGTACGTGTCAGTGAAGAGACTGAAGAAGAAAGGACCAGTCGTCTTGCTGACTTGAGTCAACGTGCTAATGTACGTGTCAGTGAGGAGACTGAAGAAGAAAGGACCAGTCGTCTTGCTGACTTGAGTCAACGTGCTAATGTACGTGTCAGTGAGGAGACTGAAGAAGAAAGGACCAGTCGTCTTGCTGACTTGAGTCAACGTGCTAATGTACGTGTCAGTGAGGAGACTGAAGAAGAAAGGACCAGTCGTCTTGCTGACTTGAGTCAACGTGCTAATGTACGTGTCAGTGAAGAGACTGAAGAAGAGAGGTCTAGCCGTTTAACTGATGCACGAATCAGAACTGCTTTTCATGTTAGTGAAGAGACCAGTGATGACAGGTCACGCAGACTTCAGGTTATGAGTGACCGTGCATATGTACGTAGAAGTAGTGAGTCATCTGAAGCTAGAGAAGTTCGTCTGCAGACACTTAGAATACATAATCAATCTACAAGAGCCTGTACTACTCCTGTTCTTACACCACCAGTAAGTGGTGAGGAGCAAAGACGACTTCATCAGTTATCTCAAGATTTGGAGAAATTCAGGTCTGAGATTATTGTAAGCCCTAGTAATTCCTGCTTCTCGTGTCATCGCCTCACCTACCCCCAAGGAGGATCGTATGTGACCTATGAAACAGTAGAGGACTTGATAGCGCCATTATATTCACATGCAACAACTATACCACTTCCTGATGTTCCTGAAGGTGAGTGTGTTTGGTTGTGTACACGTTGTCAGTCCATACTGGGTAAAGGGAAAGTACCACCTTATGCATGTATTAACAACATACAAGTTGTTGAAGTCCCTCCTGTATTATCTGTGTTAAACACAATGGAGCAGAGGTTGATATCTAAAGTACAAGCCTTTATGAAGCTTATAGTACTTCCATTAGGTCAAAGAGCATTGGCTGGCCAAAGTATAAATTTCCCTGTTGATGTTTCGCAGGTATGTAATGCTCTACCTAGACCAATTGATGAATCTGGTGTAATACTAGTACAATCATCATCATCAACTTCTGCTTCAACCTCAACTGCTGAAGGGGGGGAAGGTTCATCATCTACTGTACCATCATCATCTTTTGTAACCACTCATTCCAGCAAAGGGTATGTGGTTAGAAAGCCTAAAATTATGAGAGCTTTACATTGGTTAAAGACTTCAAATGTATTGTATGGTAATATCACATGTGATGATAGTGATAATAATATTGATGAAGATGATGATGCAAATAATAATAATGATGCAGATAATGATGATAATACCAATGAAGAAGATGATGAACAACAACAACAACAACAACAAGGTACAGTTAATAGGCCTCCCCAATTAGAAAGTTCAGTAGTTAGGACGGACTTTAACATGCCTAACACGGAAGCTGTTGACATCATTCGTAATGGAGATTTCAATTATCCAGTTTATAGACTACCACGTGTTGAAGGCCAGCCTATTAGTTTGTTTACTGATGCTAAAGCAGAGGAAATGGCATTTCCCTGTTTGTTTCCCAATGGTGTCAATGGTTTCCTAACAGCCCGTGATCCAGCAATAAGTATTACGGACTATATTCAAATCCGTTTACTTAATGCTGATAGTAGATGGGCTAGTCACATTCCCTATTTATTGTGGTCATGTAATCTCCTTGAGCAACACAGACTACGTGATGCAGTTTGCATTGCAATGAGAATCCGATCCTCCTCGGGGGGTAGGCGACCTAGAAACCGTTTAGATCAAGCACAACAACAAGAGCATGACCAACAGGCTTTGACAGCTGGTGATCTCTTGAGTGATACATCCTCAAAGAACCCTGACCTGTCTGAGAATTGTTTTGGTTTCATGCGTAATATTCGCGGCTCAGCTGCATATTGGCAGAGGGCTAAGCTTGATCTATTTGCAATGTTTCGTACACTTAGACCTCCCACTTTCTTCCTCACACTCAGTGCTGATGATATGAACTGGACTGATCTGCTCTACATCCTAGCAAACCGTGATGGAATGAATCTCACTGAGCAACAGGCGAAAGAATTGCCAACAACACAGCGGAAACGTCTCTTGTGTAGTTACCCTGTGATTGTTGCTCAACACTTTTCTCACCGATTCAATTCGTTTATGAAATTTATTCTAAATGGAGATGGTAAACCCATTGGTGAAATTCTGGACTACTTTTGGAGGGTTGAGTTTCAGCAGAGAGGCTCACCTCACATCCATTCTCTGTGGTGGGTGAAAGATGCTCCTAACCTACGTACTGTCGAAGGTAAGAGAGCTACACCAGAGTTCATTGATAAATACATAACGTGTGGAGTACCAGTGATTGGTGAGGATGATGAATTAAGATCGCTAGTGATGAGAGTACAGAGACACACTCATACCCAAACATGCCAAAAACAAGGTCGATTCAGATGTAGATTTGATTTCCCAAAGAAAGCGAGTGCAACTACTCACTTGAAACGTAACAGGGATATCGGCAATAAAGCTAGATTCTACGTTCTGAAAAGAGAACAGGGTGATGAATACATCAATCCTTACAACCCTCACATTCTCAGAGCCTGGGGTGCCAACATGGACTTGCAAATGGTTGGCTCCGTCTACGGTGCTGCTCAGTACGTCTGCCATTATATGTGCAAAGACGAACCTAAGGAACTCAGACAGCTGATTTCTCGTAATCTAGAAAAGCTTCCTGAAAATTGTACTCAGAAATCACGTTTGTTAAAGATAGGTAACACCTTGATTAGTCATCGTATTCTGAGTGCTCAGGAAGCTGTTTACCGAACGACAGGTCTTCATTTACGTGGATCTTCGAGAGGTACAATATTTGTGAATACGGGAAGACCTCAGAAAAGGACGAGAGTATTAAAGTCAACTAGAAAGCTTCGGGAGATGGATGGTTGTGATACTGATGTCTTTGAAAGTGGACTATATGAGCGCTATGCTGCTCGTCCAGTTGGTGATCCATTTGACAATATGAGCCTTGCTCATTTTGCTGTTTGGTACGCTACATCAAAGCCTCCTTCTACCTTTGGTACGTCAACTAGAGCTCAGCCTAGGTACGAACTACAAGGTAATAGTGGATGGATATACTTGCGTAGAAAGCAAGCATGTCTTCGTGTACCAACACTGACTCCCGAAGCTAATGGTGACGACTACTACTACCACTTGCTTATGTTGTATTTGCCATGGCGTAATGAAACTGTGGATCTCTTGGGTTCACATGCTACGGCTAAACAATCCTTTGTTTCCAACAACGATCGTCTCCTAGTACTTGGTGGTGACCAAGCTTCGTTTGCTGCAGAAGTTGAACAAGCTACATGTCAATTGAGGGCACTTAATCAGTTTGGTGACACTGTTTATGCCCCAATAGCTCCTGGTGCAGCTCAACGAAATATGGAGATAGAAAACGAAGGTGCTGGACCAGACCCAATTTATTATGATGAAGCGCTGTTAGCTGATAATCATAGCAGCGCTTTAACTACTGATCAGCAAGGTGTTGGTGAAGTCAACCACTTGGCTTCCGATGATTACCTTGCTGATGCAGATGATGATCGCACTGTACGTGCAATGGGCCAAAGACGCATGACGGATGCAGATTACCACCGAAAGGTTGATAGCCTCAATGAGTCACAACGTTTAGCCTTTCAAAAAGTTTTGAATTACACTACAGCTCAACACGAGTACCAGATGCATGCTGTACAGTCACCACCTGAGCCACTTAGGCTTTTCATTACCAGCGGCGCTGGTACTGGTAAGAGTCATGTGATTAGTGTAGTTCATGAGCACTTTGAAGGTGCCCAGATTGGCGACGGATGTGCTTGTATGTTGATGGCTCCAACTGGAGTAGCTGCATTCAATATCGGAGGTCTCACTATTCACAAAGCGCTCAACTTGCCTGTAGAGCATGGTAAAAGAACCACCTATCGCAAGTTAGCGAGTGAGAGACTTCACGGTATGCGACGTCTTTTGAAGAGTGTCACCACGATCATCATTGATGAGATCAGTATGGTCTCATATCAGACACTCAACTTTATTCACCAGAGATTGACTGAAATCAAAGGTACAGATGACACTGAAGTTCTCTTCGGAGATCTCAATGTCATTGCTGTTGGAGACTTCTTTCAACTACCACCTGTTAGAGACAAATTTATATCTCAGGAAGGTAATGGTTATAATCCTGGTTCTACCCACTTGTGGAGAGATATCTTCACAATGGTGGAGCTGACGATTAACATGAGACAGATGGGTGACAACACTTACTCTCAAGTACTGGGTAGAATTCGCACTGGACAGCAAACTCCAGACGATATCACTCTGCTCAGGACCCGTCTGACTTCTGGTATAGATACTCCAGTGGATATTGAACAGTCTCCATTCACAGATGCTCTGCGTCTGTTACCTTTGAAAGTCATGGTGGACGAATACAATACTCACCGTCTTCGACAGTTGGCGCAGGCGTCGACTGTGTTCGAATTCAAGGGTGAGCATTCAATTGTCGACTCCGATTCTGCTAGACAGAGTTACGGTGTCGTTCAACATGTTGATGTCCCAGAAAGACTCATCCCATCCGATGACAATGACTGTGCTGGCCTCCCAAGAAGTCTGAAACTGGCGGTTGGTGCACAAGTCATGCTCCGAAGAAACATCCTCTGTGAAGATGGACTAGTAAATGGAGCACGTGGAATCGTGGTGGGATTTACTTGGCCTGATGGACAGCCAACACAGCCTGAAATTGGACAGCTACCTCAAAATGTTCTGGTCAACTTCCACGATCCTCGTGTTGGTCGTATCAGCCGAGTGAGTGTTGAAGATGATGCAGAAGCTGTTCCAATTGAACCTGTGACGGCAAAATTCTATGGCCGAGAAGGAGTCACACTACAAAGGACTCAACTACTTTTACTTCCCTGTTGGGCTGCTACTATTCACAAAGTACAAGGGTTATCTCTTGATGCTGCTGTGATTGACCTAGGTCCCAAAGTGTTTGAAGATGGCATGGCTTATGTTGCTCTGAGTCGTGTCAGAACACTTGATGGTGTAGCTATAATTGATCTTGTATCCAGCAAAATCAAGGCCTCTCAGTTGGCAACTAAAGAGTTAGATCGGCTGAGAGGAGCTGATGTTCAAGATCGTGAGGAGTAAATGTGTATGATGATAATTATTGTTGTGCTATATAATACATTTATGCTTTTAATTATTGTTTAGTATTGTTATTATTGTACAATTATGTGTGTTATTAAAGCTGGACTTTAATATTGTATTTATCTGTACATGATGTACATGTATTGAGCCTTATAATTATATCATAATAATAATTATTATACATGTTCTATTCTATTGTGTGTGGGATTTCCTAGTGGGCGGTGTATACCATCTATGTATACTCCTGTGTACGTATTGATTGGTTGTATACCCCCTAGGGTCCCCTGCTTACATTCACTGTTTGCAACACACATTGATCCCTGTCCCAATTGGTTGATGGTGGATCCTCACTTTCTGTTCAGAAGGTGGGTGGCCTGGCATAAGGGACGCCTCCTCGTGGTCCAGGCTGGTAACTTCTACTTTTAATAATTAATGTAGAAGGCTAAAGGTCCCTTGAAGATTTCAAAATTTGTGGAAAATGAATGGTTAGTGTGTAATGGCACTTAATTAATGTATGATTGATAATAATAATTTTCCTTTGTAATTATAGTCTGAAAGATGTCAAACAACAATGCAATTATGTATTTCAAAAAGAATGATCAAGTAAACTTTCATATTTAAATTTTAAAAATTTTGATAAATTATAAGAAAAATTTTAAACTATTGTTTATTGATAATTAATTAATACATGCATGAATAAGGCAATACATAAACAGGCTGCTAATTAGTACATAATATACAAGTAAAATACTAGGTAGATATAGTAAACAAATCCATTGGCGGGTAATAATGTTTCATATTTTACTGCAATAAAATATAATCTTTATTTTCATTGGTCAATTCTATATTGATCCTCAAAAGTGATCCTACCTTCCAGTATAAAAACAGCATAATTTCTGCCCTTCAAGGTATAGACTATAGAATCATTAGAATGTCTCAATTTGAAGACGTCATGGATATTGAGGTAACTCCACTGCAGAGTCCACTGTCTCCTGTTAGACCTCCACCTCCAGTTGGAGCTCCACCTCCACCTCCAGTTGGAGCTCCTCCTCCACCTCCACCTCCACCTCCACCTCCACCAAAAAAGAAAGGGAGAAAAAGAAGGAGGAAACAAAAGGGGAGGGGGGAGTCAAAGATTATAACTGTTAGTTAATAAGTGATTTTATAATAATAATAATTATTCTGTTTTATGTTTATACAGATTCAAGTAACCAAAAATGGTGGGGTTATTATAAAAAAAACAGTATAATATTATTATTAAATTACATAATTATATATATATATATATAATATTATTTTAAAAGTTTCATTTAAATTATATATAATATTATTAGCAAATATCAGCAGAAATTCCAGTAGCTAAAACTTTCACTTACTCTCCTCTGCATGTGCTGTTTAAGCTTGCATTAGATTGTCTGACATGCTACAGAGTGATCTCTGCCTTGCAGTAGTAGTAGTCTAAATTAATCTTTGTTGTTTCTATCCTTTGTGCTCTAATCCTTCTCTGTATTTCTGCTTGAGCAGTAGTAATCTTCTTAATCTGTGGTGTTTCAATCCTTTGTGCTCTATGCCTGTTCTCAGTGTTCTGTATTTCAGCTTGCCAGTGCTTGCTTATCGCAGATTTCTTCAACATTCTAGTGCTCTACTTCATGCGCATGCTCAGTATCATGCGTGACCTTTGAACACGTGCGATCAAGCTCTACACACCAGCAGAAAGAAAGATGTGTAGCTTACGTAGAAACTGGAAGTAATAGCTAGCTATTCTGCCTGAAATATATTCCTAAAGTTCTACAAGATCCTTTGAAAGGTCAGGAGAGTAGATAATCAAAATAATAACTATAATAAGCTGTTGTCTTCCATCATGTGCTTGATGAAGTCAGCCATGATTACTGAATGCTGGACACCACAAAGCAGTCATAAGGATACTTTTATCTTCACTTAAACTTGTAAAGCAATCATAGGGATGTTTTTTTTTCTCTATATATCTTGTTTGTACTAATTGTTGCCTAAGTTTAGCTCTTATCCTGTTGTGAGCAGAGAATCCTCTCTCGCATGGGACTGATGACATTGGAAGAACAATTATCAATTTCAACAACATTGAAAAGATGCATTTTTCTGTGTTATAATTTCTTTCGCTAACTCCTTGAATGAGATACTTCGTTTGAACACAGGCCACTCTCTCTGGAACAAGGCTTGGTCAATAATTTCATCATATTCTATGCCATCACCAAATTTAGGTGTACAAAAATGGTCAACAATTGTTATCATCTCTTTTTTTCCAAAATCACGTAAACTTGTGGTCTTAGAAGGATATGACTGAGGATCAAATATTTTGAAGGCCGACCAGATAGGTAGATCAGGAAACCTGTCTTCAAGGTTTTGTACAACAGCCTCAGTAAAATTTCTAATACTTGTAAAACATTCATGCTCATCTGATGAGTTTTTTATGACATTGTGATCTTCAAAAATTATTGGATTGTCCAGTGCAATCAGAATACTATTTAGGTGTTCACCTCCTACAATCTCACAGTCAATATAATGTTCTTCTTCTTTAATAGTTGAGATAGTAGCATCTACGGCACTCTTTACTTGTGAAAAATCTAGATTGTCTTGTTGAAAAAAGCAGCTAAGGTAGGTTAGTTGGCCCAGGATATCACAGTGAAAGTGAGTAAAAACAATAAATTTATACGAACAAACAGATCTATATAAACCTTCTGCAACAATATCATCATTCTCAACCACTAAGGTTGAGAGAGTAGACAAGAGTGAGTGGTAACACTTGCGAATAGCTTCCACAGCTCTGTGCATTGTCAACCACCGAACACTGCACTTGTTGTATCTGGACCTCGGGGTCATTTAATAAATCCATCATGTCTCTGAGTACTGAATAATTAGTTGGAGACATATAGACGTATGGAAGTAAATATATATTCCTTTTAAAATAGAACGGTGCTGCTTACAATATGAAACTGATGATGCAGCAGCCTCACTAGCGAGTGCTAGTTTATGAGCAACACAATGCATAGATAACATGTAAGGATTTAACTTTCTGAGTCTTGCTCCAACACCATTTTGCTTCCCCACCATCACACTTGCCCCATCACTTCCCAGTCCAGCAATTTTACTAAGTTCAATATCTTTCTCTTCAAGGTACTCTACAATAGCTCTTGTCAGTGATGCTGCATCACATTGTTTCATTTCTTCTAGATGTGCAAAGAGGGAAACAACACCATCTCTCAGTAGTAGGTTGATGTAAATTAAGAGGTTTTTTCTCACACTAAGATCGGTGGACTCATCAATCATGATTCCGAGGTAGGGACTGTCCTGCATCAACTTGGTCAGTTCAAAATCCATGTGATCAGCAATAACACTAACTAGTTCATGACACCCATCTCGATTTCTGTATAATTCTCGTGGCAAAAAGGGGCACTTACACCTCTGTAAAAGATCGGTTAGTTTTTCAAACTTCAAGAAGACAAGATCTTCTTTGGCTACAAAATATGCAGCCTCAAATAGCGTTAACATAGCTTTATCAGCTTGGTCTATTGCTGATGAAAAGATTGGAGTAGCATTAACAGCTACTTGGTCAACTTTTATTGCCTGACTATGTTCCGCAGAAACACTGTGGTCTATTAGGGCTGACCTTCTATAATTTATCGACCCAGTTGCAGCGAAGATATTTTTCATTCTATGTTTCGTACACAGCCTACAAAACATCTTGTCACCCTCATACAATAACCATGGAAAGTCTTTATTCCAAGTCTCTACAAAGTGTCTCTCTACTCTATCAGTCTCTTGTTCTTCACTATCACTATAAGTGGGAGTGAGTTTTGGTCTTTTAGTAGCTGAGTAAGAAGTTTCAGGACGCTTCACACCAGGTAAGTATCTCCACGTTATTTATAAAACTTAGTGATTTTTCGTTGTGGGTGTGGTTACACGTCCATTTCGTAAACAAAAAATAATTGAAAAAATGGACAATTTGTCCTACCTGGCAGTTGAAAAATCGGACAAATTTATCAAATAACGGACAATGTCCGTCATGTCCGGCAGTTTCCACATCACTGAGTAGGCCACATACCAAGAAATATTTCACGCATCTCGTGGTACTTTTTAAAGAGAGGCAGCTCCATCACAGCAGAAGATTCAGATTAGGTCTTGAAGTACCATGTATTTATACTTTACTGGATAAACTTAATATAGATGAATATCATTAAATGCGGTGTTTATTTGAGGGCAACATCTATTTCAAAGGAGTAGAGATGTAAGGGAGGCCACTATTTGAGGGCGGCCATTACTCAAGGAAATACGGCACTTATATTATTTCTTTTACATAATTATTATACATATAGTATGGAGATACACCTGTTCATGAGGCTGGTAGGCGTAGGTAGATGTACTATCTATATCTAAACTAATAAGGCATGGAGCAGTTCTGGATACAAGGAATAATGTTAGTTATACTAGGCGGAGTAGGGTAGATGTACTATCTATATCTAAACTAATAAGGCATGGAGCAACTCTGGATACAAGAAATAATGTTAGTTATACTAGGCGGAATAGGGTAGATGTACTATCTATATCTAAACTAATAAGGCATGGAGCGGCTCTGGATACAAGGAATAATGTTAGTTATAATAACAATTGCTACTTCCATAATTAAAGTGGCAATAATAAGTGGCTTGCATCAGCCAGTAATATACCATATAAGCCTCTAAACACCAACAGGTTTATATAATAGATGCTATGATTTAACAATTAATTTTTTGATAAGATGCGGCATGTCCAAAATATACACCTACCACATCGAACTGTTACTATGGTAGTATAGTATATGTGATTATATATCAGATATGGCTGTGTTTTAATTGACACTTGCATAAGCAGTTGCTAAGATACTTGATACATCACAGTCCAATATTGAAATACATTTGAAATCACCAACAAAATGACATTCATTATTTTGTCAAGACTTAGCCTTGTACTGAAGTTCAATTTGGAAAGACAGCTATACAGTCAATTGTGAATTTCTAAGTCTTCTTATCTATGTGAAATTGTCGGTGTTGTGAAGTTGTTGTATTGATGATCTTTGAGTAAGCGTGAACAAACTGACTGAAATACTTTTTGTAAGAATGAAGCTGGTACTCCATGATTTGTTATTGAAGTCTCTTTCTATCACAAAAACATATTGCACAGTTGGAGACGTGGTGGTATTGTTGTACTGCAATAATCTTAGAACCACCATTAGTAACAACAACATAATAATATTTTATATAATTACATATACTATATATTGCATGCGTTAGTGTAAATTATATTCTCGTAAATATTTGAAACCATTTATAATGACATGAGCTTTTTCATTAGTTTGTATCCATGATATAAACTAGCCAACTTGGAAGCAATATTTAGTTATTTTTATATGCTCATAATAATTTTTCCAAATCCATATTAATAAAATGTAAGGACCCCTTCACATTTAGCCTCTGGATATGATAAAGCTGATGATTGTTAATATGCTAATATCACATGGTGGATATATTCACACAGTGGATGTGTGTGTACATGTTCATTATGATAGCTTACTAGCCTAATTATGTTGCAAAACCTATTCTAATCACCATGAATAATCAATTTTCAATTAGTCACATAATCATTTGTGAGTACATTTATGACATCATGTGGATGTTTTTGTATTATGATAGACCCCTGGACATGGTCTATCACTCAGCCTAATAATAAGTAGAGTGTTAATTATATATGAACAAAGCACTATATTATCAGTACATCAACCGCAATGGTGATGTTACTTACTAACATAAAGGGATTTCAAAAAACATCTTCAGATGTTATCTAGCATGCTCCTATTGCCCGGGTCTGGGCCAAATTCTCGATAGACACAGCTACAACTGAAAGTGTAAGTTTGATGTAGCTTATTTGATTGCTAAGGAGAATCTTGTGTTTACCAAAATGAAGCCACTTTGTGAGATAGAGAAGTGTCATGGGACTATGTTGGGTCTATATGGTCTTTGAGTTTATTTCACTTGAATAGCAGAGGATAAGTTGTTCCTCGTCCTCTACTTTGACCCTTTTTCAAGGTATGGAAAGGTACATACTCAAAATAAGCGTCAGACAGCTGAAATGTGCTACAGCCAATAGTAATTTCAACTGTTTCAACAAAGCCATGGATTATGTTGGAATTGTTGATTGGGTTGGGATGTGATGGTACTAATGTAAACATAGGTAGCAGAAGTGGGGTAACTGTATTTTGGTGTTTAGCTCATCACCTTGAAAATTCTCTAAAGAGTGCTCACTTTCAGGACATTGATGAACTCCTTTCTCGAACAGATGGAAGTGATTGTTGTAGACGTGAAGAACAGAAGAGATGCCTAAAGGAGGAAGCTGGCCTCTTCAAGCTTGTGGAACTGGAGCCTAATTGTCTAAAAACATGGTAACCCTGCAGATTCCTTCTGCTGTGAAGCATGAATTGGTAACTTGTTGAGATTACCATGGAATTAAAAACCTCCCACAGCCACAATGATGATGTCCAACTCAAAATATTCCTACTGTGGACAACCATAACCACACTTGCCCAGTAGATGTAATTAAATTACTGATCCAGAGGAAAAAAAAAGAATTCTGAAGTCTGGCAGGTGTTTCATATGTCTGAAAAAGCATCTGAGTTGGGACTGATCTCTATAAGGCTCTATAAGGCTCTATAAGGTGTTCCAATAATTGTAACAAGAGTGTTAAGGTGCCAGAGCTCTTCCAAACAGCATGAGCAAGTGTCTAGGAGCTAGACAACCCACACTTGGCTACACTCGGCCGGAATCTTACATGACAGTGAAGTCAGAGGTCCTATGTTATGGAAGGAGTTAATCGCTGTCTTGAGCATGTGAAGATAATGTTGAGTAACACTTGGGATGATGCTATAGAACGGAAGGAATTTGGAGATGTAACTTACAACACATCATTGGTGACAAGATTTAAACTTAGGACAGTATGGCAACCCATGGAAGGATTGACAATTTCAACCCCAGCCAGGAATCATGAATGTTATATAAGAGCATCTTAGCCATTACTTTGATGCAAATGATATAACCAAGTGAGAGAAGAGCATTCTACTTACCGTTTGTGGACAATCAACGTATAAACTCATCAATAGTCTCATTTTGATGAGTAGATTATGGAACTCACTACAACTTGAAACCATCTCCCATCATCCAATGATATAAGTTTTGTACCAGAGTAGCTGTTCTGGGGAGTCTATTGCTGCTTATGTAGCTGAACTGAGAGCAATTGGCAAGCACTGTGGATGGCTTAACAAAATGATTTGTGACAGCCTAGTGTGTGGTGTGAAAAATTAAGATTTCAATGTAGACTTCTGCAAGAACCTGAACTTACTTACAAGCAGGCCTATGATTCTGCCGTAGCCATGGAAACTGCTACTAAAGGATATACAAGACTATGTTGCTCTACCTCTTTGGTGCAGTTCGCTTAAGAACAGAAAAAAGGTTTATAATGCTACAGATGTAGAGGAGAGACAGGCTCTATTGCTAGAGTATGCATGTCTAAGCAAATTCACAGGAAATCTGACCAAGTTCAACCTCAAAGGCCACTCAAGGTCCATTCAGAGTGCTGTTGCCAGGATTAACCCTTATCAGATATTATACAAAGTGTCTGTAAACACTGAAATGCTGGATAGAGAAAATTTGACTGGCAATACAAAATTACTGTGAGAAGTGCCTGATGTCTGTTGAAGAAAGTTCAAAAATAGATAAGGTCCTCTAGTTACTTCTTGACAACCTGTTGATAGTCATGTGCCAAGTCCAATTTGTAGAAAATTTGTTCCGCAAACAAATTTTCCACATGTGGAAGTGGGTAAATGTTCTCCTTTATGACAGAATTGATAGTGAAAGTGTAGTAACCAGATACAAATGTTTCCATCAGACTTTAGCACTGGTAATTGGAGCTTTGTTCCTGTATTCTATGTAGCTCTTCTTTTAGAAAGTACAATACATGTAGAATTTTGGTGACGCTCATGCTCACTGGTCTTTGCTGTTGTAACCCGAGGTCGTCCTTGAATATGTTGGGGCATTTATTATCAAATGATGTATTTGTCATAACTTGGTAAATATTGCTCCAGTTCAATCAAATGGTTGACATCCAATTCTGCCCTAGGAGTTTGGGACCAGTGCCTTTCACAGCAATCAAGAGCACTGAGGCAGTTTGCAACTCATACTCAACTTCCACATCTAGTGACCCCAATGCTAAGATCAATTCTCCATTATATGTCATAGGCTGTAGTTCTGTAAAGTTGAATGTTTCCTCACCAGGGTTTTTGATAAGCCAAATTGGCATGCCAATCCCAACACTTTCTAATTAATGCACACAACTTATTAATAATTATTAATTCTTATTGCCATTTGTCAATTAAAGATGGCCGAACCTCTCTCCAAGAAGCAATGTCTTATCACAAGTTACTCTTACAGAGATACAGTGAGTGATTAAGAGGAATCACTTGTTAGTGATGCAATATCCTCAACAATCGTCCCAACTGGGATGAGAGAGCAGCACAGAAGGAAGTTGCTGTTAAAATGGACTAAGATTTACCCATGGGTAGCTACAGTGGGATCAGGTGAAGATATGATCGTTTATTGCAGGGAATGCAGGAAGTCTGGTTTGAAGAATGAATACCTTCAACGACATGCAAGCAGCGAAGATCATGTGAAGTATGCTCCTATGGCTACTAAAACTGCACAACATGCTTGAACCACTGATATGTTTGTGTTAGTTCCATCTGCCTCAGAGAAACAAACATTGGAGTTGCTATATGATATTGACTGTTCTGCATTCTCTTATAGACTTGCAGCTCAAATATGACAATCATTCACCTTCATCCTCTACTTCTCTCTTATATCTCCATGGTCACAGGACTGGATACAGCAGCTAGGAATTCATGCCATTAACCAGATATGAAAAGCCAACTTTTTTTCTTTGTTGACTGATGAGTCAAATGACCATCAGTGTTACAAAACACTTGTATGTGCAGTATGTTGACATTGACAGTGATACTCCATCAACAAATATCAAGTACATGAAGAATCTTTCTCTGACTTTTTGTGATGCTGGCTGATGATCATGTCCATAACTGGTGGAGCTCCAGTCATGTTGGGATGCAACAGCAGTGTCCACATCTGGTGGCACTGTGTGGCACACAGAGAGGCATTGGCTGTTAGTCAGGCATATAAATCAGTTAGCTACTTTGTTCAACTGAAAAGTACTCCTGGGCGATTCAAGTGTATGGATGGAGAAGCTTAAGCAGATATTTGCTGGTTTGGAGAAAAGGTCTGTCAGGGTGAAACAGTTTTAGGGCAATTGAAGCAGTATCCAAGTCGTATAATAGTCTTGTACTATATTTGGAAGAAATGATGGTCTAGTAGATGGTCTTGCTAGGCAACTCAAGCATACGATTTGTTTTGGTTTTGAACTTTTCACTGGATGTTCTTGAGTGTCTTCAACAGTCCAGTCCATGTAATGCTCAGAAAAATTTCATGGAGGTTACTAATTCTTTTCATAGTCTTTACATGGGGTCCAAAGGCTAGTGAATGTCTCAAGGATATAGAGGATGGTACTATCAATGTTTGCATTATTGATCTCAAGTTACCAAAAGTACAAGTTGAACGACTTCCTCCTCAAAGTATCCACTGGTGAGGCACTTTAAGTTTAGTACCCATATTTGTCCATTCTTTCTCAAATACTAGTAACTTACACTGCAAGTACTGCAGAAGTTGAGAGACGATTTTCTTATTAGAATTCCATCAAAACTAAAGTCAGAAACTGGCTTGGATCAGAACACTTGCATCAGTTATTGTGTCTTTGTCTAAATGCTGCCTCACCAGATACCTTTCTTTTCAAGTCTGCTTATCGAAAAAGTATTGCCTTGTCATCTCAAAATTTCTCACACAAGTTGTTAAATGACTCAATCAGAAAACAAAATTTGTAGCTGTTGAACTCTTGGCAAAATAAATACCTTTTGAATTTTGATAGAAATCATTGAAAATTTATTTAAATTTCCAATACTTTCATGGTAGACTGTGAATGGCTCAATGTATATAGGAAGTTTGAGCCAAATTGGCCCATGTTCAATTTTCTTATTGGAAATCCTGTTCCTCACTGATTAATGACAGTGCTCTTGTGTCACCTCCATGGAAATGTCTTTTATCACATTAGCATCAAAGGTTGAACTTTGCTTTGAAGGGTAAAAAGAGTGTGGGCATCAGGTCTGGGTTGATTTGGGCTATTCACCACATCTAAAACAAAGTGCAGGCTGACTGTGTCAAGCTCTCGGCCTGGCATGTCACTATCATGACACAATCAAAAGCATAGATGTCACAGTGTGGACCAATACTCTCAAGCATGAAGCTATTCTGGTGCTTGACACACTGGCGATCCTGCCATCATTGTTCTTGTGCCAATAAAAGTGGAATTATTAATTACTTGAGTCAATCTAAAATCTATCACAGTTCCATGCATCGTCAGTGAATCAATCTACATTGATGTATAAATACTATACAGAATACAGTGGATGTATGCTATAGCTAACACACCAGCATATTGGATGGCTTGATGACAAGATGAGCCATTTGTGGATTACATGAATGCTGATACATATGTATACAGATAAACAACTTCTCTGGGAAGGTGAACTTTATGTAGTGCATAAAATTAATAGTACATCACACGTATCAAATCATTAATTTTTTTGTAACTCTAAATATGTGATCATGAAGATTACTCTTACTAACGAGTGCTGTCGGGACTGGACCCTTGCCTATGTGGCAAAGTTGAATTGCACATTACGTAGGTTATAATATTACATCATTGTTCATTTGTATGGGTCTGAATCATAATTATAAAGATAACTACAGTGGAACCTCCGAATAATGAAACTTTTGGGACAGCCAAATTTTTTCATTATTAAGAGGTTTTCATTAAAGAGAGGTTTTAATATTACTTATCATGAAACAACAAAATTATTGATGTTACAGTGTCTGGCTTAGTTAATTAAAGAAAATCATGTAAAGTTGTTTGTTTACTGTTGTCCAGCTGATTGTGGGTTACTATACTAGGAAAGCGACTCAATGTACGAGAATGACTTTCATCCACAAGTCAGTAGAACTTGAAGTGAACTCATATGCTTACAAAGACATTTGGACTCCGTTTATTGGAGAAGAAGAGAGCCTGATAATGTCAAAGACAGATCAGCAGTTGCTGTGTTGAAAGATTGTTGGCCACATTCCAACAAGGGATTTGCCACAGTGACGGGAGACAAAGTTAATAGTGCTGGTTACGGTCTTGAAGTGTCAAGAAACTTAAAGAGCTATTTGCCTCTCTACACAATACTTTAGACTATTGTTTTATTCTTAACCATATGATAGGTAGATAGGTAGATGTGCGCATGCAAAGCCACACCTCTTTCGTTAAATGAAAGTGAAAATCGAACTTGGTGTAGTAAAGGCCTTTCGTTATTTCGTAACAGAGAAGGTTTCGTTAAAGGGAGGTTGCATTATCATCATTTAAATAGGAAAACAAGTCGGTACATTGCAATATTTTCAATATGCAGAGGTTTTTGTTAAAGGAGAAGTTTCGTTATTAGAGGTTCCACTGTATTACACTAATACACAATAAGATAACTATCACACTAATACACAATAGGTATATCCTATAACTTCATGAAAAGATAATTGAGTTTGGGTGTAAATTTATACACATTAGGATTAAGGTGTTAAGTATGTATTGCAATTGCATTATATTAAATATAAATAATGTGAAAATTGAATATGATTTTAATTTTGTAATAATTATAATTATTATATATTAATTTTTACTTCTCAAAAATTAACAAAATAGTTTGTGTCCTTTATTCCACCGAACATTTCCTCCTGCACTGTTCCACCATCTTCCATTCCACTCTCCACTGTTTGACTGTCATCCTTCTGTGCTCTGCTGTGTTTGAATTCACTGTCTCATCTGTTTCAGGATTGGAGAGTTTTCGTCCTATTCTTTATCTTTGTTGTCTACAGTGGAACCTCCACATTTAACGGACAGTTTGGGGATTTTTACTTTGTCCTTTATACAGAGGTGTCCTTTACAAGGAGGTTCTCCAGTTCAGGCACTGGTAACGCAAACTCGAGACTTTATAAGACTCAGAATTGCTTTAGAGAAGATGTATTAAGAAATCCACAGATGTAAAAAATTTATTTTTCATCATCACCAGGAAGGTATTTAGGCGAGTGCTTCAAAGTTTAACAGTCTATGGGTAACGCCCACTTTTATACTCGCCTGAATAAGTTCTACATTTTGAACAAGAATAAGTTTTAACTTACTTAGTTTGCTAGAAGACCTTCTGAGAAAGCCATAGATACCAAAATCACTCTTCGTTAGTAACAAGAAAGTATTATGACGAGCGTTTGAAAGTACTATTGTCAGTGGCAACGCCCTACGTCCGTTAAATGGAAGTCTGTTCACGTGTTAACTGTATTGATGGGAATCGAGCGTTGTCCGTTATCCGTTAAATAGAGAGTCCGTTCCAAGGAGGTTAGTGAGTTCAATCCGTGCATTGGCTGCGTCCGTTACAAGGAGTGTCCGTTAAGGGAGGTTTCACTGTATTTTCTTTTTAATATTCAGCATGGTTTCACTAACTGTAGTCATGTCTGGACCTTGGATATCTACACCTATAATCAGTTTGCAATAAACCAAATTGAGGGGTAAAAATTGGGCTTCAAAACTATATTGTGATAATACCTTGAAGTGATCTTCTAGGTAGATATAAGAAGGCTGCTTTGCAAAGGACTACGCCAAAGCAACTGCTGAGTGTAGACAAAAGGCAGAAGACAAGGAGGAAGTGACGCAGGAAATGAATCAGATGCA
Source organism: Petrosia ficiformis (assembly GCA_947044365.1). NCBI lineage: Eukaryota > Metazoa > Porifera > Demospongiae > Haplosclerida > Petrosiidae > Petrosia > Petrosia ficiformis. Next base: position 28,051,166 of record OX345636.1, read on the forward strand.
GGACACAGAAGATGAGGTTGAGAAGCTTAAGGAATGTTTGGAAAGTTTCAAGGAGGCAGACAAGGATTTAGAAAAATTAGTAACTCCAAAAAGACGGAAGACTCATGCATCAGCTTACAGCAGACTTGAATTTTACAATAGTAGGCAGCAGCCAATACTCCAGCCACTGTGTGATTTTACTCTCCTGAGCAGGCCCCAGCGAGTTTTTACAATACCAATCTCGCTAGGGGAACCAACAAAGTAAAGAATCAGGATAGCCCTGTGGATTGATTAACTTTTTTAATCAATGAATTCAACATATTATTTTAATTAAAATAAACCTTCAAAAGTTTATCTATTTAAAATTAATATGCAAGAAATGGCTTGGTTCTTGGGAATGAATTAAGATTTGCACACTGCTCATGTTGAAAAAGAATATGTTTAAGATAAAGTAAATGTAGTACTTGTCTTGATAAATTGGTTACTTCAAGAACACTAAACTCTTAGACTTTTTAATGTTGAGATATATTTCAAGTAATTTCTCAAAATGTCATTTACCATTAGCTCCATTAGCTCCATTAAATAGTATTTGTGAAGTATTATTCCTTTAAGTATGAAATTCAAATAAAATCTTGCTTGTATAGATTGAAATTTGCTAACAGCTTCTTTTGATTATTTCCTAACTCTCTCAGTTTTTGCTGAAATACAAATCCAACTTCATGGGAAGAGTTTAGCTGTAAATTTGTACACATTTGGATTGAGGTGTTAAGTATGTATTACACATTGTGTTAATCAATCTAATTTTATCCAGTGATGTTTCATTAAATAACAATTATACTTCTGAATTATATTGATTAAGGATGATAATAATGTTACCTTTAGTGTCTAAAATTTAAATACATAATTTCTTATTACACTGGCTTGAGTTAAGCTATTTTGCTAATTAATTATTAAAATAATGAAGCACCTTTGGTGTGTGGCCTCGCCGCTGTAGCTTAAGGAAAGGTTGCAATTGCATCTCCATCAGCTATACTACTTTAAACTAGTATAATAACTATATTACTTACAGTCACATTACATAATATACTCTTCCAACAAATATTTATTACCTCATTCTATTACCAAAATATCTATGCCACAACTTTCAGTTACTAAAGATAATGAATCAACTACAATGAGCAAAAGCATTGAACTTACAGTTCAAATATAAGTAATTTGAAAGTCAAACAAAAGTTCAATAATAGCGACCAATTCAGAAAGGAAAGTATGCTCTAAACTGACCTGATTTCCAGAGAGTTTGAAGAAGGTAAAGCTGAGTAGAGGAGAAAATCATTCAGAATTAGTGGGAGGTTCAGAAGTACAGTGTTTTGTATGGCAAGACAAAAAAGCAGTCAGTTTTATAAACACCATTTCTGATCCAACTAAGGTGAAACTAAGGTGAAACTCAGGTTATGGTGCGTTGTCAAGGTATATTCATGTAGCAGGCGATCCAAGAAAGTATTGTCAATGCTCATATTATCCAATCTGAAAGAAACTACCAAGCAAAAATATGGACGATCTTCTATGGAGTATGGAGGTTACACAATCTTGTACATTCAGTGAGCAACACCTTCCTGTGAATCGTTGCAGTACTAGTGGACAGCGCCAACGTACCTCATATGGCTGCAAAAGAATGCAATCAGACATATCCCCTACCTTTATGTATCACACCTTGCCTTTGTATTCATCATACAAAGCAATAGTGACCAATTTAGTAGTTTCACTAATTGACGTTATTGGTTTACTCAGATATTGTAAATTTGTATATAATATGCATGGTAATTACATCATAATAGTGTCCTTTCAACCAGTAGATTAAGTGGTTAGATGCTTGAGAGTGATGGAAAAAGTATAACACTCACCCCATGATAGGGGTTAAAACCACTATAGTGGCTTTTCCATTGCACGTCTTGAATGTCTGTGACATTCAAGACGTGCAATAATGAATAGCACTACATTCAATAATGAACTCAAATTCTTTGGTATTGCTATCATGGACAAGTACCTGACACTTATAAACTTTACACTGGTATCACAATGTGATACAGAATGATATGGAGAGCCTGATGATTGAGAAGAGTAGCTGCCTAATACCACAGGCTCTTCGCAAAGACTACCCTTAATTGAGTTTTGGAATGAGGGGTATCTTGTAAGCATAATGACACTTTCTACATAGACTCTCCAAATTCAAAAACATTTTCTAGAGGATAACATCTTGAGAACTAGGCCTGTGCGATAATGAAAAAACCTGTATCACAACATTTCAAGAATAACTGAATAACATATTTATTATTATTATTAAAGAGTAAGATTCTTAAATGCCTCTGTTATTGAGCGCTGACCTGGTTTAGACAGTTCAGACATATAGAACTAGTAGCTATTTTAGACGAAACACTATCATATTCATCTTTATGGTAGATGGACAATCAAGTTAGTGGTATTTCTTTTGTAAGACAGCACAAAACACAGTGAACTGTCTGTCTCTTCTTTTTATCCGGCTCCAGAAATTTCCCCTCTTGTGCTAGAAACCCGAAATATTTCCAAACAGGACTTTTGGCCTTCTCTAAAGGTAGGTATTCAAAATTAGAAGTCATCGTTACTCGACGAGATGCTTGTAAGTGTATCAATTGAACAACGTGTGATCACATGTGAGCAGTATGCACATGCGCAAATTATCACGATAAGAATGTCGAAATTATCGTTATCGCGATAACAATTTCTTTTCGCGATTATCGACCTATCGTGATTATCGCACAGGCCTATTGAGAACCATGAATATTCCTTCAGTCACTCTCTTTGCCTCTCAGATCATCCCCACAACAAAGACAAAACATGATAATTGTAGCTGTAATATAATTTTTTGCACAAGTGCGGCCGTGTGGTAATATTTACTATTGACACTCAGGGGTGTAACTAGCAAGATTTTGTATATCTGCGATCCTAATTTGGATATACCCAAGTCTCTCATTTGATGTTGTATTTCAGCGCCACACAAGGTACACAAGAACAGGAACCACGAGTCAGCTGGCAGGATATAGTTGATTCAATGTTGGTGGGAACTGCAATTCTAGGTGCCTCATTTTCATCTAAGAAAGTACGTAGTTACACAAGTTGTTTTTTCAGAACATTTATATATACATATATATTACTTTGTAATAGCTCAAAGAAGCAGAAAATGATGACATAAAAATTTGTTTTGCAATGGATGAAGGGTTAGATTTACTGGTGGCAACTGGATTTCGTAAACCTGTATGTAGCCTGACACTCAGTGATCGTCCAAGTGTGATTGATTAATGCTTTACTTAATTATCACCTGATCGCTAAAGTGAAAACTGAGCTAGATCAATTTAGAGAAGGTCTCGATACCTTTGGATTTTTTTACATGGTGAAAAGAGATCCGGACATCTGGAAACCTTTCTTTGTTTTCTCTGTCAATCATTTAACACCAGGTTTGTGTGACACATACACAGAAAGCTTGTCTTATTGTGCTTTTAAAAAATCTTTATTCCAACATTACAGAAGTGATTAAGGAAATGTTAACTGTTAGGTATTCAGTAAAAGGTAGCATTCTCCGACCTGCTGAAGAACAAACCTACATATTTTTTGTTGACTTAGACGAATGCTATGGTTAGTGTCAATTTAAAGTATAAAATCATGTTGATTTTTTTTTAAACTTCTTGTACAGAAGAAAATATTGTATGTTGTTTAGCTGATATACTTGTTTTTTTCTCTGGCTCTGACCGTCCACCTCCTTTAGGGTTTGAAATACAAAGAATATAACAATTTCAAAGAAGCAATGATCCTTGGAATTAAAAGCAATGATGGATTTGGTGGTATCTAGCTTCATTATGATGTACTTGTGATTTATCTTTGACTTAAATATTGATACCATATATCATTTATCATTTAGTCATTGGTTGTATATTATGTTTCATATCACTTAAATACAATAGCTTCAATTCACTTGAATTGCATTCTTGTTATTGAATCAAGATATTTAATTGACAACAAGTGTATATAGAGAAAAAAACATCCCATATTTGCTTTGTGATGACTATGTATTAAGCACTGCAGAGGGCCTGAAGTAAGTGTAAGCCTGATTGCAGTCTAAATACACAGATCTCTGATGAACTGACTGAAGTACTCCTTCAAGGTTCTAAATGATGACTTCCTCGTGTCTGAAACTCAACAACTTATCACACTTACTTGCTAAAGATTCTTGCATAATATTTATACTGTTTCTCTGCTATATACAGCCGTAATTAGCAGTTTTACATCCTTTCTGAATCTTCCTGTCTGCTCAAATGCGCGTTCTTTTACGCGCCACGCCCATTAATTGACCGAGCCCCTCGGGAATGACACAACTTCCTTAAGTACATATACAACACATAGTCGTGCAAGTGACACAAACATATATATATATATGTATAGATTCGACCCCGTGGAAAGCAATTATAGGGATGGCCATAAAAATAAAAAAAATTATTAATAATTATACCACCCATTTTTCAGAATATTAGATTTTGTTCATACATCACAATAAAAAAAAAACAATGTGTTATACAACAGACTGATGAATAAACGTCTTTGAAACTGTGTACTGAGCCAGCATTCCTTCTCTAGAAAAAGGGTCAACTGATAGAGGAGAGCTCGAAGTTCATCCTTTTGGGTATCAGAAAGGATCTTTGAAGGTTCTTCTACTGTCACTGTACTTTCCATGTCATCATCCAATGACATAGGCCCTTCAATGCTAACAATACAATATTCAGCCCTATTATCCATAATTGCTGAGGAGTCCTGTTCCCTCTCTGTTCTCATACTATGATGTGCCCAGCCTTGACAAAACATATCAATCTGTTTTTGTATCAAAATGAAGTGCATATATGTCTAAAATTCCGAATTCCTCAATAGAGTGAAAAAAATAATAAAAAAGGAAATGCATCCAGCAAAAAGGTCTCTCCACAATCGTTCTATACGCTGATTGTGTATGCTCCTTCCAGTAATTGCACTACCTCTATTAGGTCCTCTCTCTGGATGTTCAACCATATAACTTGCAACTTGCAGATTCTCTCCCCCTTGATCCATTCTCACTCTAGATGGAAGGCCAAACTCTTCAACTGCCTGGAGAAATGAATGTAACACTGTTTCTGCACGATTGTTGGTTGCAACTTTCAGGTATGTAATGAGCCTGCTATAACGCCATCGATATGCCATAAAGCATTTGGTGATGAAACCTGATACTGTCGACGATGTAGAACACGCCTGCATTGGATCCACTCTTTGTATCGATTCCCTTGCCCGATCTTTTTGAATAATGATTCCAGTGCTACCACTGACTGTCTTTTCACCACAATTTGGAAACAGGCCATGTACTTCCTGTACTGCAGAATCAGGGATATTAAACTCATTTTCCTTTCGATTGTTCACCGTGAACATCCATACAAATTTAATTGTTGCAATGAAAGCTGATAGTGAAATCAGGAAAATCAGAGAGATAGGGAAACCAGAAATCTCAATTGGAGAAGATCAGCTGCGACCGGACCTCCTAAGACTATTAACACTTATCTTGTTCCACTTGTTGATGAATTACTTCAACTGTTTCATGGTATTCCAAATCCATATTCTACATTTGGTGTAACAAGGATTAGAGGTATCCTATCGTGTGTGTGATATACCAGCTACACGGTAGGTTTGTGGTTTTCTAAGTTTTAATGCAACTAAAGGTTGCTCCAAGTGTTTAAACGATTTCACAACTACCGCATTTGGCACCAAACCAAACTATTCTGGTTACAATTATGACTCATGGAAACTTAGAACGACCCAATGCATAACCACTTTTTAGGAATTGCAAAACATACATACCACAGACACATGGAAAGTTCTTCACATCCTGAAATCAGCTGACTTTGATTTAATTCAAGCAAAAGTTGATTGCATAGTAAGTATCACCTGCAAGAATTGGTAGGAAAATCAGTTCAGGATTTGCATCATTCACTGCTGATGAGTGGAAAAATTGGATCCTTTCGTATTCTGTGTTTGGTTTAAAGGATGTTTTACCACCTCCACATTACTGTTGGTGTCTTTTCACTGAAGCTTGCTCACTGATCTGCCAGCTCGTAGTTACACAAAGGGATATATCTACTGCACATCATTTAATCCTCAAATGTTGTAAGCAATTTCAAAGCCTTTATGGAGAAGAATACTGTACACCAAACATGCATATGGCTTCCCATATCTGTGACAGTATTGTAGATTATGGTCCTCTCGCTGCTTTCTGTGCATTATCTTTCGAGCATTACAATGGAACACTGGAGAGTATGAATATCTCATGGTGTGTGGTCCTGAAAGTCAGCTGATGAAGAAGTTTATTAGTCTTCAAGCTCTTAACTTCATACAAGAGAGTTATGATGATGAGTTCTATAACCATGTTTATGTCCATACTATTAAGCCAACCACTGACTTTTCTTCTGTTGAACAAATGTCATTTGATACAGTATTCTTAGTTAAACATTGTCAGTACTATTCATGTGAAGCTCACCTAATTGATGCCACAGATAAGCCATTTTCTAAACTCCTTTGAGAAAAGTGTTTAAGTGACACTTATAAGGTGCTATATCCTCTATGGATTGCTCGTTTTTATCACAAAAGCAAAAAAATACTAATTAATGGAGAAGAGTTCATTACTGATCATTCACGATCAAAAAGGTCATCTGCTATTATTGCCCACTGGCTTGGTGTTACCACTATTAACAAACAAGGTGAAGCACCTGTTAGAGTAGGAATTCCTTCTTTTATCCGTCATTCTGCTGTCATTAGGTGATGAATCAGGTATTGACACTACCATCAATGATATTCTAGCAGAAGTAGTGGCTACAAGATCACCCTAAAAAACAATATCTACACACACCTGTTATCATGTCGAAGGGCCAGCTACTTACATTCCAGTGTCTAGAATAATTGCTCGCTGTGGAATTGCAAAGGATGTTTCATCATTTTGATTACGGGGAAGACAGAGTGTGCATACGTGTTCCTTTAAATAAGACTTATAGTGTGTAGTAAGTTATCATAAATATCATTGCAAATGTGCTCCCTTAACTAAGAGTTTATTGTTATAGCTACTTTATTCTTATTGTTCATGTTTTTTCAATCTTGATTAATGTGACCATACTAAAATTTATCATTACAAATTATGATGCAGCTGTCAATTAATGTAGCAATGCTAATGATTACAATTACGTAAGTTACCTTTTTTTCTTTGAAAGCATGCAAAGTGAAGAACTGTACCTGTTAATAGGTAGTATAGATTACAATAGTGCATTGTAACATTGTAACAATGTAACAATGGTAATCCTCTGATATTTAATGAAACTTCAACCACAAGCATTACAATCCAAGTAGCTGTTGGAAGTTGCATACTATTACCTCATTCGAATCGGAGATTGTGTGCACATCAATATAGTTCATAACAGTGCATGTATTATGTTCACACAGCATATGTCTGTAGAAGTTAAAATATGTGGAATTCATATCGAGTTTATAATCATTACACTATAATGTTGTGTAATACTACATGTTTTAAGACTTGTCTTATAACAGACTGAGTGGCTTATAAGTCTGTAGCAGCATGGTATTATAACAGAGTTATAAGACTGCCTAAAACAGTCTTATATTATTACTGTTATCTGCTGCATTTAAAACACAAGCCTATAACAGTGTTTTAAGCAAAGGATTACAACAAATTATAACACAGATTTTACACTATGATAGTGATTGTCTAATTACATTTTGCTGGTACAGACGATGGTATACATATGTACCCACACCCTCCCATTTTTCGCAGAGGTCTGGCTATGTCAGATAAACCGCCAGATAAGGAGGACCAAGTTTCTTGATAACAATGGCACATTTACAAAGGAACATACAGGCGTTCTGGAGTTTTTATGGAAAGACTAACAAGCTTTGTGAGATCAAATATGACAATTGGCTCCTTTTGTTTTGGGTAAACAATACTTTACTGCCAAAAAATGTTCTTTTTCCTGCATTTCCTGCATTGAAACAGCTAGGAAGTGGTTACACAAATTAAGTTTTCAAATGTTTGATACGAACAAAGGGCGTTATACTGATGGCCACAAGAGTCCCGATGTAGTGGAATACAGAGGTAAATTTTCATGAGCAATTGGGATTTTAAATTCTCAAAATGCTCCAACTTCTTGACCAAAGGATCTGGAAAGCCCACCTACTCAGCAGACAGAAAAGTAATTGTATATATCATGAGGAATATACTTTCAGGCAAATGATGTGGAGACTACATTCTGGAGTAGTCCAGGAACAACATTGCTTTGTCCAAAGACCAAAGGAGTTGGTATAATGATTTGGAACTTACCTAGAAAGCTTGTGATGACATCAAGGATAAGTCAAATTCATGCATGAGAGTATTTAGAATATGGAGAAAACAGGGAAATGCCAAACCAAGTGGTAAACAACCAAGGTTGAGAGATACAATTTGGAATGGTAAACTTTAAAAAAAAACATAATTATTCTGAAAGACACTTGATGAAATACGTGCAATTCTGAGTAGTCATGCTGACTTTCAAAATGAGAAGAAACTGGAACATCGTGGGCATGTTAGCATCATGGTTTCAAAATTTCACTGTGAAATCAACCGCCAAAAATGTACTCGCTCTTACCTCATAGAAAGTTTGAGAAAAAACGTCACGATAATATATCTATCAAAAGTATTCAGAATCATTTTAGGAAAGTCAAACAGGGTATGTTGCTGCTCCAGAACTTATGAAAGAATTAAAAGTACAATAATACAAGTTTCAATGTAGAGTAGCACTGAACGACTAATAAATGTCAATTTAAATTTAACATTATGGCTTTGTAGATAAATATCTATTTCATTTTTCTTTAACTAATTATAATTATTAGGAGGAGATGCAATTTAATCATAATCAGTTTAAAAATAGAAATAAGCTGTTATTTTATAGAATGCAAATAATAGCACTCATAAAAAATTAATAACCAAAATTTGCACTGCATGCTTTTGCATGCAAATTGTTTGCCCTGGTACCATTGAACACCTGTATATGAGAGAGAAAAATCAGAAAGTTAGTTTATTAGAGTCAAATGAATCACCACTGTAATACACAGTAGACATGTTGACCAAATGTCACCTGATTACAAACGCATTGCATTCCGGGTAATTATCAGAGATTACAATACCAATGTAGCAAGCTTTTCCTATAGTTGGAAGAAGAGAAGAGATCTTGTAAAAGCTCAAACAGACCTTGAAATTCCAGAACACTCCCTAGTCACAGTAAGTTTGTGTAAATAATGATTTAAAAATTAGTCCATTACATTGTTTTTCTCATTTCTATTTATTAGGATTTTGCTACAAGGTAGGGATGAAAGCACAAAATGATTAAAGGAATTTTGAAACAAGAGCAAGCTATACGTCAGATTGTAAGACAACCCACCTTATCCCATTCATGGCAGAATTTTCAGGTCTTAGAGGCCCTTAAGTGATTTTACCAATATTTTATCAGCAGAAAACTATGTTGCATTAAGTCACTACTCCACCATCTAATTTACACTGTTTGTCTTCAGGATGAGGATGACTCACAATTGACAAAAGACAAGTTGGCAGTGAAAACGTGTATGGAAAACAAAAGTATAAGGATGCTGAAACAACCAGCCCTCTTAGCCTGATATCTTTGTTAGACCCACGATTCAAAGTTGATTATATTGACTATCGGTTGATGTTAAAAGAAGAGTCTTCCTGTCGTAAAAATGCAAGATAGTACACCTGCTGTCAGTTCCAGTGTCGAGGTTGAACCAGAACCACCTAGTAAAAACAGAAAACTTGGATTCTTTTTCAAAAAGGCCTAGGTTGATGGTCACAGTTCTTCCCAAACATGTGAAGAGAGAGTTGAAGTTCAACTTGTTAACTACCTTAAATCTCAGAAAGCAGACCCTCTAAAATGGTGGCAGGTGCATCAACAAAATAATTCAATGCTTTGTTCACTCGCCAGAAAATACTGTACTGGTAATGTGTATGTGCAACAAGCACACCTTCTGAGAGACTGGTAATATAGTTACAACAAAGAGGTCTTACCTCAACCCAACATAGTTAATATCCTTGTTTTTCTTTGACATTAATGTACAAATTATAATTTCATTATACTAACTTGCTAAGATAGAACTTCATTCCAATCAATTATTATAAGCAATATTAGAGTTAGATCATCATAACAAATTACCGGGCACTACTCCTAACCAGCTTTTTTTCTTTGGTGGCGGAGGATCAACAAAGGAGTTATCTTGAGCAGATCAAACTCTCAGGTTTTGTGGTTTTGTTTCTTTAAATCGGGGATCTAGGAATGTACAAACATGTAGAAGGGAAGCCAGATTTCAATCACTATATCTACTTTCAAGATCAGATCTTATCGTGTACTCAATCTCTTTAGTAAGAGAGCTAACACTTTCTGCCACCGCGAGTTAATTATATTCATGAGGGGTGTGGCTTATCGAAATGTATAGAGTCTTATTTTGCTCCAGCAACTGGCCAGTGTAGCACAGTACAAGTAGTTCGTCAGGCGTCACTTCAAACGTCGTCATTGTTGAGACAGATGAGCCTGATAATTCTCCGCACACCTCTGAATCTGAAGAAGAAAGCAGTGATATAACTAACTTGTAACGTGTCAGGACCAACGGATTGTTCGTGCTACTGCTGTTCTGCTTCTAGTGATAGTTCAAGTGTGCCTTTTCTGGCTCCAGAAGCAATTTTCCCAGAAGAGACAAGGGAAACAGACTCGGGCTTTCCAACATAAGTGGTTCCAGGAGCACAGTTGGTTGGCTTATTGTGTGACACGTGACATGGCACACGTGACATGGCATTTTGTCATGTTTGCCGTGTGGCTGTCAACAAGGCATTAGTGAGGATGCCTAAAAAGAGAGGTCATCACGTTTTCATTATTGATGGGTTTCTGAACTGGAAGAAGGCAAAGTCTAGTTTTAAGAAACATGAACAATCACAATTACACAAAGAAGCTGCCATGAAGGTTATTCTTCTACAGCAACCCTCTGTTGCTACACAACTTTCCAGACAGATAGAAAAGGATCATAAGCACAGGCAAGACAGGTTTAAACAACAAATTACAAATGATGGCTCATCATCTCCTCCGTAATCTTCTAGTGAATATCAGAAATGCTAAATTTTTCGCCTTAATAGCTGATGAGAGATCGAAATATCAGTGGTCTTGAACAGTTTGCTATTTCACTTAGATGGGTTGATGACAGTTACAAAGTATATGAAGATCTAATTGGTCTAGTTCAGGTAGATACGACGGATGCAGCAACTTTGAGTGGGGCAATTAAAGACATGCTTATTCGTTGTATTATTGATCTCCATAACTGTAGGGGCCAGGCCTACGATGGGGCTTCCAACATGTCCGGTCCTTTCAGTGGTGTTGCTGCTCTTCTGAGACAAGAAGAACCAAAGGCTCATTTTATACATTGTGCAGCACACTGCCTCAATTTATGTCTTCAGGAGTGTGCTCAATGTTGTTCAGCCATCAGAGATGCTCTTTCCCTGGCTAAAGAGATATATAATTTAATATGCTCTTCGCCCAAAAGATTAGCAAGATTTAAAGTACTAAAAGAGCAGCTTTATCCTGGATCTGGAGTCCCAGGTTTGAAACCTTTGTGTCCCACTCGCTGGACAGTTCGTAGTAGAAGAGTTAAATTTTTTGGTAAATAAAATTATTATGATTTCTGTTATTTTTGTTATAATAACTAGTATTTTTTATAGGAACGATTACTTAATAATTGGTGTATAATGATTAATAATTATTATAATAGGAGGGACTAGCATCATGGTGGGTGGTTGTCCTGTGATCTTTTTGCTTTGCTATTTGGTGTTTGCAAGATGTCATGTCACTTGTTTGAAGTTCTTTCGTGATGAGACAATGCAAAATAAAGAAATTTGGTAGCAGTAAATTGCTCTGTTGTGTATTTAGCAAGTTCTTAAGCCTTGAGGGGGCTTAGCCCTTCTTGCTTCATGTTTGAGGGGGCTGTAGCCTACTCAGCCCCCCTGATTCCGGCGCCTATGTCAGTGAGGTGATGCTTTTTGAGATGGTTGTAAAGGTTGCTTGTATTAGAATTTGCAAACAGTGGATGCAGACTCACTCTTCCGAATCTCCTCTTCACTTTCCATTTCAGTGATTTCATACTCATCTTTTGTATTCGCTGCCTCTAGCACAAGGTAAGACTGCACATGAGCAATTTACAAAACTCAAATTCACTGTTACAGTTATCCATCAATTCTAATGTCACAATAACATTGATAAGCTTGTAATTACAATAAAAAATGATACATCCAAAAAGCACGAGTAATTGTAATATTGTGCACTAAATAATAAGTATTTGTAATTTGTATGCTTTCTGCTTTTGGAGGTGGATTATTCCATTCGCTACGTAGCCTCTAACAGTAGCTTGATATGGTGTTTGCAATTTGTATGATTTCTGCTGTTAGAGGTAGATAATTCAAAGCCTCTAATAGAAGCTTAATATGGTGTTTCTGATGTTAGAGGAATCTGGTATCGAAGGTTAAGCTTAGAAAGCCTAGCTTGTCTACACTACACATTGCCTACTTGTCTGTGGTTAAGTAAAATGTAACTGCTGATGATGAAGGATTGTGAAGGATACTTAATACTACGCTCTTGTAGTTCACATAAAGTAGGCTGGTAAACTTTCCCCTTTGTTAGATATGCCCTTCTTTGCAACTTTTATGCCATGCTTTAGAGTATTTATCTGGGTAGTGGTGATCTTTACCCTTTTACTGATACAACTTCACTCCTTGACAATAGGACATGCTTCAGGGTCTGCTTTAGTCCGAAATACTTTCTGACTACATTGATGGTGTTAGCTTACTTCTTTACAGTATCTTGTATGTTTTAGTCACTTTGACAAGATTTGATGGTTATTAATAATTTAAGTTTAACCATCACGAGCTAAATTGTAGTTTTACTGTTATACCATTATACCACTCATCCTTAATTTACATGTCTATATCTATGTTGAGTGAAGGAAGATTGTCGTGTAAAAATATCAATTTTTCAACATTCTCAGGTAGCAAAGCATTTTTGTTTCACAGAAACCACATTACCAGCTGTACTGAGGGGACTGATGTAACAACAATGCACAAATATTTGTGTGCCATGATGTTTAAATTTGGATAAATGTAGTTATGTGTTGCCCACCACTTTTCATCCACAGCGATAGGTGGTTTGCATTTATGGCATAGCATTTCAGAGTGAATTATGTCTTTATGTGTACTACTGATACCCTAATAACTGCATTAGGATATAAATACTATTAAGAAAGACACAAAGATAAAAGATGTGTTGAGTTTGATGAAGATCAGTACATGAATTCTATGATCGTAAGAGTACCCTACCATCACTAAAATTGGAACAGTTTGAAGGAGAAATAACTACTTTCTAGAGGTCACACTAGTGTGTGCAAGTAACCTTGTGAAATAGGTGTTATGTGTATGAGCAATTAAGATAATATTATTGTCATACGTACCTTAGAACGATAATGAAAAATAGGAGAGATTTTAGATGAGATGTGACCTAATGCACATGATAGTCCATGGAAAGACTTGGGTAGAGACCAAAACCTGTACTGGACGTACAACAGGAGGTATTCAAACGTCATCTGGAAAAGGTAACAGATTAATTATATTATTACAAGTTGATGGTGAGCAATGATAGATAGAGCTCAGTTAGTTTTTCAAAGCAAGAAAAGTACTGGTGATTATCATGACAAATTGACTGGAGAGCATTTTGAAGAATGGTCTCGTGATACTGTGTTACGTAAGCTACCTCCAAACTCTATAATTGTAACGGATAACATGTCCTACCATAGTTGTTGTTAGTGTTATTTAGGCAAATGCCAGACTATGGAGATTATAAAGGAGAAGAATCACTTGTTTGGCAGGGATCAAAGTTTACATCGAAGCATGAAAGATGAAAGAAGGAACACCTGAGGTATGTGAAGATTGGACTTGTAATTCCAACCAACACCCTCATAGATGTTTTCCCAACAATCATAATTAATGTACACCATTGATATAGTCTTGAGACGTACATTGAGATTCTTGGCACATTGGAATATTTGGAATTGAAATGTCACATGTACGTACGTTAACATTATCCAGTGCTGCCAAATTGTTGGATTCTACCCGGATACACCGGATTCTTTCTCTTTGAAAGTCTACTTCAGATGGATTTTATTAAAAAATTTTGATTTTTTTTTTATTACTACATGTCACGCGTGAGCTACATGTGCAATAAAATGGTAAAATAAAATGGCAAGTTGTTCAACAAGTCTTGATTCAGATTTGGAAAAACATGATATACATTCAGACCAAGCGTTGGACTCGCATTCTTCTAGAGAATTGACACCACCATGAAAGAAAAGTAAGAAATATATGTGTGTATATCATAAGCAATATTCAACAAATTCCAAAAAGGGTCCAACTTATGCATTTTGTATATATAAAATGTAATTGTGATACAAGTACTGGTCAAGGTGGAACTAAAAATCTCAAAAGACATTGAGCAAATGTCTGTACATTCACTTTCAGAAAAGGGTTGTGAAGGTGTGATGCCCTTACAGTCGTACTTTGGTACAATTTGAGATGAATCAATTGTTAGTGCAGAAGTGAAATTTGTTGTAAACATCACCTTGCATTTCAGATAGCAGACCATTGTACTAAGCTTTTCAAGTCTATGTTTCCTGATTCGACTATTTTAAAAATCAAGGAAAACAGGAAGAGAAGATTAGAAAGGAAGCTGAAAAAGAAAGGAACTTGCAAGGAATGAAGAGTCAATGACAAAAGAAATCCAGAGTGAAGAGAAAAACCACCACTCTAAGACATTAACACCAAAGCAAGCCATACAACATCAGAAATTCTATTTCTTTGCCACTGAAGTGTCTGATGAAATGGTTAATGAAGATGGAGAATGTCTTGGGTGTAGTATTCGTTTTAAAGATGACAGCTCGAAATGAGTGTGTTGGGTACTGTTTTAAATGTAAAACGTGTTCCCAAAAATATTTTTTACTCTGATTGCAGTACATACTGAGCTCTATCTCACAAAGAGCCTTCTATTTCAATATAAAAGTGGTTATTTTTTGTAGCATATGACACATTTTTTGGTGTGTCTCATAATATGTACAGTGTCTTAAAACTCCTTTAACGATGAGTTTTTGATGTGACAAGTTAATAAGTATCAAACAGTTGCACTATGGGATTCCAAATGTAGTACCACTTAGGTGGATGCTTCATCACTGCATGTACCAAATTTAAACTTCCTGTAGGTGTGGCTTGGAAAATTACACATGATGATTTGTTTGCTGTCAAAGAAGCAACATTAAATGTAGATGCAAAAAATGTCACTACCCAAATATCTTTGGTAATATCTTGTTTCTTGGACTACGATATATCTGGCTGTCTTTCTTGTTTCTTGTCACTTCCAAAATCACGCCAACTTCGCCAAGTTCCAAAATTTATCAAAGGGTGTGGCTACCCTAACGTAGGTTGAGCGACATAATTAATGGGATATTAGATAATAATGTTCTCTCAAGTATTTGTGTTGTCTGGTCGTGGTGATACTCTGGTGTTCAGAGACTGTAAGTGTTATTACTTTTTAACAACAAGATTATAGTTTTTTGTCATTAAGTACGTAGTATGGATAGATCTATGATGTCAAATTGTCATCTCATCTACATATATATACATATATATATATATATATATATATATATATATATATATATATATATATATATATATATATATATATATATATGTATATTATATAATATGCTAATAGGTCCTATATACAAAATATAGGACCTGAGTTTTGTGTCCAAGGATGTGATATAGCCCGAGCCTGCGAGAGCTATATCACATCCGAGGACACAAAACAAGGGTCCTACATATATATGCAGTAAGGTAGGGCGGGATAACTTGGAATGCGGGGCAACTTGGAACAAAAGTTTTCTTTGCCTGCTTACTACAGTAAAGACGCTATCTGAATGTTTTGGTGAAGTTTAGTTTGAAGGTAAGTTTGTGTACTTTCTTACTGTGGGTCACAGACCTCCTAACTCCAGTCTTTCAGGAGTATGTTGCAGGTGTTTCTTTCTCTATATTCAACAATATTACACAAATAAATTCATTGATAGTCATTGCATTTTCAAAACGCTCTGAGTGTGCTTCTATAGTTTGCATTTGTTTCTTTACACTTATTTCGACAATCTGAAACTATCTGTGAACATTCAGAACTGCTATTGTCCAGCCCCTCCCTCGAATGTAAGTATGTAATGTACGTTTATTTCGGATTGTTCCAACTTACCCCGCCTACCAATTTTCACCTTCCTGTCGTTTGTCTTCTTATACGTTAAACTATAAAGAAGCAAACGCGATGGGTTTCACTTGCTGTATTTGGACATAGGTGGACCTCTTACTCCAACATAGTTTTGGCAGTCCATGGTGATTCTTTTAAACAACAGGTACGAAAAACTAAATTTTGTTCCAAGATACCCCGCCTTACCTTATATAGAACTGTTAGCATACTATATACAATATATTGTATGATGGGGACGTCTCCTGCACATGGAAGGTCTATATACAATATATAGGACCCACATCAAAGGAATGATGTCACCATGGTCAGACTATATATATATATATATATATATCCCGATACGGCAAAACATCAAAGTAAACCACAGGTTTATAAATCAGATATAGCATCTTGTGGTCAGATATAAAACCTGCAGTCGAAACAGACTACAAAAAAACAACGCTTACCTTCTCCAAAGTGCTGACAAAAAGGTAGGAGAAACATCAGACATCAACAAAGGTTTTGTCTTTCGTGAAATATATTAATTATAACACGCCTACTTGTGCTATATCAGATTTATAATCACCTCGCCCTCGGGTCTACGGCCCTCGTGCTCGGTGATTATAAATCTGATATAGCACTCGTAGCGTGTTATAACGTATATATATATATATATATACATACATGTATATAATTATAATATTGATTGTTAACTGTCATAATTATTTGAATAATGAATTCGTTTCAGTATTAGATCGTACTAATCACTGTATTAATTTTTTCCGGTATTAAAACATTCATTAGTTGTGACTAGCTATATGAATGACATTTTCGTTTGTACTGCATGTATACCAAAATGGCCATTGAAGTGTTTAATTTCAGTTCCTCTTCTATTTTACTTGTTTGAGGTTACAACGTTTTTGTCGGGATTTCTGGTAGGTCATATGGACAACTCACATTGCTTAAACCTAACAACATTGAATCAATGAAAGTTACAAAATATGCTGAACAGTGAACACAATTTAACCATTATCCACACTCGCACACTGTATGCATTAATTAATTCAGATCTAACTTGGTTTGGGATTCATTAACGCAGGGCTCATGGAGCATAGCACACAAATCAGACAAACAAAATAATAATTACAATAATGATAATAATTACTTAAATGTAAATATGTTTAATAAAGAACTGTCATAGATAAGTGCGCTGATTAACAACTTTTAATTAATGCTGTCCTGTGCAGAACCTACACTACCATGGCATGCTAAATAGTCCATCAAGTGAATTTGAAATCGAAATCAAGTAATCTGTAATTCAAATGTTCACACGCAGGCTATTTTACCTAGCTACAGTAGTAAACATTCTGCTCAGAAGAGATATATTTTAAGCTTGTATTCGAATGGTATCATAATAGCTGTATACATGTACATGTTGTAACTCTGAAAATATCCAAGCAACATCTACCAATACTAGTACTGTTTTCAAGAATTCTTTCCAGGAATATTAGCATGGTGAATACTCAACATCCTCACAATGTTGCTTATGGTTTGCTACCTTTACTGACATAGTGATGTGTTGCTTCATTTAGTTGTTTGTGTGTGTGGTAAATATCTACGTTCATTTGAGCTGTAAAATAGCAAATAATTTATAGTTGAAGTTAAGGAATTATTGACAACAAAGTGAATGTGGTACTCAGTATTTTCAATTACAAAATACCTGTGCATGTATTTCTGTGATGATGAATTATTGTAACTGTCAGCATTCTTTTTCATAGATAGAGGAGATACTGAAAAGGGTACCCCTGATATTTTTTTCAAGTATTTGAAACAATGGAAAGATGAGAAAGGAGCCTATCCTCCTCCTGCTATGGTGAGTTCAAGAAACAAATTTAAAAATCGTACAAATTGGTTTTCAATCCAAGTGAACATTTAAGAGCAAAGCAAACTTCAATAGGCTTTGCTTAGTATGTGTATATGCGCATGTAGTACTAAGCACAGCACAAAAAATGTATATATAAATGCATTTTTTGTGTTGGATACATGTATATTATATCATAATTATGCTTAAGTGATGAGATCTGCGTATATAGTCACAATTGTCATTCACCTTACTGTAAATTATATACATACACATGCATGTACATAATGTTGGAAATTGAATCGTTCTGGGTGAGGTCATGGAGTAGTTGCTAACAAGTTACTGTTCTGACAGGACTAGAGTCTCTGTCATTTTGTGTGCTCTTATTGTTCAAGTTTATGTAATTGTAGCCTCATTTTTAGAACATAATTTCTATAGCCCGATGAACATGTAGAGTAACTTATTTACATCTCTCTCATCAGAGTCATGACAAGACGCATTTCTTGTATATACGTCGGAATAACCTGTTCTTTGTGGGAGTAACTAAGTTTAATGTAGCACCTGTATATGCCCTTGAGCTACTTGGAAGGTACAGTAATACACAGTGAATCGCATCAATCTGTCTTACAATATTAATTAGAAAGAACTTTCTTTTTAATCATGTAAATGGTACATTACATTGTAGCTCATGCTTCATAGGAGACAATTATACAACATGTATATGACACAATTACAACTCATGGACAATTATATGACACAATTACAACTCATGGACAATTATATGACACAATTACAACTCATGGACAATTATACGACACTATTATAACTCATGGACAATTATATGACACAATTATAACTCATGGACAATTATATGACACAATTACAACTCATGGACAATTATATGACACAATTACAACTCATGGACAACTATATGACACAATTACAACTCATGGACAACTATATGACACAATTATAACTCATGGACAATTATATGACACAATTATAACTCATGGACAACTATATGACACAATTATAACTCATGGACAATTATATGACACAATTACAACTCATGGACAATTATATGACACAATTACAACTCATGGACAATTATATGACACAATTATAACTCATGGACAATTATATGACACAATTACAACTCAAGGAGACAGCTAGAGTTAACATTTACACATGACTGTTTCTAAAATATAGAGTTTGGGGCTGAGTTTTGAGTTGCTAGATTTGTCCATATTTTAATGTGACCAAGTGAAATGGTAAATTTGTCTAATTTTATTCAGATGCTTGTTAAATGTATCATCTTCCGTGGGAAGTCATGTTTTTTCAAAGTAACATTTGTTTCTTCTTTATTTCATTGGGTCAATTCTTGTTAAAATGCTGTTATGCATTTGTTTGCATTCCCATGCTCAAGCACAAATGTATTAATTCATGTATTGCATCTGCAATATAACAGTGTTCTGCCCACACTGGTCGACACTGGTCGGGAATAACCACCTCTCAGATGAATTATCCACCTCTTAGATAAATTAACCACCTCTTACTACCTATATATATAAGCTACTGAGACAGTTTTGAGTATATACTGGATAAACAGCACTAAATGAATGTAGAATCCAACCACCACTCTAAATATCCTTGGTAGAACACTGATATAAATACTCATCATAATGAGAATTCAGTAGTTGTAAGGATTGTTGAATTATGCTTCACCTCTGTCTTAGTATGCTAAGCCGAATGTCAAAGGATTAAGTGAGACTAGTTCTGTCTATCATGGAAAACAAAAATTTTTAATAGTGTGAACATGTTCTAAATGCATCAGAAAACTTGAAATTAGTTGTATAAAAAAATTATGAATGTATGTATACCTACATGTAGCAGAGGCTATTGTAGTTTGTAATTCATGTCTTTTCTTTTTACCTGTTTAGCCATTTTATTGGTCAGTCACGTTTTTCCTACTGTTTGTAACAGTTGTTCACACTCAGGTGACCATAATGTGATTAAGCAATTACATTATTGCATGAGGTACATGTCTCTGTTTCTGAATGCAGTATTTTTTCCTAAGATCATATTATAGTGCAGTACTAAGAATAATGAATGCTTCACAAACAAATTTTAGATGAGGAATTTAAGATTTTTTGGGGGGGGGAGGAGAAAAATTCCACCCCCCCCCCCCCTTAAGTCTCTGAAAAAAACCACTGGGAATACCCCCTCGGATCGAAACCCTGATCTGATATCTGATTAGTATTTTCATGTGCTTGCTGACTATTCATCCTCATTACTTATGTCTGCAGAATTTCACAGTTATGCAAGGATTACTGTGGTGTATTGAATGAAGAATCATTACGTCTCAATTTCATATTAATATATGAACTATTGGATGAAGTACTGGTATGTGCAATATTTGGTTTTAAACTTTTAATGAATATCAGGATTTCTATCAAAGACTAAATGTAAGATTACTTGATATTGATTGAACCGAGTGTATACAGACTCTGAAAGAGGAGAGTGCATACAATTAGTTGTGAAACAGTATAATGTGTATGAATCATTTAGTAGCATATAACACTTTGCCTTATGTAGTCATTAGTATACCGTAGTATGGCTTTATTTCACGAGGTGCAAAATTTCGCGTTATTCGCGATCAGATCTAAATTTGCGAAATTATTTGCTGTATTGAGGGTGACTGTACGGCTTCCGTGAAAATTATAACCTTGCAAAAAAATTTTTCTTACAACACGTGACAAGTTTTACACCTATACAGAACACAATTAATGGCTGTCTCACGTTCTATCGAAGAGTTTTTTAAGAGGAGTGAAAGCCTACCAGACCCTAAAGGGCCACTTTCTTCAAACTTGTCATCTTCATGTATTACTGCTGCTAACAAAGCCGTACAGGAAGTTCAAAAGCAGCAAAGAGAACCAAAATCGAGAGGCACTTACGTTAAGTTGTCAGACGAACAGAAAGCAGAAATTGCTAGGTATGCCCTTCAAAATGGTAACAATGTTGCTGTGAAATATTACAGTAAGAAGCTCGAGAAGCCGATAAAAGAGAGCAGTGTGCGGACTTGGATCATTAAGTACAAATCAGAGTATCAGAAGAAGAGAAAGGCTGGAGAAACTGAATTAAATATCACAAGCCTGCCATCAGCAAAGAGAGGTAGGCCTTTGATGTTGAGTGAGCAGTTGGACGGTCAGGTGCAAAGTTACATAAGAGCCCTGAGAGATGAGGGTTGAGTTGTTACTACTCCAGTAACAATTGCAATTGCAACAGCTATTGTTGAAACAACAAATCGCAAGCTTCTCTCAAAGCATGGTGGCCCAATAGAAATAACTACTAACTGGGCCAAGTCACTTCTTTACCGAATGAAGTTTGTGAAACGAAGGGGTGGCTCAACCAAGAAAATATCTTTGTCAAATTTTTCTGAAATTAAAGAGCAATTTTTGCTTGATATTATGGCAACAGTTAGTATGGAGGAAATTCCATATGAACTGATCCTTAATTGGGATCAGACTGGCCTACATGTGGTCCCAGGATCCAAATGGACCATGGAGAAACAAAGGAGCAATCGTGTGGAAATTGCTGGAATGGATGACAAGCGCCAAATCACAGCTGTGATATGTGGTTCGCTAACGGGGAAGCTGTTACCATTTCAAGTAATTTATCAGGGCACAACCAAAGCTTGTCTTCCCAAATGTACTGGAATTCCTCAAGATTTGCATCTGACATACACGTATAACCACTGGTCGAATGAGGAGAAGATGAAGGAATACATAGAGCTAATTGTTCTTCCATACATTCGACAAACACGAAAGGAATTAGGCCTTTCTGACAAACATCCAGCCCTTGCAATATTCGATGTATTTAGAGGCCAAACTACTGAGGCTATTTATGATATTCTTGAACAGAATAATATATTTGTTGTTAAAATCCCAGCCAACTGCACAGATCGGTTACAGCCAATGGACTTGAGCGTAAACAAGGCAGTGAAAGACTTCATGAGAAACAAGTTTATGGAATGGTATTCTATGGAGGTAATGGACCAGCTAAAAGGTGATGAAACCTATGCTAAAGTTGATTTCAAGTTGTCAACGATGAAACCGCTAGTGAAAAAGTGGTTGATTGAACTGTTTGACTACTTGAGTACCTATAGCTCACTTATTACCAATGGTTTCAAAGCAGCTGGAATTGAAGAGGCTCTTGCTAAATGTTGACAATTGTGTCTACTTTAAAAACTAACACTGAAAGACAGTGCAGTGTATATGTATTATTATGCTATAATTATTAATAATCTGTGCAAGTTTCATTCAAATTTAACTTTATCAAAATTAAAAATCTTATACAACAATCTATAAGCAAAAAAAAAAAAAAGAAAATATGTATATTAGAGAACTTCACTTTAATACAGGAAAAGGAGTCATCTGTCCAGTTTCAAAGCATTCAATAAGATGTTTTCGCATTTCCTCTTGAACAAAGGTAAACATCTCTGGATCAAGTTTGTTAACAAGTAAAGTTGATATAGCTATTGCGTACACACCACAGTCTTTGCCACCTTTCTGCTTAGAAATATTAGCAACATGATATTTTGACCCTTTCTCAAATAGGCAGTTTAAGATTGCAACTGTACTTGTGTCAAGAGCAGTGTTCTCTCTATGTTGTTTTAGAGGGGTACAACAACCCCCTATAGTGGAAATGCACCTCCCTATCTGTCATAAAAACACACAATGTACCCCTTTTGATTTTGAATTATTAATACCATTTTAAAATGACGATACACAAAAATGTCTATTCAAAGTATTTCCATACACACATTTGCCTATTACCATTGATTCCCATTTCCTAAGAGCAGGGTAAGGGTCCCATGTGGAACAATTGGACCTTTAATTAATTAACTATGATGTAATAATTACTTTGTCACTTTGTGTGCCCCCCTATTTCAAAATCCTGGTGAGAACACTGGTCAAGAGAATCATACAATGTGTCATAAATATTGACCACACTGTCTTCTGAAAGTACCGTTGAAGCAACAATCCAGTGATTACCACGACTATGCACAATTTGAATCTTGGGATGAATGTGGTCCTGCTGTCCCTGCAGTAGAGTTGAATAAAAGCCTTTTTCCAACCCACACTGTTGCTTTAGCAGGACCTGGGCAAAGTTTATATGGAGGTCAGATAGTTCTTTGCCCATCCTAATCTCGTCTCTTTCAGCAAATGAAAGAACTATACAACCTCTCTTGACCCAAAAAGAAGACTTTTCCACACTAGTAGAAGCTTCATCTGGTACAGTTATTGCTGCTGACTGTGAAGCAGATGTTCCAATTTGCATTTCACTACCCAAAGCTATTCTTACTAGCTTCTCTGCTTTTTTGGCAGTGTCTTTACACTTAGGAGAACTGCCACGAAAATACACAATACATGGAATTTCTAGACCACCCTGCAGAAGATCATGGGAATATCTCCTGTTAGCTATTACCTCGCATTCGATAGAGGATCCACTTCGTCCGAGAAAAAGACTACAGATTAAAGATATCTTCCGTGGTAAGTGGCCAACTACATTACTCGATTTAATAACTGCAACAGCATGAGTATCGTGTCTGTTGTTCCTTTCGACTTGACAGGACAATCTTTCACCAATCTCGCTGTCCCAAATGTCTTTATAGATGTGGTAGCCTCTGATCATTGCCTCAAAACTAAAATAGATATCCATTTTTTTATCACCACTAACTTCTGAAACCTGGATATCACGTGCCCGCACATGTAATTAACCGGTACAGTCGTACTGCTAAAATTCCAAATTGCGAAAAGTAAAATTTTAAAATTTTTTTCTGAAAGCTAATGTTATAAAAATGCGAAATTTTGCACCTCTTAAAATTACCCATATTACGGTACCTTAGATGTCACACACCTTTTCATATACTATAATGTATTTTTAACCTGTTTGTATAATAGTTGGTTTTGATTTGCATGCCTTCTCCTTTGAAGTCCATATATACCTCTTGATTGAATCATACCCCTAACCAAGTTGTGACATATGCATGAGTTCTAGTGACAGCAACTGCTTTACATAATTTAATTAGTGCTACAGCCAATATTAGCAAGAGCAAACCCAGGAAACATGAGTCTTGTGGACTTAAAAAATGACACGCAAAATTATATTATTTAGATATCCATTCACATGGTACCATGCTTCAATCTCAAAATTTATGATTCGTTTGCACACTCTATAGATGTATATATGAATAGCTTTTGTGCATTTACAATGATGGTAACACGTGGGAAGACAATTCTTAGCCATCACTATTTTATTGTTTCAAGTGTTCAGTTTCTGCAAACGAGTATCCAGATACCTAAAAGCAGTTCTGGATGTTCAATTCACAGGATAATTGTTTAGATCACCATGTAGCCTTTCTAGCCCTACATTATAACTTTCAGTGACTAATTATAATTATGTTGAGTTATAATTAATATTTTATTTAATATTATGGAAGAAGTATGTCGTCACAACATATGATATAAGACAATATTGGCGCAACATTAGAGCAAATTGATATTTTAGAACTTTATTTTAACTGTAATTACATGTTTCATTAAAAAAAACATAGAACATATAGGGAAGTCAGTACTTGACAAAAGGATGAACTACATTGTGTACATGGTGATAGTAACAAATTTTGTATAAATTATTGTCTTACGTTTTCTTGTATATAGGATTTTGGATATCCTCAACAAACTAACACAGAAATGCTGAAATCATATATATGTAATCAACCAGTTGGTATCATTACTGGAGATACAATAAGCAACAGTACAACACGACGTACTCTTCCATCAACTGCTGCTAATAAGCCAATTGCTGTGTCACTGGATTCAATGGTAATTACGATTTGTTGTATGTTTGTTTAATACATGTTGAAATACAACACACTAGGAGGTTTATATGGATCTGTTGTTCATGTACATGTGCATACATGTACATATGCCAGAATAATGAATGCACCTAAGGTGTAAAATTTACACCTTGTGATAATTATGTATTTTTGGCTAATTTTGCTTCAATCACATGTACAATATGAGATGAAGCTAGAGCTTGCTTGATGCTGTAGCTGGCACTACCTAAATTTTGCTTGGTTTGAAGCAGTGCTTCACCATTGATAGCCTTGAAACAGAATGAGATGTGTTTATTTGTATTCTTGCTTCTTCTGAAAAGGTGGGAAACAAATTGTTTCAATCTGAAAGGTTTTAGAAAAAACGTATTGTCATTTTCTTTTCTTAGTGTAATTTGAAGTAAATGTTTTTTGGTTAAAAATGGGAGAACTTTTTAAAGTGAAGGCAAAAAGATGAATTTTAAAAGTTGTCACTAATGAACTAATTACCCAAATGCCAACTTGCAGTTACCTATATTCATGATGCCATCCGTATGATTGCTTTCCCATGTGTTTGAACTATATTAATAAGTATGCATTGTGTATGTTTGTGTGACATACATGTTGCATACACAGTTGAGGAAGTTGTATCATTCTGATTACTTAGTCAATTAATTGGCATGGCATGTAAATGAAGTGATCTCTGAGCTGTATTACACTGAGCAAACCAGCAGCATGATTCTAGATGAAATCAGCTGCAATTAACTTGTGGAAGCTGAAATTACAACTAATACATGTAACTGATATAGCTTAAATACATTGCCAAACTTATTCACACACTGTTAACTGTGTCGAAGAATTGAAAAACAAGTAATTATTCTTTTCAAATATGAGAGTCATCAGTAATGATTATTTGTCCTCACATTCATGCAGATACTTTTCTCCATATATCTTGTCATGATGTAATGTTTATGAGACATGTACACGTAGTTGATTATTAAAATATATTTCACTGTTATATTGTACTGTTATTATGTTCTTTAGTGATTGTAATGATCTTCCTTTTTTCTGTTACTAATTCAATTTCCAGAGAGTTCAAAAGTATGAAATATTTGTTGATTTACTTGAACGTCAGACAGTATTAGTGGCAGCTAATGGACATGTGTTGCGTTCTCATATTGATGGATCACTTGTCATGAGAAGCTTTCTTGGAGGGAATGCTGGTTAGTATAAATTACATGTATAGAATTTATTATTGCTTTGCTTCATTCCAATCTAGTAGTATTAATACCCAATGTCATGGGGATTATTCACAAATTAATGATTACTAACAGTTTAAACGAGAGCTTTTGATTATTCTGGCAAATATGCCCTTTTTGTAGGTACATGTACATGCACTTACATTTGTAGGTACATGTACATGCACTTACATTTGTAGGTACATGTACATGCACGTACAATTGTAGGTACATGTATATGCACTTACATTTGTAGGTACATGTACATGCACTTGCATTTGTAGGTACATGTACATGCACTTGCATTTGTAGGTACATGTACATGCACTTACATTTGTAGGTACATGTACATGCACTTGCATTTGTAGGTACATGTACATGCACTTACATTTGTAGGTACATGTACATGCACTTGCATTTGTAGGTACATGTACATGCACTTACATTTGTAAGTACATGTACATGATAATTATATTGATATTATTTGTACTTTCCAGAATGTCTAATCCAAAAATATGTAATCCTGAAATGTCTAATCCAAGAAATCCTCAGTGATATTATACTTAAATATTTAGAGTAATTAAAGTCTTGCATGTACAAAAGTTGGTTTGAAAACCCCTGAGTGGACAAAAGCAGTATATTCAATATCTTTTACTAGTATTATCATAGTATACATGTATTGAAATCAGGATTACTTTTTCTCACAATAATCATATCTAGGGTTGCACCTACATTGTATACTAGTATAGGGATCTGAATAGGCACCTATATTGAAGATATGGGCAGAGTATCAGTATATGCAACTGCATTGCCTATACATTGCCTATACAGCTTACACAATATTTTTCAGGCTTTGCAGATTACATGTACATGTACATGTACTTTGGGCAGAATGTATAGCACACGAACAATAGAATAATTAATACTGTACCATGTGTGAACAGTTGTAAACTAGATAAATACAACTATATATTTCACACAGACAATATCAGATTGGATCTGCATATAGGCAATATGGATTATGAAATATAGGCATATAGGCAAATTGCTGTATAGGTGCAACACTAATTATGTCTCATTGTAGCTAGTCCCTTTCTGTATTGATGTTGACATTTTAATTTTTGTAGAGGTACATTTTGGTTTAAACACTGACCTAGTAATAGGTAAAGATGAAGGTATGGTACATGGGATAGGATCTGTAGTGCTGGATGATTGTTCTTTTCATGAAAAAGCTAACTTAACTGAATTTGACAAAGATAAAGTTATATCCATAGCTGCTGAAGATGGAGAAGTAAGGCTTATGTAAAAGTATTCCTAATATCATGTGACAGACACTATTATAATTACTTGTATACATGTATGTGTACACTGTATGATTTGTATGCTCTTTCAGTTTTCAGTGATGAAGTATCGCATAGCTAATGACCTTTCTAGTACTCTACCATTTAGAGTATTCGCTACAGTAGAGGATGGTCAAATATCAAAGTTAGTGTTTGTTGATACTAGTACTGTAACTAACTGAAATAAACTTTATAGTTTTAGTATGGTCTGAAATCACAAAATCATAAAATTGCGCTCAAGATGTGTGTACTTAGACTGAAAGTTGCACTTACTTTTTCAAGCCCTAGTATTCAGAGTACGCAGAAAAGTAGAGAGATGCTGATGCTATCAGTAAAGATTGATACAGTAGATAAATGTCAGTAGTCACCTCAAAGCAATCATAGGGATACTTTTTCTCAATTTATGTCACCTAATTTTCAAAAAGGGACAAACGCTTACATTCAATTGCTTGTCAATCCGCCATTTTGTACAGGATGTAAGTCAAATTTCGTATCCAACAAATTTAATAGATCCCATTCCTGGATTACAAAATGGTGAAATGACGCACCATTGAATGTAAGGGTTTGATCGAAATCATTTTGCAGGACAAGGTCCCTTTTCAGAAATTAGATCACATATCTTGTTTCTGTATTGGCACATTACTAGTGTCATTTGTGTGGAACAGCTAGTCATGTTGAATATTGTCCAATAATTCAGTTAATTAATACTTGGTAAATTGAAACTAAACTGTATACAGTAGAGGTGTGTGATTGAATCAGTAATAATTATAAATTTATAATTAATTGTTGCCAGCAATGTTGAAAAAAAATTGTTTAATTGCACATGTGGTGTTCATGTAATTCATTATGAACTCACCTTTTGAAACTAGTTTATAAGAGAAATTGATATGAGGAAAAAGTGTATGTAACAATTATAAATGTATCATTGTTATAATCATGCGTATGTTTTGTAAACTGATTGCTAAGCTTAAATCACACACTAAATTATTTATTTACTGTGATTAAATAGTACAATTTCATATGTATGCAAGTTTCATTTCTCATTGTCAATTAAGCAATTAATCATGATGCATTAACATACCAATACCAATTAATCCAAGCCTTAGTATGCAAAGTATGAATGATATCTACATGTGGCATACTGGGCAAGAGTGGGGAAAATACATGTGTCAAAATGCTTGGCTCACTATTTCCACACCCTTGGTTAGTATTGTTTATGATTGTACAAATGTGGAGGTTTAAAAATTTGACATGTAATTTTGTCAAATTTTTGCTGTATGTGTATAAATGAATAAGTGCATGTTTTTTAAATCTCAAATTGTAACTATTTTATATATAACATATTGTCAACGAGATAGCAGGAAAGGCATCATCTGCCAGTACTTTAAATTACATAATGCACTTGTACATTGCAATAAAACACTTAAAGCACCTTTTAGATTTCAATATGTGATATTAGGTAATATAGGTGAGGCAATAAAGGTCAAGATTAGTGGGTTCTAGTGGCCTGCTGGTTAAGTGCTAGCCTGCAATCGAAAGGTTGCAGGTTCTAGCCCCACTAGGGTCAGGCTTTTTCTCTCGCCTATGAGTTTACTCAGCTCTACCCTCAAAAATGAGAAGGTGTTTATCACCGCATCCTTCGGAGGGGATGTAAAGCCGTCGGTCCCGGGGAGCTGGTTAATATTAGCACTTGTGCTATTCTAGTTTCCTCGTTAAGCCACATTTGGTCAAGACACTTGTATAAAATTAAAAAAATGATTACATAATGTACGATTGAAGGGTGCTATAACTAGTACCCATATCATTAGGTCAAATGTTATACTTTCCAAGCCTACTTCATTGTTATTATTTTAATATTATTATTGTTATTACTCTTACACTGCATTGAAATAGTTATATTAATTATGGTTTGTAGAAGTTTGCGAATGTCTGTCAGGCTGAAGTGTGATGTACCTACAAAATCGTAAGTTTTATGTTAGGTTTGTGTACATATTACATACAATATACATGTATGTGCACTGTGTGTACTATTATGAATTATTTGTGGATTAAAACTGTTCAAAGTAATGTGCAGTTTGGACCTGTTAATGTGATTATATTATATGTATGTACATGTAATTATTACACTTGTTCCCAGCTGTACCCACACTACAGCTGATATTTTAGGGCATGATGACATCTTCATCATGTTGTTGGAGGTGTATACAATGGCAGATAACTTGACTTTAAAAAGTAGAAGATAAAAATTCATATACATATACATATAACTAAACTCATTTCCCATCTATAATTTTTGGAGACAAAATACTAAATCAGTTCAATTTGCCACTTACAGTTGGCAGAGACACAAGACATCTTGATTGGTTTAGGTTATGTAGAAAATAGAATACACTATTCTTCCTCCTATATCTAGTTTTTATGTGACTCGCTAACAAAGGATTTAATGACAGTCGATTAAATCTTTGAATCATAGGACATCCTTGTGTAAAATCTGCAATTGATTAAATGTACTACCGTAAATCGGGAATATTTCGAATTTTTATTTTTCTTATGTATAAATTTTCGTGCGTGCGTACGTTATTATTTCCGAATACCGTTTATTTCCAAATACCCGTTTATTTTTGAATTTTTAAATTTCGTACGCATACTGTTGTACGAAAATTTTTATAGTACGAAATTTTCCCGAATTATGGTATCTGTAATTTGGTTAGTATCTTAGCATTTGGGAATTTAATGCCATTGGGATCCAGAACATGAGCCTGTAATACCAGATGGTTTTTTTATGTAGTGGATGTTGCTGGGAACAAGACTTCTGTTTATATATACCTAATTGCACATTTGAAAAAAACGATTTTTAAATTATCAATAATTTTTAATTTTTTTTTCAGGTCGGGAACTAATATTATTGTCCATATTCCAGTACCAAAAAGCACCATAAGGTGTGACTATTTTTTTTCATTGTACGTACATGTACTGTGTGATATTCATGACCTGCCTAACTATACTATGGTATTTTCTTTCATGAAGGATTGTTAATTGTATTCTTTATGTACATTGTATTTTGTACAAGACTTAAGCTAACAATTGACTTAGCTATTTACATTGTACAAGTCCTACATATAGTATATGGACTTATAATTGACAACATTTTTTGGCTTTCTTTATGAAGTGAGCATTCAAAGTACATATTGTACATGCAGGCTGGATAATGATGGTGCCTAATATCATGGAATTGGCAATAGTTAGAGACAACATCAGAGAAGAGCTTCAATGTTTTTGTGTAGCACACATAACTTGGCAAAATTAATTCACAGAAGGAGAGGGACCTGATCTGACAATCTAAAAAATTTTTCATGAACATTTTAACATCTACATGGAGTTAAAATGGTTTGAGATTTCTAAGGCATATTTGCATACACATGGAAGGTCATGAAATCTTGAGTTTCCATTTGAAATCCAATATTTTCTGAAAGAATAAATACACATAAAATCTGTATTGTCATTTAATCAAAGCTGGTTGAATAGGATTAGTCGAAGGTGTACAGTAAACTTTAAATTTATTTTATGAATAATGTAACCTGATGGGCCCTCTGTAGTCTGTAGGTAATTTCAGGAAATTGAAGCATATATCTTTAAATTTAAGTTTTCCTATTATCTAACATACAGTGTTTCTAGTGAACCTCTTGGACCAGGACAAATGGCTGAATATCATGAATCAGATAAAACTTACTTTTGGAAAATTAAGAAATTAGAAGGAGGTAGAGAAGAACAGTTAATCATGAAGGTGTGATAAACGATTACTAAACTATTGAAAGTAGAGTATATATCAATAAATGTCACCATACAGTACAGTGATTGCTCAGTAGTTTCATTTCGGCTATACATGTATATACAGTAGTTCAATCGTAGTTTTGATAGTAATTGGTGTATTTGTCATTCAACACCACAGTAGTTGCTGCTGTAGTACATGTGTCATGATGTGTGTAACATCTTGTATTATGATTAACACGAATATCTACATGTATTGTAGACCAATATTCTAATAAACAGATACATGTACTATTTGCTGATAACCTGATACTGATCCAATATCATTCTGTATAATTGTGTGTATATCAAATATTGGTTATGTTGCCCAAGCATTGGCCTTCCAATTTGGTGGTGATCTGGATTTGAATACCAGTAAAAGAATTTTTTTTTCAATTTTAATTATGCATTGATGGTATACAAAGTGGTAATACTCGTAAAGTCGTAATCACTACACTGCCCAAATGCTTACCATTATGTAACTAGGCTTGATAATTGTTATAAAACTTGTTTATATTGTTGCCTAGCAACATTTTTATGATTTTTTGATGAAGGAGACATGTTTGGGTGTGAAAACGTGAACAGGTTAAGGACAATGTACATGTACTCATACAAAATGACTATAAAATTTTATATAATTATGTTTGTGTCACATACATGACAATGCATTGTACATGTAGTTAAGGAAGTTGTGTCATTCTGGGGGGCTTGGTCAGTTAATAGGTGTGGCATGTAATAGAATGTGCGCTTGAGTCTACAGACTAGCCCAGTAGAAAGAGAGCTGCTAGTAGCTTACATAGTAATTGGAACTAATAACTGGAGAAATATACATAATTATATATTCATAAAGTTCTATGACATCCGTAAGGAGAGTAGATAATGAAAATAGTAACTATAATAGGCTGTTGTGTTTCAGGCATGAGAGAGACAGCCATAATTACTGTATGTTGGACACCACAAAAAAGTCATAGGGATACTTTTTCTCCATATATCTTGTTAGTATACTTATGACAGCATTAGCTACATCACTCAAAAGTAGCTGATATTGAATTGGTGATACTAATAGTAGTGGTAATAGTTTAAAAATGCTGATTACATCCCTGATTATTAGTGTATCACTAGTTATTACTAGATGTCTTGTTGTTGAACTGTTAAGAACTTTAAATCCCAGTATAATATTATTTTATTTTGTAATATATTTTGTATTACATTATATATAATTTGTTAATTGTTCAGATTAACCTCAGTGAAGTTAATAGGGCTACCAAAAAGGAAATCAATTCAGTCAGGTACCATTATTACACATTACTGTTACTTGTATTTAGTAGTACCAGGAGTTTGAAGCCACAAGCCAACTATGCATACCTAGTTTATTTTATCCTGGAAACTTGTCAATTTACCATTGGGAAGTTTATGTAGGTGTGCATGTGATCTGCCTATGTAACAAAACAATTAGATGGCCTGGTAATTCCAGTTGGCCACACATGTGTATATACTCCTGATTAGTACTGTATATGTGTTATTTTCTAATATTGAAATTTTCTTTATTCCAATAGCCTGGAGTTTGAGATTCCCATGTACATCTCTTCAGGACTACAAATAAGATTTCTTCGTGTATTTGAGAAAGGGAAGTCTGCAGTGTCTCCTTATCGCTGGGTTCGATACATAACTCATAGTGATTCCTATGTTTTTAGAGTTTGACTCATTAACAATAATAATAATAATTAGGAGGTGTAATAATATATTCAACATTGTGCAATATTCACATAATTACTGTAATCATGGCTTGTACAATAACTATTTTTATTTCGTGAATATAATGATTTTACCAAATCCAAAATGATTAAAAGATTATTCTGAGAAGTGTTTTGAAATGCACTTGTTTACTTAAATTGTATAACAATAGGTGTTGGTATAGGACACCTGTCTACGTGTCAGAGATACGTATAATAATTTAATACTTACATGTATTAAAGAAGCAAACAATAATTATTTTTAGTTTCTTACACATAATTATGAATTATGTTAATAATAATTACAAAAGTATCATTCTCAAATTTTATTGTACCAAGTCTCCTCCTTAATTGACTTGATCTAAATTGGAGGGTAACCAAAGCTTTGAATTGCAATTATATTTTGGGATATATCAATGGTATGAATAAATGCCATGCATGTGTTTATACCCTCCTATTTTCCCTTGTTATTGTATGTAAATTTGCTGTACCTGTGAAATCAAACACGAAATTGTTTGTGTATGTGTTAGTGTCTATTTTTGTGTTAGTATTTAATAATGTAGCTTTGATGCTTTGGTATCAATGGATAGGGAACCAGAACTGGGGGTTACAGACATTTGGTGCAATCCCAATCCTCCTGTCTCAATCCAGATCTGGAGCCGATGCATGAATACATGTAATAATCACTTACCTCACAAACACAAGATAGGAATTGCTATATTACTAGAATGATTTTAATTAAACCATAATTATAGTCACGAACTACAATGCATAATTATAATAATAATAATTTTTGTTTGTTTAAAAAAATGTAATTGAAGTGTTTTGACTGCAGTGAGTTGGTTTTTTACTATTAAAATAAAACATTCTTCGCTGAAGGATGCATGCATGGTAGCAATGATAATAACAAAAAAAAATGCTGATAATAAACTTATTATAATTGAAAAAGAAAGAAATTAGTTACGATTAAGATTATATTGAATTATTAGAAAGATGAAAGAGTAATGATGAAGGACGGTTTAAGCTAAGCAAGTATAGTATGCTCTAAGCATAGTAGTGTAGTCTGGTCATAACAATAATTAAATTTACATACTATGAATGAATGTATCATAATTAATTTAGTCTTGTCCATGTTTGTCCCTAAACCTAAACTCTCCTGAACTCTCTTTCTACTACTGTCTGCAAACCTCTTCTCTATCTATAATAAGACTATAATTATGTGTCCAAAGATCTCCCAAACTCACTCTTGTAGTACATTCTAAATGTAGTATACTACAGACTCATTCATTTGTCTACCTTTACGCATTACGTATTTACGCATTACGCATTTACGCAAATTTACGCAATTACGCATTACGCAATTATACGCATTCACGGAAATTTACGCAATTACGCATTTGCGCAAATTTATTTATTTATTATTTATTTTTATTCTTAATTAATAAATAAATAGATAAAGAGATAAATAAGAATAAAATTAAAAAATAATGGACATGTATATAGCTAGGTATTAAGAAGTCAGTTAATTAAATGACCTTCGGCAAGCTGAAGGTCAATCGGGTATTCATTGGCTGGATGGTGTCGGGATGATCTAGCTCCCCTAATAGACATAATAGAGGCTCTCAAGAGTGCAAAACTTAGTCGGCATCTTATCCAATTCAAAGTCACAGCATAGGAGGCTTCTCTTTTTTCAGCTATCATTGATGCAAGTCTTTTGTAAAATGTTGTTGCAGCACGTCCCATTCCACCTGTTGTGGACAACACCAGTGGTGTGAAAGTTGCATGTTCAATCTCCCGCACTTGCTGATCATATCGCCTTCTCTTTTCTTGCTCATGCTTGCGATATATGGACGAAAGGGAGCCGTGACGATTTGATTGGGCGCTAGGGTTGAATACCCACCCTTACATCGACAAATGCCTTTTCAAATCTGCCCCCCCCCCCCCCCCCCCCCCCAGAATCCATACATTGCAACATCAAGTCGAGCACCGTCTTCAGTGATGGCAGAGCGGTAAGACAGGGACTCGCCTGAAAGCGGTTGCAGGTGGGGTTCAGTTGTCACTCCATGACCAACTTCAGTCAGCAGCATGGCAGTGATATCTCTCACTTCATTATGTCTCACTGCTGGGAAGCCTCCTGTTTTGCATGTCAGAGCATGTTCAACATTGAATGGATATCCACAGCTACAGTGAGATGGCAAATTCTGTAGAGGCCAACCATATCTGAGGGAGAGGCTGTCTCTGAAAGCAGCTTTTGGCAAAGCAAAGCCATGCTCAATGATGGGGAGTGCTGTAAGCCAGGTGGAGGCTCCCTTTTCCTGGGAGAGTTCGATGGAACGTTGGAGAGGGATCAATAGATTATGTTGGAGTTCTTTCACATCTTCCTTCTGCTTTGTGTATTTAGCATGCTGGGTTCTCTTCTTAATGCTCTGCTGAACTGAATGGCAATCACCTAACTGATGGTCTTGATTGATGATTCTGTCAACAAGTGGGGCACTGATTTGCTGTGAGGCTATTACAAGTATAGATGTGACACAAACTCTTCCAAATCAGTATCAAGAATGTCTTCATCATGGGGAGATCTATCAGAAGATGAATTTACAAAAGCGATTGACAGTGCCTATGCTCAAGTGATTTACTGGAGACCTAACCTATTTAAAGTTCCATCTGGGGCATGTGGCAAGCAATTTGTAGCTGAGCTTACTCGTCTCTTCAATGCCTTTGCCCTGGAATCTGACCTGGAAGCTATTGCATTGAAAGCTGCCATGACCCTACCTTCTCTAATGCTC
This sequence comes from Petrosia ficiformis, assembly GCA_947044365.1. Classification (NCBI taxonomy): domain Eukaryota; kingdom Metazoa; phylum Porifera; class Demospongiae; order Haplosclerida; family Petrosiidae; genus Petrosia; species Petrosia ficiformis. Next base: position 28,087,241 of record OX345636.1, read on the forward strand.
CAAAAACCTCATGCCAAATCTAAAACGCATGAACACATCTCCTGTCTCTGGCGCAGACTAACCCTTTGGGAGAAAGGAGATATCACAAACCTTCTTAAAGAAGGAAGAGTTCTGCAGAGGTCACTTGTTAACTCTCGATCATCTAGAAGACATACAGCAGACATTGGTTCAACAGCTCGCAGATTTTCCAAAATGATGCTGGAGGGGTGTGTAAGAGCTGCTCTGAAGTTTTTGTCCAATAACTCTGACATAGGTCTTTTGAGCCTAGACGAAACAGTTGAAGAAACATCAGGAAAGACTGTCAGAGATATCTTGAATGACAAACACCCGGACCCAAGGCCAGCACATTTGGAAGCTCTAATAGGAGATAGACAATGACAGCTTCCACCCTGTTATTTTTGACAACATTACTAGTGAATCCATTCGGGTTGCTGCTCTTCACACTCAAGGGGCAGCTGGACCCTCTGGACTTGATGCATTTAGTTGGAGACGATTATGTACTGCCTTCCGGCAAAAGTCCAATGACTTGTGTGAGGCCATAGCTGCAATAGCTCGAAGAATTTGTACTACATTCCTTGATCCATCTACTTTGCAGGCCTACACTTCGTGTCGTCTGATTCCCCTTAATAAGTTAACTTACTTTGCTGTAAAGAAGAGTTGTTAAGCAAGCCATTGATGTTAAATTTATGCTTCGTTATCACCAGGAAGAGAGTAAGACGAGCGCTTGAAAATATAGTACTGCCACGGGCAACGCCCACCTCTATACTCGCCTGCATAACTTCTGCATTTTAAAAAGCAGTGACTTTTAACTGACTTAGGTAGACAGAAGACTATCTAAGAAAGCCGTAGATACCAAAAACATGCTTCGTTAGCTACAAAAAAGCAGCAAGGCGAGTGTTTGAAAGTGTAGTAGTCAGTGGCAACGCCCACAATTAGCATCTCTTTATCGCTTTTGTTAGGCATGTAGCTTCGATTTTTGGGCTCCATTAAACTAAATAAACATCTTCTTTATGCTGTGTGCATGTCAATTTCTTTATATTCGATGATTTCATACTATAAAATCAATCAGAAAATATCTACAAATTTCTTTCGCACCACGCCCACAAACGGGAATAATTGCAAACGCAGATGAAGGGATATTCATACTGAGCTTTTGTAGTATATAAATGCATAATTAGTTTGTTTATACTCATGCAGATAGTGGCATTGATCCACCACAAGTTACACCTGAAACCGTCTTGAGTTTTTTTTTTACTGAAACAGACACTGTGCCCCCCTTAGGTTATCCATCAGCTACCATGTATTTCAGCCACACTGATGTATCTCCCACTGCTTCAACATGTGTCATATCTTTAAGCCTCCCTACAAAACACATTGAGTATGAAGACTTTAAAAGGCATTTGAATATTTTCTTTACTATGCATGGAGGGTTTGGTCTTCTCTATTTAACTGAATTGATGTTTCTGGAACTTTCAGTCACTTGTTATTATTAAACGTTTGAGTTACTTATTATTAAACTTCTGAGTCACTTATTAATAAATAAACCAAGTTATATGATTCAGACAAACATTAGAAACTGTTGGTTGATCTTAATTTAAACATTTTAAAAAGATATGTAGAAGTAATTTTACATAAACTGTCTGATAAGATGAGTTGAATTTTTATCAAGATTCATAGTTAAATGATTTTTCCTACACCGATTTGCTACTCTAATGATAAGTTGTTGTAGGTCAACTTCATTTTCAGCCAAGAGTGCAATGTCATCAGCATATAGAAGATTATAATATCTTCCATTACCTATATTTATATTTTACATTGGGGACTAGGTCATTAACAAAAAGATTAAAAAGGGTTGGGGATAGAAGACAACCTTGTTTAACACCTCTGTTCATCTCAAAATAACCATTCTGTATTAGTACCATTTATTTCTATACAGTATTTAACAGTGGAATACAAGGCTTTAATGTTTTCAAGAAAGTTACCATTAATTCCATAACATTGCAGTTTATACCATAATAAATTTCTATCAACACTGTCAAAGGATTTCTTTAGATCAATGAAGCAAATAAAAGTGTGTTTGTTGATGACTTTCCTAATTTGCGCTATCATATACAGTGAGAGGGCATGCTCAAGGCAATTATGACCAACCTAACTGTTCCATTGCTATTATATCATTATACTCCAACCACAGATAAAGGTGATAATTTAGAATGCTTGTATAGACTTTAAGTAAATTGCATTGAAGAGCAATTCCTCTGTAATTAAGAGGATCAAGGGTACGTGTATTACCTGATTTAGGTATTGGTAATATAATTGCTTTGTGCCGCCACACCTTTGGAAAGACACTTGATTGAAAGCAGTGTGATGTTATAATCGAGAAAAGTTTGGGATTTTTTTTAAAAAATCAGCATATATATTATCTGGCTCACATGATTTTCTAGAAGGGGCTTGAGCCACTACTCTCTCAATTTCCTTCAGAGTAATGTCATCATTAACCATGGATGTATCTAGACAGTTATGAGTAATATTTGAGTAGGAAAAGTAGTAATCCACATTTACCTCTATAGTGAAAAGGGACCATTATAGAGTTTGTAATAAGTATCTTTCCAAACTTGAAGTACCATAGATCTATCTGTATAAATTTGACTTTGTGAGGTAACCTCGCAAGGAATATTACTTTTTTTGTTGGAATTGCTAATGGAGAGTTTATCTCTAATTAGCAGTTGGTGGAAGGTAACAAACACAAAGAATTGTTATGTCTTTAGACAATAAATGTGTTAATTGTAACCATAAACAATCTTCATTTTTATTATTTAAAATAGCTATGCTAAATGACTTATTTAAATAGGTGATTAGAAATGAGAAATCCAACCCCACCAAAACCCTTTTTAGCTTTTCTGTTTACTATAGCTCTATTATTTCCAAACCACGTATAGTTAGGTAAACTGATGAATTCATCATTTCATAGGTGGGTTTCTACCAGGGCAAATATATCTCTATTAAGGGTAAGAATTATGGCTTCTGTTAGATATTAAACTTCTGAGTCACTTATTATTAAACTTTATTATCGAACCGGCTTTCAGTCACTTATAAAATGTCATTTCAAATTGAATTATGCATATAGATTGGTTAATAGAAATCATGAGAGCTTGTGATAGATACATTTAAGAGTTTTAATGGGAATGTATACATAACGAAGACAAAATATGTGCACCTCATTTTCACATTCAGTATTTTCATATCCTCCATCTGATAAAAAAGTTGATAAAACACAATGATGCAACCCTGAAAGACATCTCGCCATAGATGTTCAATTCGTTGGTTGTGAACTGACTTCCCCGTTATAAACTACCACACCCTCCATGTTCTAACATGAACCGTGCAACATACTACGAGGTATTGCTTCAATCTTTGCAAGATTCTTGGCGATGCTATTGATAGGGTAGTAGAGGTTTAAACACACAGGTATAAAGTCTCCTAAAATTGGATTTCGTTGTCGTCTCTGTCCCACTGATGACCACTATTGTATCCTATCACATGATCAAACCATGGTTCAGTGTAACCGTAGCGATGGTTTTTTTAACATCTGGTATGTTATGTTGGATAAAGAGGTCTGAAGGTCAGTAGACAATGTAGTATAATTATTATAATACTGTTATATTAAACTACATATATAGAGAGACAAGAATATATAAACACTCTCCCTATTCAATATGTACCAGATAGTTCTATAATGAGTAAAATATGTGAGCCAATATGAGAAAACCACACTTGTGGCGCAATATAATGTTGAACAAATGCTTACCTTTAAACATTCGCTATTCTGCCATTATAAACAGTAAGCAAACCAAATTTGGTATCAAGGACGAGCATTAACTGGTCGTCATGAATATTAAATTTCATTGGCTTCCTGAGCAAAATGTCCAAATAGCGAGTGTTTGAAGGTAAACATTTGTTCAAAAATCAAAATTACTATGCACCACCAAGTGTGGTTTTCCCAAATTGGGTCACATTATATATATATAACAATATTTAATAATTAGTATGATATATCACAGGAGTTAAATCGATCTTGTAATCCAGTACGGATCAAGAGACCATTATACTATAATGATAACTATCAAACATAAAGCAGGTTTGTTACAAGATATTACATGTATCTTGAGATAATAAATTTATTTATCATATTAGGTAATTCTTTTCATGAACCACCCTCAAAAAAACCTGATAGTAAGCATACATGTATATTATATTATCTATTGTATAGTACATGTATATAATCATAATGCCACTTAACATCAAAAACACCACCAGTCAATATGGCACAGTTAGCATTAAACAACCATTTCTGGTCCTGCAGTATATGTCAACGAGAAGTCACCATACAGTGCAGTAATTACTCAGTAGTTTCATTATCACACAACAGTATTTCAAGAGTACTTTAAACAGCAGTTGTGAACACCACAATAGTGAGACAGTAATTACTTCACTATACTGACAGCAGAACTAAGGTACAATTACTGCTAGCGTAGAGTGACTTTTTATTGACATACACTGTATATTATTTATAGCAGTAGAAAACAACATGCTTACCAGTGAACTTGAGGGGCCTGGTTCAGAATATGATACAAAACCTAGTGTTGTGTCTGTTGTGTTGTGATAAAATTCTGAAAACTGATTGATGAAACGCATCAGAGCTGACACAAGATGGAATTAGATCCTATCCTTGAGTTAAGTTACGTTGCGTTTGATGGCATTGATTTAAGCATATCTAGTTTACGAAACAACCCATTGACATGACTCAAGGCTTTGCGTCATATTCTGAACCAGGGTTGAAGCTATAGTATGACGAATGCATATTTGTATGAAGGACTTAAGCCATATTATCAGTCATAAAATAAATCAATGATTAATTAAAAATTATTAGAAGATAAAGAGTAATGATGAATAACAAAGTTGATAATAAATCACAAATTAACCATTGTGTTTGTGACAGTTATTTTGTTTTTATTATTAACCCGAGCGCGTAGGCGGAGGGTTATAGTTGTGTGTGTGTGTCTGTGTGTTACCGCTTGATCTCCACAACTGCAAGGTCTTACTGTATTCTGAGCATATCTGCAGAATACTGGTATAGTGAAAGGTAAGAAATAAAAGCAATTTGTTCTGAACTCGTCTTGTTGCAGAGAAACAGCCGTGTAAATACTCGTCGATCTGTCGCCATCTTGAAATTTTATCGTTTTTGCTGATGTCAGCAGGAAACACTGAAACACTAACTTTTGTCTCTTTGAAGTTTTGTTTCTTGGGCTTTGTCTATCGTCCTAACGAGTGTTTATACAGCTATTTGTGAATTTTTGTCCAGAAATTCGCTAGTTCTCAAGAGATCTTATGGCCATGCTATACCCATAATTTGCATATTCATGATGTACTACTGACTGGCTTTTTCGAATGGGGGTGTTCCTGGCTGTTGCAATAGGTTACTTAGGCAAAGTTGTTCTAAAGCCATGCTGTTTTTGCAAGCTAGCGAGGGCTCTGCACTTTAGTGCATTCATTGCATTATGTAAAGTATCATGTGTAGCAAAACTTGTGTCAAATTATTTTCGGGATTGTAGCTAATGATTGAGTAAAGTATATAACAATTTGAATCTTGTGCAATTAAGGCAGCCACTCTTGTCCTGCTTATGATAGTTAGAGCTAGGAATCAGCTGAGATTCGGAAATCGATTATCATTAACTTCAAATCGATTGATAATTGAGTGGAAATAATTAGGCCAATTAAGTGATATTAATGAAGGAAACCCCTCCCATTTGATGATCAAAAAGGCTTCCTGTCACTTCCATATAACCACTCTTAAAATAATTATATACTTTGTATAATTATATTTTAATAGAACTATAATTATTATACAATTACAAGACAATAATTATCTTGTTAAAATAATTATGCTAACATGAAGTAATAATGATATCAGTTAACTATCTCATGATTTTATACACACTTTCAATTATAATATCACTCTTTTGATATTATTATTAATTTTTTAAATAGGAATACCATCTTGAAGAACAGACTAGATGATGAAAATGTTTGTAAAGAATATAATTTTCATGAATTTTATAAATTTGACTGTTTGTTATTAATTTGACTGTTTGTTATTAATTATTATACATAAATAATTATAATGATGTTCATTTCTTGCATATATCTTGTTCTTTTAGCGTTATACGAGTATCTGTTTCTGCAATAATTATGAGAACCAATCATTCACATCCACCATGACCTCATAAAATATAGTGTGGAATGAAGCTTGTGGCATTTTCATAATTATCCTTTCGTTACTTTTTTATAAATTTTAAAATCCTTTTGCTGAAGAATGTAATATATACATGTTAGTGTTGGGGCGATACTGATACCAAAATATCGATATCACTGATACCTACATATCCATAATTGTTATTTAAAAATAATTTCGATCCAATACTACTTTGAATTTGTATAAATTTGACATATTGACGTGAAAATTACTGGTATCGCCCAAAAGTATCACCAATTATATAATGCAAGCGCATACTAGACTGGGAACAGTGAACAATATTTTGGGACAGGATGACATCTTTGTCATGTCATCAGGGGTGTGTGCAAAGAAGTTAAACATTTAGATTATATAACAACAAAAACACTCAGGATGTGCGATTGGGGACAAGACAACATTGTATGTATTTGAAAGTAGTCAAAGTACCTCATTTTCCTGTCACATGAATTTGGTTTAGTGTCATTTCATATGTAATCTTTACTTTTTGTCAAAAACCTAAAATGTAAAAACATGTATAATGTGATTCTCTAGCAATACATAATTATGTATTACAAATGACTAATACAGTAATAATTACTTTACTGTCAAGAGAATTAGGGATGTAATAATCATGTTTATGTACCACATCTAGAAAGGGTGACATGTAGAATCTCCTCTGCCTGAGGAGAATACTTAAAAACAGACTTTGTTATCTTAAATATCATTAGTAAGTAGATGTTAAATCATACTATTAAATTGGCATACAAGCAACTAAGGTAACCAAACGATTAGTTGAAATAACCAAAATGTTTTTGTAGTGTAGACCATGTAAATGTATGAATTTTGCAATTAACTTTTAGAACCAAAAGAGAAAGATTTCTTGTCACACCACGCCATTAATTGAGCAAGTCCTCCAGAATGACACAACTTAACTATGTATACAACACGTATGTAAAACAAACAAATACATATATATAAACATATACAATGTACATTGTATAGTTTGAACATATTGGCAAATAATCATAGGGATGGCCTTGGGCGTTTTCTTAATAGTTATGAGTATCATAAATTAATTAATGATGCTATAATCACAAGAAATAATATTAGGCCAGGCCACACCATTTAATTAGAATTTTGAATCTGACTGGTTCATTAATGATATCAATAAATAGCAGTATACCACACTACGTAAATCGATGATCGATGTACTTAACCAACAAACAGATAAGAAAGCAGAGTGGCGCAGTGGGAGCGTGCTGGGCTCATAACCCAGAGGTCGATGGATCGAAACCATCCTCTGCTAACATCTTTTTTTTTTCCAATATTTAATTATTATTCTCTAGTTTCTCCCAGTTGTTCTATTGGAATGACACCATTTAATTAGAGCTTTGAATCTGACTGGTTCATTAATAACTGGCATGATATCAATGAATAGCAGTATACCACACTACGTAAATCGATTATGTATTTAACGCACAAACAGATAAGAAAGCAGAATGGCGCAGTGGGAGCGTGCTGGGCTCATAACCCAGAGGTCGATGGATCGAAACCATCCTCTGCTAACATCTTTTTTTTTTCAATATTTATACTCACAAATTATTTTATAGTTTCTCCCAATTGTTCTATTGGAATGACACAACTTAACTACATATACAACACATACATGTATATGTAACACAAAAAAATTATATTATAAACATAAGAAGCCATGGGAAAACAATCTTAAGGATGGCCCTAACAATAAAACTAGAGAGTAGATTTAGTATAACTACAGCAGCTTGAGAAATTATTCCTCCATATCAAGTACATGTACATGTAGGTGTAGGCTGATAAGAGATTTTAATGATATTCTAATAAATTGATAATTACGTACTGAAAACATATCTACTTTCTGGTTTCTGATTCGAAATTGAGTATTTTCTACCAATGAAAATAACTTGCTATATGGTATACAGTACCCAAGTTTATTAAGTTTACATAGTATGATGAGATCTATATTTTAATGAGGTGATAGTCAACTGTACTTCTAAGTAGTACTACAGTATTACTTTGTACTGTAATGTGTGAATCCCTTTACATGTACATCCATACATAGTACTGTACATTATATTGTATGTAATTTTATATTAATCATTGAAAAGCAATAACAGAAATTCTTGCCAATGAGATTGCAGGAAAGATATCACCTGCCAGCACTTTAAATCACTAGGATCATGTGAAGTCAGTATGCAATAAACCACTTATATCTGAAAATAGGTCAGACTGTCTGGCTAATGTTCAAGCTATTATTCATGACAAGAAAGATGACCCAACATATACTATAGTGTATCTAGTGGCCTAATATTTACAAGGATACAACAGACCATTATAATTAAATACAAACACGTACAAATGCGTGCATTATTTAATTGATTTGTGTTGTAATCATAAATGTGTTATATATGTACATGTACATGCATATATTTATAGCATCTGCCACTCTTTAGGAAATTGGGATAGGTCTTTAATATTCGATATCTTAAATAATTATAATACTATTAATATATACACATGAAGCAATTAAGCAACAATATGGTAGTTAACAGGATATAGCAAAGGCGTACACTGTTAAAACAGGGTGTATGCATACACCATTACACCATAGATAATAAAGTAAAGGGACTGGAAATGCAGAATGGGTGTGGCTACGTTTATACACAATTTATATACACATTATGAAAAACAATGCAACTTGTTATTTGGCACGCTGCAGGCCTCTACAACCCTTTGTAAACACAGTCAAAAGGAAGAAGCTTATACTAGAAAGACTATTTCTACACACAATTGGAGGGTAAGCAAATGATTGGCAGTATTGAAGGTGCACAAAGCTTTTCATCCAATAATATCTAAAATTTACTGAAATGTTGTATGATAATGGTTATACACACCTGTTTTACCCTGCAGTTGCCAACAAATTTCTTCCCTGTACCTGTTACTCAAAAACTAATGAATGAAATTACTAACAGTCAAAACCTGTTATAGTACTATACATGGGTCATGAGACGAACCAGGTTTGGAACTTCCAGTACAAATAATAATCTCTCTACTCGTTGAAACCTGCTCGAATAGTACCTTGATCGGCCGTACCTGTAATTTTCCCAACAATATTAATAGCCTAAATGGTGATTTAGACCCATTACATAATAGGAGAATGATTGGGTCATGAGACTAACCACGATTTAAACTTACAGCATTAAGCTACCAACTTACCTTCATTTACTGCATTTACTATGGTTTATCCATCGATTTGCCATTTTCAATAACATTTCAAAATAAGTTTCTAATTATGTGTACAATAGATGTAATATATGGCCCCAAGTAGCATATTTCACACGCGAACACCCGTTTACATTTACTTTTTATTTTTTATACCCTGGGGTAGTTTTTAAACTATAGTGTGGAAATTGGGTGTATACTACATGTGTATACACGTACACCCCAGTTTTAATAGACTAAGCGTAGGAATCATTTTTCAGTTTGAGGGGCTAATCTTTAGATGGCCATGTGTAGTACCACCCATGTGAAAAGACATGCCCTTATGATGTGATTCTAGTAAACGATGTAGTCTCATTTTTTTTGTCCTTAGTAGTCTTGAAGAGATTATGAATTTCTATGGCCGAGGTCCTTTACAAAAGAAGTGAGTATATTGCAGCATAAGCATTGGCCAAGTTAATATCCAATAGTTTGAAAAAGGCCCAGTGATGCAAATGTTGTAGCTCATTATATAAATACACAGACATAAATTACGAGATTGTTTATTTCACCTAGGCTGTGTAACTTAGATATAGGAAGTTTGTGAACTCCAAGTATGGAGTGCAAGATATCTACGTATATACAATGTACATGTACATGATAACACTTGAGATGGAAAGAAAGAGAGAAAGAAAAAAAGAAAGAAAGACAGACACCTGTACATGTACTTAATTAAAATGCTAAATTGTGTCTAAAGATGATGTTTTCTAGTGCAGCAGATTAAAATACTGATCTATAGACCTGAGCACATTTTAGAATGCTGGCATAATAGGGAAGAATTCAAATACAATTGAATTAAAAATTCATTAATAATTATTAATTGAAGGAGGTTAGTTATTGCTCTAATGCCCAAAAAGCATGGCTGAAACAAGAATTTGTGAAGATGAAATCCTCTGTAAATCAATCTACAAATATTATATTGTTGATAAAAATTTAATAGTACATTACTAATGCATTACTAATGATGTTCATATTGACTAGCAATGAGTTAATCTGGGATAAGAAATATTAGGAATACATGTAATAGCAATGGAAGAATACATATCTCCTACTCAAATGTTGATAAAGTACAATATTACTGACATACACATAATTATATGCATCGGCATTACGGAATATACGTACATTAAAATTTTTAATTATGGTATAATTTATGGTATAATTTATAGTATAATTTATGGTATGATTACAGAAAAAATGGCATTTCAAGTGAGTTTTTTTTTACTAAAAGATGTATAATTATGTAGATTAAAAATTCAGTATACTCATTATAATTAAATGAATATTCTTAATAAGTACGAATAATAGTAAAAGTATATTTTTGGTTGTTATTACGAAGCTATGTTGTGTATGTTGAACTAGATTCAGTCTTGTGCGTCTGAAACAATCAACAATCCTTACAGCTGACCATATGGCCCAAAGGGCTATCATATGATTGCTTCCTATTGGAGTGAATGTTTATGTTTATGTTTGTGTCAAGTAGAGGATGAATAAGTTGCTTAATGTTTCTTTGTTGTATTGTTCTAGAACAAACTGAAGGGTATATATATATAAGCTTTTAAACAAAATACTGCAGAAGAGGTATGTACATGTAGGAGTCAAGGTGATTTTGATTTAGTCAAAACTTCCTATAAATATGCATGAACAACTAAGTATTCAGTACAATTATTTTCGTTGGGTGTGGTTACTGTGGTGTTGTATGTATGCGTGTTTTGCATGTTTAGGTATATATATATTATGTATATATATATATATATATATATGTATATATATATACACATGTACATATACCTACATATACTATGGGGCGTGTAGGTTTCTATTTTGTATATAGACCTAAAAACAGTCTATATTTCAGTAAAAATATATACCTCATGCCATGCGCATGCTCATGAAAGCATGAAAGTAGGTGTGTCAAAAATAGAAACGTTTGTATGAAATATATTTTATATAGCATGGTTCAATCAAAACTCCCGAGCCGCCAGGTTTATATTTCCCATATAGACCTCTGAACCACGCTATATAATACACATATATATGCAGGGGCGTTTTTCAGGGGGGGGCTAGGGGGTGCTCAGCCCCCCCAAAGCAATTTTGAGCCCCTTTCTTGAAGACTGCAACAACTTTTTACACAATCAGTAATGTTTAATTAAGTCTATCATCGTGTCTTGTAGATAAGAACAGCAGTGAAACCAGTACTAATTAATTGCTAAACTTCCGAATTTCTAATTATTGCGCAGATAATTATTATTTTTGAGATAATTAATACGTCATAATTAGCCACACCCCTCATAAATAATTAACAAACCGAAAATTTTTCCAACGCGCTTCGCGTGCCACCACTCAGCCCCCCCAATTTTCCAGTGCTTCATACGCCACTGTATATATGCATGTATGATAATGATTATTTATTTTGTGTGTATGTGCATGTACGTGTATGTGTGTTTGTGCATGTGTCCAGGTAGAAATAATGTGTGTGTATGTTACAATGTAGGTGTTTGCGAATATGTGCGAGTTTGTATTGACTTGTATGCATATGTTCTTGTGGTGAGTACAGTAGTATTTATATGCTTATGTGTGTATACACAGTTACAATTATACACAAGACATTTTCAATAATAATGAAAGAAGATGTAGGGACGTCAAAACCTGCAAACAAGGTTGAGAGGCTAACATATAGGACCCAAAATTAAACAAAGCACTTCCATAGAACCCAACATAAGTACTTACACCGCTATAAAGCAAAATACAAAGAGCTGTACTTATGTATATAAATGTCTCTCTTCTATCTATACATATGCATATGCATATGTAGCAAAATGAAAACAAGCCACCAATAAGAAAACAAGATCCTAATGGTAAGACTACATACATGTATGTACATGTATGTAAGTTAATTAATAAAAACTCTCCTTTGAATGATTAAGGTTGTGAGTAAGCAACCATGTCATAAAAATTAATACTTAATACTGGCAGTTCACAATTATTGCTTGATATGGTTTCATGTACAAATTAAATAAATACATATACATGTACATAAAGGTTAGTTAAAAAAATCATTGTTTTCCAAATATGGCTTTTTCAAAGTATAATTATTTAATTAAGGGTATTTAGGGAAGATTATCATGACAAAATTTTCCTATCCTTTCACTTGCTTTAAAGTATTTTTGTTTTATCTTGATTGCTAAAGTCTGTTCACATTCACAATGACCTCAAAATTAGGATATAGTGACTTTATATGTAAACACATTATACAACGTAGTTTAATTTCATAAGGTTAATATATGATTGTGCTGTAACTTAATCATGAAGAACAAGAAGGATAATTATATGAAATTTTAAAGTATGATGCTTGGGTATATTAGGCACAGACAGTGCTCTATTTTTCATTCATATTATACACATATACTATATCTGTCTGTAGGTGCATAGTTAAGTACACTCTGATACTTACTACATTAATTATATATAGGTCAGTCTCACATATCAATGGTGTATGGCCTAGTTTTGTAGTAATTAGAGCTAGTTTGTAGTATTTGTGGTATCCTGGTTGAACAGGAAGTGGGAGTCAATAGTAGCCCTCAGTGATGTTGGCTCTATGGCCGTTTTTCAACATAGAAGAAGTTCTGCCAAGGTCAGCAAACACCGACTGTGTCATAAGAATGCAGAATGCATTGTGTTTACAAAAATCCATGCTATTCAGAATTATAGCTACAATGGCTCTTTGACGTATTTAACATTTCAGATAGAAGAGTTATGAAGATCCATTCTAATCACAAAATATGGAAGTAATTCAACTAACACAGCCAAACAGTCTGTTTCCTAGGAGAGACTGCTTTCACCTACATTCAGACAGCTGGCACTGTAACAAGTGAACCACTGAGTGGACGAATTGACAGCAACGAGGGTTCAATTACCCAGAAAGGAACTGAGCCCTCTGTGAGCTCAAAAACAAAGGCTCTTTTGTTTTTGACAAAGGAGCCTTTGTTTTTGAGCTCACAGGGGGCACTCCTCTAGAAAGCAAAACACAGAATTCTGGGCACCCCATACTGACATGGTGGAAAATTGCCAACATGTAGGAATGATACCGGGGTACAGAAGTTGGTACAGAGGACAAAGAGGATTAGAGAACCTCAACCCCAAGCTTGCTTTGGCTTTCGGAGGAGATGAATACTATCGTGAAGTAATCTTTCACCTCCACCCTGGATAACTCCCAGAGAAGAGAAGTGAGAGGTAGATACACCAAACCAGAATAGTCTCACCAGGCCAGCCCCTCACATGCTACATGGGAAGAGGGTCTGTTCAAACTCACATGTTACATTTGTGTTTAACATGCCACAGTTTTTGTGGCGTGTTAACCACCGTGACAGGCTAAGTGTATGAAGTATGTGACGTCAACACTTGTTGATTCTTGATTATCTACAATGAACGCACAGTGCTGTTTATGTGGTGATCGTGTCCTTGCAGACCATCGAAGGAGAAAGAAACTTCAAGGTACAAGTTGCACTACCGCAAAAGCTGTGCTTAAGAGTTTATCAAAGGTACCTTTGGAAAACTTGGTGGAGACAAGAGATTCAAAAGCTGTTCTCTGTTATAAGTGTGAAAAAAAGCTAAATGCTTTAGATGAAAAGTGTGAAAATCTGAAGTTGGAAGTTTCAAATCAACTCTAGTTTGCACTGGGAAAAGATCAAGGTGTAATTCAGACACATGTATGTTTATTGTTTACTAGGTTACTAACACCTCAGTTTTAATTAATTTCACATACTTAAGAAACCCGCCCCAGCTGCTGACTGCAACACAAATGTAACATGCGGGTTTGACTAGACCCTCTTCCCATGTAGCGTGTGAAGGGCTGGCCTGGCGAGACTAAAACTAGAACCCCCAAAGTGAACTATGTCTTCAGTACCCCAGAATTTAGACGTCTGAAGCTAAACAGATCGACAAGGACATCTTACAGATTCAAAGCTACATGTAGATATACATGTACATGTAGCAAGATCACTATAATAAACATACTAGAGGGCCTGAGTAAAGTAACTCTAAATTCCTTTGAGGTTAAGATGAGGGTCACTGACACACTTCAACTGTTAGGCAATACTGTCAGTCTAACTTCAAAATTAGGAGAATTAGAATCCTCATTGTACGATGGAGTCTTGGCACATACATGTACACTGTACACAAAGAGGATGGTGCTGTGAATAGAGAAAAAGGACTACTACATGTACCTGACACTGCAATCCAGTCAAAAGCTCGACATACAACCAAGTGTCTGTGATCAAGACTAGTACATGTGACCTCTGTGACCTCTGTAACATCACACATGCTCCCAAGTGTCTTACATACTCCAGTGTAGTGTAAATAGTAGAATCGAAAATAAAATCAATCTACATAATTATAACATACATGTACATGTAGCTGACAAGCAAAATTATTCAAAGATGCAGTCCACTTCCATGGAACTTCAATTTCCAGGAGAAAAAATGAAAAAGAAAAGAGCAGAAGTGAGGAGTCTCAAGCAAGGACGCTATCTTGCCTCATAGGCAAAATGACCATCGTAGCACAAGCAATCCCTCCGGCTCTACTGTTTTACAGGACCCTACAGAGAGATCTTTCACTAGCTCTAGCACAAGGAAACAGCAGTACAATGTCCTTTGTCCTTTTCTCAGGAAGCAAGGAGGAACTGGAGTGGCAAACAAACCACCTACAGCAATGGTTATTCCCCAACAAAACATGAAAATCGAATCAGATGTCTCCTGGCAACCTCCAACAATGTCCAGACTGATATTCAAATATACATGTATGTACATGGAATGTGAATAAGGATGTGTATCATCAAAAGTTTCTGTCCCAATTATCACATAAAGTTTATCACGATAATCGCGATACTTTAAAGCTTTGTGTTCCTGCATGTAGCAAATCCACAAATGATAAAGGAGATTAGTCATGTTGCCACTGTAAGGGAAATCCCCTTACACAAATGGCAAATTACCTCTTTGCTGTTTAGTTGGAGCATCGACCTTGAATCTGAATCACTGCCAGATCTTGCTTTTGGCTCCCACAAGTGGAGCCAACAAATCATAATATGCTATCCTTCAACTTCCTTGCTAGCCTAGCCATCTGTGTACAAACTGAACTGCGTATGCATGAAGGCATGTGTCAAGCAATAATAATTATTAAAATTAATAATAATAAATGTTATAATTATATCGCAATATAGATTCCTGATATCACTTATCACGATAATTACTTCAGTGATGAAAATATCACTATTATCACACATCCTTAAATGTGAACATGGTACAAGTAATAATCATTTCAAGAACTACTTGAAGGATTTCCTTAAAATGGTGATGATACTAGACCATCTCTATAAGTTGACCAGTGGCTGTTCAAGTGGGATGTGGACCAGTTCCAGCAAGGACCAGAAAGAATTTCCTTCACCCCTATGGGTTTATTTAAGCAAGCAAAGGATGAAAAAGGGCAGAGAGCCAACGTGGCGAGGGATTATATAGCTATATATATTGACTCCTCCCACTTTCTATTTATTCATGTGGTAGGATACCACAAATACTGCAAACTAACTCTAATTAGGAGGAAACTAGGCCATACACCCTTGATACACATGTACAGTGTATGTGAGACTGACCTTCTGAAACATTATGCAGCTGCTTTGTTTGGTGATGTAGTCTGTTAATACTACCATTAAAAATGAACACATTGTGCAGACATAAATTAACAAACAAAGAGCTATAACCCTTCTCCTACATGTACCTGTATACGGTGAGGTTTAAACATTTTACTTTTTGATTCCAATACACATGTACACGTGCATGTACCTGAGGCAACTCTCATTTTTCATCTTTCCATTGCCTCAGGTTTCTTTCTTTCTTTCTTTCTTTCTTTCTAAATCTCTGATAACATCATGTGTATGCATTATATTGACAATATAATTATTATTGTAAATGACAGATCAAACAAAGCATAACAGCACAAGTTAAAATGTCAACATAATTACATGTACAAGTACATTGGTTGACACTATACCATATGATTATTTAATTATCCACAGAACACATTTCCCAACAAAAATATTATCACAAATAAACAATACTATAGTACATGTTGTTGCTGAACTAGGGGATGGGGGCTTTAAGCTGTTTAACTACCATCATACAGCAGTCCTAAATTTTTGCGGGCTATAAATTTCGCAAAAACTGACGAACTGGTATAATGAAATAGTTGAATATCGTCAAAACGTGAAAATTTAGGGCAATACAGTACTAATAAACTACATGTGTTTCATTATAATAATTGTGTACCTTCTTTCATTCCAGAATATACATGTAGTAGGCAAGAACTGGTTGTTCATCCTTCACCTAATCATCCTGCAAATCCTATTATTGTTGCATCCTCTTCAACACAAGAAATGTCAAGATGTGTATACTGAATAGATTCACAGCCAGTTACTATTAGCAGTCAACGAGGAGAATCCCACTTTGTCCATGGAATACTACAAAGTGTGCAATAATATAATTAATTATACACATACTTGTCAGGTTGCATATACATGTAGGAGTTTTGTTAGGGGGGTAAATCAATGGAAAGCACACTGCTTGTAGGGGTCTAAGGTATGCTGTTCCAAGACATTTTTTAAATTAAGGCCTTTTGAGGTTGCTTCAGGGGCACCAGAAGGCTTGTAGCTGAGATGATGTACGTTGCATGTTGAAGTAAATTTGGTCTGAAATCTAGGGAGGGGGAATCTCTCCCTTTTCCCACTATATGAAACACAGTATGTTTAATAGATGGTGAAATAGATAGATGGTAGATAACAATAGTGTACCTTCCTTTATTCCAGAATGTCATCACTGTGATCAATGTGTTATCAGTTTCAACAACAGAACCGTAAAGTCCATACTGAACACCCTGCTAATAGTCACACGAGAAGATGAGACTCATGCTCAGTCATAAAAGACAGCACCTTATAGAATACAGAATAAAATAAATATTAAATTAAAATGCATTATAATTATACATGTACATGTACAAAAATGTACTACTAATAATTATATAATATACTTGGTCTACATGTGGTACTTCATACTTTCTTTTTTTTTAACCCACATAACATACATGTATATATTACATGTATGTTGAAATATTCATTATTGTGTAATAAAACAAAACACTTGTTATTCACAACATGGTAAAACTGCTAATATAGTGTTCCCATAGTGCTTTGGTTTACTTGGTGTATTCATGCTGAAGGATTTCTTTTTCACTAGTTACAACAATTTTATTTCAAATTTTTTATTTGAAAAAAAAAGAAAAATTACCAGATGTTTCCATTACTTTACAGCAAATCTTTATCAGTGGTATTATTCTGACTAATGAAAAACAAATCCTTCAGCATGGTAAAACTACATTTGTGTATTACAAGTTTTACAACTATAACAAACTACACACAATGAATTAGAGACCAAAACAAGGTTTGATTTCATGAACTGATCTAATGATTGTAATTTGTAAAGATGAATTTAGAGATTAGATGAACTTTATTCATTACTGTCTACTGAACAATTACATGTATATCATTAATATTTTGATGAACACAATAGATGCTACATGCTCATTCCAGCATAATTATGTACATGAATCTGTACTTATAATAGCAAATAGCATCTGATGTACAGATATTCCAGTAGTATAGAATAACTAGCATAATTATGTACATAAACATGTACCCCCAGTATCTCTGTCATGGCAGTTGAATCCTGGCTCACTAAGGTGAGTTATTGCTATGCAACTATAAACATCCAAAACTGAAGCCAAGTGTCAACAAAACCATAAACAATAATTATATGAATGATAGTATGTATAATATATGTGTGTGAGCACTACTAGTAATATTAAACTCTCGATCCAAATTACTAAAACACACTTGTATAGTATATCTCATGTCTAATTGAAGAGTAATATTATCCACAGTAGTGAGTATATAATTATCTTGTGATCCTTTCATTAACATTACATCATTAATATTTTGTATTGTAGTATCATCAGTTGAATCAGTAATCAATATATCAGTAGTAATGGGATATTCACCAGAACATACTTCACTAACCTGTAAAGTACAGTATGTATATGTTATAACACCCTATGAGTGCTGTATCAGATTTATAATCATTGAGCACGAGGGCCATAGGCCCGAGGACAAGGTGATTATAATTCTGATATAGCACGAGTAGGCGTATTATAATTAATATATTTCATGAAAGGCAAAACCTTTGTTGATGTGTGATGCTTCTCCTACCTTTTTGTCGGCACTTTGGAGAAGGTAAGCGTTGTTTTCTTCTAGTCTGTTTCAACGGCAGGTTTTATATCTGACCACAGGCTGCTATATCTGATTTATAAGCCTGTGGAATACTTTGATGTTTTGCCATATCGGCATATATTAAACTATACATTTTATCATAATTTTATATATATGCACATTAGCACAAAACCACTCAACTCACATGTACATGAATAACACTTATAGTATAATAAGGTTAAACATTTTCATATAGCAAATATTTCTTTTTAACATACTATTTACACAACAAAGAGTGTTTCTTGGACTGTGTGCAAATGTGATGAAGACAGAATAATACGAATGTATAAAGATTTTCTTGCATTTATAAACAGTGATATGTGTCCCATGAAAAGTGAATGGTGGATTCCATGATATATTGAGACTTGAGGAACTAATAAATGTATGAGATATATCTCCAACTGATGATAATGGACCTGTAAGAATATATTACATTAGTATAAGAGATAACACTTCATCAGTAATCCACAACTTCACTGACTACATTATGCTATGTCATTGTGTAATTGTGTATGTATGTATAATGTATGCATGCATGCATGTATGTATAATGATATGTATATATGTATATACATGTACGCTGCATAAATAAAATTGTTAAAATTACAAATTTATTGGTTAGTACAGTTGCAAGGATTAGTGGAAATTGTAACTTAATTGGTCATGTAGGTTATATATGCAATTATAATCATATCCTAATACTGTCTAATAGATTTACAAAGAAGTAGAATGAGTATAGTAATTGAGTCATTCTAGGTTTCCAAACCTTCTTTGTTTGTCTAATATGAGATATTAGGTATGATAATTGATTATAATTGGTACATACATGCACATATTTTACGTATTTTAATAAAAATAGTATGAAGTAGCTATGGCGTTAGATGTATGTATCCTGAACAACATTTAATATTTGCAACTGCACTAACATATATATTTGTTATTTTAACAATTCTGTATCTAATTCATACCTACTACAGTATAAGATTAGTATATGGTGTAGCTGAACTTGCAAATATACCAGAATTCACTATAACAGACATTTTATATTCACCAGCATCCGAAATCTCAACATTACTTATAGTAAGTTCTCTTTTGGCATTTTGGTAATCTCCATTCTCAATTATTATATCATTCAGTTTCCATGTGATGTCACTCTCACTGAGCAGTGAAAGTACTGAAGAATACTTTACAACTGTCACTGTATCTCCAACAAAAGTTATTACACTGGATTGTTTTGCGTTAGCTGCAGGACTATCTAAAAAAAAGAGACCTCAGTTAATGTAATAAAGTATAAATGGAAGTAGTTTACCAAGAGTAATTTAATGTAATTCTACATAAACCACAACACAGGTATTTTATATGTCCTAGCACTAATTCATATACACTATTATGGCTGACTATAGCATTATGATATATTTCTAAGCATTACCAAGTATACTACCACATATGGCAGTTAATGATGTGAAGTTATATGATAGGATAATGGACAATTACAATTACAATTCTTTGTGCATATAAATGGAAGTAGTTTACAAGGAGTAATGTTTATTACTGCATTATCATCATTAGAATTAACATCTGAACAGTATATTATTTGTTAACAAAGTTTGTTTGTACGATGCCATTACATTGAGGTGTTATATTGTGTTTGTAGGTGCTGGGTGTGTGTGTTAACCGATTATAATGATACCATATTCAGAATAAGTATTTCAGACAGTGTAACTTCCGCAAAGCCATGTTTATTATATATATATAATTATATATAATATTATACATTATTATACACAGGTGATATTGTGATTACACAAGTAAATATGGGTGGTTCAGATTCATGGATTGTTGAAGGTGTAGCCAGTTATGAGTATGAAGGATCCATTCGGAAAAAAATTGAGTTCCATTGTAAATCAACATCTAATAATGGCAATGATCTGAGCTGGGTTAGAAACGATGCTTCATTAACTAAATCACAGACTGTAAATTGTAATAACAAATGGCATACTTCTAAACTTTAATAACCCTGATGCTAAGCATGCAGGAATTTACATATGTTAATTCTAATGATGATGATGCAGTCCTTAACATTACTCCTGGTAAACTACTTCCATTTATATGCACAAAGAAGGTTTGGAAATATAAAAAGATTTAATTAAAATATTTATTCAACTTCTTTGTATATCTATTAGACAGGATAAGAAAATAGAAATTACAATTATTAGATTATAATTACATGAATATCACCATGCAGTCATAACAACCTAGACAACCAATTAAATTACAATTACCAGACACTATTCCTTGCAACTGTACTAACCAATAAATTAGTTATTTTAACAAATTTTATTTTTGCTGTACGGAATAGTTTAATTCATCAATAATCATGTCAACAATTTCTACAACGATATAATCCACATTATAAAACAGTTTTGTGTTTCTATTATATTAGCCAATCAGTATACATTGTCATACAAGACTCATATTAGAAATACTCTACATAACACAAACTTTCAAATATACACGATGGTTCTGTAAACCTGAAATTCACAACAAACAAATCTCTCAGTAACAAAAACATGCACAGGAAAGAGGCCTATGGTTAATTAACCCACCTGGAATGATGACAGTTGCATACAAAGTAATTAAGATCAGTGAAAAGGAAGAGCTTGTTGATTTTTCTACCGAAAGACTGGAGCTGAACAGTAGTAAACCAGTCACTGTAGTAACTACCAACACGTATTATTACTCGTGTATAATGTATATTGTACACATAATTAGAAAAGTATTTTGAAATGTTATTGAAAATGGCGATAAAGTATGCATATGGAAAATGCAGTAAATAAAGGTAAGTTAGTAGCTAATGTATTAATGCTGTAAGTTTAAATCGTGGTTTGTCTCATGACCCAATTATTTTGCTATTATGTAATGGGTCTAAATCACCATTTAGGCTATTGCTGTGAAAATTACAGGTACAGCCGATCTAGGTACCATTCCAGCAGATTTCGACGAGTAGAGAGATTATTATTTGTACTGGAAGTTCCAAACATGGTTCGTCTCATGACCCATGTATAGTACTATAACATGTTTTGACTATTAGTAGTTTCATTTATTAGTTTTCGAGTAACAGGTACAGCGAAGAACAACTGCAGGGTAAAACTAGTCTGGCGGTACCGCCCCTTCGCATGGAGAGGAAGGGTCTGGGGAACGTAGCATATACGACTTGTACACGTCGCGACCCAATCAGATTGCAGTATTCAAGTGGCTCCTTATGAGATCCACCCAAATCACCTATATGCTTCACAGATTATAATTATATATACTATCATGGAGTCAAATGAAAAAGGTAGCAACTGAAGCAATCGGGTATCAAAACCTGAAAGACAAGCAGAGGGAAGTAATAGTAAACTTCGTTAAAGGAAACGACGTTTTTGCCGTGCTACCGACCAGTTACGGAAAAGGTTTATGCTATACCTGTCTACCAATAGTATACGACTGCCTTTTAGGAACCGAAGGCTCGATTGTGCTCGTAGTCACTCCATTAATTGCTATAATAAAAGATCAGGTAACCTATATTACTGGTTTATTGTTCTACGTCCTCGATTTCTTCATCGTTCACTTATTGAAAAAAACAGTGCCTTCCAGAGCACCAGTACAGGTTTTGAGGATTCGCTTCCTAAGATTCTTTTTTCTTTAGGCTTCAAACTTAAGTTTTCTCCGCAACCAACACAGAGAGCATCCATAATTATAATACTGATTAAATACTCACACAAACACGTCGTATTAATAGCTAACACTCTCGTATGTAGGCTCCGCCTTGTAACCAAACTTCCATTCCAACGTGTACAAGTCGTATATGCTACGTTTCTCAGACCCTTCCTCCTCCAGCGAAGGGGCTGGCCCGCGAGACTAGGTAAAACAGGAGCGTATGAACGTTATAGTACGACATTTCAGTAAATTCGGAGAGAAGCTGTACGTGCCTTCCAACACTGCCAAATTGTTGCTTACCCTCCAATTGTGTGTAGAAATAGTCTTTTTAGTGTAAGTTTCATCTCCATTTTAATAATAATAATAGTAATAAGTGCCTTAGAATAGCATATAGCATATTCTGATGCATGTGTGAAGGGATGTTGGGAGGATGAATGAACAAAAGCAGTTAATGCTGTGATTGCAGTGATTGGTTAGCAAGGTGGAGGTGACTGTTAGATTTCTCCAGTAGTTCGAGAAAGTTACAATTTGCCTGTATTCAAAGGTTTTGATTTTAATGAGATGCTGAGCCACACCTCAAGATCAGTACAATTCGGTCTGGCCCAGTACCTTTTGAAGCTACTTTTAAAATGTATACAATCTTTTTCTACACAGGAAACTTCAAGTTGAACATAACTCCAAATTTACTCATATTATATTATAATTTATTGTATTTTGAAAGTGATTGGAGTCGCATCTGCCCACTCCCTAGTACCACCTTAACTTAATTAAGAGATTTAGTTACTGAGTTACGAAATTTTGAACAAAAATATGTAATACTAATTAATGTCATAACAAAATTATATTATATTGTATTTTGAAAGTGATTAAGGTGGTACTAGGGAGTGGGCGGATGCGACTCCAATCAGTTTCAAAATAGAATATTATATAATATGACTCTAATCTGGTGTAATAGCAACCTTCATATCTTCTAATCACCTTTATAGTGTCCTGGAATTGATAAAACGTATATAAAATCTCCATTTTTCCAATCGTGATAAGTACAAAACCACGAAAGACACGCCCACCATACATGGCACCAAGTACAATGTATTTTGAGAAAAGTTACGAAGCCGTTTTCTGCAAATAAACTTTACTTTTATAGTTACAAGAGGCTGAAGAAATCTAAATTCTGTAGCTTTTTTCTCCTTCTTACACTGTTTTAGTGAAAACTGCGGTATCAGTAAGGATTTGATGTATTCTAATTAATTTGATGAGTAAAATATTATCTATAACCGTGTAAGTGTCTAGGAATTTATTGGCCATTTTCAGGGTTTTTGTAGGGGGTTTGAGGGTGAGCATTTTTTTGTTTTGCCCCCCCCCCCCCCCCCCTGAGCTGAGTATGAAATAAGGCAGCACTTTGACAAGTTGGCAGCTGTCTAATGTGATGGATCCCTTAATGGATACTATTCACCAAAGGTCTAATTCAGCTACAAGACACTATATTTTCAACGAAAAGTGCTCTAAGCACTTATAACAACTGGGTAGAGTATAACTCAAAATAATAACTAACTCACAACTAAAGAAAATATATCTACTTATATACAAAACCAAAAACCATAAGACAAGTAACAAAGATGAGGCTAGAGCTAAAAATGAACAATAATAAGTACAATGATAAGGACAAAGATAAAGATACAGCAAAAATGTATTAACACATGAAGGTGAAAATAAGTATATCAGGCAGAGATAGCTGATCAAAGGACACAATATTATAATATATACATACACACAAAATACTCAAAGTTCAATCTATCACACTAACCACAAGCTGAATGAGCCAGCTTTATAATTATGGTGAAGAAGTGCTTGCAAAGTACCTACATTAGTATTATTGTAATATTGTATCTGTAATTAATCATATTGTACATGTGCTTGGAACCTTCTAGATCTTAGCTTAAAATTATGTATCTGTATTTATCCAATTTACTTGTTGATTAAATGATGTAACACCTGTAAGATCCTCCTTGTTTTTGTAAAGGTTGCAAATTAAATGTATGTCTTGTTCCAGAAGTTTTTTTTCCACGTGTTTTCCAGAACATTCTTTAACATGTGCTCTGTTTTGTATATAAAGCCATGGTCATTTTTCTTATTCTGATTTGATTGAGTTCAATAAAAGTCCACAAGTAATTATAGCATTTCTGCTGCATCTCTTTTAAGAACTATTTTCAACAAGTATTATGTATTTTAGCTCCAACCTCCAACCCCACCCCCCCTCATTTTATCAAAACATTGATTGCCCCCCCCCCTGAAATTTTTTTCTAAAAAAATCCCAGAATTTTTCTAATCTCATTTGATGGAAAGAATGCAAATCTACAGAAATCTAATAATACCATACCTGCACTGATGGAACGTTGTACTTCAACATCCACAAACAGCACCTTCATTAATTCTGAGTAATTTTGAATGTAATGCTCAATGATGAAAGAGCGGAGACCTTCAATGAACTGATCTATTTCGGCTTTCACCTTTATCAAACAGTCAGGTACTTCTTTAATACATCAGTAATTTTATTCCCGTCCACTAGCGTCACTGTTGAGATTGGCTTGCTATATTCTGTATCTAGAAAAAGCCCTAAACTTTCATCCTCTATTAGGATATTTCGCAAACACTGCCGATCATCATTAACAGCTGCAATCTATGAACTCAATGAATAAATGATGTTAATGGTATGAAAAAAAATAGAAATAAATTGACATACACGTTTGACATTTTATCTTGTAATGAAACCAACGTGATATCCCTGTTTACCATGTAATCATATATCGCTGGTTAAAGTAATGGGAAACCACGGCCTTCTTGAACTATAGACATTGCAATCTACATTCCAATATGCTTAAAAGTTTTGTTCTGGGAGGGAATAACATGCTAGTTCATTCAGTTACCTCCTTTTTTTTACCTATAAAGCTGGTACATTTTGAACAAATGTCTTTACAAAACTATCACCAATACAGTATTTTTCTGCAATCTCAGCACAAAACAATCTCCAAAACTCTTGACGAAGCCCTCCTGTATCTACTCCTTCTTCTCCAATAAATACAACATGATAGGGAGGGGGTGGTATTAAACCATTTACACTACTACAAAATACAACTACCAATGAAAGATCAATGTCATATTCCAACTGTACATTTGTAATTATGTCTTGTAATCTACTTGTATAGGTATAATAATCATGATTATTAATTGAATGAAGCATATCAAAGTAATGATCTTTTAGGAGAGTATCTGACAATTTGAGTATCTGGAGAGGATACACTAATTGGAGAGTATAATTATGTAATCATCAAAAGTGATCAGTTCTTCATGTACATTCTGTGTGAATGACATCGGTTGCATATTGGAAGTAAGTAATCTGCGAGAACACAATATAACAGAATAAATAATAATTATTAACACAATTTAGCATGAATCATGCTCACACTAAAGGGTTTTCATCACTTTCTATAGAATCTATGGATTGCCTTTTACTAAAAGAAAGTAGAATATAACATGCATGAAAAATGAAAACATGCCTACCATGTTGCATTACAAGTATGCAAATGTTCTTGAAGTTCATCTATGTCTAACTCTATACCACACACAAGACATTCCTGTTTGACCTGGAACAACAAAAGTACAAGTACATACATTATCATTAAATCATATTAGATTACAAGATGGGTAAATTAACTCACACATTCGTTCAAGTTCTCATCCCTGTCTATACACAAGTCTTTTTGTAATGGTCGAATATAAGTCTTTGAATTGCCCCCACAACTTCATAAGCTACTAGGAGATACCAGTGCCACATGTACAGATGAGAGTACTATCAAGAGGCTCATGCTTTAAGAACAGCCCCACGTAACTCTCTTGGAATCTCATAGAGAGGAACAATAGAGCTCTGAAAGACCTCAATCACAAGCATACAAACTGGTGTCAGATTTTCAAAATGAACAAGCATCACTATGAATTACAGCTCCTAGTTATAGCTACAGTTGTATAATTATAGTCGTCATGAGTTATTATTATAAAGAAATTGACAACTATGTAACTTGAATTTTATTTCAATCAATGACGGGAACATTTTACTGGGAGGTTAATAACATGTTATCAAACCTCCCAGTAAAGACATTTAGAAACCATTATAAGCAATCTGATTGGTCATTCAACCTATATAGTCATGGTAGAATTATAGCTACAGTTTTATAATTATAGTCATCATGACTGTTGTTTTGTGGCAATTATTATAATAATTATTATTATCAATTTTATGAATTATTATAAAGAAAATGACAACTATGTAACTTAAATTTTATTTCAATCAATGACGGAAACATTTTACTGGGAGATTTAATAACATGTTATCAAACCTCCCGGTAAAGACTGGGAGGTTTGATAACACATTTAGAAACCTCATTATAAGCAATCTGATTGGTCAATTCAATCTAGTCACAGTAGAAATATATAAACATACATCAAACCCATGGGAAACAACAAAATTATCATATGACCATGCAATGGTTGTCACATTGTTTATCACATAATTATGTATGATGGGCATTCATCTATATAGCACAAGCTGAAGTACTTTGGCTATAATTACAATAGATAGCTAATACCTTTGAAAATTGAACAAGGCCAAATGATACACACCAAACATTGGAGCTAACTCCCAAATACACACTGAAAAGTATCATATAGGATACTGCAATACCAAACAGATTCTTGTATGTCTTAGCTTATAACATAAACTCCATGAAAACGTTGGCTTTTTATTTGGAGAATAGTGAAGGTCTTCGTTCGCCATCTTGCATGAAATTTCTTAGCTCTTGAGAAGAAGGTAGGTCACTCTGTCTTCTGACATCATAAAGACTATTAGCAAATGATGTTAGCAAACCAGACTGGCACATCTGGTGCACGTTCAAATGATATAATATACATTGTTATAAAAAATAGAAGATCTGGAATTACTGGTTATAACATCTTGTGGCTACACGAAGTTATAACCAGTACGATTTCAACACCTAAATAAAATAAAAATGCATTTACACTGCGCCTTAGTGATATTCCCTGAGCGAAAATGTCTGAAACGGGTTTATCTGCTTCTAACAGTCTCTTCGACGTTAGAAGACAGAGTGAATTACCTCCTCCTCAAGAGCTGAAAGATTTCATTGAATGTGGCCAAAGAAACCCTTCGGTGATTGCTAAAGAGAGAGACACTTGTCATTGTTGCTCATGGAGTTCAAAAGCAAAGGCTTATAAGAATCTTTTTGGCGTTTCAATATCATTCACGATTGTCTCCAGTGCTTATTTGGGAGTTGCCGGTTTGCAGAGCAGTGTCAATGAATCTGGAGGCATTGGACTTGCTTCACTAACTATTGTTAACTTTCTGTTCACTTTTTCTAGCTTTTACACTTCAGCAGTTGTTCGTCTATTTGGTACCAAGTATACACTTATTGTAGGTTGTATAGGAATGTCAATGTATACAGTTGGTAACTATTACCTAAGTTGGTATACTTTAATACCAGCAGCTGTGTGTGTTGGAATTACACTTGGACCTTTATGGGCATCATTGAATGTACATGTTACTTCAGTAGCAATTCAATATGCATCGGCTAGTGGACAAAAGCAACCCCATGTTGTAGCATTCTTTCTAGGTATTTATACAGGAATTTTAAAAATGGCACATATTCCAGGGAATATAATTTCCTCTGTAATTCTGTTAAATGCACGTGAAGAGAATACATCCATCATAGACACATCTCTAGGTGATGTATGCAATAATACTGAAGCTGCAAACTTGGATCGATTGTATTTAAACATCCTTCTATCAGTTTATGTTATATTTGATATTGTAGCTATTGTTCTATTGATATCATTTGCAGATCATCTTGGTACAGACACCAAGTTCCTCTCCCTTACTAGAATGTTTGAACTATATGTTAAGAAACCATTTGTTGCTACATTGAAAATGATGCTGAACTGGAAATTGATTCTTATACATCCAATGAGTATTCTTGATGGATTTGTAATTGCATTTAGCCTTGGAAATTTTACAAAGGTATCCATTTCTTAGCTTGCATATGTATACACATATATGTTTATCATAGGTATATGTATCAGACTGTATTGGAGTTCATAACGTAGGATTCTCAATTGCAGTATATGGTTTAGGTAGTACATTAATGGCCTTTTTCACTGGTCGTTTTGTGAAATATTTTCCACAGTATTTTGTTGTGTTCCCTCTTGTCGCTGTCAATCTAGGTATAGTAATATTCCTTCTCTTGTGGGACAGACAACCAAGTTATTTTGTGTCATTATCAATTGTTTTTGGATGGGGTCTTTGTGATGGAACCTGGGCTTCAACGACTTCATGTGAGTGATTGAAATGTTTTAGTTATAGTCAAGGTACAGTAAAAATTGTTATGATATTATGGGTAAAACATAATAAATGACATGTATGAGCTCATAATCATATGATGGCAAGTAGATATATACTATGAATACAATTTAAAAGCCATATGAATATGGTTATAATGTTATAGTTATACACCTAGTTGGAGGGGTTCATGCTATTTTGCATCCCTCAGGCTTCGGCCTCTGGATCTAAATAGCATGAATCCCTCCATAATATACTTTATTAAGGTGGCGCTGTAGCTTGGTAATTATATTCACAACTTATTAAAGCTACTATTACTTTATCAAAGTTTCACAGCTATCCAATACTTATAAACCAAATTACAAAGAGCTGGAAATCTACCTTTTGTATTTTCATAGTAGTGAAAAACAATGTATGATAGTTTTACAGTGTTAAGTACTGATGACTGAATTGCTTACCAGGCAGTTTGTTTGACACTATGCTATAGCATTCATCAATCTTGTGTTAATTTTTTAATCTTGTCATGAAATTTGTTCAGTTCTTCATGTGAACTTCCTTATGTAACTTCTGTTTTGTTGACCTCTTAAATAATGAATAAATTGACAAATTTAATCAAGTTTTTGTGTCTATACACGAGTGTCACGCCCTTGGGTGTGAGTTAAAAATGATTTATACTATGATTAATTATTAGACTACTTTGAGTGAGCACCTTCTAACACTTTTTTCTCATTCAATAGGTTTAGTGGGTATACTGCTCCCACACAAACAAGAAGAGGCATACAGTGTTTTACGAATGAGTAATGGTATGGGATTTTTCGTTGGATTTGGTTCTGCGCTCTTCTTTAACACTCAAATTCAGCTCTGGGTTGCTCTTGGTTTAGTTGTTTTTACATTTATTGGTTTTTCTATACTGACAATTATGACACAGACAAAAAGGCAACTCTTTCCATGTTGTTTTAGTAATGTTAATTAATTGTTTTTCATAATTATTATTATTACTAGTTTACATATATATGCAGATCAGCCTTGCGCACATTAAGTATGTATAATTAGCTTGGTGAGTGAACATATTAAGCTTACTTGCATAAACAATTTGTAAAATACAACAAACCAAGTTGTTTAATTAAACACCAGAACTCTTCATGAAGACGCCAATAAACAGCATGTAGAACGCCTTAAAAATTGCATACTCCATGCATTTGTTCGTACATAAGTATATTGCTAGAGTAAAGACAAAACACAAAGAAGCGATACTTATGTACTGTTGTTACGTGGAAGTGGTATTTCAATTTGTTTCTAAAGCCATCTTGTTCTTGTGCTTTTTTCGGTTTTGATATAATCCCTAGAATTCCCTACATACTCTTTCATTTTTTAAAATGGTTTTTATTGTTCTATATAATTATTTATATAATTATATATATATATATATATATATTAAATATACCAACCTACTTACTATTCTCTGGTGAAACTTCCAGTTCATCCATTGACTGGCAATAACATTATGTACATGCAGTCTCTGTTTCCCTTATCAATTTGCTGATGATTTTATTTTATTGAAGTCATACACAGACATTCTGCACTGCCACCATTGGCTAACTAGTGATGCACAAAGTTACAAAACAAAATGAAGTATAGAAGTAAAATAAGTGGCTATAGAATAATGATAAATTTGATAATTATTGGTATGATTATTAATTAATAAGGTTGAAAATAGGGAATTATATAATACCTGATTGTTGACTTTACCTTAAACATTTTTTTAATTATTGAGGTGATTAATAAAACTGTCTGATAAAATAAAACAAATCTTTTCTAGTTTTTTCCACTGAGGGAAACACTGATGATGACACCATCCCTAGTTCCCCACCTCTAAAGAGCGTGGGTAGCTGGGGACAGGTTAGGGTTTATACATACATTTTTGGAATGCAGTATAGCATGACGGTGTAAGCCAACAAAATAATAGCTGTAATTACAGTATATGTGACTGCAGATAAGAAAACGTCCCACAAGTATATAGCAAAGATTTATTTTGTGGTTATGAACCAAATTTCACAAGATTACTGAGTGGAATGTGTATGAACCTACACACCACCTAATGAAAAAGACAGACAGACAGACAAATAATTTCAAGTGTATATTACCAGGAATAATTTACGTGCATACCACCATTACGATCCACACAAACATTTGCACTTCCCGTAAATGTTTTTTTTTGCGTTCCCTGACGATCGATCACATACCTGTGGGGCGTAGCTAGTCTGGCGAACCAGCCTCTCCCCTTTTTGACAATCGGACGGCGGGGAGAGTCTGTTCACAATCGACACTGCCGCGTGTACTGCTGGACGGTGTGGGAAAGACACATTAAAAGGAAATCGAAGACTATTGAATGCAGGAGATCTTCTCAGGGTGTGGAAAGAGTTGTTTAAGCAGAAATGTGATTAGCTGAATGTAGATATAAATGCTGTACTTCACCGTGGCAGTTCGTTGTATGTGTGCAGAACTTGCTTTTCTGCTTTAGAGAGTTATTTGCAGAAGAAAAAAGCATTACTGCAAAACATGGAAAATGCTATTGAGAAGATTAGTTTGAAAAAACCATCAATGTCTATGGAAAATGAAGTACATACTGCAGTGAATCAACCATCAACATCTCTCCCACTTAGGAATGACCTTCATTTGCTCATGTTTAAAATTTCGATAACCAAGTCTTCTTGCTGCACTAATAGCGGCTTTCTTTTTTGTATCTACAACTAGCAGCTATCTTACTCAATCAAAATGAAACTGCACGTGGGCAGGGTAACGTATACCTATGAGGGGTGAATAGTGCCAAAATTAGGATACAGGCACTTTTCATTGAGTGGAGAGGTGTGACTGTCGTCGAGTGGCATCAATAGAGAGTGAGCTGAGCTGATTGGAAAGGCGTGTCTAAAAATCACATGTAAACATATGGCTGATTTATTAAAAGTAAACACATGGCTGATTTTAAGACGTTTAGTCAAAGAGGGAAAAGACGATTCAACATCTTGAGCAACAAGACGTGGAAAAGACGATAAAATGTCTTGAGCAAAGAGAAGGTATGTATAATAATATTCTTGAGGTAACTGAATACCATATTCTATAATGGTAGCCATTCCAGGCTTAGATACTTAGATATTGCTATGGGGCTAAGTGTTAGCTGTTGACATTGCTATTCACACACTTGTAAGGATAATCTCAACTTAGAAGAGGAATGGAGGTGGACTTTAATTAAATTTATTCATCCACCGCATTAATAAAATTTTGAGAATTAACCATGGATGTCATCAGTATCAATGGTTGCATTTTTGAAGCCCTTTGATATTTTTCAACCGCATCTCTAGTTTCTACGCAAGACAGTCTACTGAATGTGCTTTAAGCTTGTGCAAAAATCCAAAGTTATAAGCAATCCAACTTACAAAGACGCTAAGTGTGGGTGTTGGTACTGGCTAACGCACTTTCAAACACTCGCCTTGCTGCTTTCCTCCCACTAACAATCCATGATTTTGGTATCTATAACATTGTTAGAAGGTCCTCTGTCTAGTAAGTTAAAGGTTTGTGTTGTGTAAAATATAAAAGTTATGAAGGAAAATATTTGGTATGTACATTCGTGAATTAAGTGGTAATTTTTAATTTGATCCAAAACCACCAAACTGCCAATTAAACAAGTGTATATACCATATAGAGAAAAAAAGTATCCCTATGATTGCTTTGTGGTGTCCAGCATTCGGTAATCATGGCCGCTGAATTTATCATGTCTGAAACACAACAGCCTATTATACATGTAGTTATTATTTTGATTATCTACTCTCTTTACCTTTCAAAGGACCTTGTAGAACTTTAGGAATATATTTCAGGCAGAATAGCCAGCTATTAGTTCTAGTTTCTACGTAGCTGCAAGCAGCATTCTTTCTGCTGGTCTGTAGAGCTCGAGCGCGCGTCCTTTTACGCGCCACACCCATTAATTGACTGAGCCCCCGGGAATGATATAACTTCCTTAACTACGTATACAACACATACTCGCGTAAGTGACACAAACATATGATATATATATAGTTTGAACCTGTGGGAAAGCAATCATAGGGATGGCCCTACGGGCCATAAAAATACTGTCAACAATATTTCACAGTATGTATAGGTTTGCAATTTCCTTAGCTAAAACCGATTTTTTGTTGATTTCACTTAAATCATTTAGTCTTTTGGGATGGCATACACAATAAATAATTAGCTGATGGGGACTCTGCATGCAAAACAATGGAATCAGACTCTGAGGCTACTACTCAGGGTTGTCACTTCATATAAGTATACTCTACATGCAAACCACAGAATACATGCTTGAGTGACAAGAAATACATCCCCCTCTATGTACCTCATGTACTACACATTATTTTAAGTGACAACCATAAATACAACTACAGTGGAATTAGAAACAGAATAAACATGAAGTCATTATATCTGGTGTATAACTTCTGTGACTATATTATATTTTAAAATTTGTAATAGAAATTTCATTCTGATTGTTTGTTAAATTAGGGAATGTCTGAGACCAAACATGATTGCAAAGTTTATGGGCATAGTAGCAAGCTTTTATTATATACAAGCCAACTGTACCATCTGCAAATAGTTAAAAAAGAAAGCTAAAGTTCCAAAATCCTATACCTCACAGTATTCACCATGAGGATGATATTACACAGCCAATTGACAGACAACAAGCTAAATCATGTAATACATGTATGTAGTAATGAAGTCCACAGAAAAACATACATGCGTGGATTTCATTACCTAATATTTATCATCATAAATATCTTTGTTAGCCTCAGGCCTGGGATCGATTACAGTAATCTATTACTTTTACTATTATTTTAGAATTTTTCTATTATTATTACTATTACTATTACTGGATAAACAAAATGTAATCACTATTATGTTCAAGTGTAATACTATTACTTTACTATTACATTAATCAAATGAGCATGTGTGTTAATTAAATTATAATATGTGTGCATTGCATTTAATGGTAATGAGTTTCTGAAATGTTGCATCACTCATTGAGCATCTGTCCGGCCTAAATATCGTTCCAGCAATACTGAAAAGCCGCTCTACAGGAGCTGATGATGCTGGAATAGATAGGTAATGTTCTGCTAGCATCAAGAGATGAGGAAACCTAGCTTGATTTAATTTCAAGAAGTAATAGGAAAGTAATATGAAATTACGTATTAATTTGACACTAATTACAATTACTATTACTATTACTTCCTCTTTATAATTGCTATATTACTATTACTATTACAAGCCAACCTGTAATCTATTACTATTACTATTACTATTACCCCAGGCCTGGTTAGCCTTTTAATTTTCATAACCTATATTCTATCTCACATCTCATTATTAGCCTTTTAATCTTCATTCATTTCATTATTAGCCTTTTTATTATCATTAGCTATTTTATCTTCATAACTATAATACGATGATTATTAGCTGTTTGTTATATGAATACTTGAAAATTATCTGAACCAGGTTTAATGTCATGACTTTTGACCATGACATATATGTTCACCTTGGTTTTGAAGTGTTTTTGGAGTATATGAAGAATAGACTAGAGCTAGTTGCCATGGCAATGGAGTCCAATATATATATAATATTATAATTTATATATATAACATGACTTCAAGGTGTGTTTCAGCAATATCAGCCCTTCACCCCTCAATAGCAGCCTTCGGGTATCTCGGAGTTCAGGTCTGATATTACTGATACACAGCTGGAAGTCATGCTACATGTATATATTCTGTACCTAACATATGTACATCAATGTTATCTGACTTCTACCACTTTATACTCCTTTTTACATTTGTAAATAACTCCTCTCCAACTCTTTTCAATTTACAACTTCACTGTGCATGATGCAATTTATTATTATTGGTATAAATAATTTGTATTATAATGTGATAGTATTTCTGATTATCAAGTGTACCTCCTACTTACAAATTAGGCCTGTTTAAGGCATGTGCAGGTTAAGTTCTCATGACATTTAAGGCTAACATGTAACAGGAATTTGTGTGTGTGGGATTAATGTTTAATTTTAAGTCTTGGTTTTGCTCCATGTATGCATGTATTGGAGATATTAAGTAGTGTGTGTTGGTGTGTATTTACGTGTTGGGTGGAAAGGGCAAGGTAGCTGAACCACTGAGGCAGGTAGTGCACAATTCCAACACCAACAGTGTAAAGTTTCTGTCCTGTCACAGAAACAAAGACAGTGATTCTCTGAGCTTTAGTCAGACAACCCAGTATTTCAATCATGGTTCAGAGCTCTCCCACATTTGAGACTTTATTGGTCAAAAGTGGTGTCAAAAACAGTATTTACCTGGTGTCAAAAACAGTATTTACCAATCTTAACTTTATTATATTCACATATGCTTTGATGCTTTGATGTAATTGGACAATTTGACACGGATAGTCTGTCCTTGGGAACCAGAACTGGGGGTTAAAGACATCTTTGGTGGGATCCCAACCCTCCCCTCTCTATCCGATTTTAATGTTGATTTTTATTTGTACGTTGTATGTTTAATAATTATTTTTAAGTCCTATCCATCAAAGCATCAGTTAATACATGTATATTATTTATAATTCTTTAGTGGACACATTATCAATACATTATTAGGATGCAACTAGATACACATACCTGGCATATCATTCAGGCAGTGGCGTCGGAAGCACTGGAAAATTGGGGGGGCTGAGTGGCGGCACGCAAAGCACGCCGTGAAACATTTTGGTTTGTTAATTATTCATGAGGAGTGTGGCTGATTATGACGTATTAATTATCTCAAAAATAATAATTATCTGCGCAATAATTAGAAATTTGGAAGTTTAGCAATTAATTAGTACTGCTGTTCTTATCTACAAGACACGATGATAGACTTAATTAAACATTACTGA
Organism: Petrosia ficiformis; assembly: GCA_947044365.1. Lineage (NCBI taxonomy): Eukaryota > Metazoa > Porifera > Demospongiae > Haplosclerida > Petrosiidae > Petrosia > Petrosia ficiformis. The sequence continues at coordinate 28,123,241 of OX345636.1, forward strand.
TTGTGTAAAAAGTTGTTGCAGTCTTCGAGAAAGGGGCTCAAAATTGCTTTTGGGGGGGGGGGGGGGGGCTGAGCACCCCCTAGCCCCCCCCTGAAAAACGCCCTTGCATTCAGGCTACCATGTAGACATGTGCATGAAGGTCAGCATGTGCTTCTGCAGTGTACCTTAGGTGTTTATTACTTTGAGGTTAACATGTGGTTTTCTAGTCTAGTTTGGAATTACATGTACTTTGTAATATTATGGATTAAAATGTGTGTGTGTGTGTGTGTGAGTGTAGGTGTGTATATACATGTTGGGTGGAACCCCTGTCCTGGTCATCCCACTAAGGTGAGCAGCGAGGGACCAACACCAAGTAGTATAAAGATCAGTCAAGTCACTGATCTCACAGACGATGACTCTCCCCTAAGGTTACCCACATCGAAAAGTGCTTTGTTCATACATGTTGGGTGGAACCCCTGTCCTGGTTATACCACTGAGGTGAGCAGCAGGGAACCTACTCCAACTAGTATAATGATCAGTCCTTAGAACCTCTTTTATTCATTAAAAACCCAAAAAGTACTAGTTAGATAGTACAGTTGTTACATGATTATAGTAATGAGTAATTTATTTAACATTTTCATATGCTTTGATGCTACAGGACTATTTAACACGGATAGTCTGGTCTGGGGAACCAGAACTGGGGGTTAAGATATCTTTGTGGGATCCCGACCCTCCCCTCTCTATCCGAGTTTGTTTTCTGGTTTGTTTGTTATTTTAGTAACATATGATAACATTCATCCGTGCACCAAAGCACCAGTTTATACATGTATAAGATTAAAAAGAAATGGAGTTTAAAGTTATGTGGGATTGCATGTACTTTAAGGGTCTGTTTTGCTCATCATATTTTTGGATTGTAATAGATTTAACTCACCTGTCCATTGGTAAGATTGCACATGCCCTGAATCTTTGTATAAACTTGTGGTTATTTAATCAGGATTGGGTGGGTGTTTGTTAGTTTAAGAGAATTAAGCATTGTGTGTATGTGTGTGTGTGCATGCGTATGTATGTATGTATGTACATGTATGTATGTATGTAATGTATGTGTGTGTGTGTGTGTGTGTGTGTGTGTGTGTGTGTGTGTGTGTGTGTGTGATATAAAAAAAATCCCACAGGGGTGGAAACTGTACAATTTACTGATAAGTATCATAATAAATAAAAGCACAAGGTGCAAAGTATTTATACACAAAGAATGATCTAATACATAGAAGGTTCCAGAATATAAAATAAACACAGATCTACATTAATTAGTAAGAACCAATATCCTAAACTGTTGAACCTAACACCAATAAACACAACCCTAAATATTACATCACAGAAGATTAAAGTATCTACAGAAATACAATATCAGTGTTCACAAAGATGTCTAGATTACACCACATCTCCCTTTTTCAATACGATAATCTATCTGGTGGGAGCACCGAAGTTCCTGTCTTTGATCGAGTCTGGATAGGACTCCGACTTTGTATTCCATGCTCCTGTTCTGGGGAATTGTTATAGGGTTCCTGAATATTAGAAGAAGAGTCCATGGGTTCTGGTATCTCTGTTAGATGTTGACGGTTACGACGCACTTCTCCTTTTGGAGTTTCCACTACATATGAGCGTGGAGCATTGTGTCTGGAGATGACTTTTCCTGGATCTAGGTGATCTCCAGTTGTCACCCACACCTTTGTGTTATCTGAAATTGGTCCAAGTGGTCTAGCCCGATGACTCCTATTGTAATTCTCCTCTTGTTTCTTCTTGAACTCAGCATCTTTTCTTTTAAAGTCACTTAAATATGACCACTTTGGAACTAAGTGTTTATCTACCTGTGGCATATTATTCCGTATCTGTCTCCCCATCATAAGTTCGGCTGGACTCAAATTACACCATGGAAATGGAGTTGTTCTGTAATTTAGCAGAGCAAGGTAAGGATCTTCAGATTTCTTGAGTAGTTCCTTCATTGTTCTCACCATTCGCTCTGCAAGGCCATTGCTTTGTGGGTAATGGGGGCTGCTTGTGACTTGTATAAACCCATATGAAGAAGCAAAATCTTTCATTTCTTGTGAACTGTATTGAGGACCATTGTCACTCATCATAACTTCTGGAATTCCATATCTAGAAAACATTGATCGTAAAGCTGATATGATGCTTCCTGAGGTGGTACTTGTCAACTTCACAATTTCTGGATATCTGGAGAAGTAGTCTACAACTAGCAAGTAAGTAGTTCCTTTGAGTTGGAATAGATCGGATCCAATCTTTTGCCATGGATAGTCTGGGAGTGTAGAGGATCTTGGGCTTGGGCATTTCGATATTCTTGCAGTCTATGTTGACTAGCTGGAAGTGAAGAAATTATGACGTCTAGAGCAGATTCCAGTTTTTTGTGGAATGCAATACTTCCCTCTCCTGGAGGTGCAATAGGGGCTCTAGAAAGGGTGTCAGCTGTATACAGTTCCTTGCCTGGCACATGACAGATAGTAAAGTCGAATCGGTTGAGTCGTAGTCTAAAACGTAATATGCGAGGGGGAAGATTGTCTAGATTTTTAGTGCTGAAGAGGGGGACAAGTGGTTTGTGGTCAGTTTGGATGACAATCTGCTTCCCCAGGACATATGTAGTGAATTTTTCACATGCCCATGTAGTTGCAAGTGCTTCTTTCTCGATCTGAGCATATCGGCGTTCAGTTTCGGTCATAGATCTTGAAGCATATGCAATTGGTTTCCAGATATTTTGTTTGTTTTGTTGGAGAAGAACTGCTCCAAGTCCATACGAAGAGGCGTCTGCTGAAATCATAGTATTAGCCTCTGGGTCATATAAGCCTAATACTGTTGGCTTCGATAGTTCTGTCTTGATTGCAGAGAAGGCTGAGTCTTGAACTGGTCCCCATATCCAAGAATTTTTCTTGCTTAAAGGTTCCCTCAAAGGTTGGGTCAGTTCAGCTATACGGGGAGAGAGAACTTTCCTAGTTGATTAGTCATACCCATGAACCGACGTAGTTCTGGGACATTGGCTGGTTGTTTTATCTGAGTGATAGCAGCTACTTTTTCAGGGTCAGCTGAGATTCCATCCTTGTCAATTATGTGTCCTAAGAACTCAATAAGGAGCACTTCTCCTTGTTAAGTGTTGCTCCAGCTGCTTCTACTCGTCTCAGTACCTCATTCAATCTGACATCATGTTCGGCTTCAGTACATCCAAAGATCAAAACATCGTCCATGTGACATAGGACTCCCTCCATTTCTGCCAAAATGTCGTTCATTCGGCGTTGGAAGTGCTCCGGTGCACTTGATATACTAAATGGTAGTTTGTTGAAGCAAAACCGACCAAACGGGAAAAAGGGGTATTTGCCAAAAATCCACTGTTCGCATCCAACTTGCTGAAAATAGTGGCTCCTGTTAGCTGTGCGAGCGTATCATCAACCTTCGGGAGTGGATGTACCTCCCGCAGCACATTTTCATTAAGGTGTTTGAGATCTACACAAATCCGTATGGCACCTGACTTCTTAGGAACGGCGACCATCCCTAAACACCATGGTGTAGGCTGGTCAACCCTGGATATGACTCCAAGAGATTCCATTCTTGATAGCTCTTCCTGAACTTTGCTCCTCAGTGGTAAGGGAATGGTTCTAGGCGTGTAGAGGGCCCAAGGCTTTGCATCAGGCTTCAGTTGAATTTCATATGGTTCGCCTAAATTCCCCAAACCTTGAAATATGTTTGGGAATGATTCCTTGACTAGGGAAGAATAGTCAATGGTAGTGTCAACTCTTGCAGCTAGGTCAAGTGAGGTGATGGCTGGTAGGCCCAGAAGGTTTGTTCTTAGTCCTTTGACAACAAAAATCTTCTGTACTGATGACTTCTGCTTGTAATGAAGTCTTTCTGTAAATTGGCCTAAGACATTGAGGGGCTGTCTTCCAGGGCCATGTAAGAGTCTGGAAGGTTCCTTTAGGTCTTTTCCTTTTAGTTTCCGGAAGGATTCCTCTGACACAGCAGTGACTTCTGCTCCCGTATCGATTTTAAAAGTAGTATCTTGACTACCAACTCTAATTTTGACTCTGCAGGCTGTCTGTTGCCCGGATGTGATGGTGTCGAGGTATGCTCCATCAAGACCGATGTCGGGGTATGTTTCTTGAGGGCTGTCTTCAGTAGTAACTGACGACACACTGCTCTTAGAGAAGCACTGGGAACTGAAGTGTCCTCTGCGTTTGCATTTATGACATGTGGCATTGATGGCTGGACATTTCTCTCTGCTATGTTCTCCCCTGCCACAGCGGGTGCACTGCTTTGGTTTTTGTATCTTGCTTGGAGTTGGTCCTGCTGACATCCTGTTTTTCCTTGGTAGTTGTTTCCCTTTTGCTTTGAGTGCGTCCAGTGTGATTGGGTTGCTCTTACTACTTCCTTTAAGTGTGAGCTGCTGCTCTTGTACTGCCTGCTTTTGTCGAACTTCTCTCTTTGCCTTTTCTAATGTTAACTCTGAATCTAGCTGAAGGCGTTGTGAGAGTGTTGCATCTCGGATTCCTACCACAAGTCTGTCCCTAATCATCTCATCCCTAAGTTCACCATATTCACAGCTCTCCACTAGGCTGTACAGCACTGTGATGTATTGTTCTGACGTTTCTCCTTCGAGCTGGTTCCGTCTGTTGAAACGGGCCCATTCGAAAATCACGTTCTTGCGAAATTTAAAGAAACTGTCAAATTTGTTTATGACGTCGTCGTATTTCCGTCTGGCGTCGTTTGAAATATCGGTAGAGGTGAGGACATCGTCTGCCTCTACTCCAAGGCAATATAGCAATGTGCTCACTTGTCTTTCTTCTGCCTCGTTATTCAGTCCTGAGGCAACACGAAATTGTTCAAAACGTTTCTTCCAACGTAGCCACTCATCAGGCTCTGTGAAGGTGAAGGGTTCTGTAGGTTGTAGTCTTATGCTGGTCATTAGATTTTAGATCTCACTTCTGCCACCATGTACAATTTACTGATAAGTATCATAATAAATAAAAGCACAAGGTGCAAAGTATTTATACACAAAGAATGATCTAATACATAGAAGGTTCCAGAATATAAAATAAACACAGATCTACAACCAATATCCTAAACTGTTGAACCTAACACCAATAAACACAACCCTAAATATTACATCACAGAAGATTAAAGTATCTACAGAAATACAATATCAGTGTTCACAAAGATGTCTAGATTACACCACAGAAACTAGGGCCCCCCACCTCTGTGGGGGCCCCTGTCTGATTGAACATTTTGTTAAACATAATTTTATATAACTGGCAACATTATTGTGTATTCTAACTGACTACTTACAACACACACAGGCTATACCTGTGTATAATCCCTATATTATAATGTATTAGAGGAGTATAGGGCTGTATTGTTCTTACCTTTCATAAAGCACTCAGAGATGCAAGTGGGAGGTGGCGAAACGTTGACCAACTGCAGTAACAGTTGGGCGTTTACTTGATCCCTCCTCCTTAGGCATGTCTCAGGCCACTTCACTGTTACTTGTCGTTACAGTGGCTAACTGCTTGTAGTTGACTTTCCCAGGCTAACGGACCATAATTATGGTGTGTTTAGGTGTGTATATACGTGTTGGGTGGAACCCCTGTCCTGGTCATCCCACTAAGGTGAGCAGCGAGGGACCAACACCAAGTAGTATAAAGTTCAGTCAAGTCACTGATCTCACAGACGATGACTCTCCCCTAAGGTTACCCACATCGAAAAGTGCTTTGTTCATACATGTTGGGTGGAACCCCTGTCCTGGTTTATACCACTGAGGTGAGCAGCGGGGAACCTGCTCCAACTAGTATAATGATCAGTGAAATTGCTAATCTCAGAAATACATTAAAAACCCAAAAACTACTAGAAAATTCACAAGTACAGTTGTTACATGATTATAGTAATCAATAATTATTATTTACTTAACATTTCCATATGCTTTGATGCTGTAGGACCATTTAACACGGATAGTCTGGCCTTGGGAAGCAGAACTGGGGGTTAAAGACATCTTGGTGGGATCTCAACCCTCCCCTCTCTATCCGTATCTGGAAATGCTTATAGAGTCCTGTTCACCAATGCACCAGTAAATACATGTAATAATAACTTACTTACAAAACCTGAAGTCAAACAATGGCCCATTCCTACTGGATTACTGTTGTAGACTCCAAATGTCTAGAGCCGAACGTATTAATCCATTGTAATCATTGTTGTTATTTCATTGTACATTTGTAATGATAATACAATAGTCACATTGTAATGATAATACAATAGTCACATTGTAATGATAATACAATAGTCACATTTCACCTGTATATATATAAGTAAGGTTCTACCATTTGTTTTTTTTGAGATCCAAATTCGAATATACAATAATCTTGAGTTATAACAGAATGACTACATTTGGGTGTATTGGTGAGTTTGACATATCCCTTGAGGATTGGAGTTCATATACCGAACGTTTGGATCATTACATGTTAGCAAATGATGTCACCGATCCTGGCAAGAAACGGTCTATACTCCTCAGCACATGTGGAGCAACGACTTACAAACTCATCAGGAATCTTACTTCACCTGATCTTTCGATTTCTAAAACATACAAGGAAATTGTAGATCTGGTTCAAGCTCACTACCAGCCTAAACCATCAGTAATGATTGAAAGATTAAAGTTTAATTCGAAACTTCGTCAGACAGGAGAGTCGGTATCTACCTTCATGACTGAACTAAGACAGTCATCTCAGCACTGTGAGTTTGGAGAGAGCCTAAATGATATGTTGAGGGACAGATTAGTTTGTGGAATAAATGACAGTCGAATCCAGAGACGGTTGTTCTCAGAACCTAATCTAACTTTTCAGAAGGCTTTTGACCTAGCCCTAGCTATGGAAATAGCTGACAAAGATACTCAAGATATGCAGAAAGCTACTCATTTTCAACACTCAGATGTACATGTGTTGCAGCAGCACAAGTCTAGTCTAAAGAAAAAGTCATTTCCAGTCTCAAGCAGAAGCTCCTCTGTAACAGGATCTCATTGCTATCGATGTGGAACCTCTCATTTAGGACAAAGCTGTTGGGCTAAAGAAGTAATTTGCCACTATTGTCACAAAAAGGGACACATCTCTAAAGTTTGTAGATCTAAAAGGAATCAAAGATACAACAAAGAAGGTTACCCCAAAAGGCTAACCTCATTCACACATCTTCAGAAGCTGAAGAAAGTTTTTATTCTCTATTTACCTTAGGTGATTCTCATAATACTCCTCTGATGGTGGAACTCTGCCTTGACAAGATGCCAGTTCAGTTCCAAGTTGACACAGGAGCTGCTGTATCAATCATCAGTTATAGCACATTCCGGAATTTCTGGAATCAGACACCCACATTGAAGAAATCTCAAATGAAGCTTCAAACCTACACAGGAAAAAGAATAAATGTCCTAGGAAGTTTCAGTACAGCCGTTTCTTATAAAGGACAAGAGGAAAACCTCCCTTTATTTGTCGTTGAAGGCCATGGACCTTCTCTTATAGGCCGCAATTGGCTATCTCACATTAAATTGGACTGGAAGCAGATAAACCTCCTTCACTCGGGATCCACAAAGCTCCAAACACTGTTGCAGAAGCACTCAAATGTTTTTAAGTCAGAACTCGGAACTATTCAAGGAACTACTGTAGACCTCCCTGTTTTGCCTGATGCTAAACCGAAATTTTTAAAAGCCAGAACCGTACCTTACATATTAAGGGAGAAAATTGAAACAGAACTAGATCGTCTATTAGCCCAAGGTGTAATTCAACCAGTGAAGTTTGCGAAATGGGCTGCTCCCATTGTTCCTGTAGTGAAAAGAGATGGAACTGTACGTATCTGTGGGGACTATAAGTTGACTATTAACCAAGTCTCCTCTGCTGATCCTTATCCTCTTCCTAGAATAGAAGATCTTTTTGCATCTTTGTCAGGGGGAAAACAATTCTCAAAATTAGATTTATTACATGCTTAACGGCAGTTGGTACTAAGCGAACAATCAAAACAGTTTACAACCATCAACACTCATCTTCCATTTGGAATATCCTGCACTCCTGCTGTGTTTCAAAGAACAATGGACAATCTGTTGAAGGGAATTAAACATGTCTCTGTTTATATTGATGACATTGTGGTAACAGGAGTTACTGACACAGGAAAACAGCTCTCTGTGGACGGTTCTGACATTCCTCGTCATAACGGATAGTAGACTGATAGAATCAAGCACGTTGTCCGTCTATGGGACGCCCACACAAAAGATCGACTGAACGGTCTCCCGCCGTCCGCGAAAATAGCAAAATTAATTAATAATGTTAATGATTTAATTTTAATAATCACGCTTTATGGAGAGTGAAAACTATATAATCCAAGGAAGGGCCCAAGATCGCTTTTAGACTGCCCTCACTGTGGCGAGAAGGTATCTATATGATGTTTTCACCAAGAAATGGCGTACAAATGGGATGAAGAGCACTCTTATAGAATGTGTTGGTAAGTTAGTCGTAATCCTATTTTATTATAATACACTAATTGTAGACTTAGTTTGTTTTATTATTACCCTCGCCGCATAGCGTAGGCGGAAGGGTACGGTAATCGTTTTGTCTGTGTGTCTGTGTGTTAGCAATTTTTCTGAAAAAATATAAACATTGACATTTCAAAAGGGGTACTGGTAGACTTCAAATTATACAAGGAAAAAAATAACGTAGGAATTCTTCTAAAACCTTTTGGTTCTAAAGTTATGACAATTTTTATAACTCACAGTTGCCGTTTTACGACTTTAAGATGAAACAAGGGCAATAACGAGAGTAAATATGGACACACAAAACACAAGTGATCCTGTTTCATGGCTGTCGCTAGCCAAGAAACACTTCAAACCAAAAACAATCGAGGTAATGGTTGCTACTACACCGCAAGATAGAAAGCTACCTAGCTCCACCTACAGGTATGTGCACGTGCGCATGCTTGCAAAGCGTCATGTACTAAACACGTTGGAGACTTTAGAGTTAGACTTCAGACATTTTTCGTTGTTTTTCAAAGGAAAACAGCGAATAAGATGTAAGATATATATACAAATTATACATTTCTTTCATTGATATTCTTATTTTGTCTTTTAGGATATAAAGTTATTACAGTTTTAATCCCCATAAATGTTTTTCAAATTTATGTGTACTCCATGTAAAAAAGGTATTGTTTGTTTCATACACAAACTTTATTATATTTTGAAAACAATTGTAGTGCTTTGTATTACTTTGCCACATAGGCAAGTGTCCCGTCCCGACAACACTCGTTGGCAATGAAGTTAGCTCTAGTGGAACTTTAGGCCAGAATTGGACTAATGACGAGAAGGAAAATGATTCCTTTGATGGTTCCAGTGCTGAAGGTATAGATTAAAGTACATAAAGAAAATGCTTACTACATGTATGTAGGAAAATGATTCCTTTGATGGTTCCAGTGCTGAAGGTATAGATTAAAGTACATAAAGAAAATGCTTACTACATGTATGTAATCAATATGCAGGAGAAGGCTGTACTATTCAAAATGGAGAGCTTATTATTGGAAACAGTGTTATTAATAGAAATGTATTAGCAGGAGAGTGGATAAGCAGTTTATTTAAGGACTACACTCCTTGCTGCCACAAATTCTATGACATTCAGTTTTTCGTCTTTCCGATGGTGCTGGAAATTCATTGATGAAAGTTATTTCTGTGTTTTTGCCATCTTGTCTGACTGTTGTGCTATCAATGAGTGTGATCAATTTTCAGCTATTTAATTATCTCACTTGCATTGAAATCTTCACACTTTAATGAATCTTCACATACCAAACATTTTTGTAACAAGCCATTGTTGTAATTATTGCGTATATCTGCAATATATAACATGCTTTTAGCGATTTTTTTATTATGAGGGAGGCACCCCCCATCCAACTGCTTAAATCGCTGACATGATTTTGTTGTTCCATAGTTATGATTTATCATTATGTTGTACTTCAGAAATTTTATGGGTACATGACAGCTCTGAAGAGCAGTTCAATGCTAAAGGACTGTAAGTAGTGTGTTGATTCAGTCTTTAAATACCATGATGATAATTATGGTACATGTATTTCACTAAAATTCATCTGAATCTATTAGTCGTTATTCGTTATTACCATGTACATTTTACATTGCAATTAATTTCTTTGTCATCAGATACCATTCAGACAGTAATAAAAACATTGCAGCAACTCTCACAGCTATAGTTGAAATATCATAAAGAAAACCTCTGCTCATTACAAAGTATCAGAAATTATTTCATATGCTTATAAGAATAACATTGAGTGTCTGTACTGTTGTAATAATATATATATATATATGTACACTGTACTGTTGTGTATGTTGGTCAGGGTTGTCAAGATGCCTTGTCTTTAGGCAACAACCTATCAAGATGTTTCATCTTTTGATAGGTGACCATTTTGTGTTTGTTATGTATGTTGGTCAAGGTTGTCAAGATGCCTCGTCTTTAGGCAACAGCCTATCAAGATGTTTCGTCTTTTGATAGGTGACCAGTTTGTGTTTGTTGTGTATGTCGGTCAAGGTTGTCAAGATGCCTTGTCTTTAGGCAACAACCTATCAGGATGTTTCGTCTTTTGATAGGTGACCAGTTTGTGTTTGTTATGTATGTTGGTCAAGGTTGTCAAGATGCCTCGTCTTTAGGCAACAGCCTATCAAGATGTTTTGTCTTTTGATAGGTGACCATTTTGTGTTTGTTATGTATGTTGGTCAAGGTTGTCAAGATGCCTCGTCTTTAGGCAACAACCTATCAAGATGTTTCGTCTTTTGATAGGTGACCAGTTTGTGTTTGTCATGTATGTTGGTCAAGGTTGTCAATATGCCTCGTCTTTAGGCAACAACCTATCAAGATGCTTCGTCTTTTGATAGGTGACCATTTTGTGTTTGTGCATCATGTATGTGTATGTAGATTGTTGGTTTTCAATGATATTTTGTGTACATATATGTGACCGAATTTGCAAAAATCAGGCTTATGGGATAATTATTAATTTTGAGATATGAGTGAAAATAGACAGTTATGGCTTACTTGGGTGATCACTGTTTTACTACATAAAAAGCTTCATTAACACCTTACCTATTCACTCATACCCTCAGAGAAGTTTGGGGACATCCCTGTGCTTTGCTAGCCACTCATAAAAAAGTTTATATTCATTATGTTTAATGATTAATAATTGATTTAATTGCGTTTTTCTCAAAATGAAGGATTTGTGACTACAACGGTTTAATCTCTCACTGTAGCTTTGTCTTTTGCATGATTGGGATGTATCATATACCATTCTGGAGCTAATTGAATACTGTATTCAGGTATTACAAAAAATCAAATTTGAAATTTTATCCCATAAGCCTGATTTTCGCAAATGCGGTCACATATATTAGTTTCACTGTTCTCATTAACTTTCTTTAATGTTGTAGAATCCGAATTGTGAAGAACTCCTAGAACAATAGCTATGAATCTGTATTGTAATAATATATTTGTTTAATTTGTTTCACTTTCAAATTTTTACACAGATGTTACATATACTTGTGCTTTGAGAGAGGCTGCTAATTTATGAGAATGATTTTGGGTTTTAGATATTAACAATATTAATCAGCTTATTTATTTCTATGTAGAGAAGCGATTCATCGTTACTATGAATCACAATGGAGAGTTTTTAATGACTCAAAAATTGAAATAAAAAATGTTCGTGTACGTGGCCATGGACGGCCACGTTGTCATCGATGTGGACGGAGTATATCCATCTTTCATTGGTCCAAGTACGTAGTTGTGCACTGAGCGGACCGTCCTCAATCCATCGTTCGTGGAGTGGACGTCGTAAAGACGATTGACGAACTGCTCAGTCCACAAGATGCCGTTTTCCTGTGTGAAGAAGAACACATAAAAAACCTAGATGAGGTACTCAGTCGGCTGGATGGTGTTGGTGCTCGTTTAAGAAAGGAAAAGTTCAAATTTTTCTTACCTCAAGTTGAATATTTGGGTCACCTGATTGATGAAAAAGGACTGCATCCTACTCAGAGCAAGATCAAAGCTATCATCGATGCCCCAGCTCCATCAACAGTAACTAAACTAAAATCATTTTTAGGATTATTAAATTATTATTGTAAATTCCTACCAAACCTCTCCTCAACCTTACATCCCTTATATTCTCTTTTACAGAAGTCTAATAAATGGACATGGGGATCTGAAGAGAAGGAAACATTTGAAATAGCGAAAGCACTACTCAGTTCTCCTAGATTCTTAGTTCATTTTGACCCAGAGAAGAAACTCATTCTATCATGTGACGCATCAGCATAATATTATGGTCTAGGAGTTGTTCTCTCACATTTGATGAAGGATGGAGCAGAAAAGCCAATTAGTTATGCCTCTCGCACATTGACGGCAGCTGAGAAAAAATATTCACAGCTGGATAGAGAAGCCCTAGCCTTGGTCTATGGAGTTACCAAATTTCATCAGTATCTTTACGGTCGTGATTTCACATTGGTCACTGACCATAAACCTCTCACTTACCTTTTTAGCTCGAACAGAGCTGTGCTCAGATGGCATCCTCTCGTCTACAACGTTGGGCACTCACTTTGAGCTCTTATCGGTACTCAGTTGTTTTCCGCCGTGGAAGAGATAATAGCAATGCTGATGCCATAAGCCGGCTTCCACTACCGGATTCTCCACCGTCTGTTCCTGTTCCGGGTGATATACTCGTTACAATGGAGCATCTAACTACCCCGGTACATGCAAGACAAATTAAACTTTGGACTTTCAAGGATCCGGTACTCTCAAAAGTTTGCTGATACATTCAATTTGGTTGGCCTCTCTCTACAACATAAGAAGAGCTTATGCCTTTCAAACAAAGAAAGGATGAATTATTTGTCCAAGATGGTTGTATTTTTTGGGGATCTCGAGTAGTAATTCCACCTCCAGGTCGTAAACTGTTGTTGCAAGAATTGCATGAAACACATTCGGGGGGGATCTCGTATGAAAAGTCTCGCCAGAGGTTACATATGGTGGCCTGGTCTGGACTTAGACCTCGAAAATGAAGTAAAGCAATGTTCTGTCTGCCAATCTCTCAGGAATAATCCTGCTCCTGCCCCTGTACATCCATGGGAATGGACAGCTCAACCCTGGTCACGTCTCCATCTAGATTATGCTGGTCCCATTCATGGGGAAAATGTTTTTACTGATAGTGGATGCTCACAGCAAGTGGATGGATATTCACATAACTGATACTAATTCTTCTCAAATCACTATAAACAAGCTGAGACAGACTTTTGCAACATTTGGTCTGCCAAAGATGATAGTGACTGACAATGGATCTTCATTCACCAGTAAGGAATTTCAGCTGAGACAGACTTTTGCAACATTTGGTCTGCCAAAGATGATAGTGACTGACAATGGATCTTCATTCACCAGTAAGGAATTTCAATCTTTCATGATGGAAAATGGTATTATCCACAAAAGAAGTTCTCCGTATCACCCAGCTACTAATGGTTTGGCTGAGAGGGCTGTTCAAACATTCAAGTACGGAATAAAGAAGCTGTCAGGTCCTTTAGAGTTAAGACTATTAAAATTCCGATTCAAATATCGCATAACACCACACTCCAGTACTGGTGTATCACCTGCAGAATTAGTGTTTGGTCTAACTTTAAGATCTCGTCTCGACTTAATTTATCCAGATATCGGAAGGAAAATGAATCAACAAAAAGTCATTAATCATGGACGTCATCTTAGGACATTTCAACCTGATGATAAAGTGTATTTTCGTAATTTCTCATCTAAGGAACCAAAATGGATTCCTGCAATAATCAAGCAAAAGATTTCTCCAGTCTCCTATACAATCTTTCTATCTGATGGTCGTACAATAAAACGTCATGTTGACCACATTCAGTCAAGAGAATGTCCGCCGAACTACTCTGAGTTTGATGATTTTCAAACTTCGGTTCATGGATCAACGAATTCAGAAGTGTCTAATGAATCTACATCAGAACCTCGACGTTCTACTCGATTTCGAAGACCACCTGATCGATTCAGTCCCTCTAAATATTAGGAGAGAAAGAATGTTGTAGACTCCAAATGTCTAGAGCCGAACGTATTAATCCATTGTAATCACTGCTATTAGAAATGGTTAAGTTATATCTCTTCTGACTCATCTGAAACAAAGAGCAAGTATTTCAGTTTTTCGATCTAATTCTGAAAGCTCTATTACCAGTACCTCTGGAAGTACTCAGTAGACATGGTACATAGACATGGTACTACATAAAAACTTTCATAATATTTATTATATAACATACATTTTTACATCATTCTTCACAATGTAACAATGTATTGTGAATTTGGGATACACTGTGCTGATGAGACCCAATAGGTCGAAACAATCTGATCAGTGTACATATACTTCAGATTGTCCACAGTTGCCCTTACAAAGTTAGAACATATCTGATTGCCTGTAAGAAGATTGATGGATACTGTGTGAATATCATAAGTATCATTTCAATACCCTCATACCTAGCAACTCCTACTATAAAGACTAGCTTTCACCTAGGCAGCAGACTTTCAGCTGCAAATTTATGTCAATGTGGCCGGTGTGCCTTGTAGGCTATATAATTATATATATATTCTTCAACCAAATTATCAATATAAAAATTGCTATCGTGTAATGAATTGCTCAATTTAGTGAAATGTCTAAATCCACCATGTATGGGCAGTGGTGTGGAAACAGCCAGTCATACAGGACATTGTCCAATAAATCAAGCAAATGTCCGGTAAATTGAAACTGGATTGTATACAAAGTATATGGGGAGCAGGACAAGAGTGATGAAAATAGGTCAAAATGTCCGGTAGTCAGCTCAATGTTTCCACACCCCTGTAGTATGGGTATTAACAAGGCTGTAGCATTGTCTGTATTAAATAATTAATAACTTCAGCAAATTCGGAAATGGGTGTGACAGAGCTGTGTACATCTAGATCTCATCGGTCAATTACTCACATGATCATACCTCAGCTGATATAAATCCTATAAAGAGGTGTACGTCGTTGTGGAATAACCAGCGTCGTACAGTAAATCGGTCAGATTTTAGTTATCTAACTTTGGTCTCTCTCTGAAGGTTTTGGTTAGTTCCTTGTGTGTTATTATATATAGTTACTGTATAGAATCCTCACTTTTTTCCAGTTTTCCAATTCTTTTATGCATGCGTATCATAGTATCTCTCTCTCTCTTTCTCTCAGATTGTATTATCATCAAACATCATACTATCTATCAAACATCTCTAATTTTTGGACACACTGGTCTTTCTCTGAAGATTTTGGTTAGTTCCTTGTGTGTTATATATAGTAGAATCCTCACCTTTTTTTTCCAGTTTTCCAATTCTTTTATGCATGTGCATCATAGTATATATATATCTCTCTCTCAGATTATATTATGAAATGTCACTGGTGGTGTTACAATTTTTTTTTTTTGGTTTAGCATTGCAATGAACGTTGTAGAAGAGAATGAGTTATTGAAACAACAATTAGCAGACATGTCACAACAAATGGAAATAATGAATGAAAGACTGGAACAGGTTGAAGATGATTAATTAGCAACAGGCACCCACCCACCCCCCCCTCACGAAGAAAAAAAGAGTTCGATATGGAGAAACTAAAATCAGGTCAACTCTCCCTGAGTGCTGCAACGTGGGAAGTATTAAAATCACAGAACATTGTTGAGAATTTTCATGTTTTCCATCAACAATACAAAATAAAATGGAAATCAAACCACGATGTTCAAGCAAAGATGTAGAAACTTACAAATATCTTCTTGAATTAACCAATAAACGACTCTCACCCCTTAACGAAGGGTTTCCAACACTTTATTGTGGAATCACTCTTTTACACATTGTTGACCATTTACATAGCCAAGAGGGAGAAAAATATCAGTTAATGATATATCCTGTAGTAAAAACATTTTCTGATGACAAAAAATCCGATTGTGTTCTCGTCCGGTTAATGAACAAACGTTCAATGATAGTCTTTGAATTGAAATTGAATGTAGGCTCAGTTCTTACAGGCTGTAAGGACTCGTTGGCACAACTTTTTTTGGAGGCAAAGTATGCCGCTGAAAAGGATTGGAAAGGAGGCAGTGATACTTATCCGACAATGGTTTGCGTGTTGGCAGATCATGACAATTGGCATGTACTTGTAGTAGATTTACGACAACCATTCCATGTATTAGAATATTTTTTTCTATACCAGCCAAAAATTGAGACCCTTTTTTTTAGTGAATTAACAGATTAAAATCTTTGATAAATTAATTGATAATTAAATTCTACTTGTACTTTCAACATTTTTTTTGTGAATTAACAATCTTGATTAAAATCTTTGATAAATTGATAACTAGAGAATGATAATCATTGTGGGGCAAGCCTGAGAGAACACATAAAAAAGTGTGGTTGTAAGACGAGGGTGTGTGCAACTGCACATACATTATGAACACGTGCAAGTCTGTGAGGATGGCAAACGCTACAGTTCACAGAATAGTGATGGAAGTTTCACCAATAAAGGTAAGTAGGAAAAACCCTGATGTTAAATACTTTAGCGGGAAGATCACTTTGCTCAGCCATCTATAGCTGTTCTCTCTATCTGTCTCTCCCACATAATCTTCAATCTCTCTTTTCTTTGCTCAGCAGTCTAATTATCTCTTATCTCCCTCTGCCTGTCTCACCAACCTTACTTCTCTTTCATAATCTGTCTCCATAGCTCTTGTCTCTCCAGAATAATCTTCAATCTCTCTTTTCTTTGCTCAGCAGTCTAATTATCTCTTATCTCCCTCTGCCTGTCTCACCAACCTTACTTCTCTTTCATAATCTGTCTCCATAGCTCTTGTCTCTCCAGAATAATCTTCAATCTCTCTTCTCAGGCTTTGCTCAGCATATCTTCCTCTGTCTCCATTACTACAAGCTCCATCAGTCTCTCTTCTCTTACGTAATCTCACCTCTCTCTCCGCTTTAGTTTCTCCAGGTCGTTTGGCTCTGTCCCTTTCTCTTCAATTTCATGACGAACAATGATGGCTTTCTCAAATTTTATTGATAAAAATTAAAAGATATTTACGGAATACGAGAATTAAAAGTATTTACGGAATACGTACGAATACACAAATTGCAAACTTTTCAGCTACCTCACTAGTGTGGGGCTCGCTCAGGCTCGCCCCAATTAAATTTCTACTTGTACTTTCAACATTTTTTTGTGAAATAACATGGATATTATTACACACACACACAGATATCCCTATAATTGACTAATAAGTATCAGTGTGTCAAAAAAAAATCATAACTACATGTATGTGTACATGTATATACACATGTACATGTAAATACTGTAAGTAAAAAATTACATGTATGTGTACATGTATATACTCACGTACATAACTACATGTATGTGCTGCAGTGGTAAAAGGTCTAAACGAGGATGGCGGCAAGTATAAAATTGCTGTGGAGCCTATTGTATAGTCATCTGATGGAAACCACAGAAGGGATAAAAAAATCTGCATTTTGAAAATAGTCAATTCCCACACAGTTGCGATAATGGAAGTGAAACTTTCAGTAAATAATCCTATCAATTCAGATGACAAGGACAAATTAGCCCAATTATTTTATGAATCATGTTTAATCTGAAGGCTGTAGATACACTCATGTATCATTTAGCAGTGGTGAAAAACTGGCATATGCTGTTGTGTCTTCTCTGTCACATGACACTGTTAAAAAACTCATAACTACTTTTATTAAATAATTTCATTACTGTAACAGGTAAATCATGAGGGTAACAGGTACATTATTAGTTGAAAAAGAACATTCGTAGAGTAGGTACATTAGTAGTGTAACAGGTACATTAGTAGTGTAACAGGTACATCAGTAGTGTAACAGGTACATTAGTAGAGTAACAGGTACATTAGTAGTGTACCAGGTACGTCAGTAGTGTAACAGGTAAATTAGTAAGATAACAGGTACATTAGTAGTGTAACAGGTACATCAGTAGTGTAACAGGTAAATTAGTAGAGTAACAGCTAGTTTAGCTTCCATGTTCCGAATATACAAATGCGCATGTGTAATTTCACGTGGTTCGATTAATGAATACCCTTATGAAAATGGCGGTCTAATTCAAGATCCAATCTTTGTAGTCATGGGGACTCTCTTCTTTCATAGTATCTGAAGATATCATCTCGATATTTGTAGACCAGAATTTTACTATGAATGCGATTGGAATGGTGCTAGAATCATTGTGATATTTCAACAAACAAAAAAATGATTTAATATTAATAATATGATGATTTTGCCAGTTTTGCTACTTGCCGGTTCTCTTCTGTCTAGAAGATGTTGTTAGTCATAAAAACACTAGATATCAAAAGGTATGTGTTTATTAAGACTTATTTCTATAATTTTAGCAGAGATTTCAGCTCATCACTTGCAATTGAAATGTATGGTGGCCATTTTTCTCCACCATCCCTATATAGAGAGTACTACCGTACTCTCTGATACATGTAACCCTATACATAATTATTTTATCATATACATGTTTTGGTATTTACTGTAGTACTTATACATGGTATATGGTACTTATTAATAATTGCAGGCTGTAAGCCTTGTTGGCTTGCCCTAACATGTTCCTTCCTAACAGGCTAAACCCTACAACATTATGCAATGACAAAGCCCAACATCAGAAGCCATAGCTGTGGAACCAATTATCTGGTACATGATATACAGTAGTGGTTGAACATACACTTAATTGTACAAATCAGGTTGCATGTGAAAAGCCCACTATCATAATTATAATATGATGAAAGGCACTGGGAGTGCTGTAACTCAGTTGTATTACTGTGGCTTTATTTACACTGGATGGTTAGAATAACAATTAAGCCTTGTACTACAATATTAACTATTAATGAGCTATGAAGAGTACTAGAAGAGTACAATATTAATTATTAATGAGGTATGAAGAGTACTAGTAACATATAGAAGGGTACAATATTAATTATTAATGAGGTATGAAGAGTACTAGTAACATATAGAAGGGTACAATATTAATTTACTGCTTGCAGCTTGCCCTTTCGATTTTCAAGTGCGTGTTATGACTGCGCAGACGCGGGCATGTGCAATTTTTACAGACACATGTGACTTCACCATGTACATATATTAGTTATGCCACACTACTCATGCAATATCACATTTATAAGCACCTCGCCCTTGGGCTTGGTGCTTATTAATGTGATATAGCACTCGTAGCGTGATATAACATATACATATATATATATATATATATATATATATCTCATAATGAGATTCATAGCCCATACATTTCTATGGGGCGTGTAAGTTTATATTTCTCATATAAACCTCAGAATAGGTTGATATTTAAAAATATTAACCTCGTGAAACTCGACGGCGATTTCTTACGGACTCAATGACAATCTCTTGCAGGACAATCCAAGGTATGAATCTCATTCTAAAATATATCAGATATAACATGTTTCATCTGTCTATATGCATTATATAAACCTGCCAACTCGGATGATATCACCCTCGCGCTACACCTTCGGGTGATATCTTACCTCGTGGCAGGTTTATATAACGCATATAGACCTCTGAAACATGTTATATATAACACACACATATATATATATATATATATGTAATATATATACCATGGCTTCAAGGGATATATGGCGAATACAAGACGCGAGCACCGAGATATTGGCCCGAGGTGAAGCCGAGGTCCAATATCGAGGTGCGAGGGTCTTATATTCGCCATGTATACCGAGAAGCCATGTTACATATAATATATTCTATAGCTAACAGAAACATCAAAGAAGAACAGGACAATGGACACGAGTAACAGGCTAACACACCTTACACTTTCAGCGATATGGGGCGAATAGTTCTTGGGAAAAACGCCCATCTATTGGTTCTTTTTTTAAGAGACAAAGAGAGCTTCTTTTGTGTGTTTACTTGTCGACATAGCCTTCATTCTCTGTAGACTTTTGGTGACTAGATCGACTGCGCATGTGCATGACGTCATACCAGGGATGATATATGGCATATATCCCTGCTGTACTCGTGAACGAACTTTGATGTGGTTGTATAACTTCCCTGTGGTTGTATAACTGCCCTTTGGTCGGGGATATATGCCATATATACGCCCCGTCTGCTCTTTGATGTTTCTGTTAACTATGGTATATATATATATATATATATTATATCTATATATGATAGTGACATAATCTCTTTGATGTGGTGAGTCCTATATATTGTATATAAACCTTCCATGTGCAAGAGATTGTATATAGTATGCCAACAGGTCCTATATACTGCATATAGGACACTTGTTTTGTGTCCTCGGGTGTGATATAGCCCTCGCAGGCTAGGGTTATATCACATCCTTGGACACAAAATTCAGGTCCTATATTTTGTATATAGGACCTGTTAGCATACTATATATATTACACACACACACACAGGTATATATATATATATATATATATATAATATATATATATATATATATTTATGCATTATATTATATATATTTATTTATGCATTATATTATATACAAGAATAATAAAAAAAAATTTCCAATAAAAACGAAAGATGTAGGGATGTCAAAAAACTGTCTTATACCTAACCACACTGTTTTGACGAAGCCACAAAACAAGAATGTGGGTTGTTATACTCAACTATTACAGATATTACATGTATATCACGAAAACATAAAACCTTATATTTGAAGAGTTCCTGCTTGACTGTGTTTTGTACGTAGGTGAATGAAGACCTCTTAAGAATTATTCCTAGGATAAAGAGGTACATGTTTGTATGCCAAGAGAATTATTAAGGCTGATATGAAATTATGTCAGATAACATGTACATTGGTTGGCATTATCTGACAGCATTAACTTGATGTCATACACATACATGGGCCCTGGTTGCTTTGAGATATTTTTAACTTATAATACAGATTTATTGTAACATGACCAATACAGGCGAAGAAACTAAGGTGGAAATTTACATAGGCAAGCTTTAAAGGATGACAGTTTCTCTATGAAGAAAAGAAAATATATCATAAAATCAACTGATGTGAATTTTTTGTAAATTTTAGTACAACAATTACTGGTACTAGACTAGTCTACATAGTGCACTACTAGTACTGTATCAATCTTACCATGTGGTTCATCCAAATAGTTGAAACTTTAGTTGATTCAGATATGGTCTTATCCCAGTGTTTACATATGGCCTTAAAAGATGCCTTCAAAAGACTGAGGGTTATTAAAACAGTAGGTAGCCTTTTCTCAGCCATCTTAGCCTAAAAGGGGAAAGGAGAAAAAGCGGAAATGGCAGAAACGGCGGAAACTGATAATAAACATCACATTTGTGATTAGCAAAGTTGTTGATGTTTATAAAGTCATTGATAGAAAGTCATGGATGTTTAACAAAAAATGGGGGGGGGGGGGGGTCTGGTGGGGCAGAGCCCCCCCAGTTTAGGCCCTGGGATTGTTAGGGTTATCATCCATGTTGTTTGAGTCAGGAGAGACGAATATAGACTCAAACAACATGGATGATAACCCTAACAATCCCAGGGCCTAAACTTTGTCAGGATTGCCATTTCCGCAGTTTCCACCATTTCCGCCTTTTCCGCTTTTTCTCCTTCCCCACCTAAAAGTGAAAAGAGCAGTCTCAAAGTGTGAAAAAGACTCAAAAGAATTATCTCCACAATCCACATTCCACATGTGAAACTGAATAGCAGCTGTCAAATAATTATTTCCACATGTGAAATAGCAGCTGAATTAGTGTGAATAAAACTGCTGAATTGGTCCTTTGTACAATTTACACATACTGATTACAAGTATTGATTACAAATTTATAATAATAATAATGAATGTAGCACTTCAAGCCTTTGCACTTAAAAGTGAACTAATGCTTAAGTGCAAGCTCAAGCACAAGCACAATTTAGTGCTTGTGGCTAAAAATTGCTTCAAAGCACCCTCCAAGCATTTCAAAAAATGTGCTTAAAGTGCTTTCAAGCACTTTAAGCACATTTAAAGTGCTTGTTGACTCATGTCAGAATTATTTGTAGATACTGATTTTGTGTACATGTTACATTTTCAGGGCAAACCATGGACAATCAGAATATACATACACTGATCAGATTGTTTCGACCTATTGGGTCTCATCAGCATGGTGTATCCCAAATTCACAATACAATAACACACTGTTATTTAGGACAGATTGACACTATGTAAATAGAGTAATTATGTACCTCCAGTATAAGAGATGTACTGCTTTCCAATCAACCGCAAGCAACTGGTTGCATCAGCTATATCAGAAAATATAACCAGTGCCTTTATCATCTATAAGGTTTCTTTTTTCTTTTGTGTCTATAGTATAGTCAATATACCTCATATACGGTATATCGCATACAACTCGCGAGATCCTGTTTCTATTTACATTCGGGTATGACCATACTTATACTTACCAACATATACTTACATGGAAAGAACAGGTTCAAGTACACCAATGTGCAATGGGAGGTCTTTTGGGCATGTTGATCACCTCCTGTAAGGCTTGATTTATATCATGCAAGTCAAGGCATGCCAAGGCATAAGACAAAAGGGGGAGTCTTGTGCACATACATAGATACATACATAGATACATACATACATAGATACATAAAAACATACATACATACATATTACATACATACATGCATACATAGATATGTATGTACATGTATGTATATGTGTATATAGGTGTATGTATGCAGGTATTTATGTATGTATGTACTGTATATAAGTATGTATGTATGTAAGTATGTACATATATGTGTATGTAGGTGTATGTATGCAGGTATTTATGTATGTGTGTATGTATAATATAAGTATGTATGTATATGTAATATGTACATGTAATATGTATGTATGTATGTATATGTATGTATCTATGTTTGTATATATGTATGTATCTATGTATCTATGTATGTATGTATGTACATATATGTGTATGTACGCATTAATTGATTTTTCCTTTTGCGATCTCTCGCAGATATACTATTTTTAGCATTTGTAAATCTGCCACAGCCAACGAACACGTTTGAAGGCATGGGTAGAAATGACTCTGAAAAAGAAGAAGCCACGAAAAACGAAATTTCTGAAACGTGACTTGCTGTTTATGATTTTGAAAAGAGAAGCTATACTGACATTTACCAGACTCTGTCTGCTCGATAAATTCCTTCAGATCCGGTAGACTTTCTTGCCAACTTCCTCAATGATTGCCTGACAGGTGCGAGAATGTTGGAGTTCGAAGCTGCAAAATGCTTACTAGCCAAACGGCGAGATCTTTGTGGAGTGAGGTTGCCTGTAGATTCGGCCATGTTGTCATTTTGGGTGTGGCTAAAATAGACTAGAAAAGCTATTGTGACAACATAGTATCAAGTTCTCATAAATGTAAATTCTGTTCCAATTGTACCAAATGTGCCTCCTGTTCTCAAAACAGGAATACAAACTACATCAGCATAATATACCTAACTATTACAAGAATAATAAAAACCATTTTGAATAAAAATGAGAGAAGATGTAGAGACGTCAAAACCCAAAAAGCACGTGAACTAGGTTGAAAGATTAATGTAGGTCACAAAATTAAACAAATAACTTACATGTAACCCTACATAAGTACTTACACTGCTATAAAGCAAAATACAAAGCGCTGTACTTACCTTTTGGGTTTTGACGTCTCTACAATTTATTCTAAATGGTTTTTATTCTTGTTTCCCTTATTATTTTTTCTAAATGTCACTAAAAAGTGATGTCTATTCTATTTCACTTACAGTATTGTCCGAGTCCCACAAGAATTAGTGTCATTCACTATGTATATGCATGTATGTACGTATAATTGTATATATGTACATGTCTATGTATGTACATGTATGTATATACACAAATCTACATATGTATGTACGTATATATGTATATCTATGTGTGTCAGTACATACTATGTATGTACATACATATGTATATATAAACAAACGTGTATCAGTATGCATGTATATATACATGTATGTAGTGTACGTGTATGTATGTATATATACATGAATGTACATACCACAAGACTATCAGTAGAGAAAGCCATTCACATCATCACTCATATTAATGATTATAGTGACAGTGACATTGATACCTAATCTAGCACCTCCAAATGGAGTTACTAAGGTAACTGTAAAACTCTGTGAGGAATCATCTGTCATAGTACTGTACGAGTGGATGGATAGATAGATGAATGGATGAATAAATGAGTGAATGGATAGATAGATGAATGGAAGGATAGATAGATGAGTGGATGGATAGATAGATGGGTTGGATGAATAAATGAGTGGATGGATAGATGAGTGGATGGATAGATGAGTGAATGAATAAATGAGTGAATGGATAGATAGATGAATGGATGGATAGATAGATGAGTGGATGGATAGATGAGTGGATGGATAGATAGATGGGTTGGATGAATAAATGAGTGGATGGATAGATGAGTGGATGAATAAATACCTCCTCCAGTTCTGTCACATTCACAGACCACATAAACACTCCATGTGGGGCATCATTAGCAGCAACAGTTATAACAGAAGCTATTCTACCAGAGATGAGGGTAGCTCCCCTATTGGGATCTCCACCAAAAAGAACACCATTCTCTATTATCTGTGTTAACGTTACCATAGTAACCTCATTCAATTCTGGGATGGTATCATGCTCAATTTGGAATGATAGTTTTTCCGAGTTTTGACCATCATCAAAGGTGATCTTTAATGGGTGGAGTAAAGTACCATATATAATCTATTATTACAAAATATTAGAATGCACAAAAATATATGTATATGTACCGGTATGTACGTACGTATATACACATGTATGTATGTATGTATATACATATGTATGTATGTATGTATGTACGAGTGTATGTATGTATGTACGTACAAGTGTATGTATGTATGTACATGTATGTGTGTATGTACGTATGTAAATATGTATGTATGTATGTATGTATGAGTGTATGTATGTATGTATGTGTGTGTGTATGTACGTATGTATGTATGTATGTATGTATGTATGTATGTATGTACGTACGTACGTACGTACGTACGTACATTGCATTGAATTCTGTTGCACTTAGTTCAATGATACCATGTCCATCATCATTTTCAGTTATCAAAATAGTAGCATTGTTAGAATTGTTGTCAGTAGCAACCGCAGGAAGAGCTATGAGAAATAATATTATTTATATCACAAACATCTGACCAACAATAATTACTTATATAATTATATATATATATATATATATATACCATAGTTAACAGAAACATCAAAGAGCCGACAGGGCGTATATATGGCATATATCCCCGACCACAGGGCAGTTATACAACCGCAGGGAAGTTATCAAAGTTCGTTCATGAGTATGTATGCCATATATCATCCCTGGTATGACGTCATGGTTTTGCACATGCGCAGTCAACGAAAGTCTAAAGAGAATGAAGGCTATGAAGAGCGACGAGTAAACACACAAAAGAACCAATAGATGGGCGTTTCCATAGTTACTCGTGTCCATTGTCCTGTTCTTCTTTGATGTTTCTGTTAGCTATAGAATATATTATATGTACCATGGCTTCTCGGTATATATGGCGAATATAAGACCCTCACACCTCGATATTGGCCCTCTGCTTCACCTCAGGCCAATATCTCGGTGCTCGGGTCTTATATTCGCCATATATATATCCCTCGAAGCCATGGTATATATATATATATATTACACACATATATATTATATATATATATATATATATTATATACATGTAACAATCATTATTATATATATCATTAAATATGTACAGTGTGTACCATATACGTAGATGTAAAAATAGATAATTACAATAATTATTACACGTATATATGTATTGTTTTTGTACATAATATAACTAATTATTATGTATATAATACACATATTTATATACACATTACTGTGTTAAATCATTGTGGTATTTGAATGCAAGATCGATTTACACACCTGTAATGTTTTCCAGCTATACACATAATGCCTAGATTTCAATGGGGAAACATCCCATCCCCAAAGTTAGTTCACATTCACATACTCTTTTGTTATTCTCCCTCCACCCGACAAATACATTCCTGTATCAGGCAACCACGCAATTGATGTATTTAATAATTAAATTTAGGGACTGTAAGTTACAGTCTTACAGTCTCGCCCAAAAATTGGTTGAAGAACTCAAGAAATATCCACCCAAAAATTGGTTGAAGAACTCAAGAAATATCTAAAGCAAACAACTAGGCAACAGCTTTAGCTGGGGCTTTATACTCCATGGGTGGTAGTAGGTATTGTGGGTTTGCCTTTTAATTACATTCATAGACACTTGTGGGTGCGCCATGATGTCCCAAATGAAGTAGGTGTTATATCTATAATGAGTAGGTGGTAACTTTTGAAGCAAATGGTTAATTAACTTTGCATTCCAAATTTCTAGGTTTGTACACACCACTTATAGCCATTTTTGCATAAATATGGCTATTTTTTATGGTGTACTAGAATGACCAATTGCAATTGTGGATGTTTTCTATATTGCCACAATAAAAATAGATTAATATGTAAAGTCTGTTCACATTCATAATGTCCTCAAAATTATGATGTGATGACTTTATACGTATGTACTATAAGGTATAGTTTAATGTCATAAGGTTAATACATGATTATACTGTAACTCAATAACGAAGTAATGGATTGAAATTTTACATACACAGAAAATGGTGCAGCTAAAAAGATTATTGGTCATTCTAAACTAAAGTTATGAACATTTTTCTGAGGACAAGGCGAATGTAAATGACCTTTAGTGTGGTTAATAATAACCACTTTTAGTTAAGGATTACTAGGTTTAGTGTTTTCTGCTGACATCAGCAAAAACGAATAAATTTCAAGATGGCGACAAATCGACGAGAATTTACATGGCTGTTTCTCTGCAACAAGATGAGTTCAGAACAAATCCTTTAAATGTCGGCGTTATGGATATATAGCGTCTTCAACCATGTGTCAACAAATTAGTATCATCAGGTATTTGCAAAGATTACGCACAGACAGACAGACAGACCGTCACACACACACACACACAAACCGATTACTATAACCCTCCGCCTATGCGCTCGGGTTAAAAGGTTCTTCTACTGGGTGGGGCACTTTAAGTCACGATCTTTTTTTTTTTGCATGATTCAAGAGTCCATTCTACAAGATTACTGGTTTCGGCCCGAAATTATTTTTGAAAGACGAGATATCTGCACCACCATTTAGGCTATTTTCGGCATAAAATCATCCATTTTTCTCATTGTTATTCATATTATGACGTAAAAATTGCAATGAAATCATTATATTAACTATATTCATTTTTTGGTGATGATTTGTGACAAATTTTGTTTTGTAAAACTGTATGGGAATTTACGAATAAAAACGTACTTTTAATTAATAGGGTTATACTCATTAACTAAGATTTTAAAATGGCCAATAATGGGGAATGGGTAGTTTTAGTTAGTTAACTAAACCACTAAATTTTGTCTTTTTGAAGCTTTGTTTCTTGAGCTTTGTCTATTCTCCTAAAGAGTTTTTATACAGCTATTTGTGAAGTTTTGTCCAGAAATTCGCTAGTTCTCAAGAGATCTGATGGCCATGCTATCCCCATAATTTGCATATTTATGATGTACTACTGACTTCTTAGTGTTGATACGAATGGTGTGTTCCTGACTGTTGCAATATGTTACTTAGGCAAAGTTGTTCTAAAGCCATGCTGTTTAGCAGTAGCTAGCGAGGGTTCTGCACTTTAGTACATTCATTGGGTAGGTGAGATACATATACGTACCTCAGAGCTAATGAAACTGGCTTCCCAGCAAACAAACAAAATTGAATGAATAACATAGCCTAGGGAATGATAAAAATAAATAATTTATAAGACGGGCAAAGATAAGAAAGATGACAAACTAATTTGTTAAAATGAATTACTGTTGATATATTTTATTAGGTATGTACATTGTGTATTCTCAAGACCAATCGTTATTCGAAAGAGTAGATCAACATATTTTAACAGGTGAATATATTAATCATTTAATGGAATGACTATTTAAAGCTTGTGCCATTTTCATAATTATCTTTTTGTTACTTTTTTATAAATTTTAAAATCCTCTTGCCAAAGAATGTAATATATACATGTTAGTGTTGGGGTGATACTGATACCAAAGTATCGATGCCTACATATCCATAATTGTTCTTTCAAAATAACCAATACTACTTTGAATTTGTATAAATTTGACGTATCAACGTGAAAATTACTGGTATCGCCTACAAGCATCACCAATTATATAATGCAAGCACATGCTAGACTGGGAACAGTGAACAATATTTTGGGATGGGATGACATCTTTGTCATGTGATTGGGGGTGTGTGCAAAGAAGTTAAACATTTAGATTATATAACAACAAACATACTCAGGATGTGCGATTGGGGACAAGACGACATTGTATGTATTTGAAAGTACCTCATTTTCCTGTCACATGAATTTGGTTTAGTGTCATTTTATATGTAATCCCTACTTTTTGTCAAAAACCTAAATGTAAAAACATGTATAATGTGATTCTCTAGCAATACATAATTATGTATTAAAATGACTAATACAGACTTTACTGTCAAGAGAATTAGGGATGTAATAATCATGTTTATGTACCACATCTAGAAAGGGTGACATGTAGAATCTCCTCTCCTGAGGAGAATACTTAAAAACAGACTTTGTTATCTTAAATATCATTAGTAAGTAGATGTTAAATCATACTATTAAATTGGCATGCAAGCAACTAAGGTAACCAAACGATTAGTTGAAATAACCAAAATGTTTTTGTAGTGTAGACCATGTAAATGTATGAATTTTGCAATTAACTTTTAGAACCAAAAGAGAAAGATTTCTTGTCACACCACGCCATTAATTGAGCAAGTCCTCCAGAATGACACAACTTAACTATGTATACAACACGTATGTAAAACAAACAAATACATATATATAAACATATACAATGTACATTGTATAGTTTGAACATATTGGCAAATAATCATAGGGATGGCCTTGGGCATTTTCTTAATAGTTATGAGTATCATAAATTAATTAATGATGCTATAATCACAAGAAATAATATTAGGCCAGGCCACACCATTTAATTAGAATTTTGAATCTGACTGGTTCATTAATGATATCAATAAATAGCAGTATACCACACTACGTAAATCAATGATCGATGTACTTAACCCACAAACAGATAAGAAAGCAGAGTGGCGCAGTGGGAGCGTGCTGGGCTCATAACCCAGAGGTCGATGGATCGAAACCATCCTCTGCTAACATCTTTTTTTTTCCAATATTTAATTATTATTCTCTAGTTTATCCCAGTTGTTCTATTGGAATGACACCATTTAATTAGAGCTTTGAATCTGACTGGTTCATTAATAACTGGCATGATATCAATGAATAGCAGTATACCACACTACGTAAATCGATGATGTATTTAACGCACAAACAGATAAGAAAGCAGAGTGGCGCAGTGGGAGCGTGCTGGGCTCATAACCCAGAGGTCGATGGATCGAAACCATCCTCTGCTAACATCTTTTTTTTTCCAATATTTAATTATTATTCTCTAGTTTCTCCCAGTTGTTCTATTGGAATGACACAATTTAACTACATATAACACATACATGTATAATTATGTAACACAAACAAATTATATTATAAACATAGTTATACAATGTATAGTTTGAAGCCATGGCAAAACAATCTTAAGGATGACCCTAACAATAAAACTAGAGAGCAGATTTAGTATAACTACAGCAGCTTGAGAAACTAATCCTCCGTATCAAGTACATGTACATGTAGGTGTAGGCTGATACGAGATTTTAACGATATTCTGAAAAATTGATGATTACATGTATGTACTGATAACAGATCTACTTTATGGTTTCTGATTCCTTCAATGAATGTGAGTATTTTCTCAGTATTTCACCAACGAAAATAACCTGCTATACAGTATACATTACCTGACGTTATTAAGTTTACACAGTATGATGAGATCTACACATTAATAAGGTGATAGTCAACTGTATTCTATGTACTATAGATCTCTTTGTACTGTAATGTGTGAATCCCTTTACATGTACATCCATACATAGTACTGTACATTAAATTGTATGTAATTTTATATTAATCAATGAAAAGCAATAACTGAATTGCATTGCTATTAAATGTGGTGACAATTCTAATGGTATATAATAGACATGCAATATGCATTAGCATTGGCCAAGTTAATATCAACCCCGGTGATGAAAATGTTGGGGGTGAGGGAGCTATTGCGCATTATATAAATACACAGACATAAATTACTAAATTGTTTATTTCACCTAGATAGGTAGTGCAACTGAGATAGGGGAAATTTGTGAACTCCAACCATGGAGTGCAAGATATCTACGTATATACAATATACATGTACATGACAACACTTGAGATGGAAAGAAAGAGAGAAAGAAAAAAAGAAAGAAAAACAGACATCTGTACATGTACTTAAGGTGGCGCTCGGGTAATTAGCATATTCATGAAACCATTTCCGAAAATGCTTTTATCACTACAAAACTTGTCTTACAACAGAATACATCATCAGCCAGGATTACGGCTACATTAATTATTCATAATTCATTCTTAATAATAATTAAAATATGGAGGCTGTGGTGAGAGAAGTTGCTAGCTCAATGGGATTTACTATTAAAAACGAGCAACTGAAAGTAGTGAAGCAGTTTTTAAATGGCAATGATGTCTTTGTAATTTTCCCAACTGGGTTTGGGAAATCTCTTTGTTTTGCTGTACTTCCAGGCGTATTTAATCGACTTCGTTGTACAGAACATTGTATAGTTATTGTAGTGTCTCCGTTGATATCTATAATGGAAGACCAGTTATCTAGTTTTAAAAGTAAAGGAATTAAAGCAGCTTATATTCATAAAGACATGAAAGATGTGTGTCAAGAGAGATGCTGAGGAAGGGAAATATGCGTTAGTGCTGACCACTCCAGAAAGCTTGTTTACAAACAGGTGGCATAGGATTCTACTGCAGGTGATCCAGTTGTCTCAGAAAAAAATAATCTCTTTCTAGGAGGTCCACCTTGTTCAAGTTGTGGTCTCTTTCTTGTTTGATGTGTCTGGTCTTGTATTTTGTGGATATTATTAATTAGAAGTACAGAATTATTTAATTTAACTTTTATCTGTTCTTTCTGCTTCAAAAACGTTTTGCATGAATGTAAACAAGATGATAGCTACTGTCTACAATATCTACCTTATAATTTCATATCTTCTCCACAAAATAAACAAGCCATGTCTATACACGTGGACTATGAATATTAAATCAGGGACATTATTAGCTTTTTAATTGCATTCCAATCTGACAAACCATAGCATTACGTTAGGCCAGACCCTCTCCCGTCTTGCGGGTGGGGTCTGGTTTCCAGACTAGGGATGACGCCTCCTAGCCTAAAGGGTCCACTTTGGAAATTGTGGTCTTTCCGGTCGATTCGTGGGACTTACCACCCTGCGGATTCTGACGGCACTTTATGTTAAGGGGTTATAATAGAACTTCGGTTTTCCACAACTGATAGGACTACGGTCCCATATACACACTTGTGTATATATGTTGTGGTTAGTCATTCCTATCAAATAGTCCCAGTTTGATGGGCGCTCTTTTTTTAAGGAGGCAGCATGGCTTAGTGGTTGGAGCTTGAGCCTCCTGATCTAAGGGTCTGTGGTTCGAGTCCAGCTGCGGTCGTGTTGTTTCCTGAAAGGAGAGTGTCTGTCTTTCTGTGGACTTCGTCGCCAAGAATAAGGTACCCAAAATAACTACCATGTGTAACCATCAGCAACATTCTTTGTGGTTAATACATTCTTTCACACCCATGCATATCACATGGCATATGCGCATATAATTATACTTAAACTTCGCGGGAAATTCGTGACCATGGGAAGAACTAGAGCATTTGGACGAAATAGGAAGACAAAATTGCAAGCCAAAACAGCTGTATTTGATGCAAAAAAAGCAGATTACAGCAAGAAGAGGACAGAAGTATTAAGTAAGAGATCATAGAGCAGTAGTAATTATTATTGTAATTATTATTGTAATCAAAACAATTATATATATATATAATTATAGCATTATACAATAATATATTTTATAATTTCCAAATCAATATACATCTACACAAATCTTTTCTTACATACATGAAGGCAGCACTAACGTATTGTCAAGTAACCTTATTAGCAATACTACAATCGGTAAGTTGTAATTTTCCAGCTGATTCAGCAATCCTTCAACCTTTACCTGTCTGTACTCTTTAGATAATCAGTTTGGAAAGGACCTTGGTTGTTTGTGTCAAGGAAATCGAATCATTTCGCTTGCTAAACTGCGAGACTACATCCCTCAAATCACCAAGCATGCTGCTGATTGTGGTGGTATCATTACATTTCTTGGAGAATGGCAGAGAATAGGACTATCATCAGTCCTACTTTCTAAGTGTACAAAGTGTCACAAAGACTTTAGATTCACTACAGGTGATACTGTACTGTATGGAAGAAAGGAGAGATATTCTACTAATGTAGGTGCTGTTATGGGACAAATTAGCAGTGGTGGAGGCTCATCCCATCTTCAAGAGCAGTTGGCATGTATTGATGTCCCAAGCATCCATCATACCACTTTTATTAGTATCGAAAGAGAGTTAGGAGTAATGTTTGAAGATGAAGTAATGGCTGAAGCTATGGAAGCTGGTAAAGAAGAGAAGATGTTAGCAGAACACAGAAATGAATATCATGAGGGTGTACCAGCAATTTCTGTTGTCGTTGATGGTGGGTGGAGCAAGCGATCCCACAAACACTCTTTCAATGCCAACTCTGGTGTTGGAGTTATATTTGGAGCTGCATAATCACATCGGTAAATCAGAAAGATAATTATTTTTATAATTATGTAGGTGTGACCTGTCAAGATGTATCCACTTTAGCACAAATTTTTAATGATGATTCATCCAGTTCACCTTCCTCCACTCTAGTAGAGACAACTCCATCTGTTCTAGATAAGCTACCTCCAGGACTGTACCGTGCTATTCAAAATGCTGGAGACAGAATTGTTTCTAAAGCAGCACAACTAATTCAGGATGAGACTACCAACTTGTCTGAAAGTTATGTCAGTCAGAACAAAGATGGATGGTGGTAAAACATTCAACCGTATTCAGTCTGGTTCCTTTGAACATCGGTGTATGGCAGCAGCCCTCAGACTTCAACTAGGTCCAGGGTGGATTGGAAATCTATGGCAGAGGAGATTTGGTACAGTAAGATCTTTGTAACTTTTACAGTAAGGGAACTCCTGCAAACGAAAACACATACAGGATATGGCTAGGAAAACAACAGAGAAATACAAACGGCAACGAATGATGAAGAGAGTTGGTAACACACAGAGAAGTGATACATCATATGGCACTAATCCAGTAGAACCAGATGTTGATCAAAGTGAGCTGCATCGTCTCTGCAAAGAGTATGTAGAGCGACTTTCTGTATCTCCAGAGGAGGCAACCAACATTGCTTATAAGAGTAGGAAACAGGCTGATGATATCAGTGGTCTGTGGCAGTCACAAAGAGTAGGCCATATAACTGCTTCACATTTCGGTGAAGTGTGCAAAAGGAAACGACCCTTCAATGCACTAACAAGAAGAATTCTTTACGGAAAGAGTGTAGATACAAAAGCAATGAGATATGGACGTGAGCATGAATCAATAGCTCGTATGCAATACATTGGATATCTTCAAAGTTATTCACCATCGTCCAGTGTAGAGATCACAGGTTTACACATAAGTGTTGATGATCCTTGGTTAGGTGCATCACCTGATGCTCTTGTGTATGATCCATCAGTCAATGAACCTGAAGGATTACTAGAGATAAAATGTCCCTACAAAGCTCGAGAGACATCTCTCATTGATATTTGTACAAAGAAAGAGTACCAACCTTCTTCGTTCTGTGTAACATATAACAAAAGGACTGACCAGTTTTCACTAAAGAAGACACACCCATATTTTTACCAGATTCAAGGTCAGCTACACATTACAGGGAGAACTTGGTGTGATTTATTTGTTTGGACTCCTCGCAACAATGATTATATAGTTTTACGCATTCAAGCTGACAAAAAGTTCTGGGAAGTTATGCGTACAAAGATGTGGCACTTTTATACTATGAGTATGTTACCTGAGCTCGTGTCTCCCCGACATCTTAGTGGTCAGAAAATTAGAGAGTGATGTAGAATACGAGATCTGAGATCCAACCTGTTTTTCTTTTTTTTTTCTTTCCTTTTCTCTTTCTAAACAACAATCAAATACAAAAGATTTCACGATTGACAAAGATGGGTGGGGCACATGCACGCGTTACGTCTCGACGTCATGTGCGCATAACATTCCAGTGGTGTTAGGAATGTGGTGAATAATGAATATGCTAATTACCCGAGCGCCACCTTGCTAAAGTATTATATTTGTGTCTGAAGATGATGTTTACTATCCAGTGCAGCAGATTAAAATACTGATCTATAGACCTGAGCACATTTTAGAATGCTGGCATAATAGGGAAGAATTCAAATACAATTGAATTAAAAATTCATTATTAATTAATAATTGAAGGAGATTAGTTATTACTCTAATGCGCCCAAAAAGCATGGCTGAAACAGGAATTTGTGAAGATGAAATCCTCTCTGTCAATCGATCTACAATATAAAAATTTAATAGTACATTACTAATGCATTACTAATGCATTAGTAATGCATTACTAATGATGTTCATATTGACTAGTAATGATGAGATAATCTGGGATAAGAAATATTAGCAATAGAGGAATACATATATATCTCCTACTCAATTGTTGATAAAGTACAATATTACTGACATACGTAAATATATGCATCGGCAATACGGAATATACGTACATAGTTGTAATTATGGTATAATTTGATTTACAGAAAAATGGCATTTCAAGTAAGTTTTTTTTTTTACTAAAAGATGTATAATTATGTAGATTAAGAATTCAGTATACTCATTTA
This sequence comes from Petrosia ficiformis, assembly GCA_947044365.1. Lineage (NCBI taxonomy): Eukaryota > Metazoa > Porifera > Demospongiae > Haplosclerida > Petrosiidae > Petrosia > Petrosia ficiformis. Next base: position 28,158,472 of record OX345636.1, read on the forward strand.
AATGATTATAATTAAATGAATATACTTAATAAGTACGAATATTAGTAAAAGTATATTTTTGGTTGTTATTACGAAGCTATGTTATGTATGTTGAACTAGAATTCAGTCTCGTGTGTCTGAAACAATCAACAATCCTTACAGCTGACCATGCATGTGGCCAAAAGGGCTATCATATGATTGCTTCCTATTGGAGTGAATGTTTATGTTTATGTTTGTGTCAAGTAGAATAACAAAGCCAAACAGTCTGTTTCCTAGGGGAGACTGCTTTCACCTCCATTCAGACAGCTAGCACGGGAACAAGTGAACCACTGAGCGGATGAATTGACAGCAACATGTGTTCAATTACCAAGAAGGGAACAGAGCCCCCTGTGAGCTCAAAAACAAAGGCTCTTTTGTTTTTGACAAAGGAGCCTTTGTTTTTGAGCTCACAGGGGCTACTCCTCTGGAAAGCAAAACACAGACTTCTGCGCAGCCCATACTGACATGGACCATGGAGTAATGATACCTGGCCTGGGTAGAGAATGTAGGACAAAGAGGATTAGAGAACCTCAACCCAAGATTGCTTTGGCTTTCGGAGGAGATGAATACTATCGTCAAGTAATCTTTCACCTCCATCCTGGACAACTCCCGGAGAAGAGAGGTGAGAGGTAGATACACCAAACCTGAATCCCTGAAGTGAACGATAACTTCAGTACCCCAGAATTTAGGCTGACAAGGACATTTTACAGATTCAAAGCTACATGCAGATATAGAAAGATGACTATCAGGGTTTCTTTCAGCTTTTTGCCCAAGGGGGGGTGGGGCAAAATGAGATGGTATGCATTATTGGGGGGGCAAGTACGTATCCGCATGCAAAGCACGCAGCAAACTAGGGGAGTCCAGGGGCATGCTCCCCTGGGAAATTTTGATTTTGGACCTTTTATCACACATAATTTGGTGGAATCTGGGACTGTTTTTGCACAAACATAATTTACATCTGTCAGGTATAAACATAATATGTAATCTACAGCATACCACAAATATATTTAAAATATAGTGGAATTCACTTCATTGCTATTAAAATAACGTGCTCATGTGATAGCAACTGTCTTTACACAATGTTTTCGTAATATGTAATTCTACATGAACTACAACACAAGGTATTATATATGTCCTAGCACTGCACTATGAGGTAATTCATATATGCTATTATGGCTGACTATAAAATTATATATTAAACTAAATTAAATTAAACTATCCTGCATAATAGTTATATTACACATCAGGCATACTTTTAATATCATGAAACACATTTATAATGAGGCCCTTCGCTATTTCATTATAATATATTGTATACTCTTATGCCTTTGTACAATCACACTACAAAATAAAGTTGTTAAAATAACAAATGTATTGGTTGCAAGTATGCAAATTATAATTTAATTGGACATTCATGATAACATCCAATTATAATCAGTAATTATTATCATGTCTTATATCTCATATATATTAGATGCACAAAGGTTTGGAAATATAAAAAGATTTAATTAAAATATTCATTCAACTTCTTTGTATATCTATTAGACAGGATAAGAAACTAGAAATTACGGATTATAATTACATGTATATCACCATGCAGTCATAACAACCTACACGACCAATTAAATTACAATTTCCAGACACTATTGTACTAACCAATAAATTAGTTATTTTAACAAATTTTATTTTTGCTGTGCAGGATAATTTAATTCATCAATAATCATGTCAACAACAATAAATGTTTGGACAATTTCTACGATGATACAATCCATGTTATAGTAAATAATTAAACAGTAACAGTTTTGTGTTTCTATTATATTAGCCAATCAGTATACATTGTCATACAAGACCCATATTACTACATAACCCAAACTTTCAAATATACAAGATGATTTTATGGTTCTCTAAACCTGAAATTCACAACAAACAAATCTCTAACAAAAAACATGGACATGAAAGAGGCCTATCCCATGGTCAACTCCAGAATTACCCACCTGGAATGACAGTTGCAATTAAGATCAGTGAAAAGGAAGAGCTTGTTGATTTCTCTGTTTTGATCCAAGAGACTGGAGCTGAACAGTAGTAAACCTGTCACTGCTGTAACTAAAAAGTTACAAACAAAGGCGTAGTTAGCAGTAGGCGACAATATTACGTTAGATTACTTGATTTCGCCATTCTAGATTATTCCATTCTAGACTAATTGCTGTGGTTGTGAATACACTCAAAGATGCAGACTCTCATGAAGATATTGTATCCTCTACAAAAGATTTAGAAGAATTATATGAGTGCTTTATAATGTGTGAAGACTTCATTAAATGTGACCTACAGGACATCCATGAACTGAGAGAGTCCATTGGTCAATTGCTGAATACGTTACAAGAAACCATTTATAGAGAATTGCTTGAGTTAAGTATAAGTGCTGGTCGTCCTCGTATTCTAATTATCCCTCAGGAGTTGTTGTTTCTGTCAAATAATGGGTTGAATGTTTCTGGTATAGCTTCAGTGTTGAACTGCTCTACAAGGACAATTCAACGAAGATTTCAAGAGGTGGGTTTATATGGACGCCAGAGGTATAGTTGTTTGTCTGATGATCAGCTTGATGAGCATGTGATGGAAATTCAGCATGGTCATCCAAATAGAGGATATAGAATAGTTAATGGGATGTTTAGGTCCCAGAAAATTATAGTACAAAGAAAATTATAGTACAAAGAAACCGTATCAGGTGTTCTTTGGAAAGGGTTGATTCTGATTGTTTTACCAGACGTTGTCAACAAGCTTTACATAGAAGGGTATACAATGTGCCATCACCAAATGCATTATGGCATATAGTAGTCTGGCGTAGCCAGACCCACCGCTGAAGGGAGGGGGGTCTGGTGAAACGCGTATACCAAAGTTGTTCTACTGCAGCCTACAGTGCAGCGATTGTGGTCACAATGAATATTATTATTTGTTTATGAATATGATTATCACTGTTATGAATATTATTATCACCTGCGAAAATTAGAAGAGATCTGAAATGACAGCAGTAACAGATGTAGTAATGGCTTCAACGACTGCTGCGAAGAGATTAGGGTATGATTCATTAAAGGATAAGCAGATGGATGTGATAATCAGCGTTGTGAAAGGAGAAGATGTATTTGGTGTGCTTCCAACAGAGTATGGAAAGAGTCTTTGCTATGCTTGCCTTCCTTGGGTGTTTGATAATCTCTACCCCATTGAAAAGCCATCAATAGTAATTGTTGTAAGTCCACTGACAGCTTATTTCATCTGCAGTGTATATATTCATACAACACCTACTGAGATTACGTAATTACTGCAGCTTAATTGCATTCCACTAGAACAACTTTAGTATACGCGTTTCACCAGACCCCCCTCCCTTCAGCGGTGGGTCTGGCTACGCCAGACTAGGCATATAGACGCTAATCACAAGCTTATTTGGTGGCGCATAGTTATTCATGGAGGAATAGTAGTCTCGCGTAGCCAGCCCCTCCCTCTAACGAAGCAAGGGTCTGGTGGATAACCATTCATTCACTTGTTCAGCTTTGCACCGTACTTCCGGTGCAACTCAAGTGATGGGACGGACAAGTTTTAGTGGATGGCCATATATGGGCATGCTATGAGGCCACACAAAAGTACAAGCACTTAAAACTTGTACTTTGCTCACTTCGTTAGAGTGAGGGGCTGGCTACGCGAGACTAGAGGAATAGATGGGTACAGTCCTCTTATTGTATATCTGAGAGCTAGTTCCAACAACAAAGCTGAAACTGTATTGCAACTATTCTATAACAGTGAACATATGTATGGATTACCATCTGGAGTAAGAAGTGATATGGGAGGGGAAAATGTATCAGTAGCAAGATTCATGCTTGAGCATCCACAACGTGGACCAGATAGGGAAAACATAATCACTGGGCGTTCAGTGCATAACCAGTAAGTAGAACGTTTGTGAAGAGATTTGTTTACCCATTGTTTAATGTACTTCTACACTTTATTCTACACAATGGAACATAGTTTTTAATAAGGTTTGAAGCTTGGGCCAAATTGGCTAAAAAATTGTTAATATGTGCGCCATTGAGAATACATCTTGAGCCAATTAACTAAGAGTCAATGCTGTTAGTGACAATAATTATAATCATAATTAACTGCGCCAATGGCCCAAAGAGAGAACTGTGCAGTGCCAAATAAGAAGCTCTTTGGGCCAATGGTGCGCCATATGATATGAGGTTATCAAAAACACTGCAATAGAAGAAAGTGAAATTCTTGATCCTAATAGTGAAATCAATATATACCTATTACAGTTATTATACATCCCTCAAATAAATCATCTTATTCCAAGGTTGGAACAGTCATAAAAACTGTACAGACTCCTATGCAACTGTGGATTACTGGAATTATAGAATCATTTTGTGATGATGATGTGGCTATGGAGGTTAGTTTGTACATAATTATGCACATGCAGTAAATAAATGTACTTTCTGTTACAGGAATTGAATATAGATTGGTCTGGCCCAGTACCTTTTGAAGACCAATCAGTGATAGTTCCAGAGTGTACCATTGATCCAGCAATTGCCGAAACTATGAAGATTTCATTGCAGTTATAGTGAGGATGAAACTGAAACACTGTGCACATACATAACATTAAGAGATTTGAGTTACAAAATTTTAAAACAAAAATATGTAATACTAAATAATGTCATAACAAAATTATTAATGATGTTTAGTAATACTGAATACATGATAAGTATCATTAGTATCAATCTGCCCAAAACCACCATGTCCCTTAAAAGATAAAGTCATCCTTTCCTTGAATTGATCATAGTCGGTATAACATACAGGTAAACGTAAATTTAATTCACATGTAGTTGCAGTGGCCAGAGTATCATTGGATCCACGAAGAAAGGTCAACTTAGGAATCTGATTATAAAATCCAGTTGGTTTGCAGTCACAGCCAGTAAAAAAAACCAGCACATCCTGCAGCGTAACATTTACAGTGCTTTCTGAAAAGGAAAAATAAATACCATAGTTTAGCATGTAGATAAGTGTCTACCTTCACAATCATCAAGGAAGTGGACAAAGTGCATGTTCCATAACATATTTCTCCTTCTCACTCTGTTTTGGTTAAAACTGCGGTATCAGTAAGGATTCGATGTATTCTATTTAAAATTAATTAATGTGATGAATAAAATATTATTTATAACCATAATTATTAGTGTAAGTGTCTAGCAATTTATTGGTCATTTTCTAATCTCATTTCATGGAAAGAATGCAAATCTACAGACATCTAATAATACCATACCTGCACTGATGGAACGTTGTGGTTCAACATCCACAAACAGCACCTTCATTAATTCTGAGTAATTTTGAATGTAATGCTCAATGTTCAAAGAGTGGAGACCTTCAATGAAATGATCTATTTCGGCTTTCACCTTTATCAAGCAGTGGTACTTCTTTAATACATAAGAAATTTTATTCCGGTCCACTAGCGTCATTGTTGAGATTGGCTTGCTATATCCTGTATCTAGAAAAACCCCTAAATTTTCATCCTCCATTAGGATATTTCGCAAACACTGATCATCATTAACAGCTGCAATCTATGAAATCAATGAATAAATGATGTTAATGGTATGAAAAAAAAATAGAAATAAATTGACATACACTTTCTGTCAAATGTTTGACACTTGGATCCGGTATTTCTTTATCGTGTATTGAAACCAATGTGATATCCCTGTTTACCATGTAACCATATATCGCTGGTAAAAGTAATGGGAAACCATGGCCTTCTTGAACTATAGACATTGCAATCTACATTCCAATATGCTTAAACGTTTTGTTCTGAACAAATGTCTTTACAAAACCATCACCAATACAGTATTTTTCTGCAATCCCAGCACAAAACAATCTCCAAAACACTCGACGAAGCCATCCTACATCTACTCCTTCTCCAATAAATACAACATGATAGGGAGGGGGTGGTATTAAACCATCTACACTACTGCTACCTACTAGGTAGGTATAACTATTTGGGTTATAATCACATTAACAAACTGCAATGTAATCGTCACCTTTAATGTCTTTTCAGGGTTGAATTTCTTTTTTTTAGCATGAGTAAGGGCATCTTCCACAACAAAATCTCTTCGAAATTCCAATAGCAACTGGTTTACATTTAGTGATGAAAGATCAATGTCATATTCCAACTGTACATTGTTTTGTAGACTACATGTATAGGTATAATAATCATGCATGATTATTGGTTGAATGAAGCATATCAAAGCAATGATCTTTTAGGAGAGTATCTGACAATTTGAGTATTTGGTGAGGATACACTAATTGGAGAGTATAATTATGTAATCATCAAAAGTGATCAGTTCTTCATGTACATTCTGTGTGAATGACATCGGTTGCGTATTGGAAGTAAGTAATCTGCGAGAACACAATATAACAGAATAAATAATAATTATTAACACAATTTAGCATGAATCATGCTCACACTAAAGGGTTTTCATCACTTTCTATAGAATCTATGGATTGCCTTTTACTAAAAGAAAGTAGAATATAACATGCATGAAAAATGAAAACATGCCTACCATGTTGCATTACAAGTATGCAAATGTTCTTGAAGTTCATCTATGTCTAACTCTATACCACACACAAGACATTCCTGTTTGACCTGGAACAACAAAAGTACAAGTACATACATTATCATTAAATCATATTAGATTACAAGATGGGTAAATTAACTCACACATTCGTTCAAGTTCTCATCCCTGTCTATACACAAGTCTTTTTGTAATGGTCGAATATAAGTCTTTGAATTGCCCCCACAACTTCGTAAGCTACTAGGAGATACCAGTGCCACAGATGAGAGTAATATCAAGAGGCTCATGCTTCAAGAACAGCCCCACCTAATCAATGACGGGAACATTTTACTGAGAGAGTAATAACATGTTATCAAACCTCCCAGTAAAGACATTTAGAAACCATTATAAGCAGGTCAATTCAATCTATATAGTCATGGTAGAATTATAGCTACAGTTGTATAATTATAGTCATCATGACTGTTGTTTTGTGTAAATTATTATAATTATTGTTATTTATGAATTATTATAAAGAAAATGACAACTATGTAACTTGAATTTTACTGGGAGGTTCAATAACATGTTATCAAACCTCCCGGTAAAGACTGGGAGGTTTGATAACACATTTAGAAACTTCATTATAAGCAATCTGATTGGTCAATTCAATCTAGTCATAGTAGAAATATATAAACATACATCGAACCCGTGGGAAACAACAAAATTATTATATGACCATGCAATGGTGGTCACATTGTTTATCACATATGTATGATGGGCATTCATCTATATAGCACAAGCTGAAGTGCTTTGGCTATAATTAGTCTGGCGTAGCCAGACCTCCACGGAAAAGACGGGAGGGTCTGGGGACACTAGCATACCATCGTTTCTACTCGCTGCAACTGTAATTGCAGCCCAATCAGATCGCAGGCAGGCTGTCACATGATTACGTGGAATGTTAATTTGTAAGTTGAAGAGTATGGAGGTTCGAGATGTCGAGAAAGCAGCATCAAAGCAGCTATTATGCTTGGCTATTCCAAGTTGAAGGATCTACAAATGTCTGTAATAGTTTCTTTTGTCTTGGGTCGTGACGTTTTTGGCATACTTCCTACTGGGTATGGGAAACATCTCTGCTACCAATGCCTTCCACTTGTTTTTGACAAACTGAAGTCAGTTTCCTCTGGTGCTAGTATTGTTGTTGTATTAGCTCCTCTATCACTGTCTTTGCCACTCAGAACAACCAAGACAAAACATGAGACAAGTGCACCCACGTGGAAATGTTCACAACGTGGTGAAATAAGTATATTCATAATAATTTATTAAATTCCTCTAGTACAAACGATGGTATGCTAGTGTCCCCAGACCCTCCCGTCTTTTCCGCTAAGGTCTGGCTACGCCAGACAAGGCTATAATTACACTGAATAGATAGCTAATACCTTTTAAAATTGAACAAGGACAAATGATCATGAGATTAACACACCCATCAAATCCAAACACTGGAGCTAACTCCCAAATACACACTGAACAGTATCATATAGGATACTGCAATACCAAACAGATTCTTGTATGTCTTAGCTTATAACTTAAAAGCCTGGAATTCTTTTACTGGCAGCCCGAAGTGTCTTTGAGTCACTGTGACTCAATTGGACCGATTTCGCTTTCTCGTATGCTGCCACTTTCTCTTTCAAATGGAGATATGAGGAGAACCTTTCTCCAACGGTGGAGCACACAAGATCTTCTATCTCTGCCGCCATTTCACTTACTTAGAAAATGGGGGACTTCTGCATCCGGCTGCCTATAATAATTATTAATAGTGTTATATTAGGCCACCATAATTATATTCATTATTTCTTATATTCATTGTTTCTTGTACATTATTGCGCACGCATTTTAATTAGAAATTAGAAATTAGAATCGTCCGTGTCACAACCATGTGTAGTACTGTCTAAGTAGGTTGTCTCTGGAAGAAGTGAAAAAAATGTACCTAAGTGTATGTGTGGCCAATGAAGTGATCATCGTACCTTGGACTATTGTTCAGGTTGGATATTATTTTAATTCTATGTACTTCAGTGTATGTGTGACCCGCAACATAGATAGTATACTTGACTATACTGTCTATGCCCGCAGTCAAGTGATCATCGTTCCTTGTGAGGTTGAATCTTATTTTGATTTGGATGTAATCGGGCCCCTTGTGTATCGTATCGGCATTTATGCTGATAGCGTGTACAATACTGCATGGTTGACCTCTACAAACAGTTGACCTTTCACAATAATTTTACGCGTGATAATTTTGTGGTTTCAATGTTAACCTCTGTGTTTTGAATAAATGAAGGAAACATCATTGTAGTGTTTTGATACTTTCAATTAATGATTCTTTAGAAGGAATCATCATTGTAAACTTAGACTACTGTAATATAAATCATTCTTTCTTTTTTTATAGCAAGAGGATGATATTACATTTGCCTCATTGTTCTATTGAATTCAGTCTGGTGCAATCAGTACTATTGTTCCCACTGAACATTTGGCTACATCCCGACTTGAAAAAGTGTATGTTGGACAGTCCAGAGATGACTTCAGTATTGTTGAAACGAATCATTCTGTAATAGGAGTATGTGCAATGTTTGGGTCGTTTGTAAAATTTATTGTAGTTTTAGGGACAGACCTTACAGATGAGGTACCCACCTTGCAAAAACGACCAAAAGTGAGTGAATCGACAACCAGAGGTCTGCCTTCCCACATTGCTAAAGAGAAAAACCGAAAGGACCAGTTATATAATGCTATCATTGATTTATTTCGTGAACGAGGCCTGGGTTGGCAAGAACCAGAAACCTATGGAAAGCAATTTATACGTCATCTGAGTAATTTATTCTGGTACATAGAAGGCCACCATGAAGTACTTGCAAGTCGGGCCTGCCCAATTCCAGTTTACTTTTCTACTATTGTTGGCTACAACAGGCCAGAGCTTAGTAAGCATAGGAAAAGATCAATTTCAAACCTTAGCAGAGATGTACTCCTTGAACATGCCACTGTCCTACATGATTATACTATGAGCAGCTGGATTCAGCAACCAGAGTGAGAAGCTTTTAAAACAGCCTTCCTTCAGTTGATTGAAGCAATTTCTGCCTATGCTTCCTACCTAGCAATTCGTAACAAATCAATGAAGCGACATCACTCCTCTTCTGAGCCTGCTGTTAGTTTTGCTGACTCTTGTAATATACGACATATAATGAAAGGTCTTTCTTCTCCTGTGTTTTTCTTTACCTACTAACATGGTTCTAATGTAGGTAACTTTCACTTTCTTTGGAAGGCACCTGAACACATTTGTGAAGAGGCTTGTAGCTCTGAGAATTTGCATTTAGTTGAAGATATAAAAAAGGAAATCCCTGTTTTTCACACCAGAGCAATGAGAAAAGAGTTTTATCATTTATATGGTCTGATTTCACCAAAGAGTAAACCGTACATCTTGAGAAGTATATATCATTCCTTAACTGGTGATCAGTCTGGTGCAAGAACAACAGCTGAAGAGGAAATGGACCAACGTTTGTCCGAAGCCTTAATGATGGAAGATCCTGAGATAATAATGGACTTGCGTCAGTTAAACACGAATGGGAAGGATTCTTTCAGTGTGTTTTGGGATAAATGTTCAGAATATTTGTCAACTTGTACAAGTGTACACGAAAGAAGGCATGGAATGGTAACATTCATGGCTAAAGCAATTTCTGTACGTGATCTGATAGAAGAAGTTAAGAAATTGTGCCCAACTGATATCCCTATTCCTTCAGAGTCGTGGGTACGTCTTAACTTCTGTCCCAGAAACCCTCACACTCAGGCAGCAAAAAGATATACAGGTCGCTTGGAAGCTAAACACATGATTCAGAAACGTCAGTTTCGCAAATCCCATCCGGATTCACACTATTGTGTTGCCATCTTCCGTTATATGAGAGATTATGCCATTAAATACCGGGATATGTCCATATTTGTTTGTATCAATGACAAACACCGTATTAAGGTTGGTGAACCAGATTTTCCTGTGGCTGCTATAGAGAGAGGGCGGGAAGTCATTGTGTCGTTGCATGATATTCTAGCTGTCGGAGATCATGATTTCTGTAAGTTCAGTATCATACCAAGTGTTGTTTTAAATGTAGACATACCTTCTACAATCGAAGGTTCGTGGTATAGAGGAGAGGTATATATAGGGCTGAAAGATGCTATTTTCGAACCATCTTCACCAATTCGACACGCCACAGAATTGTACAAATGTCTAATCCCTAGAATGGAAAATCGTCATATCCTCTGTATATTCTGATGGTGGACCGGATCATAGACTAACATATTTAAGTGTACAGCTGTCATTGATTGCTTTATTTATCAACCTCAATCTCGATATATTGATTGCTTTATTTATCAACCTCAATCTCGATATATTGATTGCTGGACGGACTGCACCTTCACACTCTTGGGCCAACCCCGTTGATGTCCATAATAAATTTAGGAATTCAGTGCATTGGAATCATGAGAGAGAGAATGGGAGAAGAATTCGAGACATGCCTCCGAAAATGCAACAGTCTGAAACACATTAGAAAGGAATGTTCTGACTTCAAAGAAGATGTTAGAAATTCCTTGGCACCCACAAAAGAGCTCATTGCAAGTGTTCTAAGACGACTGCAACTAAAGGGTAAAAACTTCCAAGTGTTTAGCAGTGCATCAGACAAAGAGATTGAAGATTTTTGGGATGTTCTTCTTACGATTGAAGCCTCCTTAACCAGATGTGATACAACTCAAGTGTCCCTGAAGAAGTTTCATTCTCTTCAATATTTTATTTCACACTGCTGTACTTTTAATAAGTACTCGTTGACAATTAAGAAATGTGGCAAAAAAGACTGTTCTTGTTGTTCTCCAGTTAAGATGCCCCTAGAATCTTTTTCAGGTCAGTTTTGATTTGTGGGATAGCATTTTATTTAGATGTGTGTTTATGCATGTATAGAGTATACATGTATTTTTTTCCTAGCCCATTTTCTTCAAGTTATTTTAAGATTACCAGTTTAGTTGTGTGTGATGTGCATTTATTCTGTCATAGATTTAGTATAGCTTGTAGTACAATAAATTACTTGATGGATAGTGAAAATAAGTAACTTTCAACATTCTTTTGTTTTTACGTGTAAATGGTTTCTACCTCCTAATTATTTGATGCTAAACTTAAAGGTTTACCACCTAAAGAAGTCCAATGTGAATAATCAATAAAGCCACACTTCAGCAGCATGGTTATACTTTCAACTAGGTCTGCAATGAATGGTATTTGAATATTTGTTTAGTTTAAAACAAGCGAATCTCTGGGTAGTTGCTTAATCTCAGAGAAGTATTTATCACAACTTGTATGTAGTGAAGAACTAAATATCATGTATTAGCTCACCATTTTGCTGTAAGCAATTACTAATTACTATAGATACAGCCGAAATGCTGTACAATACTCTATAAGCCTCTAAACTGCAGATAACCTGCCATTATAATTTCATACATTTGGTTTCAGTGCATGTTTAATAAATATTAAAACAATATCAAATACTAAAACTTCTTCTAATAATACAAATATTTGAATGAATTGATATTTGTTGCCCTACTTTGAACTGTATAATTTTGTGCTGCATGAATAATTATGCTATCCTTATATATTGTTTAAGGTGTACATAAACTACCTGACCCTGTCCTCAACGAAGATGGACATTATGAGCCTTTTGAAACAGTTTATGGTGCTGTTACTTCCAAGAATGATCATCAAATTCCATCAGTTGGAAAATTTAAACAGCGAAAGAGTCTTCCTTTTAATGTCACCCAACAGCACGTAAAAAATGTTAATCTGGTAATCGAATGTGAGGAATGTGAAATGTGGAGACTGCTTTTGTCGAAAAGAAAACTAAGTCCACAAAGCTTTAAAAAGCTGGAGAAAATAATAGAAGATATGTCCTATACTTGTGGTGCTACATTTGAAGATATTACTATGCCTGAGGGTCTTGAGTCCGTTTGCATCAAAGTCCATAACTGTTATGACCCAATTGAGAAATTATATTATTCATGTGGTTTTGAACCAATCTGTATCTACTGTGGCAAAGTTGAGGTCCAGGTACATGCAGAAAATTACCCTCAGTGTTTAGATTGTACCTCTAGGCCTGCTACTAAACGACACCAGAGATCCATTCGTAAATGAGATACATTATAATTGTATTTGTTAAACTTCAAAATTTTTTGAAATTCACTACAAAAAAAAATACAAATTTGTATTATAATTATAATAATATTATTAATAATTAATAATCACCGCCCGCCCGCGTCATGAATTAAATTTTGAGAAACAATGAATATAATCATGGCTGCCTTACAGATCTGGAAATACTGGTTATAACATCTTGTGGCTACACGATGTTATAACCAGTATTTCAACATCACAAATGCAAGCAATTACACTGCGCCTTAGTGATATTCCCTGAGCGAAAATGTCTGAAACGGGTTTATCTGCTTCTAATAGTCTCTTCGACGTTAGAAGACAGAGTGAATTACCTTCTCCTCAAGAGCTGAAAGATTTCATTGAATGTGGCCAAAGAAACCCTTCGGTGATTGCTAAAGAGAGAGACACTTGTCATTGTTGCTCATGGAGTTCAAAAGCAAAGGCTTATAAGAATCTTTTTGGCGTTTCAATATCGTGCACGATCGTCTCCGGTGTTTATTTGGGAGTGGCCAGTTTGCAGAGCAGTGTCAATGAATCTGGAGGCATTGGACTTGCTTCACTAACTATTGTTAACTTTCTGTTCATTTTTTCTGGCTTTTACACTTTGGCAGTTATTCGTCTATTTGGTACCAAGTATACACTTATTGTAGCTTATATAGGAATGTCAATGTATACAGTTGGTAACTATTACCCAAGTTGGTATACTTTAATACCTGCAGCTGTGTGTATTGGAATTACACTTGGACCTTTATGGGCATCATTAAATGTACATGTTACTTCAGTAGCAATTCAATATGCATCGGCTAGTGGACAAAAGCAACCCCATGTTGTAGCATTCTTTCTAGGTATTTATACAGGAATTTTCAAAATGGCACATATTCCAGGGAATATAATTTCCTCTGTAATTCTGTTAAATGGACGTGAAGAGAATACATCCATCATAGACACATCTCTAGGTGATGTATGCAATAATACTGAAGCTGCAAACTTGGATCGATTGTATTTAAACATCCTTCTATCAGTTTATGTTATATTTGACATTGTAGCTATTATTCTATTGATATCATTTGCAGATCATCTTGGTACAGACACCAAGTTCCTCTCCCTTACTAGAATGTTTGAACTATATGTTAAGAAACCATTTGTTGCTACATTAAAAATGATGCTGAACTGGAAATTGATTCTTATACATCCAATGAGTACTCTTGATGGATTTGTAATTGCATTTAGCCTTGGAAATTTTACAAAGGTATCCATTTCTTAGCTTGCATATGTATACACATATATGTTTATCATAGGTATATGTATCAGACTGTATTGGAGTTCATAACGTAGGATTCTCAATTGCAGTATATGGTTTAGGTAGTACATTAATGGCCTTTTTTGCTGGTCGTTTTGTGAAATATTTTCCACAGTATTTTGTTGTGTTCTCTCTTGCCGCTGTCAATCTAGGTATAGTAATATTCCTTCTCTTGTGGGACAGACAACCAAGTTATTTTGTGTCATTATCAATTGTTTTTGGATGGGGTCTTTGTGATGGGACCTGGGATTCAACGTCTTCATGTGAGTGATTGAAAGGTTTTAGTTATAGTCAAAGTACAGTAAGAATTGTTATGATAATTATTATGGATAAAACATAATGAATGACATGTATGAGCTCATAATCATATGATTATGAGCTCATACATGTCATTCATTATGTTTAGTAGATATATATACGATTTAAAAGCAATATGAATATGGTTTATAATGTTATAATTGTACACCTATTTGGAGGGGTTCATGCTATTTTGCATCCCTCAGGTTTCGCCCTCTGGATCTAAATAGCATGAATCCCTCCATAATATATTTTATTAAGGTGGCGCTATAGCTTGGTAACTATATTCATAACTTATTAAAGCTACTATTACTTTATCAAACATATTGTAGCTACATACAAGATAGCTATTCCTTTAAAAAGGTCTTGGGAAGGCCTTCTTTCAGCTAAAGTTTCACAGCTATCCAATACTTATAAACCAAATTACAAAGAGCTGGACATCTGCCTTTTGTATTTTCATAGTACACTACAAAAAAAAACAATTAAAATAACTGATTTAGTGGTTAGTACAGTTCCAAGAATTTAACAATTAGTTGGTTGTTGGGAATACATACATCTTATACCACAGATACTTATTTATTCAATTATAGTTGATTCACTATAAGTTTAGAGTGCTGTCTACTCACATTTTATGTCAAAAATTTAGTATAATATATACTAAAGTACATGTAATTGTATAAGGCCATCAAAAAGGTTCGTTAACCAGCAAACACATAATTTAATTTATACCTTCCAATACATTATATTATAGTAACGTACATGTATGTAGCCACAACATCCTCTATGACAATTGACAATCTAAATTGAAACTCATGCTATTCCTTGAAACTGTACTAACCAATAAAATGGTTATTTTAACGATTATTTTTTGCAATGTAGTGAAACACAATGCATGCTAGTTTTACAGTGCTGAGTACTGATGACTGAATTGCTTACCAGGCAGTTTGTTTGACACTATGCTATAGCATTCATCAATCTCGTGTTAATTTTCTAATCTTGTCATGAAATTTGTTCAGTTCTTCATGTGAATTTCCTTATGTAACTTCTGTTTTGTTGACCTAAATTTGGCTCTTAAATAATGAATAGATTAAATGTTCACGGCAAATTTAATCCAGTTTTTGCGTCTATACATGAGTGTCATGAGTGAATATACTGCACTTAAAAACAAGTGTATATAGAGAAAAAAAAACATCCCTATATTTGCTTTGTGATGACTATGTATTAAGCAATGCTGATGGCACTAGTGTCTCTACCTTTCTGTGTACTCGAAAGCTGGGGCTTGAAGAAGTAAGTGTAAGCCTGATTGCAGTCTATATATATACACAGATCTTTGATGAACTGACTGAAGTATTCCTACAATGATGACTTCCTCATATCTGAAACTTAACAACTTATTATACTTACTTGTTAAAGATTCTTGCATAATATTTATACTGTTTCTCTGCTATATACAACAGTTATTAGCAGTTTATGAATCTTCCTGGCTTGTCTGTAGCTCGAAGAGCCTAGAACGCGCGTTCTTTTACGAGCCACGCCCATTAATTGACCGAGCCCCCCGGGAATGACGCAACTTCCTTAACTACGTATACAACGCATAGTCGCGCAAATGACACAAACATATATATAATTATATATATATACATTAAACCCCGTGGAAAGCAATTATAAGGATGGCCCTACCGGCCATAAAACCCAAAAAAATGTATATTGCTTAATTACTAGACTACTTTGAGTGAGCACCTTCTAACACTTTTTTCTCATTCAATAGGTTTAGTAATGTTAATTAATTGTTTTTCATAACTATTATTACCCTCGCCGCGGCGTGGTGTAGGCCGAAGGGTACGGTAATCGTTTTGTCTGTGTGTCTGTTGTGTGTCTGTTAACATTTTTTCTGGAAAAATAAAAACATTGACATTTCAAAAGGGGTACTGGTAGACTTAAAATTATACAAGGAAAAAAAATAACGTGGGAATTTTTCTAAAACCTTTCGGTTATAAAGTTATCACAATTTTTATAACTCACGGTTACTGTTTCCAGACTTGAGAAGACTCTTGGGGGCATCTGGACACATCAAAACATAAATACTCCTGTATCGTGACTATCGCTAGAAAGCACTACATAATACAAACAAAATGTGGGTAGTGGTTGCTACAACATCGAGCATTGGCTCCAAGCATTCTCCATTACTGTCAAGCTCCGCCTATTTCACATTTTAAAGTCATGTGCTGTGCACGTGACTCGAACATCAGCACCTTTCTAGGCTCCCTTTGTAGAACATTTCACAAGACTCATTGAGGATCTTTCTTTCTTCTTTGAAATAAAACAGAGACTAAAATGTAAGGCTGATAGTATAGACAAGAAAGAGACTGGTATTACCGTATAATCTATAAAGTAGTAAGTACTGACATGTTAGTTTATATATGTATATATAACTAAATTAACATGCCAGTACAATTTTATTACTTTATATGTTTTATATAATTATACACATAAACTAAACGATCTGAATTAAGCATTCTCATTATACAAACGAGCAATGATACATAATAATTAAATCTTCTTCACTCAGTAAATCCTTGATCGATTTTACTAATTGCTTGGGGCTCAATCAAATTATTTGTGAGTCTACTCATTTCTCACACTTTGGTTCTCCTTCTCTTATTGACCTAGTGTTTGTCTCTTCTAATCTTTCTTGCCCTTCACGTGTTCTTCCTCCAATCTCTTCTTCTGATCATTTATCTATCCTCTTTTCTCTGCCTCTAGTTCGAAAAGATCCTGACCCTCGTCCAACCAATGGCCGCAAAGTTTGGCTGTACAACAAGGCTGACTTTTACTCAGCCAACTTACTTCTTTCCTCTATTTCTTGGAAGTCCCTTCTTTCTCAGACTGATGTAAATTATTCATGGTTGATTTTTAAAGGAATCTTCTTAGATGTTATGAAACGTACTATTCCCTCTAAGCTAGTTTTTCATCATAAATCTCCCCCCTGGTCTAATGACCATCTTTTGGCATGTATCAAGAGAAGGCGTCGATTGTTTTCTCTTGCTAAGTCAACCAAGTCTTCTTTCTTGATGTCCCTTTATCAGTCTTGTAGAAACAAAACTTTATCTTATCAATGTTTCTTGAAAGCTGCTTTTTTCAACCGTCTTTCTTCCACTGGTAGTAAGTCTTTTTGGTCCCTCCTCAACAAACTTAAAACGAAGCCTATCATACCCAATTTCATCCATAATGGTTTATCTATTTCTACTCCCATCTCCAAAGCTAACTTTCTTAAGGATTTCTTTTGTCGATGCTTCAACTCTTCTACTGCTCCTTTGTCTAATGCCTTCATTCCTTTGTCTCCTATTTCTTCTATTTGTCCTCCTGATCTTTGTTCTCCTACTGATATACAGCATCTTATTTCTCAATTACCCTCTCGCACCTCCACCGGTCCTGATGGTATCTCTGCCACCATGCTAAAAAATACAGTCCTTTCTATATCAGAACCTCTTACAATAATTTTTAACTGTTCAATTATGTCTGGAACTTTCCCTGATGAATGGAAGACTTCCAACATAGTACCTATTCCTAAAAAATCCTCTCCTTCTGCACCCTCGACTTCAGACCTATTTCTCTCCCTCTTACAAGTAAACTTCTTGAAAGACATCTTTTTAATTGGCTCCAGAAGTTCTGCGATGCCAATAACATTTTGTCTTCCTGTCAGTTTGGCTTCAGGCCCCACTTCTCAACTGAATTCGCTTTATTAACTACAACCAATTTATGGTTTTCTCTCCTCGATTCTGGATCTTCTATTTGTGCTATTTTCTTTGATCTGCAGAAAGCTTTTGACTCGGTGCCTCATGAACCCCTCCTAGACATTCTTTCTAAGTACAATTTACCTTCCCACATCACTAGATGGTTTAGAAGCTATCTAACATGTCGCTCTCAATATGTAGTAGTTGATGGGTCTGTCTCCTCTAAGCGTATGGTTACCTCTGGTGTCCCCCAAGGATCCATACTCGGTCCTTTATTATTTATCTTATACTTAAATGACATTTCTACTTTACCGTTTCCTTCTTCGATCTCCCTCACTCTTGATGCTGATGATATTCTTCTTTCATACCCTTTTCAATCTTCCTCTGATTTCTCACTGGCTCAAGGCAGTATTGATCTCTTGTCATCTTGGCTTAAGTCCAGATATCTTACTATTAACATTTCCAAAACCAAATACATGATAATTTTACGTAAATCCTCTTCTTTCTTATCACTTCTTCCTTCCTTACTCCTTGATAATTCTCCTCTTGAATGTGTTTCGAACTTCAAATATTTAGGTGTAATCTTAACTTCACAACTCTCTTGGACCTCATATCGATCATATTTGCTCTAAATCTAAAAAACTTTTGGGACTTCTTTTTCGTCAGTTTTATTCCCTGTGCTCACCCCATGTTCTTCTCAAACTCTACTTGTCTTTAGTTCTTCCTCATCTCACTTACTGTTCTTCTCTTTGGGACCCTTATTTTAACTGTGATATTAAAAAGCTCGAGAGTGTTCAATTCTTTGCTCTTAAACTTTGTTCAAAGCAATGGGATTGTGATTACCAATCTTTACTACTCTCTTTTCACTTACCTTCTCTTCTCTGCCGTCGCAGATCTTCCAAACTTATTCTCCTATACAAGTTTATCTATAAAATCTTATATATTCCCAGTCACTTCATCACATTTCAACCTAGAACCTCATATTCCCTCCGGTCATATCACCCCTTAAACCTCAAGGTTCCCTATACTCGCTCTTCCTCAACCTTTCATTCCTTTCTTCCCAGTACTATCTCCCTCTGGAATTCTCTTCCTGCCCCTATCAAATGTGTGAACTCCATCAAATCAGAACTTTTAACTTTTTTAAATTCATCTTAATCATTACTCATAATTATATAACCAACTGTATAACATATAATTATATGCAAATCGTATTAATATTGTTTTAACTTTCATGTACGTTAGGTACTCTTTATATTAGCAATAGCTATTGAGTACCATTGTGTCTTATAAAAAAATAAAAAAATAAAAATAATAATAATAATAAATAATTATTATAAAAATTATTTAGAAAAAAAAGTTATTGACTTTGCCAAATAGGCGAGGGTCCCAACCCGACGGCGCTCGTTATTATATTATATAGCTTTCATAATGCATGTTTTGGGAATAATAATTATCCCAAATTTAATTATTAAGACATTTTGTGTGGGGGGAGCGCTACAACATTTTCACCACTATAACTCTCATATTTTATATGACTCAACATTCTAACTTATTTTGTGGAAAGAAGAGTCTTTAACAAACCCATTGATGATTTATACTTTGCTATCAGCAAGAAGAGAGAAAGGGGAACGTTTGTAGTCGACGGGCAACGCCCACTTTTTGTCTAGTCTGTACGACGCCTGAATTTTAATTAAAAACCATGACTTTTAATTAACTCACTTAGTTATACAGAAGACCTTATAAGAAAACCATTGATACCAAAAACATGCTTCGTTAGCTGCAGGAAAGCAGCGAGACGAGTGTTTGAAACTGTAGTAGTCAGCGGCGACGCCCATGTTTAGCGTTTTTATCGCTTTTGTTTGGCCTAATTTCAACTAACTAAATGTCTTCTTCGTAGTGTGTGCTTGTTAGTTTTTTCTGTATTTCTGTATGCATTATTCAAAAGTTGCATAATTATTTGCAACATTCGTCGGTGAAGGGTTAATAATAACTTTGCTTTCGAACAGAGAGTCTGGCTCGCGAGACTAAAACAGCAACACAACTGTACGCGTACGTATAGTACCGGTACGTACGTACGTACGACCATACAGTGGGAGGGGTTAACCTTCGCGCGCAAAGTCAAATTCTGCCCATCCTCCTTACGACATTTATCATATTTTGGGAGGTGCATTGAGTACTAGTGTTCATATTGCACTCAACATTAGAACTTAGAATAGAATCTACGTAATATTATTAATTTTAAGTAAAGTACATAATAGAGCACCAAATATTATTGTGGTACTAACTATAGCTATATCAAATAAAAAATGACAAAACTTTTAAATCAAGAGTATACACAATAAACAAGGCTGTTATTTTTCATCATTTGGATTTAGAAATTTAAGTAAAAGACGAACAAATGCCATCTCTTTTCTAGTGTTTTCAAATATCATTACATGGTCATCAGATGGACATCGAAGAAAATTTGGTGCCCATACCATGGCAATGTTATCAAGACCCATTCGTGTGTGTTCACTACTTTCAGAAGAAGTGAATTTCTATAATAAAAGATTAAGAGTCATGAAACTATTGTGATGGAGAGCAAACAGAGTAGTGACACATTAAAAGATGGATACATATAATAATAATTATTATACATCATCACATAATTATAATACCGTATAGCCTGAAATATTGACGAGAATTATGTTTGGCGATTCACTCAAAAAAGGCAATTGGCTATATCTAATATTGGCGATTTCTTCACTAGCTCGTTGTTTTTCCTCCAAAGTAAGTCCAGGCAAACCAGATTGAGAGGAGTTTTTTCCACTTTCTTGAAGTAACACAACATTCTTCACTCATATAACGTGTTACAGTACTATAGTATGCTTGTTTAACGTATAACACGTGGTCGTGAAACCACACCCTAAAATTTCAAAAATTTGCAAGCTTTTTTTTTGCCGATGTTACAGCTAATCGCCAATTCGCCAATGTTTGTTCCTCATCAATATTTCCGGCTATACAGTATATTCAAAATAATTATAATAATTAATAATTATTTATAAAATATACACTATAAAAACTGATTGGTTGTTCTAACCAATTTGATTGGTTATAATTATGAGTTTCATCTGCTTAATAGTGCTTTCTATATAAAGTAGCTAATGCTATAGATTATTTTTAATTAAAAATGCAATGTTTACTTTCCGTTGTAAACATGTTTATTATGTTCCTAAGGGGAAGTACAGATGTAACTATTCATTAGGAACATAATAATCATGTTTATGGTGGAAATTTAAAACAATCATTATATTCCCAATGGATATTATATCTGTATAATATATATATATATAACTGAAGTAAAATTGTATTCTATATTATGGGATGTACTTTGTACTAGTCCATATATACCAAGACGAAAAGCAATAAATTATTACTACTTGTAATCATTATATAGCAAGAAAAGAAATCAGCATTGGTTCATGCAGGAGGAATTGAAATAACCCATTATTTTTTACAGTGTATAATTATATATCAATGAGATTCTTAGCCAATACATTCTTAGTATTATTTGTGTACAAAGTTATGGGTGTGACTGACAAAATGACACTGTCAAGACAGATATCGCGACTCAAACTAAATCACAATGACGATATATAACATTGTTTATCAGGAATATAAACTTTCAAACTGATAAATAATTACTACACATACATCATTATTCTTTATTTCACCAATCAAAAAAGTTTTTATTATAATACCACAATACTGATGTACCCAATCCACACTAACTAACAGATCAAAAAGAAATACATAATAGATGAAATACAAAGATGGAAGAGACAGAGATGGTTGGAGAGAAGTGAGATGTTTGATGACTGAATATAATGACTGCCTCACTTGCAGAAAGTTTATAATGTAATGAAGAACTTTTTTATTAATTTCAGGAAGAGAATGCACAAGTGATATTGCATTGTTCACATGATCACAGTTGACTATACATGTGTCACTGAATTCAACCAGTCAAGGAAAAAAAGGTTACAAAAAACATGTCACAGTATTCTCTGGGACGTCCTAGATCAAGAGTCTATATAAAGTACCATATAATATTAAGTAAGACAGCAATCTCTACATCTGGAGTATGTATGTGATTGAGAATGTATCTTATTTGATTTTCAATTTTTTGATGAAGTCAACCACATGTTTTTCAGCTGTCTCGTTCAAGAAGCCTTCAATATTTAGTATCTAGGTGGGCAATTAGTTAGTAATTAAAACTAAAACTCTTGAAGTAAGCCTAATATTTACCCTCGCCACGTAGCGTAGGCGGAAAGGTACGGTAATCGTTTTGTCTGTCTGTCTGTGTGCTATCACTTTTTCTGGAAAAATAAAAACATTGACAATTGAAACGGGGTACTGGTAGACTTCAAATTATACAAGGAAAAAAAATAACATAGGAATTCTTCTAAAACCTTTTGAAACATCAAGAAAACTGTCATACTATAGCTACAACCAGCATTGGGGCATTATAGTCATATTAAAGCAACACTACATTGTACTTATGAAAAAGTACTTTAAATCCTTAAAGACAAGTTAAAGTGCCCATTATTGGCTTGTCATTTCATTTCGTTATAGTTATTGTAGTGAACCTGTGATTTAGCTACAGTTTCTTAACTAAAAGTCATAATATATTGACAAGGATACTAGTAATTTTCAGGAATTAGAGGTTCTTCCAACTCTCTGAACCATAATTTTAGCAGTGAGGCTGGAACATGAGGGTCATCTGTTGTATCAGGCACAGGATAACCTTTATCGAGATGTAACTTGAGAGCATTTACTGCATCAATATCACCAGGAATTCTAGGTATTTGGAAACATAAATGTTGATAACTTTTAAAGTATGGGCCAAATCTGTTCAACAATGGTTAGTTTGTGTGCCATTGGGAATACATTTTGAGCCAATTAACAAAGAGTTAATGCTGTTAGTGACAATATAATCATAATTAATTGTGCCATCTGGCCCAAAGAGAGAACTGTACTGTGCCAAATAAAAAGCTCTTTGGGCCAATGGTGCACCATATGAGCTTATCAAATACACCATTATACAAGTATACATGAATTCATAAACAGAATGTACATGGAAGTAAGAGTTTTGAATTACAGCAAATCTTCCTTAAAATAAATTGTGTAATTATAATTAGAGTTGCACCTATACTAGAATAAGGATCTGAATAGGTTCCTATATTGAAGATATAGACAGAGCATCAGTAAAGGCAACTGCATTGCCTATACATTGCCTATACAGCTTACACAATATTTTCAGGCTTTGTAGATACATTATTGTCAAATTACACAAGTACAATCTGAAGATGTGTGTAACCAAGGCTGAATATGCCTGTAACTACATGTACAATAGACTTTGGACTGAATGTATAGCACACAAACACTGTACCATGTGTGAACAGTTGTAAACTAGATAAATACAACTATCTATTTCACACAGACAATATCGGATCGAATCTGCATATAGGCATTTTGGATTATGAAATATAAGCATATAGGCATATAGGCATATAGGCATATAGGCAAATTGCTGTATAAGTGCAAAACTAATTTTAGTGTTACACATATATGGCATACTAAATATTTATTGCAAATTCGCTCACCGAAATATTCCTTGTGTATATGGACCACGCAATTTGAGAACTGTTTCACAAAGTTCAATCACCATCCACGGTAAATCAAGGTGTGGATGTTTCTCTTCCTGGAACATCATTACCTCTTCTAATGACATTCCAAAAACGCTTGGATTGAATGGTGCATTCTGTGAGAATTATACAGTATGTATAATTATAATTATGTACACCTCTTTATTCTATTTATGGTTTAAGTCATCTATAATTCGAGATAAAGCTACCAACCACACAAGAAGTTAAACTAGATGTGTTCAGTGAAGTAAGCAACTAGAAAGTACTGTAGACTGACATGTATATTGTAATAAAATGATTAAAATGTAATGCTACATAAATGCTCAAACACTTCTGGAGCAACAGTAAAACCAACAATTTATCCAAATATAGGCTTTACTATAATAGCAATGGATTCACGAGCTAATGTACTAATTAACAGTAATAATTATGAAGCAGTATTAGAAACAAGCATTCGGGCAGTTGCAAATATCATAATAATAATCTATTAACTTTAGCATGCTTTATTTCTTCAAGGGTAGGCTTCTTCAATCCTTTCTTTGCTCCTGACTGTGTCATTTTCTCAACACGTTTGTGACAATATTGAGCATATACTTCAACAGGTACCTATGTAAAAAATATCATAAAATACAGCAATTATTAGTCAATTAATATATAGGTCCAGGATATAAACAACACGTTTATACACTAACTATTGTAATAAGTAACGTGTCGATACTGCAACTGATAATTTTCTAGCTAAAAGTCATTACAAAAAATTTAAGAAGATGGAACAAAATAACTTAAGTGACAAATAGGCTGTTGGAGTTTCTCAACACTAAAAATAAATGGACATTCATGACTACTACACAACAACAGTAGCCACTTATTATCAACCTCACAATTGTAGCTACCAAAAATATATATACCAAGGCAAAGGTTTCTACTAGATTTATCAAACTGAGTGATATTCTTCATTTTATTGTGAGAGCATTGTGAGAACATTCTAAGGCCAATTTCTTTAAACATGGGCACATCTACAGTCATGTAGAATTATATCTGACTGTATATTACACATGTGAAGCAATAGGACTTCAAATGCTTGACTTACTGGATAAATATTAGTAACATAATGAAACGGTAATTCAGGCATGTGCACTAACCCCAAGGTTCTCAGGTGAAGGTTCAACATGCTTCCATAAGTATCCTTCTAAGTATGATCGGAACTTCACAGTTGGAGGAAACATCGCTAAACATACAGTAAATAAATCCCAACCTCGTTGTAGACTCTCTCTATAAAGGAACATAAAGGCAAAGCATACATAAAAATTGTTAGGGCCCACCATTCTCATTTCGTCTAATCCTATCATGTTTGCACTTCTATCACAGTTCACTTAAAATTTATTTTTCAATAACGACAGCAAAATGTTTGTAAAAGCCAATGCAATAAATGTGAGATCGTAGCCTCCAGTCTGCAGTTGAGAACTAACATATAGCTGTGTTTTATGTACATGTATATCCCAGAGAAATTTGGAGTCAGAATGAAAGCTTAATAAATAAATAGAATTCACAGAGGTTTTAATAATGACACTAAATCCAAAGATAATCACGTGAATGGCAGCAGATCAAAGCAATATCTTAGTTAACATAAAAGTATTATCAGTTTAGAAATGCTTACAACACTAAAATGTTTTAATATTATTAGACGAAACAAGATTAGACGAAATGGGATTTCATGAACAGTATCAAAATCCAATTAAAATGAGAATGAATCAGATATACAAATAAATATTACTATGGATGTTGATTGATATTCACAAAATGACAGATTTGCATCAGAAAGAATTCAACAAGCCACCGAGCAATATTTTGTAGATAATTTTTTGTACAAAAACTATTTCCTGGACTTCTTACGCTTTAGAATTTCCAGTTGTTTGTCTACAAAGTTGAATATATATCTCATCTCTCAATCCTTTCTTCTCCCAGCATTTAGATACAATATGTAGAGCTAGTTCATCTTTTCCTTTATGTTTACTTTTACGGTCTCCCATGTATTGTAAAACCAGTGGGAACAAATAGTCAAGGAAATCTATCGTGTATAGTAACAACATACAAGAACTTGTATATGTATTGTACATAACTATACTACCAAATATAGATGCTTATTTATTAGGATATGTTTAAAAAGATCAATGCATTCCTTCCTTAACTCCTTGTCTCTTTGTAAAATCATTGGTCGTTTAATAGGATCCTGACAAAAGAAAAAAAAGATTGTATCCACATACAGGTAGAGTATATCATAATTCATAAACAGAAGCATCAAGTGCCACGCTCAGGTAATTAGCATATTAATGAGTAATCACTTTTATTTTGATATTTATAACTCTAAATACAGAAGTTCTTGTTGCTCTTGATGGCTTAGTGCAGGGGTGTGGAAACATTGAGCCAACTGCCGGACATTTTGGCCTATTTTTGCCACTCTTGTCCTGCTCCCCATATACTTTGTATACAGTTCAGTTTCGTTTTACCGGACATTCACTAGATTTATCGGACAATGTCCTGCATGACTGGCTGTTTCCACACCCCTGGCTTAGTGGCTAAGCTCTACACATAGAATTAATCTTGTGTTGATAGCGCTCTTCATTTCATAGCAATTCCATGTTGCTTCTTTCAGATCGAGTTAACTTATTTAATGAATCTTCCACAGCTACAAATTAAGAAACTTGTTTTACTCTCATTACATACCTTAGTCTACACAGAAACAGTCTCCTTTTAAATGTGCAGCTTCTAGGATGTACTGTGACTGATTGACATTCAATAAAAAGAAATATTAGACCGTTGTTAAACACTTCAGCCTTCCAGCTACAGGTTTTCAAACTCAGAGCAATATAGTGTGTGGATAATAAAAACAAGTTACCTACAGTATATTACAGTAATCAGGAACGTGTAGTAGTTAATATGCTAATTACCCAAGTGCCACCTCAAGAGTGTGAATATATATACCAAGTGATCAAATTTGAAGATTAACAAAATAATAATTTAGTGTAAAACAATATGAATGAATTACACATGTGTTTACCTTTGTCCATGATAGCATGTTAGCTATAGTAACTTTCTTTCTGAAAAATCCTCTTTTGTGTTGTTCGAACTCACCAAATCTTTCTAAAGATTTACCAGGTTCAATCTATGATTACAATTATACGAATCTAATACATATAATAATGTGCACAGAAGTGTGCAAAATTTTAAATATGCATTGTTTAATGTAAATGAAACTACGTGTATCAACAATTGTGTACACTTCATATAATCATTAATATTACTATACAACCAGCTATGAAAAAGCTAACAATATGTAATGGTCATTCATGTTTACTATGACCTCAGAAATATGTTCATAACTTTAGTTTGGAATGATCAACAATTTTTATACATGTACCTTCACCATTTTCATATAATAATCCTTCCTGTTCTTTTTTGTGTATGTTGAGTTTCAATCCATTGCTTCATTATTAAGTTACAGTATAATAATTGTATTAACCTTATGACATTAAACTTTACATTCTAGTACGTATAAAGTCATCACATCCTAATTTTGAGGTCATCATGAATTTGAACAGACTTTAGTAATGTGTTTTTGAAACATACCTGTAATGAAACAGAACGACTCATTTTAGTAGTATGAAGACCAGGAACTACTGGAGGAGTAGGAGCAGGAGGAATACCTTGACTCAACTTTCGTTTATGTGACTAGAGGAGTAGACATACTCATGTTATATACTCATTTTACATACATATGGAGTACACTTGTACCCCTAAACACATTACACTACTTGCCTATGGATGGTTACTGTACATGATGTTATCCGAGATGTAGATAGAAAGAAAGAAAGAAAGAAAGAAAGAAAGACACCTGAGGCAATGGAAAAATGAAAAATGAGAGTTGCCTCAGGTGGGATTCGAACCCACGACACTCTGCACTCCGGACAGATGCTCTACCAACTGAGCTACACGTAATCCTTTTGTTTGTCTGTGTGTACATGTATTATTAAATTTTCTGAAAAACTAAGAACATTATGTTTTTGAAAGAACTATTGGCAAGCTTCATATTATACAAGGACAGAATAAACAATAGACTTTTTCCAAAAAAAGCATTGGTAATGAAGTTATTGCAATCAGTTATAACTTAATTATGGTTACAGACTCCCAACTTTGAGATTTATTCACAAACATAATTGTGGTTTGGGTTGTGCATTTTAATGGAATCGATATCTTCATAACTGGAACAATTTGAATGGTACTCATTATTATAGATAATTCAGCCTGTTTTAGGCAGATAAAGTTGTACATGTAGTTATTGTATAACAAATATTTTTAATGTACATGTACATGTACCTTGGATTTTCCAAGAGCTCCTGCATCAATTGTACTATATCCACTGTGGATAGTTTTCCCTTTAGATTTTGACTTCTCACTTCTTACTCTACGTGGACTTACTGGCACTGCCTGGAGGTTAAACACTTCTTAATACATAACAATTTTTTTACTAAACACACAAGCTTTTTATTTAAGCTTCTACTCTAATACAGCAATTCTATCTAAGTTCCATTCCATTCACAATGATTATACTTGTACAGGTCTTTTTTAATTTTCACCAAATCAGATCTAAATACTACAAATATGTCAATAGTAGCCTCAGAATCAATCTCAAAGAGTCTACAATTAAACATTTTTATTGGGAAGGGGGCCGGGGCATACCGGCCATACCCATATTCCCCTGGTTGTGTTTCTGCTAATACCACTGCTCTATCAAATATTTACTAACGTACTTATGTACTTGTATATGAACAAGACAATTGATTTATACATTACCAAATTTCCAGTGTTTTGGACATCTGACACAGATAGAATCAAAAAGCTTTCTAATCTCTCTCTCTCTTCTTGCGAAACAGCGTTTGTGGTATCAGATACTGGACGAGTTTCATTTCGATGTTTGGGTATAGAGGTTCGTCGCTGCAAAGAAATAAAAATATCAATAGTGGAGTTATTTCATTTTTGAATCTATTTTAATTTACATACAATACTACAAAGTACATACACTATAAAGTATATTGTTCTGCACTTCTGACACCATGTATATGTACATGATCTCGTAAAAATTGACAGTATTTATAAGAGTACAAAGCAACTAATCTGGGAGTGTAGTGAAATCTCAACCTTAGTTTGTATATATATTTATATATGTATATGTGGTTCTGTCACGATTAGGAATGCAATAATTAAACGTACGACCACAGGCATGTTAATTCATAGACCGTGTGTACTGTTGATGCTCTAATGTAGAGACGAGTGAGGAACCTACAAGTGAGGGACCTAGCTACACTGAGGAAAAGGAACCGAAAAGTGGGAGTTACAGAAGAGGCCAAGACAGAGGAGAAATTAAGAGGTAGAGACCAGAAACAGCGAGATCTAGATGAGAGTGAACGAGAGGCAAGACAATCCCATGTATGTTAGCAACATCACAACTATCACAAGATGACAAATCACTTAATTCTCTCTTCTTTCCTGCCATTATGAGTGTCAAAGACAAATAAGTATACCATTGTGTGACTAAAACCACACCTTTCTGGATATTAATTTACTACTACAGTTGAGTGCGAGCGAGGCAGTCCTGTGCATACATATTCCTAGTATATGTGACCGAATTTGCGAAAATCAGGCTTATGGGATAAAATTTGAAAATTGATTTTTTGTATTACCTGAATAGAGTATTCAATTAGCTTTAGAATGATATATGATACATCCCAATCACGCAAAAGACAAAGCTACAGCGCGGGATTAAACCGTTGTAGTCACAAATCCTTCATTTTGAGAAAAACGCAATTAAATCAATTATTTTATCATTAAACGTAATGGCTAAAAACTTTTTTAGGAGTGGCTAGCGAAGCACAAAAATGTCTCCAAACTTCTCTAAAGGTATGAGTGAATAGGTAAGATGTCAATGAAGCATTTTATGTAGTAAAACAGTGATCACCCAAGTAAGCCATAACTGTCTATTTTCACTCGTATCTCAAAATTAATAATTATCCCATAAGCCTGATTTTCGCAAATTCGGTCACATATATATAATTATATATATAGCCCACACGCCATCTCTATGGCTTTCCAAACGATCAAACTATAATAATTATATATTTTTTATTTGTGTCATATATGTTTTGTATTTGAAAGTTGTGTCATTTTGGGAGCATGGTTAATTAATTATAGGCATGGTACAGACCAGCTTGTGGAAATAGATGTTGTAGCTGAAATGATTGCAAAACTTATAGATTTAAATAGTAAGACACATGGAAATACCAGTTATTGTTTAAGAGGTTGTTGGGTATTCAGTAGTGACTATTTGCCATCACAAAACAATCATAGGGATACTCTTTCTACACATCTTGTTCCACCTACTATTAATCTAGTTTCATATACATGTACATAGTATCAATAATGCATAGTCTCAATACCATTAAAATTACCTGCAATGGTGGTTCTTCGTGGATACTTGGTGTATTCTGAGAATTGTCATCAGTTTGTTGGATGAGATCCAAAGAATCCTGTAAATATAATGATAATATTCTCAAGAAATCTCACCTGAGCTGGAAAACATACAAGTTAATTCTGATGGTATTAGGCCAAAGAGAAAAGAGAAAAGCTAGCAGTCATTGGGGACATATACATGTGAGGATTGGTAGTTGTCTTGTTGTCACAGCTCAATCACTTGTACATGTAGCTAATATCAGTGGCAAAGTGCAAACTATTATGTTACAAAATACTGATCACTATATTAGATCTATGACTTCTTCACTAGTGATGCTCAACAGTTACCAAGCTGAAATATTATAATACAGTAGATGTAGATATAAATATACATAATCTTGTAATATTTACATGTAACTCACTACATCAGTGATTATTGGATTAGTTCCATTAGTATCAGGAGATGTAACCAGTGAGTTTTTCCTCTCAGCAGCTTCAACATCAGATTCAAATTTTGAAAACCTGTTCGGGATTGCAGGTAGAAATATAATTAATGAAGATTCTACTGTGAGATCAAGTGTTCTATGACTCTAACCTGTGTTCATTGAAATCTACCGTGAATGGACTCAAAGTGTCCAGTGGTTGAGTGAATGCATCATTATTTTCTCCTCCAGAGTAAGGAAGTGGCTCTGGCTTGGAACCTCTTTCCTGTTGAGAATGGAAAGAAAAAACAGAAAGTATTATTTAAATTGCATGGGCAACCATTGTTTTTTCAGGCCATCCCTAAATAAAAAGAAACATCATGTTCTTTGATAATCACTAAGCATACACACGTACATGTATGTCAAATTGTATATGTACACTGCTAATACATAATGTCAAAAGGATACTTTATAAAGGACACACAAAGCATTTTAAATCAAAATTCTTTTTTGTGATACAAGACATCAAAAAGACCACCTTGGTCACTTTCCAGCAACAATATTTATCCAGTGCACAACTGTACATACAACACTAAAACCATTACTAAGTGTAAAAGTATAATGTAATACAATGTATGACATACAGCACGTACTGTATACTGCATTTTGGGCTTACTAAAGAGGTCTCTATTTGATTTGGTAAGTGAGTTTCTTCATGGTTTTGCTTAGTAGGAGCATCAACTGTCTCTTCACCAGTAGACTAAAGAACATAATTATACATGTACATTGTTCAGGCATGAGAGAGTCAGGCATGATTACGGAATGCTAAAGCAATAATTGTAAGGATACTTTTTATGGCCTGTAGGGCCATCCCTATAATTGCTTTCCATGGGGTTGAATCTATATATATATATGTTTGTGTCACTTGTGCGACTATGCATAATTAATGAAGTTGTGTCATTCCCGGAGGTTCGGTCAATTAATGGGCATGGCATGTAAAAGAATGCACGTTTGAGCTACAGACCACCCAGGAAGCTTCAGAAAGGATCTAAACTGCTAATAACTGTTGTATATAGCAGAGAAACAGTATAAATATTATGCAAGTCTTTTTAACAAGTATGATAAGTTGTTGAGTTTCAGACACGAGGAAGTCATCATTTAGAACCTTGAAGGAGTACTTCAGTCATTTCATCAGAGATTTTTGTATTTAGACTACAGTCAGGCTTACACTTACGTCTTCAGGCCCCTGCTTTCGAGTACACAGAAAGGCAAAGACTCTAGTGCCATCAGCAATGCTTGATACATAGTCATCACAAAGCAAATATAGGGATACGTTTTTCTCTATATATTCTCGTTTCTATTATAACTTGTTATTGTTAATCCCACTGCAAACTCCAATTACAAATATATGTATATGTTTTACAAGAGTCAACAAGCAATTTTATTCTAACTATAATATATATCAAACATGCAATATAATTGTGTGATTATATACATGAACATGTACCTGTAATAACATCAGAGGGATAATGTCAGCACTCTCAGGTTTTTCCCAAACGGTGTCTCCAGTGTGTGGATTATAATAGTAATTAGCATTACTTGATGGATCAAATAACTCCCACCACTGATTTTCAGTCATGGGTTTGCTGTGGCAACAATTTCACACAAAAACAGAGAATGCAAATACTATAAATTCTGTTTTCCAGCCTTAAGTAAATAAACAACAAATAATCTAATACACAGTCATGCTTCTTAAAACAATTCAACCATCTGGTTCAGTATTAATCCTGCATATACAAACATTTAGGGAATGAGTTGTAGTTATCATACATGTGTATAACGAATTGACGATGCTTGTTGAGAATAAATGTGAATGAACAAATGTTTACACTAAGTACAATGTAGTCACTATATTGCAATTTTATACAGGAAATCAGGTATCTAAGAAGCTTACATACATGCAGTCATCTTGGATAACAACTTTCTTTGCTGTACTGTATAAAATGGCTGAAAAGCAAGGGTTTAAACATCTTTGTTTGTTCAAATTCAAAATGTCAATACACATGTATCTACAATGTTTATTTTGGTTAATCATAATTTATTTTTGACAGTGTTTTTGATAACTCATATGGTGCACCATTGGCCCAAAGAGTTTCTTATTTGGTACTGCATAGTTCTCTCTTTGAGCCAGATAGTGCAGTTAATTATGATTATATTATCACTAACAGCATTAACTGTTCATTAATTGGCTCAAAATGTATTGCCAATGCCTTATAAACTAACCAATGTTAACCAATGCTTCAATGTACGCTAACATAGCAGCAATTATAACAAGTAGAAGTTTCCCCCCAGAGAAGTACTGCAACTTCAGATGGCCTAAACTTTATAAATTTGAAGGAAGAGCATACGCCCAGATCCCACAAGGAGTGCCATGCTTGTATCATTGATTCTTTTCTCCCTTCCGCCAAATTCCTACATGAAATCCTGTACATGTATGTAAGTGAAGCATAATCACTCATTGCTAACGGGAGTTGTACACTTTAACTAAAACATCTACATTGTACTGTGTTTTCACATGTACATGTATGTACTATATTTGGAATTGCCTACTAAGTGTGATATACATGTACATTGTTAAGTACATACATGTAGTATGGCTATGTAATCTGTGAATTATGATAGTGAATGTATATACAGATACACACAGTCATGTACATGTACATGTACATGTAGTTACATGTGTATATATCAAACAGGTTAAGTTAAGTATGAACCTGTTAGGAGGAATAGTTATTTGGAAGGGAAGTCCTCTCTTCTGTATGAAACCCTAAAACCTCTTTTCTGTGATATATAATTATGCATATATGTGACTCAATTTGTGAAACCACATTTGTGACATAAACAAATAATCACTATTCTGCCACAGAAGCCAAAGAAATTTGGCATCCAGAAAGACAAGTTAATGTTCCTCCTAACTAATAAATTCAGTTTGCTTCCTTTAGAGAATAGCCAAATAGAAAGTGTTCATTCACAACAAGTGTGGTTTTCACTAATTGGGTGACATATTGTAATATGTAAGTTTAATACTTACAAGGGCACACCATCTGGGGGTTCAAACTTCATCTCTCCAGTACTGGGATTTGCATATACTGTTTTATGAGAATCAGGTTCAATGATTTCCACCCATTGTATAGTGTCCATTATGAAACCTCAATCTAAGAGAATGTAATGATTAACAAATCAATGCAAAATTTCTTTAAAAATACTGTCCTTAAAAGTATTGTATATTACCACTACTTACAACTTATACACAACTACATGAAGTATGTTCTTACTATTGAAGTGATTGCAGTGAAGGCTTCCTACTACTTTGTCTATGGCTTCACTAGGAACATCTTCATAGTCTACACAGGCCAGAATATCGCTCAATTCTTTTCTCTGTTTTACAGGAAACTTAGTCAATGTAGTATATAGTAGCTGTTCATTTTTTAGAAGCCATATTTAACAAAGGCGTATACATGTGGGTTCTACAAATAGTAACAGACCGTCAGACAGATAGTTTGACCAATTTAATGAAATGCGTGGTTGTTTAATGCTCCTACTCTAACGCTTTAAGGTCAATGTCACTATGAGCTCCTGAATACATGTATAGCATTTATAAAAAACACACAAACACAATTACATTGTTCCTAACTTCCTATAGCCCTGTATGTTTTGCACTAGTTATGATGTACAATACATTGAAGTTTAACATAGTTCATTCATATTTGAGCTGTGCAATCTCAAACAAAAAATAAGAATAACTGTTTGACATTCTAAAATCAAATAATTATAACCATATGCTGTAATATGATACATATTAATTACACAAACACATAGAGAGACATAGAGACATATAGACAGACATATAGACAGACACATAGACAGACATATAGACAGACATATAGACAAACATATAGACAGACACATAGAGAGACATACAGATGGACAGACACATACACAGACATACATGTATAGACAGACCATAGACAGACATATAGACAGATACAGACAGACACAGACAGACATATAGACAGACAAAACAGACACATAGAACGACACACAGGCAGACACACAGACGCATGTACATGCACATCTGCTGCAGTGATGATATATGTCAACACTGAAAACAAACATCTGCCTAAATTAAACACAAGCATACATGTAGCTTATACTAAATAAGGACTACATCAAAGTTTACTTTCATTTCCATCAATAAATAAATTATTAGTAAAAACATAAGACCCAAACATAAACCTCTTTATAATGTTAATGTGTAACACTGGGTTTAAGTGGGTGCAAGTAGTCTAATGTATCTTCCCCTGTTTGAATGATGTTAGGATTATCAGCACTATACATAGGTATGTGTAGGTCCCTAATAGTTATAGTGTTACTGTACCTACATGACATACATGTAAGAGATATTCCCACATTCTAGAGTAAAAAAATACCGTGATAACACAATTGGTTACAAGTTAGTGCATGATAGGCAAGTGACCATCTTTCAGTCCATACATGATATGTAATCAGTGCATACAATAATTAACAATGTTAAAGTACATGTAATTCATTCTTAAAATGCAATGACAATTAATTACCACAGCAAATAAGGACATTCACAGCTTTGGTTATTGTTGGAAATTATAATGTACTGGCCCCAAAGCCTTCTTATATTCTATACAGCAATACCAACAGTTTCAAACTTCATATTATAAATTGTAAAGATACAATTATGATGTAGTAAAAATAGTTAAGGGATTTAATATCAAATTAGGATAAGTTTTACAAACACAGTATGCAGGTATACAAATCTTTATCATTAGTAACTTTGTAAGCAGTGATGCAGAATAAACATCAGTCCCTTTTAGTTTCATTGAGCCTGTTATCTTAATACACTTCAATCCTTACATGTCAGCATCAATGTACACTTGTTTCAGTTATGAACTGAATAAACACTATGTGTGTGTATGTATGTAGTGTGATATTTTATAATGATATGCAATTATGCATGTACACTAAAAATTAAATCACTCATAAGTCAATAGCTAATGGCAAGTAACTTGATAACTGTATTATAACTTGTTTTCATATATACTACAAATAATTAAATTATTAGTAAAAACTACTCATCAATGTTGATGTTTATATATCTGTATAAGAACATTCTATGGTTGTGTACACAAATGTATTGACATTCAGTGGAATTTGAAAATATTATAGTTATAGTTATATATAATTATACTTACTCCTTGCTACCTATTTTAATGTATGAAAGTATGCAAACTGGTCTGAATATATATATACATGTAGTATATTGATATCTGGTATTCAAAACACAGGATATAATTACCAAATGAGTAGATGTTTCCACCATGTAATATCTATCATATTACATGTATATACAGAGGAATACATTAAATATGTACATGTACTTTTTAGATATATGTATATACTGTACTATACATGTACTAAAGTTTGTTCACATTCACAATGACCTCAAGAGATTACATGCACTATAGTGTAACTCAATAATGAAACAATGGATTGAAATATGATATAAAGAAAAAAGAACTGAAAGGACTATTAAATGCGAAAAAAGATCTTTGGTCATTCCAAACTATAGTTTAGAACACTTTTCTAAGGTCATAGTGAACAACATTTAGTTTACAAGTTGATAGCATGAATAGATTATGTTCTGCAAGCGCACATAGCCTCATACCCAGGTTCTTTAAGATGGCAGAGAAAAAGAGTCTGGCTGCAACTGTTTGCACATGTGCTAATTAACTTTTTAATTTCACAAATTTCTGAGGCGACTGTGACACTATTCGTAATCTTTCCATTTCACTTTGTTGAAAATAGGTAGCATAATCAATTTGGCTAGCTTCGAGTGACCTCTGTTCTATACAGCACCTTGGATATCCTGATCTTATTTGAAACCAGGAGCAGATCTTGGCCATGTTATTGTGTACTACAAACTGACACACCCTTTAGTGACTATAGCACATGTGCAAACATTTAAATCCTGGTTCTTTTACTCTGCCAAATTAAATTGCATGGGTATGAGGCTACAAGCTAGTACAAGCGGACACTACCCACTCATTCAGTTGGTATAGAATACACTTCTATATTGTGATATGAGCAGTTGCAATATTCATTAAACACATACTGTCAACTAAATTTTGATAGCATGGGTTGAGCCAGTGTTCACTCTAGAATGTTTAAAGTGAAGGGTGACATAATTAATTAATTAATTAACATGGCCTGAGTTGCCCTCTACTAAAACCACATATATATATATATATATATATATATATCTTACCATTTGGATCACTAGAAATTAAGCACATTGGATCCTATTAACTAAAATCTTATTACTCTTGTTGCAGTAAGAATGGTACAACATAAATTTCAGTTAATAACCAAACACCACACAGAAGAGTACAGAGGGTGTGATGGACTTTAAACAACCTGGAGAGAATAATGTGTGGATTGTTGAAAACATTACTTAATCCTCTTTGTTTTCTAGTGATAATTTTAACTGTTTTATCTTGTGAAATTCCATTACTGTTTTATAAGTAGTAGCTAAATTTAATCATGAAACCTCACATTTTACTCCCACCTAGTATAATAGGTATATTGGTACTACATGAACATGAACATAGTATCAATCAGTAAGAGCTAAGCATGTACAATTACATGCATATAAACATACAATCATACTCCCTCAAGTTAGAGTACATATCAAACCATTATCAATAGATGAAAGAGCTGAGATTATACAATGAACTGAACAAAGCATTAGCAACTGCTAGCATAAATTCACTGTATATGTGTAAGTATATCACATGCAGTGCAATTTCATACAAATTTTACGTAATGAGGTTAAACTGTATTTGTGAGAGTCCCTCTACCTCAATCTGCTGATATTGATAAATAATTTAGTTCTAAAGTTCCTTTTACAATCAAATATTGGCAGGTGCTTTGATGAGACATATTGTGAACTAAATGCATGCAATTTTCTTCTCTGGATTATCAATTATTAGACAAACTGGGACTATATCATCACATGTACATAATAATTGCTTCTGAAAGCTGTACAGTAAGTATTTAAAACCTCTGTGTAGCCAGCTGATTTATGGTTAGAAAGGGGAATATTACCTAAACATAATTAATTTTTTTTAATGATTATGTAATATGTATATCATTATACTATACAGATAAACATGATTATAATAATACTATATACATAATAAAGTAGTCTCACATAGCTTGCTCCTCCCACTCTAGTGGGAGGGGCTAGCTATGCGAGACTACATAATAATTATATACTAATTATTATAATCATATATGATAGTTACACATTTATTTATTATTAATTTTTATGTAGTAAACTAATTACATGAGTGACATGTTGGGTAATCATATCTATTTTAGAATTCATGTCAAGTCATCAGATTTGTAAGAAATATTATCATGATAGTGGCCCATGAAATCTAATTTATAATAATAATATATTATTTTATTATAACATAACTTTACATTATGTACAAAACATAATTATAATTATATATTAAAATTATATATATATTATATATATATATATATATATATATGTATAGGTTATAAAACCCTACGAGTGCTATATCAGATTTATAATCACCGAGCATGAGGGCCGTAGGCCCGAGGGCAAGGTGACTATAATTCTGATATACACGAGTAGGTGTGTTATAATCAATATATTTCAGGAAAGACAAAACCTTTGTTGATGTCTGATGCTTCTCCTACCTTTTTATAGGCACTTTGGAGAAGGTAAGCGTTGTTTTCTTGTAGTCTGTTTCTACGACAGGTTTTATATCTGACCACACGGTGCTATATCTGATTTATAAACCTGTGGTTTACTTTGATGTTTCGCCGTATCGGGATATACATGTATATATATATATATATTATAATTATATATATAATTATTATATATATATATATATATATATATATATATATATATATATATATATATATATATATATATATTATAATTATATATATATATATAATTATATATATATATATATATATATATATATATATATATATATATATATATATATTATACTTTATGGTAAGGTACAGTGCTACAAAGTAACCTTATTTGGGTAAATACCATAAAAGTTAAATATTAGACAGGTGACACATTGTCACTAATTAACACTTACAAACGAGAGCCACTTTTCTTAGTTCCAACGTCGATCTTCAGAGCTTGAGAGGACATGAATAGGCGTACTCCAAAAATGGGTGTGATCGATAGATAATTAAGTTATTAATAAATTTCTATTAAAATTAAACGTAATTGGGGTGTGTCCTCATGCACTATTCCTCTGGAGGAGAATGCCAACAACTGTATCTGTTACCAAACGGTATGGATCTTCAAACGTTCAAATACTGTGTATCAATTATTTATTTGCTAGCTGAGATCATTCATCTAAGTATAAATAAATTGTTTGTAGAAGAAAGGCAGACATTAAAACATCAACCTCATCAATTGAGCTTGGCCTAGCTTGTGCAAATGCATGGTTTACTGCAGAATTTTTTTGTGGAGGGTGCTAAGTCTATGGTAGTGGATTCTGAGATATTCTTCATGAAGTATTTGTATTTAAAATGAAACATCCAGACGATGTTCTATATCAGCATGGCTTTTATTGTCCACAATACAGTACATATATACATTACAGTGTTTTTGATAACTTTTGAAGTATGGGCCAAATTGGCTCAACAATGGTTAGTGTGTACGCCAATTAACAAAGAATTGATGCTGTTAGTGACAATATAACCTGCGCCACTGGCCCAAAGAGAGAACTGTGCTGTGCCAAATAAGAAGCTCTTTGGGCCATATGACCTTATCAAAAACACTGATACATTACCTGATAATGTGATCACATCTTGCGTAAAAAATATTATTGATTTGTTTTCTTCATTCGTATTATAGGAAGATTAAAAATGTGGAAACTGGTATAGATATCAGTGTTCCTAGTTATCAAACAGCTGATTCTCCTCGTAATGTGAAAGACTACCATGTTATTGTAATATCAAATTTACCACACTTCAAGTTACCACAACATGATGAAAATGACACTGTCCAGTTTATGGTAAATTATAAATAAATTACTGGTGATGCTAAAAGTGCTAATTCACACCATTTCTATTGAATGTTAGGTTTTGCTAATGTGATTGGAGAGTGTAGTAGTACTCTCTATGTAGGGATGAGCCAGATAAAAAAGGCTGCCCAATCGTTTTATTTGTAAGCAATGAGTTAGCTAATATCTTTGCTAATACATACAACTAGGTCTATATATACACACTAGTGTTGTTTTGGCATACCAAAACTAAAACTAAAACATATTTTAGTAAGGGGGTCCAACATTTTAGTATACTAACTAAAACTAAACCAAAATGTAATATACCATCTTTACTAAAACTAAACTTCATGAACTAAAACTAGAACTTAAAATATTTTTAAGGATGTCATTTTGATAATTTCGGTTTGAAACAGTTCACACCTTTGTATGTGCCCGGATTTTTTCAACTGGTGGAGAGTCAACTGAGAGCAAATTTAGAACATGAAATATTGCTGTGAAAAATACACAATGTAGATTGTACTTATAATTTTATCATTTATCTAATTTTGTCTTACGTTTGTTCATTGTACCAAAACTGGAAGTAAAACTAAAAAAATTGTCTTGTACCACTACTAAACTAAAATGAAATCTGGAAACACTACAACTAAACTAATAAAAAAAAATTGATTAGGCTACCAAAACTAAAACTAACTAAAATTACTTTTGCTTTTAAAACTAGAACTAATAAAATGTAATCCCTATTCCCTAACCAAAACAACACTAAATTACACATATTACACACATAAAGTATAATATCGCTCAAGTGTTTTTACCACTAACAACAATACTTTATATATTGATAGCCAGACATGGTATTTAAAGTAGACAACCGTTGAGTGTTGATCTTATCATAATAAAATACATTTCTACATTTCAGAACTATCAAAGTAGTTTTAGCACAAATATAAATTCCATGGAACAATTGTCTTTCTGTTTAGTTTCTTTAACCTAGTCAAAGACTTTCGGGCACTTAATTCACAGCAATTGCTGATGAATGAATGCCATTTTGCATATAACCACACCCTTTATTAACATTAATAATTATTATTGATTATAATAATTATTATCATAATAATAACAACTCTGCAGTAATTTAAACTGTGGGTACAGTCTCCTTCTTCTGGACCCATATTCCTACAAAACATTAATGCCATAAATGAAACAGATTACTCATCTCATATTTGAAATGATGTACTTCAGTCTTATATTAACTAAGATATAGTCATTAATTTTAAATAAGGATTTCAAACCGAAATAATAGTAGGATAGAAGGATATAGGGAAATCAAATCCAAAAAGGCACAGAAACAAAATTGCAACAAAATCGAACACCACTTCCATATATCAACCCTACATATAGCTAGAGTTATAAGTGAAAGGAAGCTTTACTTGTGTAGGGTTGATATGTGAAAGTGGTATTTAGTTTTATTACAATCCCAATCTTGTTTCTGTGCTTTTTTGGTTTTGATATCCCTACATCCTCTTCCATTTTATAAAATGTTTTTATTATTGTAACTGTATTATTAAAAAGGAGTTCCAACACACTACATGTTGTATTTGTGTTGTACCATAAAAGTGTAGTGACTAAAGAGGCTTAGTGTAAGTATATCAAATGTGTGGGTAAACTCTATTTTTGTGCTTGGTACTTACAGCACCGTTCTACAAAGCTAATAGTAGTTATAACCCTTCAGAGATACTATGAAGTAGATGCTGATTCCAATTCAAGGTTTCAGCCAACGACAAGAAAAAAAAGGGGATATTGAGCACTGATTGTTTTTACTTAACACAATTGTTTGAGCTCCCCATATCACATATTATTAATTCAGAATACATGCACATTATAGAATATATAGTTGTGTAATTATGTGTATATATACTACATGTACATGCTGAAAGAGAAGTGGCTACCATAACACATACCTACATTCATAACATTTCACATAGCTATAACCAGAATAATTGTAATAATTTTTATAAAGGACAAATATTGCTATGATTGGTTTGTACATCCTGAAATCTAGCAATCTACATGTGTGTATTGCTTATAGTTTTGTTAGCCTATTTTTGTGAACTTTAACATTATAGAACTAAATAAATTTCCAAAAGTATTTTTCTTGTTTATCATGTACAACACATTCTTTAGACAGATTGCGATTATGTGAATGAACATGAGACCAATAGAATGATGTGAATATACAATGCATACGTGACAATATAAGAATGGCTCAGACCATGAAATGGTTGCAACTTATTGTGTATTATATAAAGAATGTGAACTCGAAATATCAACTGTGTTTGACCCAATAAGCATACTAAAACAATCATTCCTTTATCATAGGAATGTCCATACAATACCCAAAACAAGTGACAAACTAAAGATCAATAGCAGAAGAGTTTAATATCTCTTAATTAAGCAAGCTACATCATGTTTAGTAGCACATCTAATGTACATTACTACATTAATTGCTATTACTTGTATTTCACCAATCAATTGTGTATGTGTATTGATTTGCATTTGCTAATTCTACTGCAGGTTCCAAGAGACTATGCCGCCTTTGAAAAGCTTCAGAAAGATATACTACAACAGTTTCCTGATGTGAAATTTCCTGATCTTCCTAGGAAGTATGTTCTCTTCATGAGCGAAGAAGATGTTGACGATAGACAAGTATCCTTTGATTGTCTAATGACAGTGATTGCCAGGAATAAGGAACTGTGTACAAGTATTGCTTTGTTGGAATTTCTTGGTATTGATTTGTTAGCAGATCGCAAGTACAAAAAAAGACGGCCGGAATATTTGAAGAAACTGAAAAGCGAAAAAGAAGAGGAAGAAGCAAAGCAGAAACAACTTAAAGATGATGATTTTGATATATTTGGAGAGAAAAATGAGTCATCATCTTTACCCTCTGGTAGTGGTAGCAACTTGCAGCCATCTGAAAAATATACTGATGATGATACAGATCCTGATTTGACTGAAGACGACTTATTTGACATCATTTCTCAAACAAACCCAAAGAAGATTACAACAAAAGAAGAAGGTCACTTGGTCAATTAGTTTCATTTGCATGTTTTCCATGTTTTGCATGTGCATCACACGTATATCTAAATTTGGGATTCTCCCTCCTGCTCCTGCACAACTTTGAAGCAAATATTATTTTGGCCATTAGAATCAATTAAAACTTTTCTATGTGAGGACTACAGACTACATTATTTCACCTCAATGAAAATCTTTAAGATAAGAGTACAAAATTAAAATACGTAGTATAACATTTGTAGATATCTCTGTCATGCCTATACCACTTTTCATTATTGTAATGTAATGTATCCTTCAGATTTTGTGACCAATAATTTATGAACAAATACTTCTATGTACTTTCAGCACTTATTGAACGAGATGAACAGAGATCAGCTAAGATTTCTCTACTAGATGATGACATTGATCTAACTCCTACAATTCTCATGACAGAACATGAGAGTGGTGAGAAGAGTAACATTTTCTCTGAAGAAGATAACACAGAGTTGCTTAAGTGAGAACCTTCATGTGTGAAGTGGTGTTAGTGTTGAAACTACAGTTGAGCAATATTATGATTATAATTGTGGTATTTTTTTCCATGATGTCACAGTTTCTGAATTATCAGCACATTATGTTACTATCATAATAAATGTTTCCAGTGATAATCATATCATGTTTTTCTGATTATCACCCATCCCTAGCTCAAAGAATCACTTAATTATAATTAACCTAGTAACTGCTATATAGTAGTAGTGGTCACTAAATTTAAACTCACAATAGGCTGAACACTGTGTCTTACGATGTTTTGTGTACTCATTTCT
Organism: Petrosia ficiformis; assembly: GCA_947044365.1. NCBI lineage: Eukaryota > Metazoa > Porifera > Demospongiae > Haplosclerida > Petrosiidae > Petrosia > Petrosia ficiformis. Next base: position 28,202,265 of record OX345636.1, read on the forward strand.
GTGCAATATCGCAATGATCATTTCAGAAATCATAAGCCGTTCTACAGTCAGGCCTTGTAGGACCTGTGGCTGACTAAACAAACTTTATTGCCAGTAATTATATATAATTGTATACTAATCATTTGGTAACCTCATGCTAATCATATGGTTGCCTCAGAAGCCACAGATAAAAATTTATCGCAAACTCTGCAATCTCTCTTCTCTTTGACCATCAGTTTCTGTAGCCGTTGTCTCTCACCTATGATTGTTATCTCTCTTCTCTTTACTCACCAGTCTCCTTCTGACTCTTGTTTCTTTTTGTCATCTGTCTCCCTCTATTTTCCTCATTATGAGCTATATCAGCTTTTCATCATTTACTCAATCACACTTCTCTTTCCTTTTCATTTTCCACAGCTTGTTTAGCTCTGTCTCTCTCTCTGAGTCTTGCTCAGGCTTGCCCCAATAATGATAAATGATCTCTATTGCATTGCATAAGCTTAAAGAAGGATTGGACTCCAATTGCAACAATAATTATGGCGCTTCATCAAGTGTTTCCCACTACTTAATAGCTCCGCCTAACTGTGATGATTAGCACATCTCATCTCCAGATAAGCTATATATGTGTGAAGTAATTATAGAGCATACTGCTCATAAATAGTTGATTTTTCAAAAACTTTTGCCAGCACTTCACATACTGTTCACGTTTATTACTGTGTGACCAGTATTCCGAATCACCTATGATTGCAATATTGTAGACAAAAATTTGCAACTTTTCCTAATTATTGTTTGAGCACTACTGGGTGTGTTAATTAATTTGCTGTATATATATATATATATATATATATATAATATATTTCTCTTTTTGCCCAGTGTCACAGACACAATAGATGATATCTTGAAAATTACAGAAGACCCAAAACAGACAACCAAGAAGCCAAATAAACCCAGGACAAGACCACTTAAAAGCACTCTTTTTGATGAAGATAGTGATGAAAGTGGAGCTGTAATGGGAAAAAGTGACATCATGCAATATATACAACAAAATCAAATGCCTAATGACGATGACCTAGATTTATTTTCATAAACACGTGATTAGACGCATGCGCTTTACGTTTTATTAACGATTATTAAAATTATAGTTAAGTTACTAACTAATTAGTTAATTATACATGTGGTTATTACTTAATATGATGTCTTAACCACACCCTTTTGTTTTTGAGAGCTCGAGCGAGCTAGAGATTTGGTTCGCCATTACAGACTAGGTAAAAAGGAGTGTTGACAAAGACCTTATGGCTGTGACCGTAAGTTTTAACTAAAAGGATTGTAATTATTAAATAATAAATTATCAGGACGTGTTTGTAAATTTTGTTTTCAAAAGAACGATCTATTGTTCTGCGTCTCCTTGAGTCTATAATAATGTTTTGCATGATAATAATTATATTTAACGGCTATATGGGTCTATATGTTGTAAATTAAAGCTTTAAATATTAATTTTATATTGTTGGAAGACGTAATTGTGATAGATTAGAAGTGATGAAGTCTTTAAAAAATCTGGTGCTGTGTATCCTTGCTTTCAGGTCTAATAGAGTAGTAAGAATAAATTTCAAACTTTTCTGTAATTTAAAACACCATATACCACTAAATATAACTCCCATTTGTGTGTCAACAAGGGCAGCATAATCGAGAGTCCTTACAAATGTGATGCTGTGATATAAACCACTATGTCACCACAAACTCAGAGTGATTATTGTTACCTGATATTGTTACTGTATATAAGAAACTATGATCTAAAGACTCAGGATCCCAATCTAATTGAGGTCATTTATAGAAATTTACAATGTAGAAGCGAACAAGTCATCAACACTTAATCAATGTGGGCAGGTAAACCATGTTACGCATTGTGTGGTATTAGAGTACTTGGGTTATGCTTAGTATTGCATCTTTTGAGGCAATTGAAAGTAATTGACATATGAGTTATTAGTTGATTCACTGACATCTGTTTGAGGATTATAAACTTCTTTTGTGTACTGAAAATATGAAATCTGATAGAATCCACTAAGGAAATAAAATCGTCTGTCAGTTTTTGGACCTCTATCATGTACATCATTTTGTGTCTTAAATCTTTGTCTACCTCATTATACATTCATCCTTCATTATATTTACTTATATAGTATTAAGGTGACATTATCCTTTGATGTGGTGATATTGTATATAGACCTTCCATGTGCACACTATGTATGCAGGAGATGTCACCATCATACAATATAGTATGCTAATAGGTCCTATATACTGCAGACTCAGTCTATATCACCTCCTCGAACACAAACTCAGGTCCTATATTTCGTATATAGGACCTATTAGCATACTATATACAATACATACATGTACATCTAAATTGTCTAGAAATGTCAATACAGTACTTGAAGTTGAACAGTCCTGTGTATGGCTTTGCTCGTTTTTGTACTTCTTTGAGTAATCTCCTTACAAACCTGTGAAGCTATTTGTATTGCTTTGAACCATTTAAAAACAGTTCATCATTTTGTGGCTTTATTGAACTATCATGTACCTCTCAATGACTACTGCTTCTTGAATCGAGATGTGTGAACATGAAGTTACTAAAACACAGCAACTGAGATCAGTGTTGTTTTACAAACTAAATAGTGTACTTTCTTTAAGGTTGTAGACTTGTAGTGTATGTACATGTACAGTTCAATCCCTTTCTTCTCTGAAGTAATAACTAACTGTTCAGGTTATTTCGTCCTTCTAACAAAGACTGTTGTCACATTGATCATTGCAAGTGTTATGTAGTTAGTACTTTGCTTTATGTATAATGAGTAGTAAAAGTTACATTGTCACTAGGGAGCTCACTTAAACGTTTCTTAGAATGTGAAGTAGGTATTGCTAGCACAAAAAGATGCAATTGAATCCAAATTAATTCTTTTTCAAAACATTGGAGTAGTATTGTAGAACTTTGCAGTATTGTAGAGCAAATGTTTTGGTTTACATAGTCTTTGATTTCACCATTTTCTTGATATTTTTGTCAATTACATACATGTGTATATAAATATACTGTTATTCTGATAAGAGATTTAAATTGATCCATTATGAGTATATGTAAATGCTTTACATTACACAAATTATATGACATAATTATACTAACAGTAAATTATCTTTTAAACGTGTACATATAAGTCTAAATATTGGTTTCGTGCATATGCTATAACTAAGCCATGTAGGTGAGGGTCCTATCCTGATAGATCTTGTTATATTGTAAGTGTGTGTGAGTATATACATGTATGTAACACAAATTAATAACAAAAGATGAGTAATGTAAACTAACATACCTAGATGTACATGTAACTACATGTACTATATATGATAGTGTACATAACTACAATGGGTAATGTATACAAAATATATCAACACTTTCACCTACATATAATATATACATCTGCCACTCAATATAACATGCACTTGCACATACATGTACATATACATGTAGCTGATAATTGTACTGTCCATGACTGTAATGTTTAACACTTACACCTACATATATATATATATATATATATATATATATATACACAATATAGTGTATATGACTTCATAATTACTGTAAATTAGTGCTGTACACACACTCACTGATCTAACAACAACAAACTATTATTGCTCAATACTGCTTATTAGCATACTGTGACATCATGTTCTACTTGACTTTATTTGGCATTATCTCTGAGTTTTAAGGAAATTAAATACTTAGTAGCTTATTTATATACCTACATGTAGTTCATGAACAAAATATCATGGACAATGGGTAATTACACTTTCTATTGAAAGTTTAAAAGCAAGATTTTGTTGTATGGGAGGAGAGGAACTTGCACACACTGTCTACATCATTTATCTTGTTAAAATGAAATCATAGTACATTTATGCTTTAATACACTAGATGTCAGGTGAGGGAAGCTCAAGTTTGGGTTGTTGGATCCAAGGCACCACCCCTCTGCATTAAGTAAAGTACATGTACCATCCAATCATAATCATAACAATGTTTCAGTGAAAAACTATTTGTATAATGACTGCTTGATTGTATATACACATTCATCAACAATATACATGTACATGTTCATGACTATGTACATACATATCTAAACACAGAAGTGGTGAATGTAATGTGTAAATTCCAATTTTTATCTTTATCTCTAAGGCTCGAGTATTATATGACTTTGAAGGACAAGAAGAAAATGGAGAACTAACAGTTAAAGAAGGCGATTTGTTAACGATCCTTAATCAGGTTTGTTAATTGTATTAGATTGCTACATCATTTTCAAGTCCTTATGACTACACTGTATAATATAAATGACCATACTTCATATCGATCATTTGGAGGAAGCAGGTTTTGGTCAAATTGCTCACTATCAGGTCATTTTGTTCATGAATCTATTGAAATAAGTGTCTAAGAAGTCCAATCATTAGTTTTCCTGTACACCACAATTCATTAACTTTCGTATGAAACAGCCTAATAGCAAGCATTTGATCGAAACACACTTTTTCCATAGATCACATGTACATGTGTGTATAGTTGTAAACCATTTTGTACATAATTAAATTCAATGTCCCTAAAAATGTCAATTTTCGTTATTTTTAAGGATTAGCTAGGGAATTGACAAAACTTAGTTGCATGTATAAAGTACTGCAAGCTATGGTTTAAATTACTTTTAAGCACATGTGGCTAATAGAAACATTGATAGAGACACTGATATTGTGCTTGTTATCAATGATGTACTCATACTGCTTTTTACCATTGCTACAAATACCAAATATTTGGTCCTAAAGTAATTACTAATTACAATTTCAATTCCGATACAACAAACAAGTCATATAATGACATAATTATGATTGAAGGTAAATTTTAAAATCAATTTAAACCTAGTAATTCAAAATAGTTACATATACATGTACTCAAATTAAACAACCTTAAGTTCTTATTTAAAAACTGTAATAATTCCAGCTTTTGTGAGTCAAGTTTGTTTCTGCGATTATTTGCAATTTTTCCAGCTGTGCTAAACATCCTCTCAGAAGAAACAGAGGTCAGTAGTGGTATTGAGAGATATTTCATAGCCATTTTTGCAAGGACTGGCGGAAGTTACTGTTTCTCTTTCTAATACGAAAGTGAATTGATATTTTTTGGGAGTACAGGCTCACTACTACACATTCCACTGATAGAACTGCAAGGGAGTTATTCTCAACAATTTCATTAAAAAATATCCAATGCATGGATTGAGGCTTAGAGGTTGTTGTACAGTTGTAGATGTTCGGAACAACCCGATTCTCCAGCAGCCAAAAGACCTGTTTTGTGTTCAATCAATCTTGTAACATATAGTAAGAACTGTTCCAGCTTGTAGCCTGATCTTGAAGAAAGCAGTGTTCTGGTACACTGAGCTGAGATTGTATTTGTCTGAGTGTATGAAATGCTGCACCATTTGAATGTTTATACTGTCCAACTTAGTTATGTACAGTTCGTAGAGGTTTCTGGATACCACATTGAACTAATACTCCATCATATATTATCAGTTGCAATGTGTGAGCTAAGCACCCAAAGCTGGAAATATTGGCATCTCTTAACTCAGCTAAATAGTTGGCAGCATTGTCTCGTACCACATAAGTCAACTTATCGTCTTAGTTTCCATACTGAATTCATGAATTGATCATACCAGTACTAACATTGTTAGCACCAGTATGAGATTCATTGAATTTGTTTGCCTGTAATGTTACTTATTTTCTTTTAAAGTCAGCTGTGATAAAGGCTGAGTAACAAGTCATGAGGTAAGGATAACCAAATGTCTGTGGTACAGCTTACATACTGTTGCTCACTGATTAACTGAGCTACTGCTAGCTTTACTTTCTCAAGGATCAATGTCTCAGAAAAATACCTTCTACTGGGAAGGTGGTACCTTAGCTCGAGACAATTCAAAAGTCTGGTGAAGCCAATATCACCGACAATGCTAAAATGTTGATCATCTACAGCAATTATGTCAGCAATTAACTTGTTAATTTCAGAAGGTTTAGGATGATCAAAAGCCAATTGCTTATTCTTTTCCACAACAAACTCAAGAGACACTTCAAGTGTTTCCGTTAGTTGTTGTAAGGACTTTTCTCCTCTAGATATCTTATCTCCAAAGTATCACACACTGCTTTATATTTGTCAGTTTCGCAAAGATTGAAGAAGTTCCAAATACAGCTTTTCCTTCCCTCCACCATTTTAAAAGCAGCACGTGTTTATTAATGTTATTATTAACAATTAAAATTTGACATTTTAATGATCAGTAGACAAAGAAAAAAAAGTACATGTAGATAACTAATCCAGTACCAATACAACTTGTATCAGCTCCAATACAAGTACCGGTCCTTGTTATAATATGCGTGTAATATCCAATGATTTATTCAAGGTGTATGTACATTAGGGCTGGGTGATAGTAACAATAGTGTGACTATCATTATCGTCAGTGTTACTATCATGACAGATGTAGCTATAAAGTATAAACTATTATTGTGATAGTGGACATGTGGTTATGGGCATGTGCATTTGATATTATGTCGCCTCAACATACCTACAACCACATGGACAAAACATGCAAAGGTGGTGAGGAATATTACTGATGAGATTGATTTTGATAAAGAGTTGCAAGTTTTTCTGGGCTCTAAGAGTGATGTATGGGAGTACTTATTTTCTCTGCCACAGATGGAAAATGCTCAGTATCTGTATCCAAATTTTAGTTTTGGTATCGTTATAGTATTCACTGTTGTTCAAGTACAAGTACATGTATGTATTGATTATCGGGACAGTTCAAATTTCACTATCACCCAGCTCTAGCTTGCATTACTGAACGTTATGTGCTTGCTGATGGTGCATGTAAAACCTGAATTTACAGTGTTCAATGACAGAATGTACATGTACACTGTGTAGATATATAGTAAGCATGTTTGAAAATATCTTGTGATGAAGCAGCTCTATCCTGTGAGAATTTGAACCTGAAGATTACAATAATACATGTATATATATATATATATACTGTATATAATGTACATACTTGTATATATATTTATTGTTATCTTCAGGTACACTCTTAGCCTTGTACCCAGGCTCTTTAAGATGACAAAGAAGAGCCTGGAATTAACTGTTTGCATGTGCACTAAGTAACTTTCTAATTTTCTAGATTTCTGAGGCAACCATGACACTATCATAATCTTTCCTTTTCACTTTGCTGAAAATAAGTAACATAATCAATATGGCTAGTTTCGATCCAGTGATCTCTGCTCTGTATAGCAGCACCTTGGATATCCTGATCCTGTTCCAAAAACCAGTGGTAGATCTTGGTCGTGTTATTCAAACTGACACACCCTCTAGTGACCACATGTTATTTTGCACGTTAATTAATGCATGCACAAACAGCTAAATCCAGGTTCTTTTTCTCCGCCATCTTAAAAGAGTGGCTAGTACACTCTATAAACATTAATAACATTAATTATGCAGATAATGCAATTATGCTTTTAAAGTAAGATCCTAATAAGGTATTCAATTATTTATCAGTGTAGAGTAAAATTAATATGATTGAATTATAAATGATACATGTATATATGTGTATTGGTGTATTTTACATGTGTATTATATATTTACTACATACATGTAGCTCTGCTATCTAAATACACATGTATATACATGTACAAGTACGTGTATATGTATGTACATTTTGTTTTGTAAATATAATACTGTGTATGAGTATAATTGTTATGGTTGCAACTTAAGTATAATTATTATACATTGCATTAGAGTGTAGTATACATACATGTACTATAGTATACTATCACTATCAAGGTGTCACTATTCACAGTAGTGAATATTTCATTGACAGTAGTTTTAGTAACTTGAGAATGTCATTACATGTTCATGTACATGTTTATAGAATATACATGTAGTTAAAAGCACTTCAGTTTGTAGGAGATTTAAAACTAGAGAACTTGTAATCTGAGAGTACAGACACTGTTGACATCAAAACCCTTTCAGCATTGACTAAAAAAGATCAGTTATTTTTCTCTGAACCCTAGATCTTGATAAACTGAATCTCCTTTGGAAGAAGCTTTATCTATAGACTATATACAGTACATAAAACTATAGTATTTCTTGTTTTCTTTGTAAGTTCTTAAATGTAGCTATTATAAACATTATTCTATTTTATGATGACAACTTTATAAACTTGTTCATAAGGCGCTACATACTTTGTTTTTACCTCAACCAGAGGATTTAATACATTTTGAAGCATGGGCCAAATTGGCTAACCATTGTTCCAATGGTTAGTGTGTGCACCATTGAGAATACATCTTAACAAGAGTTACATTCGATTACGCATCATGCCCATTAATTGACTGAGTTCCATATATAATTAAGTAAATATATGGAATCGTATGGATGGCCCTGTAAGACGTACATACTATTAGTGACACTGCAATCATAACTAACTATGCCATCTAGTCCTGAAAGTATTGTTCATGAAGTATTCACCAAATAAAAAGCTACTTTTGCCAATGATGCATATAATTAAGCTTATCAATAATGTCTAAGAGTTTGTTTATCATGTTGTAGTAATTTCAACGAGGGTTAGTTGAGCATTGACATGATAGTTGATTTTTATTATTATTATTAAAAAGATAATAACAATCAATAATGTTACCATAAATGGAATATGAAAAAGGTACAGATTTGCATTCTGTTGTTTGTTTGATCCGGTTTCAGTGTATATTCTTGTATATTTCATGTTTGTGTGTCTGAATCACTTACACGTACATTTGTACATGTACATGTATACTGTATGAAGCCTTTGAGTACATGTACTTCAGTTATTTTGTCATTCAGACTTGTTGTCATGAGAACATCTAAAGCTGAAAAAAATGTTAAACTTCATACACATACACATGTATATGTACATGTACATACATGTATGTACATGTACATACATGTATATGTCCATGTACATACATGTATATATGTACATGTACATGTAAGCTGTTATTGAAAGGTGTCATGTTACTATGTTGTATGTGTTAAAAGGAGAGGCTGGATTGTTATGCCTCCTCAACACTACATATTTAGACTATTTATGTCTGGTATGCTGTGTTATTAGCAGTATACTGTAATTCTATGTTGATAATTTAAGTTAATGTGAGTTTCAACTAAAGTCTGTTAACATTGAATATGACCTTGAATTTAGAATGTAATGCCCTTATATACATGTACATGTATGTAGTAAAGTGTATAGTTTAATGTCATAAGTTAATACATGATTGTATACTGTAACTCATTATTGAAGCAATTGATTGAAATTTGAGTTACACAAAAAAGAAAGTAGGGAGGATATACTAATATGAAAAAGGTGCAGGTAAAAATATTGTTGGTCATACATGTAGGTCATGATGAAAGTCAATAACCATTAATTTCAAAGTTCGAACACTTGTGTACTATGAATACCACAATGATTTTATTGCAGTTCAATACTTACACTGTATAAGCAACACATTGAATGTGTGTGTTTTATATTAGTAATCATTAATATCTTGTCTTTTTTCAAAGGATATTGGTGATGGTTGGTGGGAAGGACAGTACGAGAATGGAACTCCTGGACTCATTCCAGAGTCATATTGTGAGGTAATTGATCAGTGCTCTTGCCTGGATGTCTAATGAACCCACTACATTTACATGTTTTTAGTGGCTTCTAGCTGTCATGTACATGTACATGTACATGTAGCTGTTAAAACTTACAATTTTCTTTATTGTAGATATACATGTGTACAACAAGTACATGAGTGTACAGTACAACTACATTTTGCTTTGCCCCGAAGCCAATTCATGTAATTGCTCATGAAAGTGCTTAAAATAACTCTATCACTAAAGTGCTGATGTACAGTACAATGTGTATTATATATGTACATTCACAGTACTTTAGTTTAGTTTATCTTTGAGTCGATACAAAATAGTAGAAAGTCACAATTTCTAAAAAGAGGAGATTTATTAAACTGAAGTAGTTATGTACATGTACAATGTGATTATCAGGAAATGCGACTATAGTATGTTCAGGTTGAGTTTGCTCTAAATAGCATACTCAGATTGCAAAAACTATAGTAGTTAAAAAAATTACTTTTTTGCATAAAGATCAACTTTCTGGAGTGGATCAAAAATCATGTTTCAAGTTCATCAGGAAACAACCTAACCAGAAACAAAAGTTGTGGGAGCTCAAACCACCACTTAACAAAATAAACTTGTGGTTAATTATCCCCGTGCTTTAATATCACAAATTAATATGTTTTGCTGCTCGGCTAATTAGCATATTCATCAATCACTGTACATTTCTGATTACCTTCATAGTATACATGTACATGTAGGTAACTTGTTCTAATTATGCACACACTCTAATACTCTGACATTTTGAAAATAAATAGTTGAAGACGGAAGTGTTTGACTAAGGTCCAATTTTTCTTTCATAGAGCTGTTTGTTTTTGAGTCACAGTACATTTTACATAGTAGTGGAATGCTTGTTTCAGAGATACATGTACTAGAAGCTGTATTTAAAAAAGGAGACCGTTGCTAACTTGCTAAATAGACTAAGAGGGGTATGAGAGTAAAACAAATTTCATATCTGTAGCTACATGTGTATCATAAATTCGTCAAATAAGTTACCTCTAGCTAAAAGAAACAGCATGGAATTGCTGGGAAACAGAGAGTGGTAATAACACAAAATCAGTTCTACATGTATCTTTAGAGGTCAGCAAGACTATTAAAAGTAACCAGGAATTTCTCCTGTAAGTGGAGTTTTTAGTGAAAAACAAGTTTTAAAATTTTGTCGCTCATGAATATGCTAATTACCCGACTGCCACCAAAATAAGCAATTTTGCAGGACAGTTATATAATTATACACATAAACAATTCATTGTACTTGACCACGTGTTTGGGCATATCCTGTTGTACAATATAGATGATACAGTGTACAAGATGTCATGACAATATGGTGTAATAACGTTTTTTTACGTTCCTGCATATCCACAATATACAGCTGTACATACATGTACCTGTACTATACATGTAGTTCACATCTAGTGAAGTAGACCTAGGATTCATAGGCCACTATTATTACATTGTTACACATGTACATGTACATTTATACTAGTGTTGTTCTAGTTCTATTTATTTTAAAAGTTCCAGTTCTAGTTCTGGAACTTTTTTGTTGTTGTTTATAGTTCCAGAACCTTTATTTTGATAATTTTAGTTCTAGTTCTAGTTCCAGAACCTTTATTTTGATAATTTTAGTTCTAGTTATAGTTCCAGAACCTTTATTTTGATAATTTTAGTTCCAGTTATAGTTCCAGAACCATTATTTTGATAATTTTAGTTCTAGTTATAGTTCTGTCGTATTGTCTTAATACTAGTTCCATGGTGCAAGTTGCTGGTACTCATCAACTGTGCATGATATCATTATCAAAACAAGTACCCTTTCAACTTCAAAGAAAATGTAAAATTACTGGCATTTCTGATACTGTACTAATTAAAGTTCTATTAGAAAAATTTAGTTCTAATACCAATTCTAGTTCTCAACAAAATATATTTTTAAGGCCCGTAGGGCCATCCCTATAATTGCTTTCCACGGGGTTTAATGTATATATATATATATATATATATATATTCTTGTGTCACTTGCGCGACTATGCGTTGTATACGTAGTTAAGGAAGTTGCGTCATTCCCGAGGGCTCGGTCAATTAATGGGCGTGGTGCGTAAAAGAACGCGCGTTTGAGCTACAGACCAGCCAGGAAGATTCAGAAAGGATGTAAAACTGCTAATAACTGTTGTATATAGCAGATAAACAGTATAGATATTATGCAAGAATCTTTAACAAGTAAGTATGATAAGTTGTTGAGTTTCAGACACGAGGAAGTCATCATTTAGAACGTTGAAGGAGTACTTCAGTCAGTTCATCAGACATCTGTGTATTTAGACTGCAATTAGGCTTACACTTACGTCTTCAGGCCCCAGGAGTACACAGAAAGGTAGAGACACTAGTGCCATCAGCAATGCTTAATACATAGTCATCACAAAGCAAATATAGGGATGTTTTTTCTCTATATACACTTGTTAGTTCTAGTACCAATTCCAGTTCTTAACAAAATATATTTTAAGTTCTAGTACCAATTCCAGTTCTTAACAAAATATTTTTTTAGTTCTAGTACCAATTCTAGTTCTTAGTACTAGAACTAAAATAAAAAGGCCAGAACTAGAATTATATTAGTTCTAGTACCCAAGAACTAGAACAACACTAATTTATACCCAGGCTCTTTAAGATGGCGGACAAAAAGAGCCTGGATTGATTTCTTAATCATACATATGGCATACAAATATTAAAAGGTTTAAATCACTATACATGTATATAGAACTACACATGTACATGTATAGTATGTTCCCTACATACAATACGTAACGTCTTCTACACTTACTGTACACTGCATACGCATTTACATGTATTTGTAGCTTCTAGATGGAGAGGGAGGTGGTGTGGAGCCATATGGGGATGGATATAATCATGATGAATGGCAGGATGAATGGGATGAAAATGAAGGACAAGAAGAAGCTGGTGAAGATCAAGAAGATGCCACAAGAAGTGGTGGAACAGAAGGTGCGTGCATTATTAATTCATACTAGTAATACTTATTTCACAACACTATTACACACACATTTCATAGACCACATACAAAGTACATGTACATGTGTACATGTACCCTTGAATCCCAATCTTCAGATCTTTGATACATACAGTGTCATTATGTAAAATTGTGTATATAAGTAGACATGTACATGTGTATCGCTAGCTCTCTGTAGAGTCAAGGTGCTCTCTAGGCATCAATAGCATGGTTCTACACCTTTCTTTGGTAACTGATATTGTGTCACACCCTTAAACAGCATTTCATATTTTATGTACATGTATCATGTATGCTGTGGAAATTCAGGGTATTTGTTAGCAAAATTGGGCAATATGGCTATTAGTTATTACATGTATATTTACATACATGTACATGTACATATGTTCATGTACATATATTGCAATGAATTACTAAAGACTAGCTGTTCTGTTTTTGAGGTGAAATGGGATACCGATAACAAGCATTATTGCTCATGAGTGTCATATTTGATCGTGTTCCATCAACTTTAGTAATTGTGTAACAATTGTATTAGTATATAATACATGTACATGTACAATGTACAGTTTAACTAATACAATGTACATGTATATTATGTAGGTGGTTCCGGTGGATCTCGAGCAATATCACCTGGTAATCAAAGTGGTAGCATTGCTGGAAGACATGGAACTGTTAAGAAAAATATAAACAGGTATATACACAAACACAATGTACATGTACATGTCCATGTATGTACATGTAGTCATGTAGACATGTACATGTACTTATGTAGGTTGCATTGAGTTGTACTTCTACATCATCCATCATCACTAAATGTACATTGTATTCCTTTCATGGCAGGAATATTTTGGGTGCATCTAATTTATGTTATAAACTTGCTGAGATTGAAGCCTTTCTAAGAAAGCTGTAGATACATGTACATGTACATGTATCAAAATATGCTGTTAGGAAAGTACACATGTACATGTACATGTATCAGAATTATTCACTAGCCAATTTGAAATATTTATTGAAAAAGAAAAAAGAGAGAGCCAACGTTTCGACATCTATTCAGGTGTCTTCATCAGGGCATAAAAAATAAAACTAATATAATGTCGAAACGTTGGCTCTCTCTATTTCAAATTGGCTGGTGTGCAATACTGATGTCTCTCTCTACCTAACCACAAAACCCTCTTTAAAATAATGTGTACATGTAGTATGGTGAGTTTTTGAAAATCAGTGAGCTTGGCAAATACATGTACATGTACATGTACCACACTTTAACAATGTCTGACTTTATTTACTAGCCATGTACAGTACCTTCAATGTTTTGAATTTGTTTGACTGGAATGACTGCTAAGGTGCAAACAAGTTGCAAGCAAAAGTAGTGGGTTTTGGTGTTAAAGACTTTAAATGCATTTTGGCATGAAAGGGTAAACTTCACTTGGTTAATTTTAATGTGCATGTATTATTATGCACATGAATGGTACATGTATATTATGTGACTATGTTCTATGTAATGTACATCTACAGTAACAATGTACTTTTGTTTGTCAGATTTTCTCCGTTTGTCAAGTCTGGAACAGAAAATTTCATACTTGGTTTAACACATCTGAAAAGAGAACCAAAAGAAAGTGAAATAGTCAATATAGTAGTAAGTGTGACATATAAACATACATGTACATGTACATTGTGTAAGGCTTTGCGATATTGAGTGAACTAATATTGTGATATTTAAATACCTTCCATATTACTAAATATACAGTAGTAGGGATTCTATTTAATAATGCAATGAACAATGATTAATTGTTAAGTATGTGCTACATGCACAGTATAGTTCATAAAAAACGCTACGTAGAGTAGAGGTGATTACTCTGCAACTGTGCTCTACTGCTACACAGTACTAGACTGCACTACCGCCGCAGTTCGCAGTGCAGTGCAGTGAGTGCACCAGTACTGCATTACAATGCAGTATTAAATAGCAATAGAGGGTGTGGCTGGCATTGAATATTTGCAGTCTACATGTACGTGTATATGCTGCAGCATAGCTGCTTTTTATAAAATGACTTGCTCTCGCAGTACAAAGTGTTGTAGAATTGCACATACAACAATACCTATATACTGTTGTATATAACGTTATTTAAAGCACTTATTGTATACATTTTGATGTTAGTCTGGCGAGCCACGCCTTCGTTTGGAGTGACGTTGACATGCTGCTATATTACAAACCTTCGAGCCTGCGCCACGCTGTACTGCGTACTACTGACGAGGTATGCTGCGTTTTTTGTTCTACTCTATGCTGTGTTTACTACTGTCCTTCTACTCTACTCTACGTAGCGTTTTTTTTGGGAATGTACGGTAGTTCATACATTTCTTAAGTTTAATCATTAAAATACATGTACATGTATGCACATTTTTAGTGCTTAATTTACTTATTTGATGTACATTAGTTGTATCAATTCGTATACTACTACATGTACATACATGTACACATGTAGTCTTAAAATCATGTATTATCGTACCTGTACATGTATATCCAGCAGTTACGAAGATTTAATTACTGCTGTAAAAAAAATGCTAAAATTCTTTAAAATATACATGTACATGTACAAGTTTTTTTCTGTGTAACAAATTTACTATCTTGCATCCATTTTCTAATTAAAAGGCCTTGAAATTCTATGGACTACAGCCGATAGCAAACAATCTAACAGTCAACTGAAATCAAATGATACACATGTAAAATATTTCATTCAGTGTGGAGTACAGTAACAAAGCTGATTTTGGTATAGGTGGATTCCTTAGATGGTTTTTACATTAGACAAGTTAGGATTTGAAAACTTCAGAAGTTACATACAATGTAGCTGACAAAATTTGCTTGTGAATCATCCACCCACTCAATTAAGCATTTCAGTTTGATTGTGAAAGGGCAATGTACATGTACACATGTATGTACTGTGCAAGTGTACTCTAATAACAAATTTCATTTGCATATGCTCTTTGTCTCATACACAGCCATCAGAGGAAGGAGTCCCAATGTGGGAACCTGCTGTTGAGCCATTCAGAGTAGAAGTACTAAATCCTAAAAAGCAAAGCAAGTTTAAAGGAATTAAGACTTTCATAGCATATGAGATCAAAACTTCAGTAAGTTAATTTTGACTTCTTTCAACAGAAATACTATTATACATGTAGTAGTAAACAAATACATCATGTTTTGTGTAAATACACATGTATTGCACATGTACATGTACATGTACATCATGTGTATAATGTACACTGTACATGTTCACTGTGTGCAAGAGCTTGCCACATAAACATACATTGTATTTTTGTACAAACACTTACAGTTAAATTGCAAATGGTTGCTTTTGTACATGTACAAGAAGCCAATGATTTTGTTTTCATAGAATAGCCACATGTAGTTTACAAGTACTTTGAATTAATGAGAATAGGACTTACATGTGAGTACAAGTACTTTGAATTAGTGAAGATAAGACTTACATGTACACATGTAAGTACAAGTACTTTGAATTAATGAGGATAGGACTTACATGTGAGTATCATGTGAGTACAAGTACATGTACTTTGAATTAATGAGGATAGGACTAAAGTACAAGTATTTTGAATTAGTGAGGATAGGACCTAAATACAATGTACAAGTATTTTGAATTAATGAGGATAGGACTTAAGTACAAGTACATGTACTCATATACACATGTATGTGTACTTACTGTACTTAAGTACAAGTGCCAATGTACTTTCCCTCATGCCTGATTAGTACACAATATTATGCTTTAATGTTTCTTTTTTCTCTAGAATTCACGTGATGCTGTTAGTAGAAGATACAAACATTATGACTGGCTACATGATAGACTTGTCAACAAGTTCACTTTCTTTAGTGTACCACCACTACCGGACAAACACTATTATGGTAAGAATGTACATGCTTGTAAATAACATGTACATGTGAAATAGAAAAATACATGAATTCATACATAATGTGATTACAGGCATGTGCATTTGACATTGTCTTGTCTCAACATAACCAAAACCACTTTTTAAAAAACCATGAGAAGATAGCGAGGAATATAGTTCTTATGAGATTGAACTTGAAAAATATTTTTCTGTTGGAGGGCTCTAAGAGTGGTATTATGAGAGTGCATACATGTACTTGGTTTCTCTGCCACAAATGGAAAATACTGATCATCTATACAAAAAATTAATGTTTGTTTCATTATTGTGATACAGTAGTATCACTGTCATTCATATATCTCTATTAATATCATGATCATTTCACTGTCACCTAGCTCTAGCACATACTGTATGGTACTATAATTGTAAATATGCATGTCTATGCAATATAGAAACCCCTTCCAAATGATATACTGCCAAAAGTCCATCCAAGCTGAGTAGATCCCCGGAAGTAGTGAGAGAAGTGTGTACAGTAGATCAGTATCTCCAGAATTATAACAGTTATTGAAATAATTCAAATTCCACGAGATGCGCACCTGTGGGAGGAACTCAGTGATACCAAAAATGTCAAGATTGGTCTAAATAAACGAAAATTAATTGGAATTTTCTGAGGATCTTCTCAGGTTGGACAGACTTCAGAATAATGGTGATATGAGTAATTGCGACGTACATGTACATGTATACATGTAATTGTCATATTGGTATGAGACAAGCCAATTGTAAATGAAACATGTGCTTCAGAGATATTAACAGTGATTCCTCAACCAATGTATGCGTTTATTGAGTGAATAACAGATTATCTGACAAAGCAAAATGTCATGTATATGCACTACTGTACAGTTACATGATATACAATGTACATGTAGCTACATGAATATCTAGTTTATTGTACTGTAGGACGTTATGGTGAAGATTTTGTTGAAAAGAGAAGAGAAAAATTACAAATGTGGACCAACAGAATAGCAAGACATCCAGTAATCTCTCGATCTGATGTAATATACCATTTCTTACATTGTCATGACAGTGATGAAAGGGTATGCGAGTTGATGTGTTTGTTATTTCATATACATGTACATGTACATGTTGTAATGTGAGCCATTGAAAATCACACTTGTTGCTTTACATACATGTACACGTACATGTACATGTACACATATGCAATGTACCTTTCTTCCAAATGTAGGGGTCTAACTGTTGCCTCTTTTTGTCTCGTACTTCACAAATGTAGGATACATGTACATGTTGGTGTAACAAATTCACTAACTGGATAAATGTTTTGAGGCACTATTTAATAGTAACATACATGTACATGTACAATGTAGCACAATCAATGTTTCATAAAAATAGAGAGTAGTAGAATAGATATACATGTACTTTAATTCAAGAGAGTGTTAGCATTTGTTACACAGGCAGGCAGAATTGCCTGTGTACATGTACATGTACAGTATGTATGTTCCCTCTCCACTCTAAAGCACTTTACGCTGTTAAAATACATGTAAATCCATGTAAAATCAAGAATATTAAAATTCATTTGTGCCTGTTAAAATGAACATGTACTTTGACTGATGGTTGGTTTATACATCATTATAGTTGTATGCTTTCAATTGTGCATACAGTCCAGCTGTAATACTTATTATATTTTTGACAACGTACATGTATTCATCCCATATGGAACACCCAACTCACTGTTCTCTTTTTGTTACTGTTTAGGAATGGAAAGCTGGTAAGAGAAAGGCTGAAAAGGATGATATGGTGGCAGGAAATCTTTATGTAGCTTTACATCCTACTGTTTCAATGGACATACAACAAGCGTGAGTTGCATGTGGAAGCATACTGAGATTTATACATGTACATGTACATGTATATGTACAGTATATAAAGTTATTTTGGTGGATCAGCTGTTTCGCAATTTCTGTCATCACTGAATTATCAGATTTTGAACTTACATTTACCAAACAAGTTTTGTTGCATATTGTGCATTTTTTCCACATCCCAGCCGTTCTGTGTAAAACTGTGTGCTGTATATGGGGCCTTATTTTTCTTCAAAGTAACTTTTATCATAAGGCTTACCTTTAATCATTTGCCAGCCTCTTTGATTATGGAATACAACATGGAAGGAATAGTGAGCAAACTGAGCATTTTAAGCTAAGCATTTAACCAGAACTACATGTACTACATGTACATGTACATGTGTTTTGAAGCAAAAGGCTCCTTTCTGCATAGTATGATGTACATGTACATGTACATATTCAATTACATGTAGCAGTTGAATATAACATAACTATAATTGTCAGCAATTTAATCTTATTCTTATAGTGAGTTAACAGTGGAACAGTTTGGTCGTTTTCTTGATTCCATGGAAGACAATAGCCTCAAAATGAAAGCAAAGTTTTTGGATCACTGTAATAAGATGTCTGGACGTGAGTTGAATTTGTATGTTATAGCAGAATACAATTTGTGGTTCCACATACATGTACATGTACATAATACATTTTATACATGTACAGTGTGCATGTAACATGTACAATCTCATGTTCATCGTAGATTAATCCAAATAATTTACTAAGTCTACGTGTAAGGTGAACTACATGTAAATGTATTTACCATTGAGAAATTAACACATGGCAATGTCTGCAGATGAGTTTACTGCTTTTAACTTTTCAATTCTCATACACATGTACATGTACGTTTTATACATGTATGAAGCCTAATATCTAGTATCTACAGTGTACATGTACATGTAGTATCTACGTGTACCTGTACTTGTAGGTAGCTGGTATATTTACTACTGCCTTTGTTAAATCTTATATGCTAGTCTTTTTAGGTGAAGTTGGTTTTATCAAAGCAGCATACATGTGTTTTGCAAAACGTCTTGTAATGTACATGTACATGTACATGTACATTTGCTTTACAAGACTAACATGTTTATTTTTTGCTTCAATTGTGTTAAAACGTTTGAGCAACTTACATGTACATGTAACAACTACTGTAAATTTAAAAGGGACAGCTATTGGCAAACTTCCTTTTGTAGTAATCTTTACATCAACATTTTACTGTTAACTTTCTAGTGTAAAGTGAAATCACATCTTATTCCAACATACACACATACACACCTGAAGTGTTATAATTCTTATTTATAAGTTTGAGTATAAATTACAATCATACATTGTACATGTACATTGTATCCAAAAGCCTTTATTCATGCACAGTTCTTTGAAACCACAAGTATTGATATAGCTAATGTACATGTATAGTGTAATGATATTTTATCAGTTACATATACATGTACATCTATACAATCTGATTCCAATGGATGGGTTCAATAAAACAAAGTTTTGAAGTTATTCCTTGTCTCTAAGTGATAATATACATGTAGATACATTTATAGGTTTTAACATAATTATTACTATTAAATGGAATTATTAATACATTCTGTTTAGCTTTCATGGCCGAATTTCACAAAATGGCAACAGTTATTACTGGACTTGGTCAATGTTTCAAACAAGAGAATAGTGATTGTGAGTTAGAAAACAGAAATACACATTACATTAATTGTTTTTACATGTATACATGTACACTGTATGTATATTGTATGATTCTTCTTATCGGCATCTTGTCTGTTATCCTATTGACTCGAGAGAGAGAGAGTGTATTTACATGTAATATGCTATATAAGACATACATGTACATGTATATGGTATAACAACTCAGATTCCACAGTCTTATACATGTAGCTCATAAATAGAGCTACAGTTATGATACTGAAAACATACAGATATGATATAGCAGCATGCTGTAATCATGTGTTAGAAATGGTGATCAAAAAAACATTTCTCTGCTCTATCAGACAGACATAACCTAAATGATAGTATTGGCAGAAGTCTTTTGGCAATTAATCTAGCAGTTGAATACTTGGATGTTTGACTTGATAAAAACAGGTTGCAAGCTGAAATAGTTAGTATTGTTTGTCTTCTTAAAAGGCAGGATCAGCGTATACACTGGGTATGTATGAATCCTAATTTACATGTATGTAAGAAAAAGACAAGAACTTCTTGTTTATGGAAATTCCAAATAAGGTGGCAGTACGACTATTGATGCATGGAGATCGATGTACACATGTACATGTATATTGTAGTAAGTGAAATGTGTGAAATTAAATTAGTGCCCAGATGCTGTCTAGTCAAGCACAAGGCTGCTATGATTGCAGTTCTGAACAACTATTGTATGCTACATGTACAACATATGAGTCCTAACTACTTAGGACAACATTGTATTACATGTACATGTACATACATATACAATATACAATTAAACGCGAAAAAAGTAATCAAGAAAATAAATCTCAAGTGTTTTGAGAAAATTGTTGATGTGACTTACTTTGTGCCCAATGCTGTGGTCTACTGAATTCAAATACATGTACATGTGGAAAACTACTTGTTATAATTTCAAGCTGCTGTATTTGTTTTCCAGATGCTGTACCATTGAGTAATGCCATCGACTATACTGCAGATGTGTACAGAGAAGTTGGAAAACTACATGCACAACAGGTCTATATTATGTACTGTATGTGTACATTACTAATTCCATTGTGCTGCACATGTATTTGCAAAGGGATGTTGTTACAATGTGAAAGCACTGAAGAGTAGTAATTTCATTATTTATACTAATGTTCACTAACTGTTACACCTACATGTAGTTTACATATGAGGGAAAATTACATTACATGTGACTGCACGTGGATGGGAAATCACTTGTGAAATAACAAGTTTGATGAAACACTTAATTACAATTAATGCTTGCTATTCAACCATTTTTGTGCAAGAAGTGTATATTGCTATTACCATCTTCATTACTTGTTCTATTCATTACTTGTTCCAAGGCTTTCCATGAATAGAAACTATCATTTATGATATGCAGGCATGAGAGAAGTTGGAAACCGAAAGTTTAAAAGGTCAGGGGTTTAACTAGGGATTGACCCCAAGACTTATACTAGATACCTAGTCAGGCACTCTTAACATCTGAACCACCAAACCTGCTTGATGACAGAGGAATGCAGGATTGTACTAATCCCAAAGCTGGCTTCAAACCTAAGCTGTTTCTCTCTCTTTCTCAGTTTTTCTTTGTTTCTGACTCTCAACCTTAAAATCAAAACCAATCAATTACTTATTGCTATATTCACTACTATTAGTGGTAGACAGCTCTTCTTTAATTTAATACAACAGGTGGTAGGCCTCTTTACTCCAATAATGATTATACTACAGTTATAATGTGTTTTCTGTGTTTTAACAGTTTTTAACTTGTGGAAACAAAAAGAAGCAAGACCACACCTCAGTCCAAGAAAACAGCATCTGATGAAGTGTGGTTTTGATTTTTGCAAACAATTTGTGAAATATCAATTTGTATTTTAAATGGACAATGTCCAGTACATGTACATGTACATGTATGTACATGTATTTCCACATCATTGTATTCAAATGATTAAGTAGTGATGCTCTGACTATAAATATTATCTGCTATTATTGTCATACAGTATCAGTATCTTTTATAATTTTTCTATTCGTATACATGTACATGTACTTATTCACTATTTGATGTTAAAATTTCACTCTTCTCAGCCTAAAAGAGATATGATTCCAACAATGGATACATTAAAGGAATACCTTGGTCTTATTCAAGAATTTCCAGATACTGTGGATATACACCGAGGAGCTGTGAGTAAAGTCAAGGATTGTGAACGAATGAAAGAAGAAGGCCGTATAGATGTAAGTGTTGATGCATACAAATACAGAACTACATGTACATGTGCATGTATGATTATTAGTGCTGAAACGAACAGAGAATTTCAGTTGCGTATCGAATATTCAAATAATTTGTTAATTACATGTGTATGACAAGTGTATATAGAGAAAAAACATCCCTATGATTGCTTTACAAACGACGTTCTTGCTTTCTACACCTGTAGAGTACTGAATGGATTTAAAAACTTTGGCTGTACATCTATAGTAGTTGGTTACACCAAAATGGTGAGCTAACATTTGATATTTCACTGCAAACGAGTTATGATAATATTTCTCTGAAAGCAAGCAAATATCCGGATATTCGTTCATTAAACTAAGCAAATATCCAGATACCAAAAACTACAATTCATTGCAGCACTAATTAATAGCTTTTATTTGTCAAGTCACTGTTTGTTATCTTGTCATATCTAGTTCATGGAAGCTAGTGAAATTACTGCCAGATCTGAAAAAGTATCTGCTGTTGTTATGGCAGAGATTTATCATTTCAAACAGGAGGCAGTTGTTGACTTTCGTGAAATGATGAAATTGATGCTCCATCAACAGATTCAATTTTATAAGGAGGTTTGTGGAGTTATCATACATATCTGTACTCTGAATTAGGGGTGGCCAGTATACCAGTATTTAGATAAAATTCGATATTCATTCACAGTTTATTAAATAATCTATGTGCCATGTACTTTGAGCACATGACCAACTCAATAGTGCTTCAGCAGTGTTTGTTAGGCTTTCAAGCCAATTCTAGGTAGCGAGTCAGTTAGAAAAGAATGGTAGACAGCTAATTAAGATCCTACATCGTTCTACTGATCAGTGTTACTGTTGTTGTGGTTGTAGGATGCAAACAACTTTTTGAAGGCCTTATACTATACAGTATGTATATCATAACGGGTATCAAAATTCCCAATACAGCCCACCCCTACACCGAATTGATCATGGTAACAGTATCTAATAATGGAACTACATGTACTTCTCACATTCATGAATTAAGATTAATAAAGTGTATAATGTAATGTGTTGTAATTTTATAAGGTAAATGCATTATGCATGACTATACTGTAACTCAATAATGAAGCAATGAAATTGACAGACAAAAACAACAGAATAGGAACAGGAAGAATAGTTATATGAAAATGATGCAAGTAATAGATTGTTGGTTATTCCAAACTAAAGTTCTGAACATTTGTTTTGAGGTCAAGGTGAACATGAATGACCTTTGGTTGTGTCCTGTGTTGTTGTAGAAGGTCCAAATAGTAACACATCAAGCAACTGATTATTAGTGCTGAAACAAATCTTCCATTTTGTTTTTCGGTTACTTAATAGCTTTTCCAAGTGTATATTCAAAACATAGTTGCTTGCTTTCTGATAAATGTTTTACATCTCACAACTAACTGCAAAATTATTGTTTCTATAGTCTCAGTGTCGTCGCTGTCTGTAGACTACAAGTCATTAATATGGGAGCAAGAACTTCTCCACCATACTGTAATCAATTATTTTTTACATGTGCATGTACATGTACTAGATACGATGGGGCGATAATAAAAAAATCAGCTCATGGTTATTGCCAAACATATTATCATCATTATCATCAGTAAGAATAATAGTACTGAACTCATTTAAACACTACGATTAAGATGTCAATTAACAAGCACAATTTTACACATATTATTATTGAATTACCAGTATATCACCCAACTCCAGTACTAGTACTGTTTGTGTACATGCACAAACATTTGCATTTTTAGTGAATATTAAATACATGTACTTGACCCCTACTGATTATCCAATCCCTATACGTTTACATTCATGTTTATCCAGTGTTTAATAAATAATTAACTACTAAAGCAGCTGTTTCATATCTGCAATGAAGTTGTTATACTGTTCACTATTGTCATTAAATTACAGATCACAGGAAAACTCGAGTCTGCACTAGAACGTTACAGTGAAAGTACAGATCTTTAGATGAAGACAATATGCAGATTTTCCCTTTCTATCATGCAAAAAATACATTATTAATTTATTATTAAAACATAAATAAATTAATTTATCCTCATTATCAATGCAAAGCATGTTGTGTGTTGAAATTATAGATTGTACTTTGCTATTGTAACATTGAAAGTATGGTATATTATATCTAGTGGTATACCTGCAATATAGTAATAAAGTTTTTAAGTAATTACTTTTTTGTACTTCCTTAATTTTTCACTTCATTTTTAGGTTTGTAATCAATGTTGATTGTCTCCTAATACGTTCACATAAAGTATCATATTTTTGCAAGTGTATAAACATAATTACCAGTGTTATGAGTTTGTTAGGAGTATTGAGTTTTACAACAAATCTCAACATTGATCCAGGTGACCCATTTTGTGATACCAGCAACAGTGAGGCAAAAGTAGACTCGACAACTACTGGTCAGTCTTCTGTTGTCCATATAAAATTATAGTCAACATAATTACAAACACTTCATATTTAGTCGGAAATTGTTGCAAATGGAGTCCAGTTGGTATTTATGCAAGTTTTGTGCAAAGATGCATTCTTGGGCATTCATAGTATAAGAGTTTGCCACAAATTAATGGTGAGCAAAGATTTGAATAATGTTTTCAAGCATGGGTCAAATTGGTGAAACAATAGTTAGTGTTTGCGTCATTGGGAATACATCTTGAGCCAATTGAGAAAACGAATGAAGCCATTTTCTGAAAATTCATTTTACTTTTATAGTTACAAGAGGCTGAAGAATTAAAGCTCTTTTCAGTGAAACCATAAAATTTACCTTTCTAGACACTATCAAACTCTGATCTTTCTAAGAGAGCAACTACAGTTACCTAGTCTCACGTAGCCAGCCCCTCCCACTCTAAACGAAGCGGGAAGGGTCTGGTAGAACTCCATTGTTAGAGTCGTTCAGTGACGTTAACGGAAGTACTTATGTTAAGTGGGTGTGTGAGAACGTATTACTAAAATGGAGAATTGCTGTTTGTGTGATAGCGAGATTAGCTCTGGAAGAAGCAAATTTAAAAGGAACCTGTTGAATGGAAGAGCTGCAGTTAAGGTCAGGGAAGCTCTAAAAGGCTTACTGTTAGAAGGACATGGAGTAGGAATTCTATACTTAGGGAAGAAAGAGCGTTTGTCTGTCAAACATGTAGCCAGAGCTTCCATAGCCCGTGGGTAAGCATAAAAATACAACACAAAAGCTTTTACTGTTTCTATCTGCTTATCCTTCAATAACAAATTCTTTCCAACTGTGAAGCAACTACTATAATCCTTTCTATCTCGATGGTGAGGGAGATGTATCGGGTAATGTTTATTTTCGTTTTACTGAGAAATATTACAATAAATTATTATTGCGACCTACCAAAGATTTCTTCCTCTGTTGTGTTCTCATGCAATGGCCAAATGATCAAACAAGATTTTGTGATGCAAATCGATTCCAGAGGAAAATCCTTTGCAGTACATAAAAACGAAACTGATTGCAAATGTGAGTTTGCTAAAGTGTGACATTGCTTAGATTGTACAATGCATTTTTTACCTTAGGGTATTTGTTTTGGAACAGTGAAGATCATGTCAAAATACATAGTAAAACAGCAATAGATATCCATCCTTGTTTTGCACCCACTCCTCGGTCGTCATCCAACATTTACATAAGAAAGAGTTATAGACATATTTGGAAAAAGGAGATCGTACCATATATAAGTAAACTGCCTAACAACGTAGTTTTATACATTACAGGCACGCCAGGAATTGGCAAAACAAGATTCTTATATTACATACTATGTATGTTACGTGCTGAAGCAGAAAGGAAGCCGGTGATACTTACTCTAGGATCTCAAGTAATCATCCTCGATAACCACCCTCATGTGAATCAAACCTATGAGATGCATTGCGGGTACGTGTATATTTACAATCCAGACAATAATCATCTGAAAGTGGAAGTGAAGATGATGGTGCTTGTACTATGGAACTTGCTCTTTAGTTAAATTTTTGTCTTGTGCTGAGACAGTAGTCTTTATTTGGTTTTGTTCATTTGAACTTTGCTCTTTAGATTAGATTTTGATTTGAACTTTGCTCTTTAGTTAAATTTAGTTCATGAAGTTCTCTTGAACTTTGCACAACAGGGGTACAAGGGGTACAATTTGTGCAAGGGGTATGCAAGTTACGAAGGATATTTTGGGTATCTATGGCTAGCTTAGAAGGTCTTCTATCTAACTAAGTAAGAAGCCTAAGTTGTTTAAAACACGGAAGTTATACTGGTAAGTAAACTGTACTTAAAATGTGGGCATTGCCCCGGAGACTACTAAACTTTCATACACTCGTCTTGGTGTCTTCCTGCATCTAATGAAGCATGATTTTTACATCATTAGCTTTCTTAACATCTCTTCTTTCCAGCAAAGCAAGTTAGAATCTTCAGTCATGTATACTTTGCGAGTTATAAAGCTGACAAAAGTTGCTTATGAAAACCCCACCCACATAATTAGTTTTTTTTTAAAGCATATAATCAGTTAAGAGGGGTACAGCACCCCCTTAGAGGTATGAATACAGTGAAACCTCCCATACAGGACACCTCTCAATGGTTGGGCACCTTGGGATTTGATCAAATAAAAATAGACTAGTGTACAATGTACACAGGCCAATTAATTTCAACTTGTACCCAAAAGGGATACATCCCTGCTCAAGACAATACACTAAGAATGATTTGTTGTGGACTTACTAAATGCCATGATAATTACTGTTGATCACTAGTGCTCATACGTAACTTCCATTGTGTGTGCAGTTCTTCATCATATTCACCTGTTACAACAAAATAAGTTACAAGTCATCCAATAAAATTTTAATTATAACAATTATTGTATCATAGCAGCCATATAAATGAAAGGGACCACCTAGTGCAATAAATCACTTACACACCTCATGCATAAAAACATTAGGTGATTTTCAACATACACACCTCATGCATAAAAACATTAGGTGAATATCAATGGCATGCGGGAGGATATCATCGGAATGTAATCACTGATTTACTTTACAATAGAAGAACGTTTTACTGCAGCCAGTGGTCGCGAGTAGTGTGTAGAACTGGCTAGATAGAATGAAAGGTTTGACAACCAAAACTGAGTAGTTTACTTACAGCTTAGTGACCAAACAGATAAGTTTACTCATACAATGAAACAATGGGATGACCCCAAACAGAGCAGTTTCCTTACAGTACACCGAGGAAGTCCAGTCATCTCTTAACAATGGCACCAGCGAGACACAACGTGGTTTATGTTATTAAGCGACATTCATGACGCATTTAGCAGTTACTTAGCAACAAGTAACATTCACAACATATATGACTTGTCGGTGATTATGTGTTTCTTCACCTTGGGGCTATGCTCCTCGGTGAATAAATCACATAACCACCTCCAACTCATTGTGTAACCTATTCTTCTGCTCGGCTATTTCAGCAGAAACTGACTGAAGCATCATACTTGCGACCTGTTACAGCTTCTCAAACATCAAGCGCACCTGAAATTCACAACAGTTTATTGCTAGTAGGCGAAGTGAGAGACACATATGAGCCATATTCACTGAAGGATATGAGAATATCCCCTAATATTAGTACAGATCACATCAGGAACTATGGTTTGATAGCAGACTGGTTGATGAATATGTTAGATGCGAGTGAGTATGTAATTGAAACAAACAAAGCTATGGTTGACAGTTTTAAGAAAGCACCCCCCTTGAAATCAACATCATGAAAGCACCCAGATCTATGTATCTACCGTAAGTACCCTGATGAAAAGAGAAAGACTATCATTCAAATCGAGGTGCACTCAGGAGATTTCAATATGTCTTTGAGGAAGCTTGTTGCCTTAGGGCTAATGGACCAACTGCGTGTGCAGAGATATGTTAACGATCAAATTTTTTCATGCTGTGGTTTTTATTTCCCTGCCATTGATACACAGAAGACTGTTGTGAAAGTGACTTTGACTTGGTCAGATGATGCCCATATTTTTAAATGCATAGCCGAACCAATTCCTTTACGTGAAGTCTCCAATGCAATTAACACAGCAATAACCCAAGTCGTGAAAACATTAGATTTTCAGACAACACAGAACAATTTTGCCATCCCAATGTCAAAGAGTTATATGAAAAATCATTTTGGAGATGGTGCTGAGCAGCATTCATCAGGACAGTCAGTCGTGATTATAAATATGTCTGAGCAAAAAGTATATAAACACCCCTTACATGAAAAGGAAGGATTTCGCCTTTTGCAGCTGAAAGATTCTCCCACCATAAACCAGTGTTTGCTATCTCATAGGAAAACAGTATGCGTTAGTCCGTATTTAGTAGTTTATTTCGTTTATGATCTACTTCATCCCCCTATATTACTTGTTGACGCTAAAAGATATATTGTTAGTCTAACTTCAACAGTAATAAAGGCAATACAATCACTAAGGAATTGCCCATCTAGACATTAGGCTGGAGAATATCTGTTTTAATGAGAACTTTGAAGCAGTGTTGATATAGATCTTGATAGAAGTACGTCATTGCACAGAAGAGACCTTGAATATCTCAAACAAATTTATGGTGATTCAGTCATGTATGAGATTACAAAAGAGTTCTCTGCATCTGCCACACTAAGAAACATAGACTGGAGGCAATTTGGAATTATGGTCCACTGTATTCTTGGTGGTACAAGGGAATATGACTACCATCATACACAACATCAAGTTCAAAATCAGTTCCTCAAGAAATTGATTTATAAATGTACAAGTATTAGTAGAAATTAGAGATGACAGAGACGAATGTATTTAATAATAGTCAAATTCATCAGATTCAGATTCCTTTGTTCCTGTTGTTCCCCTTGTGCCCTTTGTACCCCATGTATCTCCTCTTATACCCCTTGTACCATCTGTACCTCTTGCACCACTTGTACCTCTTATACCCTTTGTACTACTTGTACCACTTGTACTTACCTGATGTACCAGTTGTACCCTTTGTACCTCTTGTACCCCTTGTACCTGAGATACCCCTTGTATACAACTGGTACAACTGGTACAAGAGGTACAAGGGGGTAACAAGATACCATGGGTACAAGAGATACAAGTGGTACCACTTGTACCTGTTGCAACCCTCATACAACTGGTACAATAGGTACAAGGGGCCACAGCAGGTACAGCTTGTACCATTTGTACAAATTGTACCTCCTGTACCCCTTGCACCTCTTGTACCCCTTGTACCTGATTTACTAGTTGTACCCTTTGTTCCTGTTGTTCCCTTGTGCCCTTTGTACCCCATGTATCTCCTCTTATAACCCTTGTACCACCTGTACCTCTTGCACCACTTGTACCTCTTATACCCTTTGTACTACTTGTACCACTTGTACCTACCTGATGTACCAGTTGTACCCTTTGTACCTCTTGTACCCTTGTACCTGAGATACCCCTTGTATACAACAGGTCCAAGGGGTACAAGAGGTACAATGGGTGCAAGAGGTACAAAAGGTACAGCAGGTAACATTACAGTAGCGATTACAAAAATAAGAGTTACATTGGTAAAGTATGTACCTATTCCCCTAGTAATGTACCTGTAAAACTTCTAATGTACTTGTTACATTATTATACCGAGCGTTGGGGAAGCCACAAGCATACATAGTGCAAGAGGTGCAAGAGGTACAACAGGTATAGGGTTGGTCCTTAAATTGTTAGAGGAACTGGTGTTGTACGGATGGTGTGTATATCCCAGTCAATCAGGATTACATTCAAGGTATGGATAAATTATCATTTGTGAAAATAGAAGAAGTAGCTCCAGTAGCTCCAGTAGTAGCAGCTCTAATGACGAAAGTGTACATGGGAAAATGGGATTTCAATACCCCACATGTATATATTGAAAGACGTGATGATGCTGAATACAATATAACAAACATGATGGGAATTTCAGGCATTTGCACTTTGCATTAGTGAGGGTATACTGTAAAAACAAGTACCTAGTATAATACAGCATGCAGACTCACAATAATACATGTATGTAACTTACAACAACTGACTGGACTGATGGGACGACTAGACAAACGTAGAAATTCACCACCTCTAGTCAACAGTCTGGTATAATTATAACAACACTTCAATAATATTAATCTCACATTTACAGTTTACAATAGATAAGTCTACTACAATAGGCAGATACATACTAGTTGTACAGTCATACCAGGCAGAGTTTGGACCTGGTTATAAAATCAACTACCACAAGCCCACAACATGCTCAAAACAAGACATAAAATACATTAATAGCACGGAACAAACACAAAAACAGAGTACGGATAACAACACTTCAATAATATTCATAACTCACAAGCAGCTAAAACAACGAGACTACTAGAGCGCAACCAATTTAAGTAATAAGACTTACTAATTGCAAATTAATGTTAAGTAGGTGACAGGGTATATAACATATATAGGTGACATTTATACCCCTTTGGCATAAGTAGGATATATATATATATATAATACACATGTATATCCACAGCTGAGAGACAGAGAGAGAGAGAGAGAGAGAGAGAGAGAATCATACGCATACATGAGCAAATTAGAAACAAAGAATCCGCACTCTGCGACTATCTACACGACTTACCAAACAAACTGAGAACAACTCTTACAATAATATTCTGGGACAGGTTATCAAACTGTGAACAAATCGAACAATAATATTCTGAGACGGGTTATCTATAGACAGAGAGAGAGAGAGAGAGAGAGAATCATACACATACATGAGCAAATTAGAAACAAAGAATCCCACTCTGCAACTATCTACACGACTTACCAAACAAAGTGAGAACAACTCTTACAATGAATGCACTTAAGTGCAGAACACTCGCACAGTAAATTGTTTAATGCATATGAGGTGAAACTGATGATGAAGCATTGCACAGAAAAGATGAAATAAAGTCATGTATGAAACATAAACGATTGTCTGAAACTGATACTCTTCACATTTAGGACATTTTTTTTTTACATGGGCCAGGGTTTAACTCAACATTTCCACTTACAATCAACAACATTCCGACTATACAGGCATATACAAGTAAACACAGAGTAGTATCATGATACCAACAGTTATTACACTTTGTCAGGTTTTCACACATATTTTCACGTGTACACATATTGACAGACTTACAAACCGAACGTTGTACAAAACAGCCAATGGCAGCTCGCCACTGTTCGACAGAAATCATAGTTCACAACAGAATAAGGGTTGATCAAAAGAGATACAAACGCACTCCACAACAACTCTCTAACACGGGGAGCACAAGCATGCATGCGCACGCTGACATCCACGTGTCTCAGCACTTATCTCAAGAATGGTCAACAAATCGCTCATATTACGGGACAATCATAACCAACAAGTTTGAAAATCTACCTTAAAAAAATAAATAACATTTTATAATGTTTTATAATAGATTTTGATGTTCAGTGATGATGTAGAAGGTCTCAGTAATGTTGATAACTTGTGATGAGGAGCTTGAACCTGTTGAAAATACATGTATTAATAATTTTTTGAAACTTTAGTTAACAAATATAAACAAAAGGAAACAACTCAAATAACTAAAACCAACTGAGTTAACATAACTCTACACGCACACAAGATAAAACTGTTACAGTTTTATATCAAGTACAACTAAGAAGGTAAACAATAAATTTTATCTACAATAATCATACTCACCATTTATGAGATTTCCTCCATCAATTTCGGCCTTGGATTGCAGAACAAGACACTCTAAACTAAGGGTGAAGTTTACCATTCCAAATGAATGACAAAATTGGCTATTAACAGTAAAAAAAAAAACCACAAACCTCTAAAAGCTTGTTTCTCTCTCACATGCTGCGTAAACGGATAGTTTACGAAAAAACGTGAAAATTGGGTTTTTCTAGCATTTTAATTTTAATAGACCTTTTCACCTAAAGCGTTGAGGAATTCATTAGTTGGATAATGAACGTGACATCACTTCCGGGGTACATTCTTGCGCCATCTTGGGGTACTTTTGTCAACACTATTTTTGATAACTTTGCTTCGTGTACCGTATATTTTAATATAAAGTACATCAATGAAAAGATCGAAATCCATGCTCTCTAATGGTGTAAAAATCTAGACAAAATGTTGTTAGTTTTTGGAAAAAAGGAGAGATGCTTTTTACTTCCTGTTGGAGTATAAAATGTAAGTCTAAACTATGTATGGCTGTTTCTATACTAGATCAGTATCATTGATTTTTCTCTTAGAACTTACATGTATAATTATTATAATCATAAATTATATTATATATATATATATATATATACACACACATTATAATTATATACATTATACAATTATATAATAGACTTTCAAGATGCCCAATAGCATGTGTCTCTTATTTCTAGTCATACAAAGGGAAACAACAATGAAGTCACTGTTTCTTTTCCCATCACAACCAAACAAGAAAGAGACATGGCTCAAGAGTTCTCAATCTAACTAAAGATGGTATTAGAGAACACAACGGTATCTGTAGTCGACATTTTGTAGTAGTACAACCAATGATGATAAAGGTCATATAGAGATATGAACCATCTGTCAATGACTTTAACTTCATTTCTCTAATTCTCTTTGCCTCTAATAAATTTTTAAAAGTAAAATTATAAGATTATAGTATATATATTTATTTATCCATGTAATATAACTATATACACTCACTTGTCTATAACTTTGGCTTTCTTTTGAAGAGTTGGAAACTTCAGTTCCATGACCAAGAATGTAATGGTTCCTCCAAAGTAACACCAGGGATATCAGTTAGTTCAATGTTCCATGACAATGGTAGTTTTACACTTCAACAGGAAGTAAAAAGCAGCTCACCTTTTTTCCAAAAACTAACAGCATTTTTGTCTAGATTTTTACACCATTAGAGAGCATGGATTTCATTGATGTACTTTATATTAAAATATATGGTACACGAAGCAAACTATTCGTTATCAAAAATAGTGTTTTTCTCCATTGACTTCAATACCACTTTCAGTTTTTTAGTGTTGTAATTTTACAACATCCTGTCAGATAGGAAGTACCACACCTACTTATTACATTGCTAAATTTCACTGCAATGGCTGGGTCTTGGATGTACCACACCCCAAATTACTGTAGATTACAAGAGTATACCAATGTGGTGGCGGCGTGTCGGCATTCTATTGTTCAAAACGCCCACGCTTCGTTGGATGTGGTCTAGCGGTGCTTTGATTCAAGTGCCGCCCTTTGATGTTACTTTGAAGTTAGCTTAGGGTACTTTAAAAAATAAAAAATAAAAATAAATAAAAAGTGAAAGGAGAGTAGAACGTTATGTTGATGTTTGTGTGATGTATAGACTTGGGGTTCTAGCGAGAGAGAAAGGGATGTTGGGAGAATAAGTGACAAATAGCGTTCGTGTGCAGACTTGAGTAGATGCTGTGCTTGCAGTAATTGGTAAGCAAGGTTGAGGTGAGTGTTAGATTGCTCCAGAAGTTGGAGAAAGTTGCAAATTGCCTGTATTCATTTGCAACGAAGGTTTTGATTTTAATGAGATGCTGAGCCACACCTCACAATCAGTATATTACATCCATGGTAGGTGTGGTTAGAATTATTATTAAAATTAATTCATTCTTTTTTCAAAAGCCCCCGGGTTACGAAACTGTAAGTGATACAAAAGTACCCCAAGATGGCGCAAGAATGTACCCCGGAAGTGATGTTATGTATCAATTATCACAGTGCTACATTCCAGCGCTTTACGTGAAAAGGTCTATTGCTGTCAAAGCTTTGAGGGCGTGTAACTCAGCAACGGAACGTCAGATTGCAAAATCGAAACCATCAGGAAGTAGCTTGAAACATGGAGAATCCGCTGATAGCAAAAACTCAATTTTGAATTTTAGTCGCACAAGTCACGTTTTCTCATTCTCGGTCACATATATATATATAATTATATATATAATATATATAGTATGCAAATAGGTCCGATAAACAAAATATACGACCTGAATTTGTGTCCGAGGAGGTGATATAACCAAAACCTTTGAGGGCTATATCACATCCGAGGACACAAAACAAGTGTCATATATGCAGTATATAGGACCTATTAGCATACTATGATACAATACATTGTATGATGATGACATCTCCTGCATAGTGTGCACATGGAAGATATATATACTTTTTGTATATGTACTATACATGGATGTATTCATGTATCCTGCATGTATCACATTCACCTTCTTATTCTCCAAAATCTCACTATCTTATGACACAAATAAAAGTTTTGCACTGATAGACGTACAAAGTCTTGGATAAAATGGTGGATGAAAAGCAAAATTTTATAATAAAAATGGTGGATTCTTGAACAAGAAACACACGTACAATTTCAAGCCACACAACTCATACATAAGCTTAAATTTCGCAGAGACGAAATATGTAGAAGATATACTGGTATAATATCTCAAAAGTTACGAGGCATTTTTGTTCAGAAAGGGTAAAACGAATGAGAAATTCCACTGGCAGAAATTTGAGTTTTTATTATTGTTTTAAACAAAAACTAAAGGGCATACAAACAAAAACTCTTCATAACTTTATTGTTCTTCAATAGTAGTTTGCAACCATGTAGTTTTTTTGCTAATACAATCAATCTTAATGACTTTGCGTAGATTTTAAAGTTTGCAGTATCGGAAACTTTTTGGCAAATATCTCTAAAACTAAACACAAATTTGATAGAAAGTATATTTATAAAAACATTGTTTCAAAGGTACAGAATTGAATTCTGCAGTAAAAAAAGAAATTGAGACTAACACCCACGCTCATTACGGTTACTAAGTCAATTAAGATGATTGATAATAACAAAAATATACCAGCAGAACCAAAATACTGCACTGCTTTCTTGATTTATATTAACATGAATCATCACATAAAATGGAGGCAAGATAGCAGTTCGCTGACAGTTAGGTCCTTAACACATCTGGTTTTCCCTTCAGCAGGTTCATATTGTGTCCCCATACGACGAACATGCACCATCACTATCACTACACATGGTCAATAATTGATTATATTTGAGTAATACTGCGCATGTTAGTACATCAAAGCTTGAAACAATAACAGCTTACTGGTTCTAGTTCTGAATGAATACTACTTGAACTGCTAACAGGGAAAAAATGAGCCAGCTTGAAGTTGTAGCAGCAACTACTTCAGTTGTACTTGATTTCAAGCTGATTCAACAGTGATGGGGCTTCAAGCAAGATGAGTTGTGTTTCAATGCTTGTTGTTACTTTTGTTCCTTGTATAATTTGACGTATTTTCAAAGTGCTAATGTTTGTAGGTTGGCTGGAATTTTGCCGAAAGAACAATACAGTAACCCTTCACTCCACCTATGCGGATGAGACATACATTTTACTATGTTTACGACTAACACACCTTTAAACAAAATTAATAATTAAAAACATGTCTATGAAAACACACCCTCACAAACACTACCTTATTTTAAATTTGAGTACTTAAACTACTAGGACTGCTTTTCCTGTTGGGCAAGGAAGTAGATATGTCCTATATAACCATAGGCGTATCTGTTGTTTAGAAGATACCAGGGCAAATTAAAAATTCATGAGTTTATTAATAATTAATAATAATTAATAATAATTAATACGTAGCGGGTAACTCCGGACACACCCAAACTTCGAACAGTTATACGTATTTCCTCCTCATTCTCAACAAAGAGCAGCATTGCAACTACAATAGTTCTACTGTAACTAGCTACTCACATAAGCTTGAAAATGAGCATGATACAATGAGTATGCAATACTATACAAATACGCGATTCACACTAACAAGTATTATAGTAGTACTACTACTTGTTAGTGTGAATGGCTATCACTGCCACTGGTCAAAGCTGATTGACCCAGTAGATGTAGAACTACATGCAACTGATGCATTCTCATGATTGAATGAACTGTTGTTATTGTCTTGATGACCTGACTCCTCCTGAACTTCACCATCATTATCACCACAGTCATGATCATCAGCTGTTGGAGCTAAAATTCAACTATTGTTACATCATTTTCCATGTTTATCCCTGACTGACCTTCATCTTCAAGTCTAATCCCACTAGCCGACTACAGATACTTTGTTACATTTTTAGGACTTCTGAACAGCTGACAACATGCACGTGGGGCTTCTTATGGTTAATGAATAATATTACACTAAGCACTTGTGTGGGTGTGATATTATACGTAATAATAATTTAACAAAATTAATTTATGACAATAACAAGTAGAAAATGTTGATCAGAGAGCAGCAACCCGGGCATTGCCCGGGTCCAGATACGCCTATGTATATAACACAAATCAAACCATAACCAACTCATGAGTTCACAGATAACATAAATGCTGAGTCACATACTGCCGTTCTACCCATAATTGATGAAGCATCATCTCTCCTGTAGCCATTCCTCCCCCTATTATATATATATATATATATATATATATATATATATATATATATAATATATAACACAGATCATAATTTTAGCAATAATTTATAATTATGCTCAATAATGCGAAACTCAGTCTTGCTGTAGAACTATACAAATAGTAAGATTCTTAAGGTGGTACTAGGGAGTGGGCGGATGCGACTCCAATCAGTTTCAAAATAGAATATTATATAATATGACTCTAACCTGGTGTAATAGCAACCTTCAAGTACAATGTATTTTGAGAAAAGTTACGAAGCCGTTTTCTGCAAATTCATTTTACTTTTAAAGTTACAAGAGGCTGAAGAAAGCTGAATTCTGTAGCTTTTCACTGAAACCATAAAATTTACCTTTCTAGACACTATCAAACTCCGATCTTTCTCAGAGAACAACTACAGTTACCCCACCATTGTTTCCCACCCACCGGGGCGCCCCCTCCACCACCCGTGATCAGTGAAAACATTTAGGCCCAATAATTATACCCCCGGGTGGGTGTGGCTTCCAAAAAATACAGAATGGAACCACATTGTATGCAGCAAGAAGCTGGCAAGACTAGAAACTGATTGGAGTAGCATCTGCCCACGAAAAAGTCTACAACCTTAAGGTAATTGCAGGTAACTCCGGACACACCCAAACTTCGGACAGTTATACCTATTTCATACTCGTTCTCAACAAAGGGCAGCATTGAAACTACAATAGTTCTGCTATCACTAGCTACACACATATGCTTGAAAATGAGCATGATACAATGAGTATGCAATACATTTGTTACTCACAAATACGCAAATCATACTAACGAGTAGTAGTGTGAAAACACTAAAACAAACTAAAACTTCAACTAGATACAGAGGAAAATTTGGAAAGACTGATGGATAGAAACTGGTAAGTAGTCAATACTAATTAATAAGTTTATTTTTTACATATAATATATGAAAAAAAATGTTTTTAGGTGCACTTGTGGTAATTGCCAAATAATGCCAACTGTGACTGAGTGTTTATGTTGCTGTGAAATTGATAAAGTGGAATAAAATGGATGGAGGTTATTCATGTATAGTGGAACATCCAGGATTCGATGCTGTTTGCTTAAATAAATGTGTGGGTTCTGCAAACTGCCTACTATAATGTTCGACAACATTATGGGTCTGATATGAAGGAACTATACAGGAGTATGTTATACATTTTCTGTTAACTTTTTCTCATGCTCTTTTGTTTATATTTAGGAAATATCGTCAGTTTACTCAATGGTGCTGAGGGTGGTTGGGTAGACATGTTCAAGTTACACTTCCATCTTGTGCTGTTGCAAAGATATGAAGTACATTTCCATCTGAGGAATATATGGGATTTAAGCTACCACACTTATGAAATAATATACTTCAGTTACATAGTTTGTTCCAATGAATTGTATATATGTACACATTGTAGCAGTTTTATTTAATGAATCGTTAAGTTATTAATAATTTCCACTGATGGTTGGGACATCCTGTTGTAATTGATATCTGCACAATTTTTAGAGGAGAGTTGTTTCGACACTTTTAACAGATGTATCTCGTCAGCTGGTCTCTGCTGGCTGGAAACTGGAATAACAATTGTCAACGAAATGCACTTTACCGCAAAGGAACTCTCCAAGAATGAATAACAAATGTTATAAAGGATTTTAACTTTCATAAATAACTACATTTGACTTCATTGCTCTATGTGTACAAGTGTAATATGTATACAAAACACATTTTTCTTCTTTTACCTGTACAAGCTGAAAATCCAAAATATGACTGGTAGTTAAATCCATAAATGCCATACTTAGCACTGTGTCCTGGGCTCGCAGCTCTGCCATCTCCTCCAAGCATTAAAGGCTTCTTCTCTCAGTAGTTTTCCTAATAAATCAAGCTGTTGCTCCTTCCATACACTAGCTACTGCTGGGTACAAGTACTGTTGCTGGTGTCTGAAAAATGTGGTTAATGATATTACTGCACAGTTCATATGTTGAAATACTTGTAATGACTTTGTTGGTAATGCACCAGCATAAAAGATAGAAGTGGACATTAACAGATTTCCAGCTGGTATGTATTTGATAAATAGTTGACTCTCCCATACGCTTGTCATTTCACATTTCAAACACTTTTGTGTAATCCTTAAAAATGTTCCAATTGTACATGAAGATATTTCTGTTGATGCTCTACATTCTGGACATTTCTTAAACAGAATTTTCAGGGATGACTCAAAAACAATGTACTTCTTCTCTGTATATGTTTGAAATTCAGAAATTTGTTTGTTCACTTCACTGAAAACCCAAAAAAGCACATTACAAATGTCACAGAACCACCTTGATTGTGAATTTGAACTAGGACTATCTGAAGCAGGCCTGCGAATATTAGGCTAGCATAATCTGGAGAATAATAGAGTAGCAAAAGCACATTGAATAATGCTTGCACAATAGTTCACTAGGAGTCTAGGATCAACACACCCAAGATTAGAAGCAGACTGAGAAGCCTCAACTCTCTCCTGCACAGGTTTTCATCCATTTTAACTGCACTGTTAAAAATGGGGTGTACAATTGTGTCATGTAAAAATTTACACTTCTGTAAGGTGTATGTTGTTTATATGGGGAGTAAATGGGCTGTGGGGTTGATACTGTACACCATTTCTGTGTAATTCTTTCAGTATGCATATGAATTATATTTCCTTTCAATATTGGTGGGCTTATGTTAATTTCTTTGTACAGCTCAGTTCTAATTTTAACACTGTACCAATGCAGCTACCATTAATAAAAAGGCAGGAAACTACAATCTTTTATTCAGGGGTGTAGTTAAGTTCTAAATATGTCTGGCAATCCACTATATAGTGAAATTTGTTTATGGTCTGACAATGGTGTAAATGTATACAACACTGTCAGGCATTGATACAATATCTGTTCGTTATCTTTGATTGTTTTGATCATTGATAATTACCATGGTAACAACAAAAATCATCCAGATCATGAAAGCCGATACTTTAAGTCAACTAAACACAATCCAACTCTGTCATGAATTTTATTCAAGGTGAGTGGATAAAAGGAAATAAGACTATCATATTTTATAATTTGTTGGACATTGGTTTGTATAACCACATATGCATGATAATGAGGATCATAACTTTGTATAGAGACAGTTGACTTCAAATGTTACAACTTTTCCAGTTACAAAGATTCGATTGACCCTTCCAAAAACTGGGAGTTCATCTTCAACAGCAATAGCAAGAACAGAAGAAGTAGAGTATTTAGTCCCATTAACTTTTACCCATTTTGATCTGTACAAGTTGTGCAAACTGTTATTAAATAGTGAAAAAAATTGACTTATAGTGTACAGTACTTGTTAGTTTGAGGATGGTGGTAATTTCCATACAGGTTTACAAAACCGGTTATAACTGGTTTTCTGTGCTATTTTTGTATTGCAATGATTACATCAGAAATAGCTTGTTGTGCTGAGAAGATTGATACCACACACTAAAGCATTTGAAGAAAGGGGTGACTAAAACGAAGCACATAAGGTGAGACTTTGTTTACTTTGTTTTTATTTATTAATTACAAATACAAAAAACCAGTTATTCACTTCATGTTGTACTTATATGTTTCTTGAATCTTTAACATTAACTATAATGATTAATATATAAAGCTAAGATATCATTCCTTCCTCTTTGTGGTAATCTAAAAAGCAGTCAGAATTGAGTTCTCCTGTATG
Source organism: Petrosia ficiformis (assembly GCA_947044365.1). Taxonomy (NCBI): domain Eukaryota; kingdom Metazoa; phylum Porifera; class Demospongiae; order Haplosclerida; family Petrosiidae; genus Petrosia; species Petrosia ficiformis. The sequence continues at coordinate 28,242,907 of OX345636.1, forward strand.
ACAAAGATGTTTCCCACAATCATAACAGTATCAACATTTCTCCTTTTTTCTTGGAGGGTCTCTTCTGTTTCTACAGTACCAGCACCCACTTAAACCTTTCTTACTCTCTGTTTTGTTTTTAATAGGATAATGCTTTAATGGGAGACGTTTTGGATCTGTACCATGTAAAAGAGAGATGTTTATCATCAAAATCATCAGATTGGTCCAGATGTCATTAAAAGTTGAAAAAAAAGAAGAATAGATAGCATAATATTTACTATATTTACTTATTGTTATTACATAATTATGACTATAATAACATTAAATATTCCACGTGGATTTTCTTCGTTTTTTTTTTACGGAAACCCCCGTTACTCAGTACATGAAAGTTGAAGAACAGGTATGGGACTCTAATCTTGAAGAATTCCCAGATCCAGACTTTACTTTCTCAGCGAGTTATGATCGTTTAAAGTGGGCGTTACCAAATCGTCGCCTTGAGGCGACGTTGGCGTTTACAGTGTATAATTTTATCGTCGCCTATAGGCGACGTTGGCGGTTAATCTGTTAATAAATAACTTAAATGAAAACAAATGCTTACATGGTCCTACTTCCAGTTGGGCATCAAATAGAGAATCATCTGTCCGAAGATAACACTGAAAATGCTCGTGCCTCACAGAAGAGGGTATGACAAACATTTACAAAGTTTTTGAGAGACAATGCAACCTGCTTAAAATATGAATGGTTTGACTCGTATCTCATAGCCGCAAAGGGCCATCCCGGAAGAAAAGAATTTGACTAGCATTTACTCAGCCATAATATTATATTCATTAACTTACTTTCTGATAAGTCTTGGCATGTGTAGCATAAAGTGCATTTTTGGAATGAAAGATGACAATGGATATAGTACTTTGAACTCCCTGTGGTGGTCTTCTATGAGTACAGATAGCAATGCAACATCCTCTGGTAGAAGCTCGGGAGCAAAGAGAATGTCCAAAATGTCTAGGAAAAGAAGGAACTCCTGCCAATTTTCATTACCATTAGGAACCCAATGGCCAATCATTGTTGGTAAAAACCGCCCAAGACACCACATTTGACTTGCTACAAAAAGTAAGCAAAGCACATACATTTTATTCTAACAGTAGAATAACATGGCCAACTAACCACTTTGCTTCAGGGAGTTATCTTCGGTTAGAGTTGATAAGTTGATTAATGATGGTCTGTTTTTGGACTCTAAATAACCAAAATCAAAGGATTCAATAATCTAGTTGAGCTGATCAATTGAAAAGTATCGATCTTGGCAGACAAACTGTCTGAGCAAGAGTTTAGCCTCATACTGGAGTACGCCTTCAAGTATGTCATGGAGAATGTCAGAAACTACTGCTCCAGATGAAACCTTAAAATTTACCTGTGGTTTATTCCATACTCAACTGAAGCCGAACTTCCACTACCACCTTGAACCTCAAGAAGTTGGTTGAAATGGTCCGAGGGATTATGAAGTTGAACCTAAACTTAGTAGATAGTTCAACCATTGAGGCGGCACTGAATACAGAATCCAGGTTCATTGGAATGAACGATCGTTAGATGCTTTAGATGAAATGGTAGAGACGAAGTAGCAAATTCGCAGAGCTCACACCTCTTGAGGGAAGACATTTTTACAGTCGAAAAGGCTTTAGGTATAGGCGGAGTATTGCGAGGTGTGGCTCTAGTTACCGCAGGCACATTGACGTTCCAGGCTTCCAGCTGTCCTGTTTTAGTAAATTAGTTTTCACACCAGCCACAATCTGTTTGGACCTGTTTTAGTAAATTATTTTTCACTTCAGCCGCAATCTGTTTTGGACCTTGCTTTGGAAAAGACAGAGAAGACATAGCTGAGAAGCCCATTAAATCTTTATCTGTAGAAGATACGGCCACCTTTCTCGTAGACCAAGATTTGTCGGCTGATGTTACTGAGTGCATGACAGAAAACCGTAAGTTCAGACAGTAATGAAAGTTTCAGTTTTGGTCTTTTTTTCCCTCTATCAGTGCTGATGCCTATAAACAATGTAAACGTCCAATAGTTGCTGAGTCAGAGCAATCAGAGCAGGAACAGAAAGAATATGAGGAAGATGTGAAACGTTTACAGGCAGAGATGTCAAAGAAGAAGCCCAAAAGTCATTTATGTTCGTTAATGGAGAAGACTTTTGCTATTCGCCAGAGGTGGATTCAAAAAGAGGAACCATCTGTAGCAGACATACTTGAAATGTTTCCAAGTTTTAAACATCCTAAAGTTGTGAGTTTTATGTTTTATTTATGGAGTCGATATTTGTCACATTTAGTAGTATTAAGTGATGTATTCAGACACTTGTTAAAGAGCTTAATTATTGTGCACTGTGAACAAATTGTTTTTTTTAGTTGAAGCAGGAACTCAAGTTAAAGCTTAAGCTCGATAATCCAGTTCACTCACTAATGGATAACTGGGATCTTTGGAAAAATCACTTTTTTAAGTACGCCAAGTTGGAGTCCAACTCTAGACAAACAGTAAAGGATGTAATTGAAGGCTATGAATTGGCTGTTGAGACTGAGGATTCAGGTATTGAAACACTTATTTGCATAATTTGCTTTCAATTAAATATACTTGGAGTTTATTATTATTTGTATAATCTTATAGTGAAACAGTCCATTGTTATGGTCCAACTCTTGAGTGAGTTTCTGATGTTACGGAACCAGAAAAAAGAAAGGATTCTTTACTGTTATTCAGTATGTAGCTACAGTACGGTTACCATACAGTATCTATATACATTGATAGTGGGGAGTTTTGAGTTCATAAGTTAATTTACAGCATTCTTTACGATCTTCATCATCCACCACAGGATACAGTTGACATTGAAGACACAGTTGAAGTAATCCCTACATCATCTCTCTGGAATCAGTGGAACAAGTTTCCTCATAGTTGTGGAGCAGGAACCATTCGTGGAAACTGAGAATTTCACCAATGCCATACTATATCTCTTTGGAGCCTACTATGCGTTTAACATATCATACCCAAGAGGTTCATACTCTGTCCTTCTGTTTATACAGAGGTAAACTAGTGTTTCATACATGCAGGGGGGGGGGGGGGGCGCTGCATTTCCTATTAATCAACAAAAATAAACATAATTAGTGCAATTTTTAATTAAACTACTATTCTTGACGACCACAGATATTGTTTAATGTAAATATCTCTAAAGAGGTTTCTCAGGAGGTTTCTCAGGAGGTTTCTCAGAACTAGGCAAAGATGAATGTTTATTTTTTGTTTCAAGATATTTTTTCCATGATTAGCGTGGGAAAAGGACATCCACTCAAACATCTCCCAAACCAAGAATCCTGTATGAAACTCTGATAATGTTACTTTTCCCTGTCACTTGAGCATGTATACTCTTGTTTTTCATATAGGTACATATTAGGTGAAGAAGACGACCAAAAGATCACAAAGTCTGTAAGAGAGATGTCTACATTGTTGTGAAGATTATAGATTAAACTAACTGATACATCAATTAATAATATAGAACTATAAAACTCTTTCTTAATTTATTATAATAGTATGCTTATAAAATAGCAACTTCTTGTCTATAGAAAATATTTTCATTCTTTATTTCAAAATTTACAAGGGGCATGGCAGAATTTCATACTAGTTAATAAAAATTAATTTTTACACCCAATGAGGCTAACATGTTACACCCCTATGGTAATGATGTACACCTCCCTTTTACTCCTTACACCCCTATGGTAATGATGTACACCTCCCTTTTACTCCTCAGGGGGGTAGTATTTACACGGCATGTGGGACACCCTTTTGGGGTGAATGTCAAAGTGTGTTGTGTTGTCCATTGTTTCTGCAAGTTCGATTTCCGGAGGATTGCTCATCAGATGATCTTTAAACATCACTTTTGCATACATATCTGTAAACACTATAGCTATACAGCACTGTATGACAACATACCATCCCAAAATTCCACAAAATTTCCAGTTGCAATAGCTTGGTCTTGATATGTGATTATGATAGATTGACTGGGGGATGTCAAGTATAAATTATAAAGGATTCTAATTTTAGTTGTAATATACCCTTTCTTAATCTTTGACTTGTAAACTGTGTCCTACAATTGGATGAAATATGACACTTGTATATTTACATTTAGAAAGGTTGTAAAGAAATTTTCACGGGAAGAAAACATGAGTAATTCTGTTACATTGCAGTACTAATGAAATTTACCTTTGACATTCGATTATGAGTACTTTCCTGGATGCATGTATACAAAACAGTAAGAAATAATTTGCCATGAGGAGTTACTAAAAAAGAACAGCTTGTTTCTTACACTGTGTCATTCCTTTTGCTTCTACAGTAAGATACCAGTTTAAACCCCTCAAAAACAGGCACATACATATATAATTATGTATATAATCATATATATATATATCTTTGTGTCTGAGTCACTTTCGCTTGAAGATTGTATCTACATGTGTCAGATAATATAATGAATTTGTATTAGATAGTGAAAAAATAAATTACCTTTGATTTGCCTTTAACACTCTTCTTGCCCTGTATGGCCAAACAGGTGGTAATGAGAGTGTGCATTACAGACTAATTCTCAGTTATTACAATTAAATTATACCTATTACTCACCTTGGATTCTTCTTATGCTTGGTTTTTGAGAACCTAGACATATGAGAAGTATTGCTGTATGCTTACTTTTATCTGCCATATCTTTGAACTGTAGGTAAGTAGCTGTTACAATCAGTCTCTTTATAATTTTTAAACTACATGTGACAGCCAGTGTTAATTAGTTCATCCATTGGATAAAGATGCATTTTGCATGATAATCAGATGTCTGAAAAATAATTAGATGATATTCATTTTGACTCAGATCAATTTCCAATGTCTACAATGATTTTCAGACATTATATTGAAGAAATGAATTAGGAAATGCAACGTTTTCAGAACTTTTTCAGATATATCTGAAATAATCAGATTTTTTCTTGACATAAATCAGATATTATAGTGCAGTAGTGTATTAAGAGAAAGAGAGAGAGAGAGAGAGAGAGAGAGAGAGAGAGATAGTAAAACAGACTATGATATGCATACAGAAGAAAATTAGAAAACAAATTAAAACCCAAAAAATAGCTATAAAGTAACTATATGAGAGGATATACTGTTGTAGATCTACCCACTAAAGATGAGAGAGAGAGACTTACCAAAGGGAGATTAATAATTGCAGGATAAGCTTCCTTTATTAGTTATACTGCCAAACAAAACAAAATTAACAGATATGAAGTCAATAAGACGACTATCAATGCCAAAATCACTGAATATATCTGCCTTGGCAAAAATACTTCGAAGGTAAGACCAAATACTGTATACTAAAGGTGGGACGAATGTGTGAACCTTTGCGTGTTTTTTGCTGACGAAGAAGCTTTAGGGATAGATAGATTTCAGCCTTCGTCCCAGCCCTGCTGTATACTGATTATTGTAATATGTATAGTAAACTTAATACTGTAATTTTGTTGTTATACTTGTAATATAAAACAATATTAATAACAAGTGATACTAAACTGATTCTTATTAAACTTATCTAACAGTATAATACCGATTTTAGCCGTGTACTAACTAAGTAGGATGATCAGTTACCCCAGGTTATTAGCATAGCCAATGTACATGTATATATAATTCAATTGTTTAAAAACATTAGTTTAAAGATCTGTGTTGTTTTAGTATGACAATAATGACCACTTTAAATATTATGTCTACCTACATATATGACCATGGATGCAAAAATCAGTCATTTGGCAATTTTGTCAAAATTTATGCTTAGATTTAAATGCTCGTTACTCAGCTATTTTGCACAGGAAAATAACGATATCTACACGTAAGGTGGAACAATAGTTGCTATTCCTGGACACTAGATTTAGTTGGCTACTTGTCCAAACGGCTGAATAATGAGCATTTAAAGTCAATTACTTTTAATTATGACACTATATACTTTTGAGTTCATCATGAACATAAACAGACTTTGTAAATGTACATTTTTAAATTAGTAAATGACTTCACAGGGTTAACTGTAAGCATAATGGAGTTAATCTCAGAAAAATGCTAGAGGATAAAGGACTATTTGCATCTCCTGGACGCAGAAACGCTACCGAGATTTCTCTGTTTACATCACTGGTAGAAGGAGAAGCCCTTCACTCGCCAATGATTACAGGAAACTTTGCGAACAATTCCCATTTGAGGAAGTAGCAACTATTATTGGAACAAAGAATTGAAATGATTAAAGGAGCAAAGTACATACATACATAATATTACCTTACAAGGCTGCATATCAGGCCCGTATTATTGATTTTAGAGGGCCATGAGTCACACGTTAAATATGAAGTTAGGCAACTAGCTAAAGACAATCAAATAGAAATAGCTAAAATGCCATCACATACTAGTCACCTACTACAACCTAGATTTGGGAATGTTTAAACCCCTTAAACAATAGATCAGCACACACATTTTTCATGTCTGAAAGACGATATGTGACCAAAAGGGATTTTCTGATTAAATAAAATTCTGTAATAATTGCATGCAATTATTGAAAATTTCACTAATTGATTAATAATTAATTTCACCTACTAGTTACATGTGTCAACTAACTGTCAAAATGTTTTCAGGGAGTGTTGAAGATAGCGACACTAGCGACTCCAGTAATGAGTTTAATTACATTAAAGAATCTACAAACTTTACTCTTCCAAAAGGTGGTGTGTCCAAAGTGTGGAAGTATTTAAGCAGGAAGGAGGCAGTATATTAGATCACACACATGTAAGTCTAATATCTATTAACTGATAGCTAGTTACATACAATTATATATATAATATGCGTGTGTGTGTGTGTGTGTATTATTTATTAAAAATAAATAATTATGATGTTTACATTAAAAATCAAATTAATTTGCAATTGCAATAATTAATTCAATAATTGCACAAGCCTACTATAGATGAAGCATCAATGATGATAACTTCTCATGCACTCCATGCAATTAATTGACAGATGTTTGCAAGACGAGGCACAGTTATGTTACTAGGTAGGTGGTGATTTTAGACAAGTTCTCCCTGTTGTACCTAGATCAACACACTCAGTTGTTATAGCGGTGTGACAGGTGTGGAAGAAGTAGGGATGGTGGAAGGATTAGGGATGTTGGGTATCGCATGGCCAATTATGGGTGTCACTGATGTGGGGAAGGAGTAGGGATGGTGGTAGTGTAGAGCCAATTACAGGTGTCACTGATATGGAATGTGTAATTGATGTGGTGGGTGAAAAGTAAGAATCTCCGATATTTAAACAGTGTGCACTTTCATCTTCCACATTAGTCCCTAACATTTCAAAGAAATAAACATGTAGTGTGATTCTTCTCAATAGAAGTATTACCTTTATTTAATTTCTTGGGTTTGTTTTCCTTCCAATTTCCTTTTCTCTTGATTGCAGCCAATCTGTCAATTATAGAATAAATAATAAGTTTTAGCTATGTTTTGTAGTTTTTCAGTTTTTCTTTCAACTTTAATGTTGATGTTAGTGTTTCATCCATATCAATAATTCACGGTTAATTACTGGAGACCTACATAGATAAAAATGCACATGTACACAATATGAACAACATTGGAAAAGCATTTTTAGTTATACAGTTTTAGAATGTTTGCCCAGTTATTATAAAAGACTTAGTATAGTATTATAAAAGTATTCTGTGACCCATATGATATAGTGTCAATAGCAAGGTATACAATATTATATTATTCACTTGGGATATTATATATTTTTTTTAAATATTAAATTTTAGTTGATGAATATTAAATTTAGATGTTGTAATTCTATAAGGATGAATATTAAATTTGGATGTTCAATTGAAAGTTGTAATTCTATATAGATTTCAATTCAATTGAAAGTTGTAATTCTATTAAGAATGTCTTCTTCTCTACTGATGAAATAAAAATGTAGTTGATACAAATAGATTCATGAAATGTGGTTAAGATAAGTATTTTTAATATTTAGAATTGAGTGTTTCTATTTATAGCAGTGAAGTGGTTACATTAAGAAGAAACCAGTCATTTAAAACCTAATTTACCTAGTCATCAAATCCACCCACAGGTTTACAGTTGCACTTCATCTTGGTTTCTTTGTCCTAATGACCATCTTCGTGTTAGAATTTCCCGCATCCATCTAAAGTCAGGAATGTAGGATAATGATATTTTATTTTCATTTATACACACCTATATATAATGCATGCAAAAGAGGAAGTACGAGTGCTTTGCTCAAACACTTACGGATGATCCACCCACAAAAGTGGTTAACAAAAAGAGTCAATCTGAAAGTAACTTGTTTATGGTGTTAAATCTGGGAAGGAGGCCATGCTCAAGAAATGCTTAGAAGGGAATAAAGTGAGTGGATTACTAGTGATTTGTCTCCTTTCAGTGGTAGGAGATAGAAATTTGTGTGTGGCAGAAAATGAAGAAGTTGAGACTGATAGTAATGACACTGACTCAGATATAGATGGAGATAGAAATATATGATGACTGATTGTTTTTGTTAATGTGGTATTTTATGATTATTCTTTGCAATAATAAATTATTTTACCCATGAGTAATTACTGGTAAGTACATGTATTAGTTAAACAATGGTTTTGAGGGGGCTGTTCTAAAACGCGGAACGGAAATGGAATGATATTTTGGGGCGTGGCACGTTGCATTTTGTTACCTGTTTCAAAGGTGTAGTTAGGACAAAAATTGTGTAACTTTGTCGTCGAATGGCATGCTAATTCATCGAGTGGAAACAACATGGATGATATCCCTAACAATCCCAGGGCCTAAACTGGGGAAGGGGGGGGGGGGCTCCGCCATCCCAGACCCCCCCACTTTGCCACGAACAGCACTGGGGAGTCACCTATATCCTGATTTTGGCACTATTCACCCTTCATAGGTTCGTCTTCGTCCTTTTAGACAGTGGCGAGTTGTCACTTGGTGTCGGATGTCATGCCAATACAACGTGCCACGCCCCAAAATATCATTCCGTTCCGCGTTTTAGAACAGCCCGTTTTGAGGGCAGTATGGGATATACACGAGTGCCATAATTCAATTAGAGCCTGAGGGCTCTAATTGAAATATTGCATGATTGTGTATCTTGTACTGCACAAGAAACCATGGTTTGTGTCAAAGTGCATGGGTGTCTTAATCCATTATTATTGGACGATCTAGATTTTTATTGGTGTTGCCATGGAGTCGAGTCTCTAGGAAACGACTCTGGCTTCATCAACAGCAGTACGAGAGTAACCTATGAATTGAACAAGAAGAACTGTGGTGAAACTAATAAAGAGCGTCACTGGTCATAAGTCAAGCAAAGCTTTAGAAATTTATGAAAGGCCTACTGTTACTGTCAAACTGTTTCTAGAGTAATGGTTACGCCAGGTGGTTCTTTTATGGCTGAAATTGATAGAGAGAAAGTGCAATGTCATAGTAATTCAGTGGATGCTTTTCAGAGCCAAGAGATAGATATTGAAAGAAAAGTCTGATTATGAAATAGTTGGATCCATGTTTGCTGGTTTAAACAGCTGTCCATCAACATTTGTCCTCAAACCATGGTTATTAATATTCAACAACCTACTAATACCAGGAGCCCATGAAAAAACCACAGGTAGGAGCGCGCAACTCCCACGCAATTAATTAAAATAGCTAAAGCCAGACATTTAGTTGGTGTTACTATTTTTAGATGCTCTACCTGGCCACGCCCACCGCAATGTAGAGCTTTAGCAACAGCTAAAGTCTGTAGAAAGAGTGAAGTAACACTCTACAGTCTCTACCAGCAAGAAAAAAGAAGCTAGTATGTTCGTGCTACTGGCAAGTATCTCTTCAGTTGATTATACAGTGTTCATTTGAACATACAGTGGAACTCTGCTTAACGACCACCCCTGAACAGCGGTCATCTATGATATAACGGCCAGATGTCCTGGTCCGGATTCAAATTACACATACTTACCTGCTAAGGCAACCTCTGAAGAACGACCACCTCGCTATTGCATATAACGAACACTAGATGGTCCCTAACACTAGCTACACCATTGTTTGATTTAACGGCTGCGTGGCCACGCCCACGATATTAAAAATCAACTCAACAGTGTACAGTATTACAATGTAGTTTTAAATCACGAATGAATAGTAAAACAATAATGATAAAACAAAAATTTTCAATATTCAAAGCAGCCCATCACTGTTTAGTTTGCTACAGATAGTCTTGAGCTTGGTTTTTGGTCCATAAAATTTATACTTGCATGGAATTTAATAATTATTATTGCATAATGAGTATTTATCATGTTCAGTTAATAAAAAGATGTTTTGAGTTATACTAAACTAAACCCCTCAGCAAAGGCCACCCCTATATAACGGCCAAAATGCAATTCCCCTTGGGTGGCCGTTATACAGGGGTTCCGCTGTATAAGAAATTTAAATTGTTCCAGACAACTTTACTCAGAACATCTACTACTGGTACTTGTAGTAAACAGCTTCTCTGTTTCTTCCAACTGAATCTTCTTTCTTACAGCTGTTTTATGAACTGGAGTACTATCTATTGATACTGTAGTGCTGTTAGTTGTAAAGTTCTAGCTCTACAATGCAGTGGGCGTGGCCACGTAGATCATCTAACACCAACTAAATGTCTGGCTTTAGCTATTTTAATTAATTGCGTGGGAGTTGCGCGCTCCTACCTGTGGTTTTTTAATGAGCTCCTGCTAATACTGATTTCAATATTGTTACAGAGTAAACAGATTCTGATGTATTATTATTTTATTCTCTTTTCTTTTGATTATCACAGTTATTATAAATACAATATAAAACCATAAGGCAGTATATAAACCACAGGGTTATATATTAACCACAGATGTCAATATGCCACGTGGTGCTTTTGATACACGCACGCACCATGATACAACTTGGGTAATAACAAATATTGGGTACTCAGCAACCCAAGTACCCTTGGCCAGGTCTACAATACAGAATTACTAACTGCATGTCTTCTTGGATTTTTAAATGAAAACATCTGTTCTGAGGAACAGGAAAATCCCCGGTAGTGCAGAGGAATCTCTATTTCTATAGGCCGTCCTTCTTTTCTTACACATTAGGCCCATACGCTCAATGCTAAACCTCTTAAATAATCAGTGAATTTTTCCACTGCCTCCTCAGGTGATGTTTCTGCGTCTGTAAAGTTGTGAAGAAGGTCAGACTATATACCAATATACATGTATACTATTATCAGAAGACAGAAAATTGATGTATTTTTATTAATATGGAGTATTTAGATACAAGAATACAACAATAGTACATTAAATAAAATTTATTTCCAAATTTTCAAATACTAGTATACTGTGTAACTAATACATGTACAATACATTAGTGCTGCAACAGATATCCGAAATCCATTTTGATTATTAACATCCGGATTCAATATTTTGATTTGGATATCTGTTCAATGTTTGTGCATGCGCACTAGTTGACCTCATGGAAAATGAATGGCCTCGAGCAGGAGGAAAAGCCCAGTCTGGCAATACTTTGATTTACCTGTTTTAGAGACTCAAGAAGGAAAAAAGAAGTATGTTAGCTGTAAACTCTGTAACTCCAAATTGGTAGATGGAGAGGAACTGGAAACCTTTTCACCCATTTACATTCAAGGCATCTTCAGGAATACAAACTGTGCACAGGTGATGATGATGGGAAACAGAAGCAAACAACCATAGAACAATTTACTGGAAAGTGTAGTGATGAACGAGTTAGTGAAATAACTAAACACCTTGCACTCAATGAAGATGATTTACCAACTATAAAAAATTTTAAAGACACAGTTAAAAAGGAGTTGATTCGTCGGTTTGATGTTAAACACTCCAAATCTTGATTCTGTACCTATCATTGCTGCTGCTTTAGATCCTCGTTACCATGGACTGAAATTTCTTTCCACTATTCAAAGGTTAAAAGTCTACGAAAATGTAAATGGTTATTAATATTTATGATAGTGAGTGTGGTGATAGTTTACCGTCTCCAAAACGTCGAAAAAAAGAACCAGCAATGTCATTTTTATTTGGTGAATCCACAACCGAGGAGTTTGATGGAATAGATATTGAGGTAGACTCTTATTTCAAGGAACACTCATTATCTCCAGATGAAAATGCACTTGAATGGTCGAGCAACAATGAAGGTTGTTATCCTACTGTTCATAAGGATGTACTTAATAGTCCCAGCCACATCTGTACCATCAGAAAGAATTTTCTCTACTGCTGGACTTATCGTAAATCAACACAGAAATTGTTTAAAAGCATACAATGTAGACATGTTAATTTTTTTGAATAGGAACTTGGATTGATTTTGTACGTTGTACTGAATGGTGTTTTCATCAAACTCTCATAAAAGTTAAATACTCAAATAATGACAATTATAACATTTTAGTAGTTAAAAGTAAAATTTGTAAAGCTTTTGCAATGTTTTGAAACTGTTTATATAGCATTCTTGCACCTGGAAAAATAAAAGATATAGGTGTTGTAAAAGTGGGCGTCACCACGTGGGTGTGGTCTAAAATCCAGATATCCGTTACCTTATTTTCCGGAAATCCGGATTCTGGAAATGTGCATCTGTTGCAACACTAATGTACATATAACTTTACCAATTGTAACAGGAGAAAACGGGAGCAATAAGCAATCCTTAATCATTTATGGAGACGACAACGTGATTATCACCACTGGATCTAACTTCTATATATATATATATATATAATGTTATACCACCCCTGCGAGGTATATATCACATTACATTTATACTCACTTGTGCTTGAGAGGTTGATGGAAAGTGTTAACCACAAGCCGGCAAACATCAAAGTGAAATATACTATCCTAGGGAGTATATCAATTATATACTCAATCAGTTTCCTTTGAAGTGTGGTTCCAGCATGGTATAAGTAGTGTATATCAACAATATACGACCAGAACTCCCGAGATATCAGCCCGAGGCGTAGCCGATGGCTGATATCAAGAGAGTTCTGGTTGATATACACCAAGAAGCCATGGTATATATAATATATGCTAAAGTTAACAAAAACATTCATTGCCCAGAACTGACCGACTAAGCCTTTTAGACTTCAACAGTCACGTTGTAGTATAGTATGGGAGAGTTGCAGATCATATTTAGACGGAGTGTTAAATTGTTTGAACTGCTTGCAATTGGGTTTCAAGTAACTTAGCTTGCGTTAACTCAAAAGAGTAGTTCTAAGGTACAGCAATTTCATTTACTAAATTGTCACACGCCTTATGTTATTGTTGCTCACGTGCGTTCTTCGAGTGTATATCAGATATATACTCACTATCGGGCCTTTGATGTTTTTGTTAACTATGGTATATATATATATATATATGTAATAGTTATAACACGCCCACGAGTGCTACAGTTTATTTATAAGCACGACTGCCCAAGGGCCGTAGGCCCGAAGGCGGAGTGCTTATAAATAAACTATAGCACGAGTGGGCGTGTTACAACTGTTTTATATCCTGTTGATAGGTGATTGATTTACGTCACTGATTTAGGTCATGGCCTTTATTATCAAACCACAGTACAATAACTAACACTGACCACAATGCATTAGCAAGTTTATTGAACCATTATAATCTTAGCAATGGGATATAAATAAATAAATATATATATATATACAATATAGACATATATTTACGACGAATGAGACCTAATGTTGATCACTAATCTATAAACCATAACCTGTGTCACCACCACTACATATAGGTTAAGGACACTTGAAATTCCGTTTGACACATCAAAGCTCTTCCTGTGTATTTATAAACATCAAAAGTGTTAAATCAGATAGATCTGGCTATTTAAAATGCAACAATATTACAGGTGACCATTCATGCTAGATTATACTATAGTGCACTGAATGGTATAATATTATACTGCAGTGACACTATGGTTATGTGCTATAAAAGTGTGATGTGGTACTTAATAATGTACATTTGATAGTCACACAATAACTGAGTAGCACTTTACTAACTGCTTTGCAGTAGACTAAGCAAATCAATGACAACTATGAACTAAACTATTTATATTATATTCCCACCTTTTCCACTGGTGACGGGGAATCCAGTTTAATTCGTTTTGTCATTACTGTACATGAGTGAGAAAGAGAGAGAGAGAAAGGGATTTCTATACAGTAACTATAATAACAAAACATGAAGAACTAACCAAAAAATTTAGAAATAAAGAGCTGCTACTGCCTACAGTATAAAGTCAGAGAGAGAGAGAGAGATACTACAATACATAGGTAGGTAGGTAGGTAGGTAGATACATAGATAGACGGAAGAAAGAAAAGAGAGAGCGAGAGAAGACTTACCTAAAACAATAAAATAACAAAATTCTGTAAGTGAACAAACAGAATATATAAATAAATAACTACATAAAAAAGCTGCACAAACACACCGTAAAATACAAACTTACACAGACACTGACCGCAGTGACCGAACTAGTCTAATATAGGTGACCATGTGCGAGTTAGCTATGAGAGTTACAGGAAATAAAAAAAGGTCACGCTCCAATGATATTACAGGAAAATGATTATTAGAAGTACTTGAGCATAATCTCAAGCACACACAGTAAAGTGCTTGAGGTAGCGATGTCAACCATTTTCAATTTTTTTTGTTTAGTATAATTTATTAGCACAATTATTCCCTACTGTCCTAGGAACAAGAATATATATATAGTAATACCTTTCGTTGCGTGAAAAGCTAGAATTTTGACAATGACTGTCACATATTTTGTCAATTTTTCTCCTCTTTCGCTTAATTAGAGACTATTATGCATACGGCACAATTAATAATAAATCACTTAATTAGAAGATTAATACTGAAATAACATAATACTAAATTTGGAGTACGGATATTGAGAACAAATGACTCATTTTTACACATTTTAGTATATTTTAAATTATAAAGTAAGTATAGTTAGGTCCAATCAGGTAAGTTTGAAAAAACAAACAAATATATATATATATATATTTAACTGTAATAGATTTCAATCAATGATTAATTCTCCATTCAATAAGTCCTCAAGTAATAGATAATTATACTCATCTTCTTCACCATCATACGCTACACGAAATTCAGATGTTTCAGAGTTGTATCCTACTACAGTTCCTTTAAACCAATTGAGTCCATTGTCACACATAAAGAGGTGTTCAATTCTTCGATATACAAGACTGTAAGGATCGCCTGAAATATCTTCTGGTGTAAGTGGTTGCTTCACTACAGAAAGTAATTTAAGTAGGTTGTTTGTTAACTCAGAGACTGTATAAGCTCTGCCATTATTAGAAAATGCAAAAATGAATTTATCTGTATGAGTTTGACACAACACCTTTTGAAAATTGATCTGTAACTTCAAAGCAGCTATCTTTTTCTTTTACTTGGCAGAGATTGTAACCCCATAGCTACTTCCTCACATGTTGTCCATAAGCTTACTTTTTGGAGTTCCTTTGTAAGTTTTTCTTTCTCTCTTAGTTCCTTCTCATTTCTTCTTGTTTTTCTTCAATAGCTACAAGTCGTTTAGCAATAATCTCATCTCAATGTTTTCTGAAATTCAATCTATGTACAGAAGTTAATGTACGAGCATCATGTAATAACCTTTCCTTTTCTTCAGGAGTTTTAGCATCAAGCCATTCTGATGTTTTATTATGGGAGTATAGAATGACTGCTTCCAAAGCAATGTAAGTAGCATTAGGTTTCTCACTCATTAAACGGTCCAAAATTGCAAAATCTCTTTCTGGGCTGACATTGATTTTGGTCTCTGCAATCATTCTGTCATCTGTAACTGAATGAAAAATACCATCTGGTAAATCATCAATTACCAATCTCCTTGTAGTTACAGCAATATTTCTTGAACAAGGGAATCATTCAGAGTTGATGAAAATATCTTCTTTGCCACAGTATCAAATTCAAAACGATCCTCCTCAAATAGAACTTCTTTGCCTTCCGTGATTAATTGTGCATCATCAGCCCATTTTTCAAACTAGTTGACCATTTTTGTGTACACATTACCCATCTCCAATATCGATACTGTTGATGTTTGTAGTAACCTCCAAAATGGTCCAGTAACAATTTTATCAATAACAACAAGAGCTTTACAAGCAGCAATGTATGATGGGACCTTTAAATCAGACAGAACTGCTTGTAATAAACGATTAAGAGTTCCATGTATCTCAAATAAGTACTGCAACATATATTCATGGAGAAAATAAACTCCCACAGCATCATAAAATAAAATATTAAAATGATTCCCTTGAAAAGCAGCTAGAGGTATTTCATAAATTCGTTGTTGGCGTAAAAAAGAACGAAACTTTGTAGAGCAGCCAGCTAGTTCAGAGCCTCTGTGATGAAAGGCTTTACAGGCAGTGCATATAAGTCTCTGTGTTACAGATGATTGTGTTTGAAAATTCTCCTCATTTATAGTTGCCTCCCATGTCTGAAGAGTGGCTTCTGCTGCATTAGCTAGACCAACTAAATAGTGCAGGCCACAAAAAAAAATTATTCATCCAGGTAATTTGATCCCTTTCACTTTGCTCTAATCCACTCCAACCATTAATAACTTCAGGGAGTACTTCAGCACGATAATCAGCTAATATATCATTGAACAATTTTTCTGCCGAATGTCGATCTGACATCGTATTTTTTAGCCGTCCAAGTATCTTGGAAGATATTTTGGTTCTTCCTAATTCAATATGTACTGTATCTAGATCATCTAAAATTTCTTTAAGAGTGTCTAAAGTTATCTGGGAAGATCCAGAAAAAAATATGGCGTAGCCCAAGAGTGTATGTATGGTCATTAGTAGAAACATCGTATGTGTCAAAATGCTGACCATATTTGGTTGTTCCATCAGTTTGAATGGTAAAGTAATCTTTTTCCTCAGAAGACAACTCTTCTCTGAACTGAGCTTGTGCTAATGTAAGACTTTCGAGCATCATATTACAAAGTGCTTTACTTGGAAGACGTGAAACATTTTTTTTTGCTATATTTCTTAACACAGAGGTAATGACAGGTTTCATGTTACGAACATCTATGTTGAGACTCAGCAATTCGATCTAATACGACACGATCTAATATCATCAGTGTACTTTCCTTGAGGAAATGTAGTGATGTCTGTAGTTGAAATCATGAGGTCATCAACTAGCTCATGTAACTCACTATTTTCTTCTTCTATTTGGTACATTTTCTCAGTAAGCTCTTTTCGTCACTTGATAACTTCATTTGGTCAAACTGCTTTTTCCAGTAGCTAAGCTTATGGCGTAGACAAT
This sequence comes from Petrosia ficiformis, assembly GCA_947044365.1. Classification (NCBI taxonomy): domain Eukaryota; kingdom Metazoa; phylum Porifera; class Demospongiae; order Haplosclerida; family Petrosiidae; genus Petrosia; species Petrosia ficiformis. The sequence continues at coordinate 28,260,243 of OX345636.1, forward strand.
CTTTATCATGTTTCAGTTTCCCAATCCGTTCCTCAAAATTATTTAATCTGTTTTCCCAATTGGAGAGAAGACAGTCTTTTTGTGTTATCAGCTTACTCTGTGCAACTATTGTGTAATTTTTTAGCAGTATTTCAATGTAAAGAATACATTTTCTTTCGGGAAGTGGTAAGTTTGTCCTCTACAGCTTGATTATTTAATTCTAATTTGGATAATTTAAATTTTAATGATTCGTTTTCAGAACATGAGCTGCATGATGAAGGAGAGTGGCATTTCACACTAGGTACTAGTACCCTAGATAAGGAGTATGGCTCATCTAAGAAACTGGAAATTGATACTTCTTTGCGGTCTGAATTGCATTCTTTTTTTAACTTTGATAAACGAGCAGACAATCTCAAGACAGACTGCCTTATTGAATTGACTGCAGGATCATTTCCAGTAGGCCACTTCTCTTGTAACAACCATCTCAACCACAATCTTAATGTATAGAATGTGCATTGCTGATGCCCATTCATAAAATGATACAGGTCCAGAACAAGGCCATTTGTAACTCGTACATCAATAAACCGAAATAAAGTGTCAGTAGTCACAACTTTTTCAAGTCTGGATCCCATTGTCTTAATTGAAGTAGCCATGAGCCTAATAATTTGAAAAAAAGAATATAAGCACAGAGTAAACATTAGTTGCTCAAACATGGCCTGCTACCGGGGGACACATAGCATTTCAAAAGTTAACGAGCGCCGTTGGGATGGGACCCTCGCCTACATGGCAAAGTAATACAAAGCACTACAATTTTTGTCAAAATATAATAACGTTTGTGTATGAAACAAACAATACTTTTGTTACATGGAATAGATATATAAATTTGAAAAAACATTTATGGGCATTAATTAAAACTGTTATAACTTTATATCCTAAAAGACAAAATGAAATGTATAATTTGTATATAATTATATCTTACATCTAATTCTCAAACAATGAAGAAGTTCTCAAGTCTACCTCTAAAGTCTCCGTGTGAAAACGTATCGACTATTGAATCGCCTCTACCACGTGTTTAGTACATGATGCATGCACATACCTGTAGGTGGAGCTAGGTAGCTTTCTATCTTGCATCAATGGTGGTGTAGTAGCAACCATTAGCTCGATTGTTTTTGGTTTGAAGTGTTTCTTGGCTAGCGACAGCCATGAAACAGGATCACTTGTGTTTTGTGTGTCCATATTTACTCTCGTTATTGCCCTCGTTTCATCTTAAAGTTGTGAAACGGTAACTGTGAGCTATAAAAATTGTCATAACTTTAGAACCAAAAGGTTTTAGAAGAATTCCTACGTTATTTTTTTTCCTTGTTTATTTAAAGTCTACCAGTACCCCCGTTTGAATTGTCAATGTTTTCATTTTTCCAGAAAAAGTGCTAACAGACAGACAGACAGACACAGACAGACAGACACACAGACAAAACGATTAACATACCCTTCCGTCTACGCTATGCGGCGAGAGTAATAAACAGTATAATTAACACCCTCGAGTGTGTTCCCAACTGTTCATAACAACTGGCATCATTTTAAACAGCAAACTAAACTTTTAGCAAATCTTTTCAGACTTAATAGAGGGGTAACAAAAAGAAACTACTGCTGTTTTCTTCATCAACATCCTAAAAAACCTAATATTCACTTATTCAACCAAGACTTGCACAATTTTTGAACAGTCACTTTGTGCCATACCGTAATTCTAATTATATGGAGAGATATTTTTGCAAATTTAATTAATTGCTGACATCGCTACTTGAGGCTATAAACTACTCATGTAGTTGAAAGAATAATGCTACACTCAGAGAACCAAGCACAAGTGACACAAACAAAGTTCACCCCCTAGGAATTTCCTAGGGGTGAACTTTGTTTGTTTCCTAGGGGCCCTAGGAAACAAACAAGTGCGTAAGTATGCGTTGTAGGCCAATACGTAGTCGAGGAAGTTGCGTCATTCAGGGGGCTCGACTCGGTCAATTAACCCTTTAACAACGTTAGACGTTTTAAAACGTCAATAATTATGTGGGCGTTTCCAACGAATGACGTTTTAAAACGTCCTGTCACCAACGCGGAAAGAAACTTTCCTCACATCAGGTACTTCCATTTTTCTTTTGTCCCACGCAATTATAATAATTTGTTATTAATTTTTACAATCAAAAAAGGAAATATAGTAAATACAGTAAAAATACAGTAAAAAGATGGCAAGGTCATTTTCAACAGCTGAAGTTTTGGACTTCGTAATGGATGAAGGTGAGGATGATTTTGTTGATACGTTTCAACATGGAAGTGATGATGAGCTATATAGGATTTCTTGATGATGAGGAAGATTCTCGTGATGATGATATTTCTTCTAGGTAATACAACAAATAAATAGAATTATAATTTAGCTAAAAATACAGGCATGGAGAAATACTGTATGAAATTTGTTTCACAAAATTTAAATGAAAATAACCCTGTATACAGTATTTCTTCTGCCAACAAATGCTACAACCATAATTATAAGTCTCACACATTTTTATCACAGTACTACAACACATATTACTCCTCAAAGTACTCAAGCAGAGAATTTTACAAAAACAAAGAGGTAATATCTGACCTTCAATTAATCTTTGATGATATAATAAATTATGCTAATTATTTCTTGAGATACATCGATATCTGCACTTCACTGACAACAGCAAACTTGAACCTCCTACAAGTAAAAATTATGACTGCCTAGGAAAAATTCGTAAATTTTCTAGACATAATTGCCGAGAGGTTTCTCTCCGTATATGATCCTAACTGTCAGTGTGCAATTGATGAAGCTATGGTACCATATAAGGGGAGATCCTCAATGAAGCAATATATGCCTAAGAAACCCGTAAGACGAGGTCTAAAGGTGTGGATGAGAGCAGACAGCATGAATGGGTATGTATCAGAATTTCAAGTTTATGTAGGAAAGGAGAAAAGTTCAGAAAAAGGTTTAGGAGCAAGAATTGTCAAGGACCTAACAAGAAAAATAACTCACCGTAATTTTCACATCTATTGTGATAACTTTTTCACAAGTCCAATCCTATTCCATGATCTTCTCAATGATGGAATATACGCATGTGGGACAGTCCGTTCAAACAGAGCTGGATTTCCAGATGATCTCAAGAAACACGTCCGTATTGGATTCCCTCAAAGGGGAGAAAATGTAACACTACAAAGTAAAACATGTGTGAATCTAACGGCATCTGTGTGGCAGGATACTAACCTGTGACCATAATTGCTACTAATGCCCAAACTCTACCTCTAGATACTGTCCAAAGAAAGCTGAAGACAGGTGATTACAAGACATTTGATTGTCCAGAAGCTATATCTATTTATAATAGGTATATGGGAGGGGTAGATAAAAACGATCAATTACGGCAATACTACCATGTTAGACTAAAATGTAAAAAATACTATAAATATCAATTTTGGATGATATTTGATGTTGCAGTGACAAATTCCTTCATTCTTGCTAAATACAACCCTGACATGAGAAGAGTGACACGAAGCGTAAAGGATTTTCGCACTGAATTAGCAAGAGGTTTATTAGATGGTTACTGCTCAAGGAAACGTCTTGGCAGACGGCCATCTATTTCTGTAAAATGATTTTGTCACGAACACTTTCCCAAGTATGGAATGCCACTACTGCCAAATTAATAAATGCAGAAAAGATACTAAATGGGTGTGTGAAGATTGTGGCTTGTATTTCTGTCACAATGGCAAGGAGAAAGACTGCTTCTTAGCATACCACAATAAATATGTTAACAGTGAACAATAGCCTACTAATATAATAATATACAACCAAGTGTGATAATTATATTCCTAGCTAACTCAAGTAGCGATGTCCAACTAAAACTGCAACCATATAAATGCAGGTCAAAACTGCAACCATCTATTTATTTGGTCCTAGAAATGATAATGTTGAACATTTTACATCGATATCACTCTTGACTACAAAATTATAGGTTGAAGAATTACTAGTTTACTTTACAGGATTTTACATTGAAAATATGGCACCGTGGACTTTGATGTCCTTCTTTTTATTATATCTTCACTTTAGAATAAGCTATGGAAACATAACATACATCAATATACTTGTTAAAGATAGCATTTCAAACTAGATTATGTTTTAATTGTAAGACCATCTTGACCATAATACATTTCATTGTTATTTACAATAATAACTAAAAAAAGTAAACACACTAAATATAGTATTATAGTAATAGATATTACACAAAATTCATGTTATAATATCTAAATCAATATCCTCAAAGATTCAGAGTCAAAACATCTTCCTCACCATCATATTGTACATTAAACCACTCAGTGCTACCATCCACTACACTCAAAATCAGCACAGTGTACCACTGTTTATCTCCTTCTACATTATTCCATTTGTGTCGCATTCGCTTGCCAACAAGGGACTCCTGATTAACCACTGTGTGCCTGTCTAGATCCAGTGGAGCCGATTCAGCTAGCAACTTCTCAAGGTTTATGATTAGTTCATCAACTGTAAGTTGTTTACAATTTTTGGTATGAAAAATACATCTTTGTCTGGATGCTTCTGTTCCAGAATACACGTCCTAAAGTCTAGTTGAGCCTAGATTGCTTTCACCTTTGCTGACTTGGATTTCAACTGAGATAGAACTTTTCTGACATCGGAAATCGCTAACTCAAGATCATCTCTATAGCAGATTACCATTATCAGAGACATTATCGGTTACACCCATCCCAGCAGAATTGATACATCTGGTTGAGCATCTTAACTCTACCCCAGTTACGGTATCAGAGATTAAGTACTATACTAACAAAATCCAGTTTTGTCTAGAGAAGCAAGTTTAGTAAGTCATGGATGGCCAAATGACATGGATGCAGAAGAGTTCATACCATATTCGAGAAGGAAGGACGAGCTGAGCATGATGGATGGTTGTGTACTATAGGGAGCACGGGTTGTTATACCATTAAATTTACAAGATCAAGTAATCGACCAATTACATCAAAATCACCCTGGAATCATAAGAATGAAAGCATTGGCTCGTAGTTATCTATGGTGGCCCAAGATTGATGAAGATATTGAACGAAAAGTAAAAAGGTGTGAGATATGTCAGTCGACCAGATACTTACCGGCCAGGGCACCGTTACACCCCTGGGAATGGCCTACAAGGCTGTGGTCAAGACTGCACCTAGACTATGCGGGACCGTTCTTGGGAAGAATGTTTTATAGACTCGCATTCTAAATGGTTGGAAGTACTACCAGTAAGAGCAGCCACATCAGAAGAAACAATTGAGAAACTTAAAAGATTATTCTCCACGTTTGGAATCCCAGATAAAATTGTTAGTGATAATGGGTCAGTATTCACCAGTGGCGAATTTGAAACATTTTTAAAGAACAATGGAATTGTACACATCCGAATATCACCCTATCACCCTTCATCAAATGGATTGGCAGAAAGGGCAGTACAGATATTTAAAAAGGCTATAGAACGTCAGAGAGAAGGAACTATTGAAACCAAATTATCCAGATTTTTATTTAGTTATAGAGGACAACTCCACAATCTTACCACAATATCCCCAGCTGAAATGTTATTTGGAAGGAAACTTAAGACTAGACTAGATTTGTTACATCCAGATTTGCAATCAAGTACAATCAATCAAACATTGCTAGACAGAAGAAAGTCAACGATCGGAACACAAAACCAAGACAAATGGAAATTGGTAATAGAGTATATGTACGGTCTTTTAAAAAGGGTCCATATTGGGTCGAAGGTGAAATTTATAAAGAATTAAGACCACTGTCGTATTTGGTTAAGTTAACGAATGGGAATATACTGAAGCGTCATGTTGACTCAATACTACTAATCCACCATCTGAGGAAAAGGAGAGTGATACCATTTTGGATAATTGTCTATTTAATACTGGGGAAAATGAACAACAGCTAAATCCCGAACCAACAGTAAGGAGATCCCAAAGGATTCGCAAACCACCAGACAGATACTATTGACCTATAAGGGGGGAGGAATGTAGTATATTAAAATGTTATCATGTGATAATGTATGAATATCATTTTGTTCATTTCCTGTAACAACCCACAATAACATGGCGCCATACCTTTCTTATTTAAGTCGCTGTAATTTTCAAATTATTTTTAGAGAAAAGAATAAAAGTATATTAGTCTATATGTGGTGTCAATACATTACAGTACGTTGTAGAGCTGAACAACATTTCTGGCAGTTAATGAATCCAGAAAGTGTTAAAAGTACAACACATGATTTGAAGAAGGGTACAATGTAAACTCGTCAGAACTTTATATAGTATGGTCAAAGCTAAAGAAAATGTCTATCAGTTCAAAAACAGTAAAAGTAAATGAGGTCCAAGCAGTATAAACACAGATTTGGAAAGAACAAGCAGAAATTGATAAAAGAAAAGGAAGAAGATAAGAGAAGGAAGGAAATGGAAAGAGTAGTAAAGGAAGTAGTAGAGGACGAGGAAGTGATGGAATAACATCCACTATTTCAAGAGCCAGAAGTTGTACACACCAGAAGAACTTAGTAGTTTAGATGATTAGGCCTATCTAACTCACAAATATTATGGTTATAATGTTTCTTGATTATTGACAGTGTTTGAATTGAATTGAAATAATTTTATTGAAAGGGTTGTACAATCAGGTAATCCTATGTAAGTACTCCCCAAAAAATAAAAGATAACATTAATACTGAATATACAAAGAAATATACTACACTATATGCAAAAACAAACAAAAATACATTAAGTACAAGATATAAGAAGAAATTTACAACATAAAATTCATTAACTTGTTTTTAAAGTTGCTGTAAAAACTTAAACTTACAATTTCAAATGGAAGCTTATTCCATATAAATGGAGCATTGATAATTTGAAAAGTATGTGCAGTATAAAAACTACAACCTTCCTTTGGTCCATTATTTGGAGAAAATGTCTGGAAATTAGACACTTGAGGGGGTTGTCCATCAGCAGTTTCTGGAGTAGCTGTCCAGCAACTGGATCATTTCAATTGTATAAGGAGTATAGTGTAGCTGATAAACCAAAGTACATCTTTGTCAAATTTGAAGTAAAGAAACTGGATTATGATGAAGATTTAAAGTGTGCAATTCTAAAGTGTCTGGTAGTTAGAGCCCCTCCCCTACCGATGTTTTCTTTGCTTGTTTTTCCTTTTCAACATTCTTAATATCAGCACAACAAACAACTATCATCGGGTCTGCTGCCATTTTTTTTGGATCAATGGAGTTAAAATTGTATTAAAATTGTATTAATAATCCTTAATAGCTGCCCGTAGATGCAACATTTGCTGCTTCAAGCGCATCATGCTGCACTGGACCAAAACTGACATTTTTTCATGCATGATACATGCCTGATACATGCCTGATACATGCCTGAAAAGTGTATGATATTTGACATGTGTGGAATGTGCCTGGGGTACAGGAAATTCACAAATTCTGACTTTGTCTCCAATTTTTAGAGGACTGCCAGTTTTATTTTTATCATACAGTTCCTTTTGACGCTCTTGACGTAATGACATGTGTTGTCTTACTGAATGGTAGGCTTGTTCAAGTTTAATATGAAGCTCAGCTGCATACTTTGATGGTGTGGAGTCATTTTCTACTTCTGGAGGTGGGAACATCAATTGGAAGTCTTAACATGTCGAGGAGGGTCCTATTGAAACGCTCAACCATGCCATTTGATTGTGGATGGTATGGTGTAGTCCTTGTCACAGGCCTAAATTTCCTTAAGGGTATTCCCCTTTGAATACTGTATATCGGTCTTTGTCGCGCTTGTGTGTATTGTGACAGTAGTATGTGTATCTAGAAGATTGTATTGCCTTCTCAAGTACCACTGTAGTGTGTTACTGTGATATATATTGACTGATGATCACGGTAAACACTTTTATCTTTTTTCCACCCTGATGCAGGATTGTTTGTGTCTCTTACTGAAGGTTTTGTCTTCGTATTGGTATGGTTCATGAGATAAAAGAAAATGGTAAGTATTATTGATTTCGATACAAGTGCAAACGTATACTAGATTTACAATTGTATCCATACATACATATGATATATAAAGCACGAGAAAGATGAATAGTGTTTACAATATATAAGTTTACAGTTATTGATTACAATTACCTATATATTTTTGTGATATAAATTGTTATTTCCTTTGTGACATACAAAAAGGTTACATTCTTTGCAGTACCAGGTTGTTTGTTTCCAACGATACAGATAGTGTGAGCAATAATAACATTGGTGGACAACACCTTTTTGTGGAAAATGAAGAAGAGTTGGTTCTTAGCAACAGGGGCTGTTACTGACAGACGTCCGGCCCGTTTTCTGGAATGGTATGCGCCAATCAATGACATGGCTAATCTCTCTTGAAATTGTTTTATATTCCGTACAGTTATGGTAGAAGAATAATGTTAAGTCAGATAAAGGAGTTGGTAACAGTAAGATGAAAAAGATAGAAAAATATATACCTGTATGGTTTCCTTGACTTCATATGAAATGTATAGTAATTACGAAGCTGATCATTTAGGTCGACTCTGCCCATGCATTTGTTGTAGTTTTGTATGGCTTGAGGGCAATTTATCCGTATAGTAGAACCATCATTTTTTTAACGTGTAACAGTAGTAGTTTTATCTATAGCCTCTATGTTATTGATAATAACAATCACTGGCTTGGTGTCTTGCCACAGATAGATAGTCATATTTTCACATTGTAAAGCATCATCACATTTACTTTGATAATTTCTTTACCTCGATTCCGCTGCTTCTTTCACTGACTCAGAACAAGCTCTATGGATGTGGCACGATGAAATCAAATTGACTTGGTTTCCCGGCACAATTCAAACCTAAATTGAAGAAAGGATTACATAACCTGAAGTATTCAACTTATCTGTGAGTTTCTCCACTACATTTTTCCCAAAACCTTTTTCTCCTTTCTCAGTTGTTTTGCGTGCATACACTTCTAGTTCAGAGACATAACCATTGATGGCATCCCTTCTAACCCACACTTTGAAACCCCGTTTGATGGGCTTTTTTGGCATGTACTGTTTCATGCTGCTTCTGCCCTTGAACTTGATCATGGCCTCATCAATACTGACATCACGGTTAGGATTATACATAGACATAAATCTTTCATTCAGATGGTCAATTACAGGTTGTATCCTTCCTAGCTTGTCATACGTTGGTGAGCCATAAACAGACAAACTAGAGTTGTCAACAAAGTGAAGGTATCTGTGAATCTCAAAAAATCGATCTCGTGTAATGCGGTCTGCTATTGGAGAGTAGTAGTAGATTGGGTTGGTTGACCAGTAGTCGTAGGTGGAGGGAAGTGGAATAAGACCCATCAAAAGGAAGAAACCAAGGTAAGCTTTCACTTCTTCAACTGTTATTCTATTCCATAGTTGGTACATTTCTTCCCCCATACTCTGTTCAGCATAGAGGTTAGATTGAACTGTGATAACCCTCAGTAACTCCTCTGTGAAGAAGCAAAAAAAACTTCTAATATTGTACTTGGCAATATCACGTTTGGTCCTGAGCTAGCAGAGAACTTCTTCACTTGTACTTCCTTGTAGGTCCTGCAGGTCCTGCTGCATCTCAAAGTCATATCTCTTGCTCTATGTAGTAGAGAATTTATATTTAAAAAACATGTAAGCACCATCTTCTCTATTTCTCCTATCATCTCCATCTCTCTCCTCATTGCTATCCTCGTTGTTATCCTCATCAGCGTTTCTCTCCTCATCGTCTGTACAAACCTCTACTTCATTATCTCTTTCTTGATTGTCTTGTTCCTCTTCGTTTTTATTCAGTCCATTTACTCTCTTTTCATTCTCATCTTCTTTGTTTCCATTTCCTCCGTCATAATCATCTCTTTCATTACTACCATCGTCCAAATGAATTACTACTATTCCCTTCTTCACTACAGGTTCAAGAAGAAAAGGTCTCAAGTTTTCATATGTGTATAGAATGTTTTGCCATAAAGAGTTCTTTTTATCAATTGTATATATCATGTATTTATTTTCAATAAAATGGAGGAATACATCAAAAATTGTTTTACCTGTCTTTCTCATACTCAAATTCCTCATCACTTCATTCATGCACTCTTCTTGGTCCAGCATCACAAGTATCTCGTTTGCAGTATACCTTACCATTCCAGCTGTTCTACTATACTCACAAGCCCCACCAAAACTTCAACGCTTAGCTCGAGGGTGTGGCTGCTGGACTATCTAACACTCGCTTCTCGAGGAATGCTCAAAATCTTGTATAAAAACTTAGCTAGAAGACTAAGCCTTGCAGTACTACCTCTAAACAGTTGCTCCTGCTCACACACTTGCGCCTGTAATATTTCCAGCGCTCAAACACGTATTATCGCTTATACTTCCTTTCCCATCCAGTAATAAACTGGACACTTGTTATTACTTTTTGTCCAGTAAACTGGACACTCACGTATAAAGGGTTAATTAAACAACTGAATTATATATATATGTACATTGGTTATGTTAATAACTTGGGGTAACTGATCATCCTACGTACTTAGTACACGGCTAAAATCGGTATTATACTGTTAGATAAGTTTAATAAGAATCAGTTTAGTATCACTGTTGTTATTAATATTGTAATAATTGACTATACTAGTTTTATATTACAAGTATAACAACAAAATTACAGAATTAAGTATACTATACATATTACAATTATCAGTATACAGTAGGCTGGGACAAAGGCTGAAATCTATCTATCCCTAAAGCTTCTTCATCAGCAAAAAACACGCATAGGTTCACACATTCGTCCCACCTTTAGTATAGACCTGTTGCATAGATAAGTGTTTACCATAAATATTCAGTAGGTGTAGCCCAGCAATTCAATACGGCACCATTTTGGACGACAAAAAGCAATACTTGACCATTGTAGTTATTTGTTTTTTCTTCTTTTAAAGATGGACTATGTCATAGGCTATCTGAAGGTGAGCAGAAACACTACGAAAGAAAGTTGAAAATTTTATATGGAATACGAAAAAGTTGTATGTCCTTACAGGATACCTAATGAAAGATGGAAAGATAACTTGTCTTTATGGCCACCAGTAGAGTTTGGACAAATCTGTACATATCTTATAGATACTCCAGGCCAGTTTACAAAGGAAAAACTTAAAAGCATATAAAAGCCTTGATGCTTTTAATTATTATATCAGATGTTATGAGTATTATATATATATATATTTATATATATATAATTATTTAAAGTTATTATTTATAAAATTTTATTGAAATTCTTTAATAGTGGATGGGTCCAGACTGTACTACTGTGTAATTTAGATCTCAACTGCATTTTAAAAGCCAAGGTTAAAGCTTCACAGCGTCTCATTGAAAAGCCACATGAAACCTCGGTTGGAGTTGAGAGAAAGACAGGAGCCATTATAATTGGTCACTGCACCTGCATGGCAGGGTGAGTTCTTCGGTTTATTGACGGTATAATTTATGTTGTACAACACAGATCATCTGATGTGGAGAAGTCTGCTCTCACGTTGCTGGTATATTGTTTAAAGTAGCAGCATGTGTACGATTAAAGATTGCTGATCAAAGTTGTACATCCCTTCCCTGTGTATGGAACCAGACATTTTCAAAAAATGTGAGAGAATGATTGATCTATTGATTGTTAGGAATTGATATATGTTTTTTTTAAACCCAATCGAAAAAGAACCCAAAGTGGTGAAGCATTTCTAGAAAAAATGCATGTAAACAGAAACATGATTATTTGTGACAACCTGAACTGTACCATTCATGTGTAGGACTGAAAGAAGCACCTGCTGGCAAATGGTATTGCCCCACTTGTAAACATTAAATGTTGTAAACTTGATTCTTTCCCTTTTTGATTATTTTAACTAAAATTTCAAAACACAATTGTTAATTTGAGTTTCCAATATTTTGTCATTGTACAATCCATTCTGAAATGTAAGTGAATGTTCATAATTATAATTTAAATCAATTAAGTCACAACTGATGGTGATGTGGACTTTCATGATCGATACCTAACATTAACACTATCAGTTTTACTGGCCTGGTGGAAGGAACATAATCAGGGTGACACACATCTCTGGAATATATTCCTACAGGCAAAAAAATGTTACATTACTTTAATACTTAACCATCATCATCAATGATCATTACCTGTTATGAAGTGAGCACTGCAAATTCTGGAGTACTCACTAGGAGTCCATTAATCTCTCCTAATGGCTGCAATCCACTTTTCTCTTTGAAGTTTATTTGCTTGGAATCTAAAAAAACTTTATTCCAGGTTTCCCTTGCCGATTAGTACATCCGAAAGCACAACAAGAAATCACCATCACTCCTACTTTTGCTGTCCAAAATGGCGAATTGAAATAATATGAAATTTTTTCCCAATTAACTCCGCCGGATCAACTGAAAAGAACAATCACAGCATCTGGCGACACACCCACAATTGTCATGTGACTTCCGGTAGGCGTTTTAATACTATATGGTGGAATCCTTTCGTGAGTAGGTGGTAGGCCCAGCGCTGTTCCTGACAAACATGGGGGTGTCTTGGGGGGCGCAGCCCCCCCCCAGTTTAGGCCCCTTGTCGGTAGGGATATCATCAGCATGGTAGTGAGCAAAGTTACAATTCATGATATAATATTACATATAATTATATTAAAATATTATTATTATTATTATACCTAGTTCTTCTTGTAAGCAAGTTTTTTTGTTGTAAAAAGTCAATGATTTTCTCATTCTCACTGGTCCAAACTCTATCAAAGACATTTTTCATGGCACATGCATTTCGCACAAGATATTCCCGCTGCCGGCAAACTTTGCAATGCAGAGTTTGTTGACCACCTACCGGAAGTCACATGACAATTGTGGGTGTGTCATGTGAATGTTTGTAGGTGTGGCTTTGTTGCCAGAGGCTGTGATCATTGTTTTCAGTTGATCCACTCCGCCTATATACGGTGTAATAATATTCTAAACACTTAAAGTTGCAACAGTAAATTGTAAGATTACAGTATTTGCTCTTACCTTCGAAGTATTTTTGCCAAAGCAGTTATATTCAGTGATTCGGGCATTGATAGTAGTCTTATTATTTCATCAACAGTGACTTCATATCTCTGTTCTCTCTCTCTCTCTCATCGTTAGTGGGTATCTCTACAACAGTATATCCTCTGATATAGTTACTTTATAGCTATTTTTATGGCCCGTAGGGCCATCCCTATAATTGCTTTCCACGGGGTTGAATCTATATATATATATATATATATATATATATGTTTGTGTCACGTGCGCGACTATGTGTGCTGGGAACTCTCTATCTTCTGCGAAATCCTGTAGCAATGGAAACTTGTGCGTCCAGCTGTTTGTTTACCTTTGTTCATACACCTGGTAGCTTACTACTACTAGTATGTCTACTGTTAGTATGGAGAGTAAGAAAGCAAAACGTGCTCCGTGTAAACATGTACGTGAAAATGAAATTTTAGGAAGTATAGAAAGTACGAGCAGTTTGGTCCAGCAGCATGCAAGTGGTTCATGTAGTCCAAAGATACCTCGTCTAACAAATTCTAACACCTGTCTAACACCTGTACAGCTGTGCTCCTCCCACAACAATGAAGGCCAAGAACACTTGAGGAGGAGGAGAGATAGAGAGAGATAGAGAAAGACTGAGAAGACAAAATGAAACAGAAGAGCAGCGTAGTATCCGATTGAATAAACAAAGGGTACTCAATCGTAGACATAAGCAAACTGAAAGTTTACAGGCAAAGGCAATACGTTTGGAAAGAATGAGACAAAGAGCTTCTATACGTAACAGTGTAGAGACTGAAGAACAAAGGTCCAGTCGGCTTGGTGATTTAAGACAACGTGCTACTGTACATGTCAGTGAGGAGACTGAAGAAGAAAGGACCAGTCGTCTTGTCGTCTTGCTGACTTGAGTCAACGTGCTAATGTACGTGTCAGTGAGGAGACTGAGGAAGAAAGGACCAGTCGTCTTACTGACTTGAGACAACGTGCTAATGTACGTGTCAGTGAGGAGACTGAAGAAGAAAGGACCAGTCGTCTTGCTGACTTGAGACAACGTGCTAATGTACGTGTTAGTGAGGAGACCTATGATGACAGGTTACATAGACTTGAGGTCATGCGTCATCTTGAACATGTACGTAGAAGTATTGAGTCATCTGAAGCTAGAGAAGTTCGTCTACAGGCACTTAGAATACATAATCAATCTACAAGAGCAGGCCTGTACTACTCCTGTTCTTACACCACCAGTAAATGGTGAGGAGCAAAGACGACTTCATCAGTTATCTCAAGATTTGGAGAAATTCAGGTCTGAGATTATTGTAAGCCCTAGCAATTCCTGCTTCTCGTGTCATCTCCTTACCTACCCCCAAGGAGGATCGTATGTGACCTATGAAACAGTAGAGGACTTGATAGCACCATTATATTCACATCCAACAACTATACCACTTCCTGATGTTCCTGAAGGTGAGTGTGTTTGGTTGTGTACACGTTGTCAGTCTATACTGGGTAAAGGGAAAGTACCACCTTATGCATGTATTAACAACATACAAGTTGTTGAAGTCCCTCCTGTATTATCTGTGTTAAACACAATGGAGCAGAGGTTGATATCTAAAGTACAAGCCTTTATGAAGCTTATAGGACTTCCATTAGGTCAAAGAGCATTGACTGGCCAAAGTATAAAGTTTCCTGTTGATGTTTCTCAGGTATGTAATGCTCTACCGAGACCAATTGATGAATCTGGTGTAGTAATAGTACAATCATCATCATCAACTTCAGCTTCAACCTCGACTGCTGAAGGGGGGGAAGGTTCACCATCTACTGTACCATCATCATCTTCTATCACCACTCATTCCTGCAAAGGGTATGTGGTTAGAAAGCCTAAAATAATGAGAGCTTTACATTGGTTAAAGACTTCAAATGTATTGTATGGTGATATTCACATTGAAGATGGTAATATCACATGTGATGATAATGATAATAATAATGATAATAATGATGAAGATGATGATGCAAATAATGATGCAGATAATGATGATAATACTACAACCAATGAAGAAGATGATGAACAACAACAAAGTACAGTTAATGGGCCTCCCCAATTAGAAAGTTCAGTAGTTAGGACGGACTTTAACATGCCTAACACGGAAGCTGTTGACATCATTCGTAATGGAGATTTCAATTATCCAGTTTATAGACTACCATGTGTTGAAGGCCAGTCTATTAGTTTGTTTACTGATGCTAAAGCAGAGGAAATGGCATTTCCCTGTTTGTTTCCAAATGGTGTCAATGGTTTCCTAACAGCCCGTGATCCAGCAATAAGTATTATGGACTATATTCAAATCCATTTACTTAATGCTGATAATGGATGGGCTAGTCACATTCCCTATTTATTGTGGTCATGTAATCTCCTTGAGCAACACAGACTACGTGATGCACTTTGCATTGCAATGAGAATCTGATCCTCCGTGGGGGGTAGACGACCTAGAAACCATTTAGATCAAGCACAACAACAAGAGCATGACCAACAAGCTTTGACAGCTGGTGATCTATTGAGTGATACATCCTCAGAGAACCCTGACCTGTCTGAGAATTGTTTTGGTTTCATGCGTAATATTCGCGGCTCAGCTGCATATTGGCAGAGAGCAAAGCTTGATCTATTTGCGATGTTTCGTACACTTGGACCTCCCACTTTCTTCCTCACACTCAGTGCTGATTATATGAACTGGACTGATCTGCTCTACATCCTAGCAAACCGTGATGGAATGAATCGCACTGAGCAACAGGCGAAAGACTTGCCGACAACACAGCGGAAACGTTTATTGTGTAGTTATCCTGTAATTGTTGCTCAACACTTTTCTCACCAATTCAATTTGTTTATGAAATTTATTCTAAATGGAGATGGTAAACCCATTGGTGAAATTCTGGACTACTTTTGGAGGGTTGAGTTTCAGCAGAGAGGCTCACCTCACATCCATTCTCTGTGGTGGGTGAAAGATGCTCCTAACCTACGTACTGTTGAAGGTAAGAGAGCTACACCAGAGTTCATTGATAAATACATAACGTGTGGAGTACCAGTGATTGGTGATGATGATGAATTACTCACTTGAAACGTAACAGGGATATCGGCAATAAAGCTAGATTCTAAGCTCTGAAAAGAGAACAGGGGGATGAATACATCAATCCTTACAACCCTCACATTCTCAGAGCCTGGGGTGCCAACATGGACTTGCAAATGGTTGGCTCCGTCTATGGTGCTGCTCAGTACGTCTGCCATTATATGTGCAAAGACGAACCTAAGGAACTCAGACAGCTGATTTCTCGTAATTTAGAAAAGCTTCCTGAAAATTGTACTCAGAAATCTCATTTGCTAAAGATAGGTAACACCTTGATTAGCCATCGTATTCTGAGTGCTAAGGAAGCTGTTTACCGAACGACAGGTCTTTATTTACGTGGATCTTCAAGAGGTACAATATTTGTGAATACGGGAAGGCCTCAGAAAAGGACGAGAGTCAACTAGAAAGCTTCGGGAGATGGATGGTGGTGATACTGATGTCTTTGAAAGTGGACTATATGAGCACTATGCTGCTCGTCCACTTGGTGATCCATTTGACAATATGAGCCTTGCTCACTTTGCTGTTTGGTACGCTACATCAAAGCCTCCATCAACTAGAGCTCAGCCTAGGTACGAACTACAAGGTAATAGTGGATGGATATACTTGCGTAGAAAGCAAGCATGTCTTCGTGTACCAACACTGACTCTCGAAGCTAATGGTGACGACTACTACTACCACTTGCTTATGTTGTATATGCCATGGCGTAATGAAACTGTGGATCTCTTGGGTTCACATGCTATGGCTAAACAATCCTTTGTTTCCAACAATGATCGTCTCCTAGTACTTGGTGGTGACCAAGCTTCGTTTGCTGCAGAAGTTGAATGAGCTACATGTCAATTGAGGGCACTTAATCAGTTTGGTGACACTGTTTATGCCCCAATAGCTCCTGGTGCAGCTCAACGAAATATGGAGATGGAAAACAAAGGTGCTGGACCAGACCCAATTTATTATGATGAAGCGCTGTTAGCTCATAATCATAGCAGCGCTTTAACTTCTGATCAGCAAGGTGTTGGTGAAGTCAACTACTTGGCTTCAGATGATTATTACCTTGCTGATGCAGATGATCATCACACTGTACGTGCAATGGGCCAAAGACGCATGACGGATGCAGATTACCACCGAAAGGTTGATAGCCTCAATGAGTCACAACGTTTAGCCTTTCAAAAAGTTTTGAATTACACTACGGCTCGACACGACTACCAGATGCATGCTGTACAGTCACCACCTGAGCCACTTAGCTTTTCATTACTGGCGGCGCTGGTACTGGTAAGAGTCATGTGATTAGTGTAGTTCATGAGCACTTTGAACGTGCCCAGATTGGCGACGGATGTGCTTGTATGTTGATGGCTCCAACCAGAATAGCTGCATTCAATATCGGAGGTCTCACTATTCACAAAGCACTCAACTTCCCTGTAGAGCATGGTAAAAGAACCGCCTATCGCAAGTTAGCGAGTGAGAGACTTCATGGTATGCGATGTCTTTGAAAGAGTGTCACCATGATCATCATTGATGAGATCAGTATGGTCTCATATCAGACACTCAACTTTGTTCACCAGAGATTGACTGAAATCAAAGGTACAGATGACACTGAAGTTCTCTTCGGAGATCTCAATGTCATTGCTGTTGGAGACTTCTTTCAACTACCACCTGTTAGAGACAAATTTATATTTCAGGAAGGTAATGGTTATAATCCTGGTTCTACCCACTTGTGGAGAGATATCTTCACAATGGTGGAGCTGACCATTAACATCAGACAGATAGGTGACAACACTTACTCTCAAGTACTGGGTAGAATTCGCACTGGACAGCAAACTCCAGATGATATCACTCTGCTCGGGACCCGTCTGACTTCTGATATAAATACTCCAGTGGATATTGAACAGTCTCCATTCACAGATGCTCTGCGTCTGTTACCTTTGAAAGTCATGGTGGACGAATACAATACTCACCGTCGTCTGTGTTTGAATTCAAGGGTGAGCATTCTATTGTTGACTCCGATGCTGCTAGACAGAGTTACGGTGTCGTTCAACATGTTGATGTCCCAAGAGAGACTCATCCCACCCGATGACAATGACTGTGCTGGCCTCCTAAGAAGTCTGAAACTGGTGGTTGGTGCACAAGTCATGCTCCGAAGAAACATCCTCTGTGAAGATGGACTAGTAAATGGAGCTCGTGGAATCGTGGTGGGATTTACTTGGCCTGATGGACAGCCAACACAGCCTGAAATTGGACAGCTACCTCAAAATGTTCTGGTCAAATTCACGATCCTCGCGTTGGTCGTATCAGCCGAGTGAGTGTTGAAGATGATGCAGAAGCTGTTCCAATTGAACCTGTGACGGCAAAATTCTATGTCCGAGAGGGAGTCACACTACAAAGGACTCAACTACCTTTACTTCCCTGTTGGGCTGCTACTATTCACAAAGTACAAGGGTTATCTCTTGATGCTGCTGTGATTGATCTAGGTCCCAAAGTGTTTGAAGATGGCATGGCTTATGTTGCTCTGAGTCGTGTCAGAACACTTGATGGTGTAGCTATAATTGATCTTGTATCCAGCAAAATCAAGGCCTCTCAGTTGGCAACCAAAGAGTTAGATCGGCTGAGAGGAGCTGATGTTCAAGATCGTGCTATATAATACATTTGTGCTTTTAATTATAATCAGAGTTTGTTTAGTAAAATTATGTGTTATTAAAGCTGGACTTTAATATTGTATTTATCTGTACATGTACATGTATTGAGCCTTATAATTATATAATAATAATTATTATTATACATGTTCTATTCTATTGTGTGTGGGATTTCCTAGTGGGCAGTGTATACCATCTATGTATACTCTGTGTACGTATTGATTGGTTGTATACCCCCTAGGGTCCCCTGCTTACATTCACTGTTTGCAACACACATTGATCCCTGTCCCAATTGGTTGATGGTGGATCCTCACTTTCTGTTCAGAAGGTGGGTGGCCTGGCATAAGGGACGCCTCCTCGTGGTCCAGGCTGGTAACTTCTACTTTTAATAATTAATGTAGAAGGCTAAAGGTCCCTTGAAGATTTCAAAATTTGTGGAAAATCAATGGTTAGTATAATGGCACTTAATTAATGTATGATTGATAGTAATAATAATAAATTATTATAGTCTGAAAGATGTCAAACAACAATGCAATTATGTATTTCAAACAGAATGATCGAGGAAACATTCATAACTTCCATATTTAAATTTAAAAAATTTTGATAAATTATTGTTTATTGATAATTAATTAATACATGCATGAATAAGGCAATACATAAACAGGCTGCTAATTAGTACATAATATACAAGTAGAATACTAGGTAGATATAGTAAACAACTCCATTGGCGGGTATTAATGTTTCATATCTTACTGCAATAAAATATAATCTTTATTTTCATAGGTCAATTCGATATTGATCCTCAAAAGTGATCATACCTTCCAGTATAAAAACAGCATAATTTCTGCGCCTCAAGGTATAGAATGTCTCAATTTGAAGACTTCATTCCCGACGGCATGCATATGGATTTAGATCTAGAAGTAACTCCACACCAGAGTCCACTGTCTCCTATTAGACCCCCACCACTGCGACCTCCACCTTCACCTCCGCCTCCAGTTGGAGCTCCTCCACCCAAGAAAGGGAGAAAAAGAAGGAGGAAACAAAAGGGGAGGGGGAGTCAAAGATTATAACTGTTAGTTAATAAGTAATTTTATAATAATAATAATAATTATATTCTGTTTTATGTTTATACAGATTCAAGTAACAAAACATGGTGGTGTAATAATTAAAAAAACATTATATATTATATTATATTATTTAAAAGTTTCATTTAAATTATACGTGGTATATTTAACCGCATTTTTAATTTAACGATATGAGGAAAATGTTAAAATCCAGTAAAATTATAATGGTATTACGTTTTGTTCACAATCAAGTTAAGCACGTGTAACTTAAAGACGTGGTATTTCTTTTTTCTTCGTGTCAGATCATCATGTCCTCTTCAATATGGAAATACTGCCGACCGATTAATCGTACTTTGCCCAGTCCTTCTGGACAGCTTTCGCTCACCATACCATCTCAAGCGATTGCTGCAGCAAATACTGAAGTTGGAGGAAAGGCAGCTGGAACTTGGTGTATGAGGAAGAAGTGTGGCTCATCACAAATATACACCGAAACAAAGAGCAGAGATTGCCCGGTATGCCAAAGTTCATGGAGTTGTAGCAGCAAGACGTGTGTATGATAAAAAGTTGGGAATAACGATTAATGAATGTACAATAAGAAACTTTAAGAAAGCTTATAATGAGGAGGTGCTGAAAAAGCAAGCCAGTAGTGGCAGCTGCTCACCAGTTAAAGAGCTACAAACCATGCAAAGGGGCAGGCCAGTGCAGTAAGGGATCATGGCGGGACCATCGACACATCAGTGGTTATTTCAGCTGCAAATGGAATTGTGAAATCTCTTCAACGAACTCAGCTTGTACAGTATGGGGGACATGTTGAGTTAAGTATCTCCTGGGCAAGATCCTTGTTAAAGAGGATGAACTTTACTAAGAGGAAAGGAAAAAACAAGTCATCAATGCCACCTGAAGCATTCGCTCATTGAAAATGCAATTTCTACGAGATATAATCACAGTTGTTGAAATGGAAGAAATCCCCCCTGATCTTATAATTAATTGGGATCGGACAGGGCTCCATGTAGTCCCAGGTTCCTCATGGACTATGGCTCTTAAAGGCTCAAAATGTATAGAAATCAAAGGCCTGAATGATAAAAGCTCTAGTCTTTTACAGCTGTATTCTGTGCTTCCTTGTTAGGAAATTTTCTGCCAGTGCAGCTCATCTATACTGGAAAAACAAAAAGATGCCATCCCCCATTTTCCTTTCCAAAAGACTGGTTGATTTCACATACACCGAATCATTGGTCGAATGAGGAATCAATGATTGATTACATCATTGATAATGTTCGTGCGAGGTTGAATGTAGGTGACAATCAGGCTGCACTTGCCATCTTTGACCATTTTAAAGGCCAGATGATGACAAGGATCATGGACCTATTAGAATCAAACAATATTCAATGTGTAATGGTACCTCCTGGTTGTACAGATCGGTTACAACCGTTAGATGTTTCTGTCAATACAGCAGCAAAGGCATTCTTGAAGGCTGAATTTCAAAAGTGGTATGCAGTCGAATGAAGTGCCTGGGAGCACAATTTAGTGGATCATTTATTGGGGTGTCCTGAAATCATAGTGAATGGCTTCATGGCTAGTGGAATCACTCCATCAATCGATGCTCATGAACCAGTTGTGGATGACAAAGGTGAAGCTGAAACTGATGAAGAGGAAACTGATTATGAAGAGATACTAGACGAAGACACTACTTGATGAATCTGAGCATTATTGTTAGTCATTGTACTTGAAGAATTGTATAACAATATAATTATTATAATTATATATATATAACACTACGATACTGAAATCAAAAAAAATATTATTTTATTATAATAAAGATTAGTGGCTGACAGTTAGTGAACTTGAGCTATCAAGGTTTTCAATTTTGATAAATCTTTCTTCTTCCCTTTGATCTCGAGACCTCCTTGAACTAAGTCTGTTGAGTGCCTTCTTGATCCAGTTACCTCGCATGAAATCTCTCCACCTCGACGAAGAAACAATGAAAACATTTTCGATAGTTTTTTTGGTAAATGACCAACAACTATTCTTGCTTTGGAAACACTCACAGCGTATCTGTTCTTTATGTTTAATGGCTGTCTTTGACAAGTACTTAAGTGTTTCTATAATGTATGGACTCCAAATGTCGTTATAAACATGATATCCTCGGATACAGCTAGCCATCGTGTGTTCATCATTGTCGTCCATGCTTTTATAATTTGAAAGTTTTTAATTTTACTGTCAACCTAAATTCGTTAAATTAAAATCACGTGAACTTTAAAAAGTTAATAGTTTTGTCTCGTATAATATTCCACGTATACGGTATATATATATATATTATAATTATTACGAATACCAGCAGAAATTCCAGTAGCTAAAACTTTCACTTACTCTCCTCTGCACGTGCTGTTTAAGCTTGCATTACATTGTCTTACATGCTACAGAGTGATCTCTGCCTTGCAGTAGTAGTAGTCTTTGTTGTTTCTATCCTTTGTGCTCTAATCCTTCTCTGTATTTCTGCTTGAGCAGTAGTAATCTTCTTAATCTGTGGTGTTTCAATCCTTTGTGCTCTATGCCTGTTGTGTATTTCAGCTTGCCAGTGCTTGCTTATCTCAGATTTCTCCACATTCTTGTGCTCTGCTTCTATTATGCGTGACCTTTGAACCATGAAAATATTAAAATTTGTGAAGCAATCATTTCATACCATATAGTAAAATTCTCCTTGGTAGCCATCTCTCTCTTTACACACTATAAAACAGTTAAAGCACTGCCTTGCTCATTCTGTACGAGAAATAATTATAGCACTCAGGGTGGGGGCTCAAAGCTGTATGAGGCTTCTCGACCCCACCTGTCATCCTATATTTCATACATACGGCCGGAAAAAACATCCCATAGAGGACATGAAAATAATTATATATATTTATATAATATATATATGTGACCGAATTTGCGAAAATCAGGCTTATGGGATAAAATTTCAAAATTGATTTTTTGTATTACCTGAATAGAGTATTCTCTTAGCTCCAGAATGATATATGATACATCCCAATCACACAAAGCTACAATGGGGGGGATTGAACCGTTGTAGTCACAAATCTTTCATTTTGTGAAAAACGCAATTAAATCAATTATTTAATCATTAAATGTAATGACTAAAAACTTATTTAGGAGTGGCTAGCGAAGCACAGTGATGTCTCCAAACTTCTCTGAAGGTATGAGTGAATAGGTAAGGTGTTAATGAAGCTTTTTATGTAGTAAAACAGTGATCACCCAAGTTAGCCCTAACTTTCTATTTTCACTTGTATCTCAAAATTAATAATTTTCGCTAATTTGGTCACATATATTTATATATATATATATATATAATTATAGAGGGTCATACGGCCAAGATATATTGATAGGGATGTTTTTTCTCAATATATCTTGTTTGCTTTAGAATTATGGCATATGGTGGTGTGAAGGCAAAAAGGTGCGTACGGGCAACGTAAGAGTGCTATCAAGCTGGTGGGTGTGGTTTTTTCATTGTAATTAAAGAATTATAAATTTTGCATACCTCCTCAGAGTTAATGATATTCATAGTCATTAAGCGGCAACAACAGGTCATGCATGGAGTAATGGGCGTGGTTGTTACATTGTAGGTGTGTACTATATCCTGTCAAATGCTCAAAAATCAACCATTAGTATCTTCACAAACCTGGATGATATTTAATGATATATTCATAGCCATAAAATGACGTCAGTGGGTTGGGTCAGCTTTTTTGGGTGTGGTTGGAACATTGTATGTACATTTCTTTCCAAATCCAATATTTCACTTCCTATCCATTAATTAATTAACCATTAGAGCACTGATGTCACATATATGACATTTCACCCCTATGTGGTTCGCCGTGTGTTCCTAGCTACACAAAGCTCTACAAATGCTTGTAATTGGTGTCAGGCACAAGCCAATGAATGTGGCTAAAAAGCTGACGGTTTTTGGCCGCCCTTTGGCCTAAATAACGGCTACGGGGCGGAATTTTAGGGTATCCCCCCGTCAATACGGGGTTGTAAGAGGGCGCAGCTCCCTTGCCGCCCATGCAATTTGTGTTTTTTTTAATAAACTCCGCCCACGTGCTCTGGTGGCTACCCTGAGGCATTTCCCTTGCTGCGAAACCTGAAATCGTGGGTGTAGCTGGTCCCAACATGCAGTGGGGTCAATTTTGTTATATAGCCCCAGTTCCAGTCAAAAGAGGGAGAACACTGCATTTGATTTGATCCTATGAAGTGCTTGGGGACTTTTGATTCCCGGTAAGCAAGTTGGTGGAAGTTTGGGGTAGAGAAAGTGAACGGTGGCCAAAATATATGCAATAGAGTCGCCAACGTTGGAAATGCGAAGAATTTTGAAAAACAGGCTCAGTGCTCTAAGGGTTAAGTCTTTTTTCTTATCCTTGCTTGAGGAATAATCAAAGTATTTTGCTATTAGCAAACTCAGAATACCTTAGTTCACTGTTATCGTTGAGGATAGGGTCTTTTGTCTTCCTCTTGTATCTCGATTGTCACTTAAGACACAATTAATTACACTACTATCAAACCTCCCTGCCTCATTCTCTTCTTGTTCTTAATTTCATGGTCATCTGGTGATGTTGTCAACATAAACAGGAGAGCTGTTACGTTCATAATCTTCAACTGCATTTTCATTGCCCAAATGTTCAACTGTATTTATTCATTCATGCATCATTATTTAATTATTTATATAGTAAAGAGATTGATCTGTATTCCTCATACATGGTGATCAAAACAGGAATGAGCGTATTATGTGTTTTATGGGAATCAATGTATTCATATTATTTACTGTGTGTGCCAATCATAAGTCCAATCCCTACCTCAACAAGGTAAATCTGTTTTTATTGCTAACTGCAATAGCAATGACGCATTTGTTCATCCATCCTTGCATTCATTTGTCCATCCATCTATCCATCTATTCATTTTTTTGACAAAATTGAAGTAGGGACTTCATTAACTCTTTAGATGATGTCTACAGATTTCAAAATTAATTAATAAACATGTTTTTAACTGTTTTTTATTTGTATGGGAGGTGATTAGTGTCAAACGTATTGACTGTAATGTTATGATAGTCTATTCACTTCTATTCATGCTCACACTCCGACATTAAAAACCTAATGACAAGGGACACTAAAACTGTTGTAAAAAGCCCTAATGATACAGGTGTAAGACTATTGGGTCATGACCCGTTAGGCTTTACAATGGCTTTAGGGTCCCTTGTCATTAGGTTTTAAAAATAATATTGATTAAAATAGATATGCACTGTGTTCAATGTTGAAGACACGAAGTCTGAGGTTTCTAATCTCAAGCATCTTCTCAAGGCAAAATCAGATGCCACAAAATGTTGTACAGTACCTCTCTAATATTCGAGGAGTTCGACAGTCTGCCCCAGATCTATGAAACTCACTGCATCTGTACATTGATAAAGAAAACCAGAACAATTACTAGGTGAGTTTTGAATGTTTAGAAGCATGTTACATAACACAGATCACAATCCTTCCTTTCTTCCTTTTGAGACAAATTCCTGTAATTCCTCGTCAAGCATTCTCTGGTAAATATCAAGTACACATTAAAAAACATGTACATGAACATGTGTGTGTGTACTAGATTTGGACTACATACAATCAATATTCTTCAAGTACACTGGAGCTAAAGGAATATAAATAAATACATGCATGAGGTCCTCGTTTCAACGGGAGTTGTGATGGAAAGTATCGTGAAAGCAATGAGGCATTCTAGACAATATCAGCAGGATAAGATGACTGTCAACAAAAAGTAAAACTGGATGTCCAATTTGCTTTAAAAGAACTCTGGCAAGTAAGTACTACATTGTCCAATACCAGCCACAGATGTAACATACTTCAAAAGCTCAAGTGATGACAATGACAAATATTGATAAACCAAGTGGCTCTAATACTGTCGTTCCTGGAAAATTAGTTGCCATGCTGGCTGGTGATTCAACTGAGAGTAGTCCAAGGTCATAGAGATCAACACTACTAAATGGAATTTTGGAAAGATCTTCCAGACACTTTCGTCTGAAGATCGATTCAGACAGGTGGGAAGAAAAACTGTGAACACAAAACATATGAACTTGGATGATATCATTGAATTGCAAATGTGGCCTACATTAATTATCTTAATGTTGGTTATAACCATTAATAGTAACATTATTTACAACTATTATAATTGCAAATAATTATAACAATCACAATTATATATACATATATATATATATATATATATATATAATTATATATAATGTATATAATTATATATATATATATATATTGCACACAATTCTCTTACATGAAGCCTTGTTGCAAAAACACGCTGTACACCAATGCAGTATTATAATCATCTGCATTCCCAACAATCCTGAATTGTTCACGTTTTATTTATAGTCTTTTTGTGGCAGTTATACTTTTACAGACGGTGAAGCAACAATTGAACCAGTATGGCTGTGTTAATATTAGAGATAGTGCATGTACACAGTTTTGTACAGTAGACCTCTGAAAGATTAAATTTCATATTTACCAATCATTTCATAATAAGTTCCCGCATATTGTAATTTATAGCTTTCGAAAATAATGAAGTGACAAGACTAAATACGATTTCTTGAATGGAATATTTCAAGCACATCATTGAAGGTAAATGTTTGTATGATAAATGGTTCAATAGCTTTTAGTCTATACATTCCAGGTACTAATTATATATCATGAAAATGATCATCCTCCTTCTTCTGATCCTGATCCTGATCCTGACCATGAAGCACTTAATGTTGTGAACTCAAATCGATTCCTTACTCATACGTCAGTCAGCTCTTAAGTGTAAAGGGGCAGCTGGTCCCTCTGGCCTAGATGCCTATGCATGGAGGAGACTGTGTACAACATTGGGCAACACGTCTGATAACTTGTGTCACTCGTTAGCTTTGATGGCCAAGAGGCTTTGTGTGGATTTGGTTGATCCTAAGCTACTCACACCCTTCTTGGCGTGCTGCCTTATAGCCCTGGACAAATGCCCCGGTGTTCGTCCTATAGGCATTGGTGACACATCTCGAAGGATAATAGCAAAAGCAATTCTCACTATTATACAACCTGATATTCAAGAGGTTGCAGGGATATGTGCAGGCCAAAAGGCTGGAGTTGAATCTGCTGCTCATGCTGCTCGTAAATTTGGTTATTTCGTAAACCCGTATAAGTCATGGATAGTTACCAAAGATCATAATCTAGAAAAAGCAGCTGACGTATTCCGGTGTTCAAATGTCAACATTACAAGTGAAGGTCTTCCCTACCTTGGTGTTCCAATCGGCACCCAAGAGTACACTAGTCAATCTAAAGTTAACCATTGGACTTCCGAAATAGAGCAGCTATCAACTATTTGCCCACTCTCAACCTCATGCTGCTTATGCAGCCTTTACACATGGCCTGTCAAGTCAATGGCTTTACCTCCTTCGTACGATATCAAATATTTCCTGCTATTTAGAACCCTTAGAAACAGTAATACGAACACAGTTTATTCCAGCAATCATTAATAGATCACCACTAAATGATTATGAACGAGATTTATTTGATCTACCTGCACGACTTGGAGGTTTGGGAATTCGTAATCCTGCAGTACAAGCTCCTGATGAAGTATCGGCTTCCATACGTATTTGTTACCCTATTGTAACTAAATTGTTGGAAGGTGATTTTGACTATGATTATGAGTGTGAAGTTAACCAAGTGAAGGCTATGGTTGACATCCGAAATGACCGACGGAAAAAAGAAAAAGAACGGAAGAATGAACTGATAGGAAACTTACCACCCTTAAAACAACGTTCTATACAATTGGCAAGTGAGAAAGGTGCCTCCATTTGGTTGACCTCGTTGCCTTTAGAAGAATTTGGTTTTAGTCTTCATAAAAGAGCCTTTGCTGATGCTATTGCATTGAGATATACCACCAAATTCGCCAACTCATTGTGGTTGTGGAGTCGCTTTCTCAATTGAACACTCTCTGTCATGCCCAAAGGGAGGTTTCCCTACCATTCGACATAATCAGCTCAGAAACATGACAGCAAGTTTACTTACGGAAGTGTGCCATGATGTTGAAATTGAGCCACATTTACAACCAACATCGAGAGACGAGTAATCCCAATAGCATTTCTGGATGTTCGAGTTTTTAATCCATATGCTAATTCATAAGAATATTGAAACTGACAGGTGCTACAAGAAACATGAATTGGAAAAAAAGAAACTATATGAAGAACGAGTTCTGAATGTTGAACATTCCATGTTTACTCCACTCGTTTTCTCTGTCACTGGTGGTATGTCCCGGGAATGTACATTATTTTTCAAACAGTTGGCATCACTGATTGCTGAGAAGCGGGATCAGATATATTCTAAAACTCTTGGTTGGCTATGTTGCTACACTTCATTTGCCCTGCTTAGATCTTGTATCCAATGTATCCGTGGTGCTCGATGTACGTGGGAATGCCAACTGAAACACCTCTTTTCACATGCCATTCGAGAAAATGTGAGGAAGATACTTAAAGTTTCTTCTGCAAATCCATCATGGTTACTTGACAAAGCCACTTTCGTAAAAATGGGTGACATTATGTCAAGGAATAAAGGAAGGATTTTGGGTCTCTATGATGAACTTTCTTCATTCCTTACTCAAGTAAATATCTGGACGAGCCATAATATCTTTGTATAATGGGAAGTCATGGTCAAGAGTAAAGGTATAATCATTATATATTTAGTGACTGGAGGAAGGATCACTTTTGAGGATCACTATCGAATTGACCAATGAAAATATAGTTTATATTATATTGCAGTAAAATATGAAACATTGTTACCCGCCAATGGAGTTGTTTACTATATACTAGAGCTGTGATATTGGTATTAAATCATATATTGATAATTGCCAATTAATTGATTAATTGATCTCTCGTTCACAATAAAGATTTCACATGTTTGTAGTTAAATACATGTAGGTTGTTAGAAATAATCCAATAAAATTAATTATAGCTGAAGTTAATGTCTTTGCACGCTCAGAAGTAGGAGAAAGTACATTTATTTTACTATGTCTAACAAATTCAGTTAACATTGGTTGTACCTGTGGACGTTTTTCTCCAAACATTTCATCATATTCATTTTTATGG
Organism: Petrosia ficiformis; assembly: GCA_947044365.1. Taxonomy (NCBI): domain Eukaryota; kingdom Metazoa; phylum Porifera; class Demospongiae; order Haplosclerida; family Petrosiidae; genus Petrosia; species Petrosia ficiformis. Next base: position 28,289,278 of record OX345636.1, read on the forward strand.
CCAAGCTAACAGATAGTTTCGAAGGTTGGTTGTACCACTTGAATGAGCCACGAATTTTGAACATAACTTGCAGACAGCCCTTCGTGATCTTCCCTTTACAACGAGCAAATCAAAAGTGCTACACGCGGTTCAGTTAGCCACACCTATCTATTAAAAAATTGCAATTAACCGGTTTTAATTTTTGATTAACCAATAATTGAAAAATAAGTAATTAGTGTTTAGTGTTAATTAAAACAGGAGTATAGACAATAAGATTTTAAAGGCAAGAGTCACATACAAATTGTATTTCATCAGCTAGTTCATCATTAAACCCAACACATGCAGCATGAAACCAGTTGAAGCATAGTTCACATTCTATCCATGTCCCTTCTCCTTCATCTAAATCAAAGTACATTTCACACTCTGCGCACATCACCCTTGACTGCTTCTCAGTCGTTGTACTGGTACCCTTCCTTTTTTTGCTTTTTCCTTTGCTCATCTCTTTCTGTTTTCTCTTCTCTTTTTTTCTCTTCTCCTCTAGGTCATTTTCAAGTCGTTCCTTTGCTTCACTGGAAGTGAGGCTCTCGCCAATTCCAATTAGACATCTTCGTGTGGATATTTTTTTCTCAGGCCTGGATGAAGTCAGGAGTTGTGCAAAATATTGCTTCAGCTCTGATGTTGATGGTGTCACTGTATTGGCTGCAGATGTGCTGTCATGGGAAGTTGAGACATTAGTTGAATTAGGAGATACAAAGTGAGTTGTTTACTGGTGTTTCAAGTTGTTGGGCAGTAGGGAAGGATCATGAATAGGTAGCTCTGATGATGATGGTACTTTTGGTGAAGATGGTCTATGCTGGGTTGATGGTGGTTGACTCGTTGGTGTACAGGTAGGTGTAGCAATCTGGAATAGCTGCCAAAAGGTTCTGAGTACTTTGTGGAGTGCGGTGATAAGATGGTATTGTCGAATGGGTAAATACCACATCCTTTGAATCCTCCTCTTGCTGTATCAGGATTGTATTTCTTCCAGATACCGGATAATATTTCAGGGAAGTCCCGTTTGGCTAGTGTGCGATGTTCTCTCCTAGTGAAGTCAGCTACCATAAAGATTTTAGTGGCTTGAAAACGCCAACATCTAGTGGTTGTAACAAGTGTGTCAAATGAGGAGCCAGTTTTAACCCTTTCCCGACCACGGGCGTTTTCGTTATTAACCCAAATTTAATTAACAATTTTGTGTGGGCGGATCGCTGAAAATCTATTTAACATTTTCAGCCCTATAACTCTCATATTTTATAAGACTCAACATTCTGATTTACTTTGAGGAAAGAAGAGTCTTTAACAAACTCATTGATGTAAAATTTATACTTCGCTATCAGCAGGAGAGAAAGGTGAACGTTTGTATGTATAGTAATCGACTGGCAACGCCCACTTTTTGTATAGTCTGTATAACGCCTGAATTTTAAGCAACCATGACTTTTAACTCACTTAGTTATACAGAAGACCTTCTAAGAAAGCCATTGATACCAAAAAACATGCTTCGTTAGCTGCAGGAAAGTAGCAAGACGAGTGTTTGAATCTGTAATAGTCAACGGTGACGCCCATATTTAGCGTCTTTATCACTTTTGTTTAGCCTGGAATTTGATGTTTTCCCTAATTTCAACTAACTAAATGTCTTCTTCGTAGTGTGGACTTGTTAGTTTCTTCTATACTTAAAGATTTTATCATAATTATATTTGCCTTTTGGTAACAATGACGCGTTAACGCGTCATTAGTCAGGTAGAGCAAATTAGATAATGACGCGTTAAAGCGTAATTGGTCGGGAAAGGGTTAACATGTGGATGTCATTTTCAATTGCCAGTTGTCGAACTTCATGACATTTTGTGACACAGCATACCTAGTGCCTAGTGTGCACCCCCGTTGGTACAATTAGCCATTAAGTGTTTTCCTGTGTACACAATGTATGGTGGAAGCAATGTACCATCAGCTCCAGCACAAACCTGGACAGTAATGTTTTCCCTCCCTGACCCTCCTATAATTGATTGAGGTGATTTCATACCTCTTTTGCAAATTACATGAGCTGGTCTGCCACTCAGAGGGAAACCACTTTCATCAACATTGTAAATGTGTTTAGGTTTATTCCCTATCTTGAGTGTATCAAGTGTGGGCTTTAAGCACTGGTTGAACCAGTGGTCAATCACCTCGGGTGTTGCCGCTTTTGCCCTGACCATTTGCAAAGCCTGGAGTTTGCATTTGGTCAGTTCGGGGTGGTGCTTCATAAAAAGCCTCCACCAGTCCTCCCCAGGAACACCATCTCGAAATGGGTTAGGCTTTTTAGTGTGTTGGAAGTAGTCTGCCACAACATTGACTAGCTCTGCTTTTGTTAGGCCGAATCCCCATTCGGCAAAAATTTGACATGTTTCGACTATTTCCTTTTCTTGTTTAAGTGTTAAAGCAGATGATCTTCCAACTTTACCTATACAAGAACAATTTATGTGCCTTCTCAATGTTGGGTTCAGGTATATTAAATTTCTTGGCTGCAGCATACATCGACAATCCACCATTCTTCACTTCATCTCCTCTTGCTCTTTCCAATTAGGTCTAGAAGTCTTTTTTTTTATAGTTTCTAACCATTGTTAATTTATTGAATCCTATGAATATCAAATATATTTCTTGTTTGTTTACATAGTCAAACAGTAGAGATACTTACCACAAGTGCCTTAGGGAAACCACGCGAATAATTGAAGGCCTAGTGCAATAAGGTCGTAAGTCCAAAATTGTCATTTCTTGTTTTCCAAGTGTTCATTATTACTCAAAGATTGTCTATGTACAATACATGGCTCATAGGCATTGTTCACACGAGTTTTATGGGTGAAATTTGTATGGATTCTATAAGTGCCTAAATATGGTTAAGTGTACTAAGGGCACAAGTCCACCGATATTAACACTGATTAAGTGCAACAAAGGCATAAGTCCTGAATGTAATCAATGCAACAAGGACACAAGTCCACAATATTAAGGCTGCAGCTGTCATTCTACTTTGGCAGCTGTTTTCTATAGTTGCAATGTGAAAGTGAGGTAATTCATGAAAATGAAGATGTAGTTGGTGCAGAAGAAGTTGTACAGTCTTCAACAACCCGGAAACGTAAATGTAATCCATCTCAGTGGACTAGAAATGCAAATAAGTTGAAAAGAGCCAGAGGTGAAGAATATGTTAACAGAAATCAGCAAGTAGTTCCAGCAAAAACTGTTGGTCAGCCATGTAAGTGTAAAAGAAAGTGTTTTGAAAAGGTTGGAGATGACAAAATCAAAGCTATCTTTGAAGGATTCTTGCAGCTAAGTAACAAAGATAAGCAAGATTCTTATCTCTTCTCACTTATCAGTCGTAACTTCGTTAAACGACGACGACCACGAGTAGAGGACAGCTCAACACAACGCTCTTCGTCATACTATTACCGTGTGAAAGCACAGGGTGGTGACGTTGTAGTATGCAAACAGTTATTTTTATCAATTCATGGCATAACAGCGAAGAGGCTTAGACGACTCTGTGAGCATGCAGCATCAGGATCTTCTACTCCACCTACTGACAAGAGAGGAAAACATAACAGTCACCATCGCATTGACTCAAATTTGGTCAAGCAGATCAAGGACCACATTGAATCTTTTCCTGCACAAGAATCACACTACTCTCGTTCAGACAATCACGGAAAGCTATTTCTGTCAGAAAACTTGAGCATACGCCGTATGTATCACCTCTACCTTGAGAAGTTTGAGCCGGAGCAGTACGAGCGCATACAACAGGGCCTTCCTTTTAGTGGGAAAGTCAAGGAACACTTCTACAGGTAAGAATACAATGGTGGTATAGTTAATAAAAATTTACTGTTTGACTCTAACTTCAGGAAAACATTCTGCACCCAGTACAACATTGGATTTGGACAACCTCGATCAGATACTTGCAGCAAGTGTGATGAACTCAATGTGCAGTTATCAGCAACAGAAGATGAGTTAGAGAAAACAAAAGTCAGGAAAGAACTTGAACTACATCACAGAAAAGCTGAAAAGGGTTATGAGATGTTGAGAGATCAAGCGAAGGCAGCTAAGGAAGCATGGAATGGAAAGGGGCGAGCATTTGACAGGGAACCATGTACTATTGACGCAACAGATATGTACACTTTCGATTTTCAGCAGTACTTACCTCCTTCCAACTCTCACACACAGTGATGTGTTCTATTGTCGTCAACTCTGGGTATACAACTTTGGCATCCACGACTGCATTGCTGATGAGGGAATTATGCACCTTTGGGATGAGACAACAGCAAAGCGAGGATCATCTGAAGTTGCATCTTGTCTACAGCGATGTCTCTCTCAAAGAAGCACAGGAGCAAAGAGTCTTGTTCTCTTCTCGGATGGATGTACAGGCCAAAACAAAAACAGGGTAATTGCCACCTTTCTGCTTAAGTTGATTCATGATGGACAATTGAGCAAATCGATCACTTCTTCCTTGTACGTGGCCATACGTTTTTGCCTAATGATAGAGATTTTTCAGTTATTGAGAAGAGAAAGAAGGTGGAAAAAGCATACATTCCAGCTGACTGGGTGAAAGTGGTTTCAACAGCAAAAACAACTAAGCCTTTCGATACAGTGCATATGAAACAAGACGAATTTCTTGATCACAAGTTGGTTGCCACAAAGTCCTCAAAGGTGAAGTTCACTGACAGCAGAAATCAAACACTTTCCTTTCGTGAGGTGGTATGGTTCAGCTATGGTAAAAGCAGGGAGTACGACACTGAAACAGCACAGGTATCACTTGTTAGCCACTCAGAGGAGATCTGGTGTCGATACACTTACAGTTCAATGGAACCATGGAAGCGTGGAGCATTTGTTGTTGAGCCTCAACAACTTTACCACTCTCGTCTACCCATCAAGAAGGCTAAGTACAATGATCTAGTGAAGTTGTCTGAAAGGCATCTTCCTAGTGAGTACAGATCATTTTACTCTGTCATTCCAACTACAGAGAGAGAGGAAACTAATCCTGAAAGTGCATTTGAACGCCAGTAGCTCCATTGTAGATACATTGACTTGGACTTATGCCCTTCTTAAACTTAAACTCTATTTATTGCACGCTTCCTGCATGATATGCAGACACAAAGGGGTTAACAATTAACATTTAACCTAGAATATGCACTAATTGTATTAGTAACCAGATTAACCAAGGCGTTCTAAAAATAGGTATTTCGTGTTGTATTGAAATATTCAAATTTTGGACTTGTGCCCTTGTAGCACTAGGCCCTTCAATTGAAACAGGTGGTAATTCAAAAATTTGTGCAGGTGGCAAAAAACTACAAAACTTTGGACCCTGTAAGTCTGGGTTCTAAAAATAATATGTTTTTGATATCTCCAGTGTGTGAGGAGTTAAATGGCGCTGGTCTCATTGACGTAGTCTATAGGTGCATTTGTGGGGTAATTTGACGGTATTTCTCGCGTTTACATGCAATTTTCTGCAATGTCAATTTGCCCCTGTAGTCAAATTGCCCCAGGTTACTATATTTGTGTAATTATACCATACCTCGCATTTGCGTGCGCACTATAGAGGTCTTTTGATATCTTTCTACCAAACATTTACACGAGGTACTCTACTAAATTTGCTATAAGACAGTGCAAATATCGAAGCTACAAGTTAAGGGATTCCCAAGTTATAAGCGGAGGAATTGACGAAGACGCTAAGTATGGGCATAGCCACTGACAACAGCACTTTCAAACGCTCGCTATAATACTTTCTTGTTGCTAATGAAGAGTGATTTTGGTATCTATGGCTTTCTTAGCAGGTCTTCTGACAAACTAAGTAAGTTAAAACTCAATATTGTTTAAAATGTGGAACATACAGGCGAGTATAGAAGTGGGCGTTACCCATAGACTGCTAAACTTTGAAACTCTTGCCTTACTGTTTTCCTGGTGATAAATTTTGAATCTATAGATTCCTTAATACCTCTTCTCTGTGGCAAAGTAAGTTAGAATTCTGAGTCTTATAAAGTTATAGAAGCTGTAAATGTGAGTTATTGATGCTCCGCCCACACATTTTAAATTTGGTGATATAAACAAAAACGCCCACTTTAATTATGGGGTTTAAACGGTTAAAGCTTGTTGGTTATTGTGTCGTCACAGTATTATAAAATGTTTGTTCAAATTTATGGTCATATTTACTGTACCATGAATATGCACCTTCAGAATGCGTTGATGATTTCTGACCTGTATATTTGTTTTGGTGTTTTAGTTTTGAGAGACTTAATGGCATACTTGGCTCTTACCATACCAATAATTGCAACATATCTGTACAAATCACAAAAAGGTTTTTGGAATGTGAAGTATATGCACCTGTTAACTGGCCATCTGAATTTGTGACACTTTTAAAAGCTTTTGACTATAATAAAGGAATCAGGCCGGTATCAATACATCTGCAAGTGCAGATATTGTTGAAGTTACTTCATTACGTCCGATTCAAGAAAGTGCATTTACATCAACAGACGTAGCTGAGTTGGAGATACTGATTAATGATGGTAGTACATGTAGCAAGGCACTCTTCCTTCATCTGCGCTGCAAAGCCATCTGCAAAGTATGGTTTGGAAAGCCCCACGCAAGTTTGATCAACAGTTACCTATCCTGGATATGCTTTTATACCACTTACCAACATAATTTCAAGAGTGTTGTATTCTACTACTACAGTAAACTTCAGGCATCTGATTGGGAATGATTATGTTAATATATATTGTTGTACCTCTCGACATATAAATATTGCAATATCATGCAATATAATTATTCACAATAACACTTATTAGTACTTTGGATAGCGATGAAAACAGAAAAATCTATAATTCATGTATGTAAATCATTATAAAATATTTAGTGGTATATTCATACTATCACTAAAGGTGTACTTGTGGAAGATGCCAGGTTATGAGCACAGTGCTTGAGTGTTTATGTTGCCATGAGCATGATAAAATTATTCAAAAAAAAATGAGCAAGATGGTGTGAGTAATTTATGCATACACCGCATCCATTTATGCATCCATCGCAACAGTTTCAATTCAATTCCCGTACATTAACATTATTTTAAAGGAGTTTAAAGAAGATTCCAAATCTATTCCATCGGAACTAAAATTCCATTCCAATTACTATAGATAATATTGTTAATTCCATGACATTCCTCCAATTCCATACCAAAATCAATCTCATCAATTCAACAGAACTCAATGTTCAAATAACAGATATTAAGTAACACAAGTAGTGCAAACACCAACATTTACAGTTCAAGAAATATTGATAAACACCTAACAAGTATCTTAAATATGGAAATTAAATTGATTTAAAATCTGGCTATAATTATAATAATTATTAAGATATGTTTGGGAACAAGTCGTTATGACCATGATGGATGTTGTGAATGTGATTTATTATAGATAGCTACTTTGCTTCTATCATGGCACTGTTGCCATCCTCAGTTGATAAGGCAGACCAGTATAAATGATTAATGATGCTTTTCATCCATTCTGCTATGATTTCACAATCTTCCTTTTGGAAATTGTTTCCTCACCACTAAAAAAACAATGAAACTAGATTTACTAGTTACTGGACATACATTTTGCCAAGTGCCAAACATCATATCTGTGGTATGTTTCAGGTAGTGTTTCTCTAGTCCACTTTGCTATCTGAACATGTCTGTCTGTCACTAATGTTTTAATAACCAAACCTTCATCATGCAGTAAGTCAATAGCTTTAATCAGTCCTTCAGTCTCCATGTGACTACTAGACTTCACTTTACTCTGAAGTAAATATGAGTATTACATTCCAATACGTTACAAAGTAATGCAAACTATTATACCTGTACTAGTTGGATGTCATGTCTATGATAGATTTTTCAGTGCTTCAACCACACACATATGACACAGTTGGAGTCAAGTACATCTTTTGGTGATGGTAAAATGTGTGTGGAGTGATTGTATTACATTTAATGTGCTGTGGAAACTCGAATTGTTTGAGTTGGGAGTGCACCAGAAAATAAGATTGCTCCTGAAAGCAATGGCATTTCCAGCTGGAGTATTACCAATGCTAGGCTGCCTCTTCCAGGTCCGTATGCAGTGACAAGCTTCACAAGATTGTGTTATCTTCAGGTAGGTTCCAATAGATGTTGGAAGCCTGCAAGCTGAACAGTACTGAAACGGAGATAAAAGAGCAGTCTCAAATACGATAAACTTAGGCTGATATTCATAACTCACGGTCACAGGTCTATAGGCTTCTTGATCGCAAGTTATGAATAGTAACAGTATACGTTTTGATGCACAACTTACTGACGACTTCACAAGACTGTCTTTCCATCTCATCACCCCACCTACTATAGCCACACCTATTAATAATTTGCTTAATAACTTTGTTTTCAAGGAAAAAGAGTCTGGCTTGCAGACTACTGTTTAGGTGTTGTGTACAGAGGTTTTGTAGAAACACTATGTTGTAAGGCTATGTTTTGTAATGGGAGTTTTGTAATGGGAGTTTTGTAATGGGATAGCTTAGGTTTGGGTAAAAAAAAAATCAGTGACATGTAAATTGGAACTAGACAACAAGTAAAAACAACCTGGAAAAGAAATTTGATTAATGAAGTACTAAGAACAACAAACTTACTTATTGATTTCTCTGTTTTTATGGCCATAATTGCCACAATTAACCACATATTCTGTAATGGTTTGGTAGTGGGGAAGCATTGCATGGAGGTGAATCAGGTGGTGGCGGAGATGACTGATGGGGGCACACCAAGTATTTGACTGGTTTGCGAAACAGTGACTAGAATAATGTTTCTCAATCAATGTAAAATTTACCAAACCTATGTTTCTAATCAATGTAAAAGTTACCAAACCTTTTGTTTCTAATCGATGTAAAATTTACCAACCTATGTTACTCAATCAATGTAAAATTGACCAAACCTTTTGTTTCTAATCGATGTAAAAACCTGTCAACATCAATTTATTCGACACTGACCTATAATTCTGCCAGTTTGCTCTCAAAATCATTAACTTGGCAGAAATTCGAGACCTTCCTGTCTGTTCGTTGTGGCATCATCTCACTGAGTACCGAAGGCAACCAACAAAATGTTGTAGAAAATTTATTTCGCACATCCACAGATAAAATGCTTTAAAGACATGTCTGGAAAATCTGCTAGCAGCACAGGAGGATGTAGAAATAAAGGCAGAAATTGGTAACAGATTTGTGAGTGAATCTCCATGACAGCTTTTGTCATCAAAGACAACGAAACCTGATATTTCCTGTTGTATTAAACACATGGAGGGATTGTTCACAATATTGCAATTGGAAGTATTGTCATCGGGAGATCGAGATTCTACCATTACGAAATTAGCAATGCAACTAATGATGCAGTTGATTGGAATCCTACATATGGACACTACACAACAGAGGGTTGCTGCAGGTTTTTATGTTGTACCAACAGTTGACGTTGACCATGGCGGGAAACTTGAAAAAAGTTGTGTGCAAGTGGTCCGATGAGACCTTTCTATTTATGGTGTCCACAGAATATTTTGAGAATGTAGAATCCTCAATATCCGACATGTTTCTGACATGTTTGGTAATGGTGCATTTCAAATTTCGGCAGGTGAATCATTTGTTATTTGTAATTATGCTGAAAGTAAAATATGTAAATTACCTTTTTCAGAAGGAAAATCTACTGCACTTGTATTAAGCAGAGAAGTAGCTACTTGAAACGAAGTTTGTTGGCACACATCTGTTCAGTATATACAAATTGATGTTACGTCCAATATCAAAAACCCTAGCCAAAAAAGCTATAAAAATTTGTGAATGATCATATGGCATTGTGAACGGAATTAAAGAATTGCATAGCCACAGACTGAAGATAGCCCATTTAGATATTCAGTTACTGAATGTATGTTACAACAAACCAGACGGGCACACCTGTGTTGATAGATTTTGATAGGAGTTGCATAAACGCTGAAAGTCCAGATTATCTTGATATCCTTAAAGGTCGTTATCCCAACTCACAGTAGAATTGTGTTTCAATCTTGATTGGCGTCAGCTTGGAGTAATGCTACTTGAATGGCTGCCATGACTTTTTGAACTTCAGATGCTGTATGGGGAAGGCAAATACGACGGTCAATTGCATGATGACTGGTTTGCTGGTTTGTAAAATAGTGACTAGAATAATATATTTCTCATGAATGTAAAATTTATGTTTCTAATCAATGTAAAATTTATCAAACCTATGTTTCTGATCAGTTTATCCAATCAGATTGCATTAACGTTAATTTATTGCATTCTACTATGTGTCAGGAAAGAAAATTGTTTCCATACTTGAAATTATAAGACAGTTATAAATCTGCTGCTGATGTGGAGATTAAATGAAATCTGGGAAATACAACTAAAACTAAGCTGTACCAGCTACTCAACAAAGCTCTGCACCTAATTGGGTTGCAATCCAATTCTGCTGTTGGCCAAGTACTGACACAACATTTCTTGTTGAAGCTGTACAAGCTACTCAATAAAACTCTGCACCTAATTGGGTTGTAATCCAATTCTGCTGTACAAGCTACTCAACAAAACTCTGCACCTAATTGGGTTGCAATCCAAGCACTGACACAACATTCTACATTTATTTGGGTTGCAAACTGATTCCTTATGAAAGTTGTATGAGTAACTCATTAATACTTAGATTAAACTTACAAACATTAATAATAAACTGTATAATTATGATTGCACCGATTATTTTGTAGTTTCTGTTTGATTTAGCTTGTTTATTAACAATAGGATCAGAGTGAAGTATAATTGCATGGCATAGTCTATTCTGATCACAATTTTCATCATGGCAAGGCTATTTGCCAGCTGCAGCTCTTGTAATTTAATGTATATAGACCTTGTCCATTTATAGTAAAACCAATGATGTCTTCTGAAGGAACACTTCCCCACACTTGTTTCTAGTATGGCGAAGAATAGGGCTGAGTAACTAGTTTCTTGCAGTTTTATATAAGTCAGGCAGTTTCACAAGCTTTCTCAGTATAGTCCAATAGGAAGGAGTCTGGCTCATAAGATAAAATTCAAAAGGTGTATGTATGCATGGTAAAAAAGTCCTGAATGATTGGGTAGTGTAACATCCATTGTTCTATGTTTGCTTTCACCAATCAATAATTGTTTTTGTAATAACCAAACGTTTCGGTAGTTATGTAACTACCGAAACGTTTAGTTATTATAAAAACAATTATTGATTGGTAAAAGCAAACATAGAACAGTGGATGTGCATGGTACCTTAGCAACAAAATTAAACTAATAATATCCATATGCCGTTTATTATACTACCAAAATACATAATATGTACATATAGAAGTGATTAGTTGCTAAGTATTAGGTACACCATTTCTCTCTATCCACTCCGGCAGCTTAGAAACTTCTGGAGACCATACCTGTAATGGCACAAGTCAATTAATTAAATATAATTATGAATATTATTATAGGCAGAAATGGTTGAGTTTCATTTTATCTATTATTTGATCACTGTGACTTTTGTTGCTATATACATTACAAATCTTACATGGTGTCAGAAGTGTGGAGATGACTTCGTCATACCAGATTGCCCCACCTGAACTTGAAGCCTGAACCCTTCAATTTCAGTCATACAGACGAATGTCTTCGTTGGATCAGACGGTTTGAGCAATTTCGACAGGCATCAGGGTTAGTAGAGAAGAGTAAAAAGAACCAAGTGAATACGCTAATTTATGCGATGCATGGGAGACAGAAAAATGAGGTAGTAAAGGAAAAATTCGGAAACATTAATTTTCATGAAGAAAAGAGACATTATATATTAACCCTTTACCGACTGTAATTGAAATAAGCGTGTTCGTTATTAAACCAATTTAATTAAGAAATTTTGTGTGGGTGGAGCACTTTTTCTTTTTCAACTCTATAACTCTCATACTTTTATAAGACTCAACATTGTAACTTACTTTGTGGAAAGAAGAGTCTTTAACAAACCCATTGATGTAAAATGTATGCTTCGCTATTAGCAGGAAGAGTGAAAGGCGACTGTTTGTAAGTATAGTAGTCAATGGGCAACACCCACTTTCTGTCTAGTCTGTATAAAGCCTAAATTTTAAGCAACCATGACTTTTTTAACTCACTTAGTTATACAGAAGACCTTCTAAGAAAGCCATTGATACCAAAAACATGCTTCGTTAACTGCAGGAAAGCAGCAAGACAAGTGTTTGAAACTGCAGTAGTCAGCGGCAACGCCTATACTTAGCGTCTTTATCACTTTTGTTTGGCCTGGAATTAAACTAACTAAAAGTCTTCTTCGTAGTGTGTGCTTGTCAGTTTCTTATATATTTGCCTTTTGCTATAATGAAGTGCTTACGCGTCATTTTCAGGTAGCGCACATTAGATAATGACGCGCTAAAGCGTCATTGGTCGTGAAAGGGTTAACATGTCGAGTTTAACTCAAAGAGACAAGAAGACGGAGATCTAGAAACAGTCAATTTATTCATAACTGCACTGTACAACTTGGCAGAGAGATGTGAGTACAGCGCTCTACATGATGACATGATACGAGATAGAATCGTAGTTGGAATCAAGGACAGTTCATTATTAGAAAGAATGCAAGTTGACGATATTGGGTTAACTCTTTAACGTTTTAATTAAAATTACGTACTTGACACGTCAGAACCAATTTAATTTTGAATGACGCCATAGTTGTTTATTTGTTTCACTTTTTTTGAGTAATCGTGCGACTTTCTTGACTTCCAAATCACACGAAACTGTGCTGCAAGGATACAAGAAGATATTCAAATATCCTTCTCTGCTGGTTAGTGACATTTATGTTTAAATTATCAATGTAAAGTTTGTTGCTTTTACGCTCCGTTTTTGTCCTAATAAAAGGAAGTGCGTGATACTTAGAATAGATTGAAATGATAATAGTGGAGCTTTGCCTATGTGTACCGTGTCTTTATTATGCAAATTTATTTATATAAGATGTGTTATGAGTACGATTCTTTTCCTATGTTTCTGAGCTACTCGGCCATTTTTATGTGGATGTGTTTTCGTTACCCTGGAAACCTTTGAAAGTTATTGAAAATTACTCGATGGTAGGACCTTCAAGTTGTGTGCTTCTTGCTTGTAATCGCTGTTGTTTCTCCCGTTGTAACGAAGATGCAACTCATTGATAATGATGTAAGAAATGATTTATCTGTTTATATTCACTGGTTAGTGATTTTTGCATAAATTTTCTTTGTAAATTTTGTTGTTTTTACGCTCTATTTTAGCCTAATGAAATAGAGTGCGTGCTGTTTATAATAGATTGAAATAGTAATAGTAATGCTTTTCCTATGTGTACCGTGTCTTTGTTGCACAAATGTATTTGTATAATTCATGTTGTGAGTATGATTATTTTCCCATGTCTCTGTTCTAGGCGGCCATTTTGTCATGGGCGTGGTTTTGTTGCCTGGGATACCTTTGAAGATCTGAACACGTGTTTGATTTTTTGTAAAGAAGAACCAAGTTTGATCAATTTTTACCACTGTCAGGTATGTTAGATCCTTGTTTTTGTTTCAAAAATTTGCTGTTATATTGTTCTTTTCTGTTCTTGCTTACTGATTGTTTTATTTCTTGTATGTTTTTGTGATAATTTTTTACAATAAGAAAGGCAGTCATTGTAGCCTTGTATGTGGTTCCTATATTGTTATATATAAATTCTTTTATGTGTTATAAAGTGTTTCTAAATATTGGTGCAACTATATTCAGCATGAAATATCCCTAGCAACCGCATATAAGCCTCTACATAACTAGGTAATTGTATAACTATATTCTAGCATGAAATGTCCCTAACAACCACATATAAGCCTCTATATAACTAGGTAATTATATCACGATATTCATCATGAAATCTCCCTATCAACCACATATAAGCCTCTATATAACTACGTAATTATATCACTATATTCTAGCATGAAATGTCCCTAGCAACCACATATAAGCCTCTATATATATATATATAATTTTTGTGCATAATTTTTTACAATAAGAAAGGCAGTCATTGTAGCCTTATATATATAGTTGCTATATTGTTGTACATAATTCTTTTATGTGTTATAACGTGTTGTTATATTGTTGTACTGTTGTACATAATTCTTTTATGTGTTATAACTGTGACGTTTCTCATTATAATAGGTAAAATTCACTATGTGGTTTTACATCTGCTTTTGTGATGTAGGTGTGGTCAGTGACCAAGGTAAATACTTTGTGTTGATTAGTTATTGTGTTGCATTACTGTTTATCATTCTTGTGATAGATAATTATTTATACATGTATTGTGATAAAATAAGCCTATTCTGTAGTGCTCGGTTGTCCATATTGTGAGTGGTAGACGAAAAAGCAGTCATCGTCTTTGCCCGTATGGCAGAAATACAAATTACAGTCTTTACATTCCCACACTGTCTCTCGACGTGTACATCTATATTTGATACAGAAATGACATCTATTCCCTCTTTTGGCTGCCTTTGTAGGAAAGTGACTTCTGTTGAATCCCTTTACAGGCTGGTAGTGACATGGCCGTCCTCTGCGTTTACGCGAGTTATACTGACCTATTAGTTCATTTGCCAGTTGTACTCTAAACTCTTTCAGGTTCTTTTGTTTCAGTGATGGGAAGAATTTTGACAAAATGTAGCTGTTTGTAATGGCAACGTCTAATGCAGCATAAAAAAGGTATTTATAATATTTCCGCGATTTAATTTCAATGTTGTAATATCCTCTGAGCTGATCATTTCGGTCTACTCCTCCCATTTTAGAATTATAATTGACTATTTCGTCAGGGCATGTGATAGTGATGTTTGATCCATCTTTCCGTTTACGTGAGATTGATGTTGTTGTCCCAAGAGAATTTGTTGAGCAGCAGCTAATTGGTTTTGTGTCTTGCCACACTACAACAGAGAGGTTTGCATTCCGGACTGACTGATGATCCCCTCTACTAGGTAGCCCAGTCTTCACAAGTTGTTTGAGAGTCGTTGGAAATCCTTTTCTATCTGACCTCATAGTACCGCAACTGTATGTCCCTCGCCTCAACAGATTAAGCATAAGGTCGATGCTGGTAAAATAATTGTCAAAGAATATGTGGTGGTAACGACAATAGTAATTTTTCGTCAAGTTCATAACTACGTTCGCTGCCAGTCCTTTTTGAATTGTTTCCACACTTTCCCTCATAAACATTAAACTTGAGGACATATCCTGTATCGGCATCGGCAATCATCCAGATTTTGAAACCTCGCTTGATGGGTTTCTTCGGCATGTACTGTTTGATTGACGATCTTCCCTTATACTTCACCATAGCTTCGTCAACAGATAGATCGCGTCCGGGAATGAAAAGCTCATGACATTTCAAAGAGAGGTAAGTAAGGACTGGCTTAACCTTTTGTATTTTACTGTAGCCAGTTTCTCCATAAGATGGAAGACACTCGTTATTGACAAAGTGTAAAAAACGATGGATGTCAAGAAATCGTGTTCGGGAGATTTTGTTGGAAATTGGTCGGTAATTAAATACCTCGTCTTTCCGCCAGTAGTCCTTGATGGATGGAAGATTCACCATCCCCATCAGTATCAAAAACCCGAAGTAGGCATACATTTCCTCCTCAGTTATTTTTTTCCATGCCTCATATTTTTCTTGCAGGGAAAATTGGGCGTAGCGGTTAGTTTCCTCAACAATGGTGTCAACAAGCTCACCTGTGAATAGCAAAGTGAAAAGAGTGAGGATAGAGGTTGGTAATGCAAAGGAAGGGCCATGAGGATGAGAATATTCTTTGAATGGTGTAATTGAAATAGCTGGGTTTGGATCACTATTCCATTGAATGTTGTCAGAGCTATAGAGCAATGAAAGGTAACATAATAATCTAATGCTTTTATTTTATCTCTTATTTTAGGGTAGCTTACGTTACACCAGCATATCGGCGAATGATTTCCTCCTCCGCATCTTCATCCTGAGTGCTTTCCTCCTCATCCTGAGTCATGCTATCCTCCTCATGGTTAGAAACATCCTGTTGCACATTTGAAACCACAACCTCGTCAAATAAAGGTAAATCACTTGCATGTTGTTCGTCATCATTGGCAGGTGTTGTGGAAGACAACGGACCATCTATTTCCATCTCACATTCATCACTAGGTACATGTATGATGGGTCATTTATCATAGTAATTTACTATTTTTACCCTTACGTCATATCTAGGTCAGAAACTTCATCGTCACTTCCATCACAACAGAATTCATCTAGTTTCTCGTCTTCAACAAGACTAATAATACTAGCAACAGTATACAGCTTTCCACTGCTTGAAGCCATTCCTATATATATTTATTATATATTATATATTTATTGTTACAATTTTTCTTATTTGTAATAATGATCATTAAACTCACTTCTTTCCACAAGTTGCAAAGGTAAAAAATAACAGGTGTTGCACTGTTGCACAGATCTTCCAACAACAAGAAATGATGATAATACTAAGAGTATTGTTTGAGAGGTTTTCGTACTGAAAAGCACGGGTTTCTAAACACAAAGTAGCTGAGCAACAAAAGAAAAGTAAACACAGAACACTAACTGTAGCTTCCACACACTGTATCGCCTGTCAAACTAAAACACAGTCGTAATTATCGCGCGCAACAGTTGCCTTGTCTTTGAGCGCGTCGTTCGACGCCTACGGTCGGTTGACGTTCGCGCGTCGTTCGACGTTTACAGGCGTTAAAGAGTTAAGAAAGATCAGTGGAGACTATTGCATCCAGATGTAATAAAATGCGAAGCCTTATTCAATTTATATATGCACCAATACCATTGTTACCTAAAGTAAAACAGGAACTGGAAAGGATGGAGAAGCTGAGAGTGATATCTAAAATCAATGAGCCAACAAATTGGTGTTCTGGAATGGTGGTGGTACCTAAACAAAATGAAAAGGTCAAGCAGGATATGTGTGGATTGAACCAATATGTAAAACGAGAGCAACATATTTACCATGTTATGGGTCAAGTGGGAGATGCCAAGATCTTCTCAAACTCAATGCAAGAATTGTCTCTATAATTTTAGCAGACATTTCAGCTCATCACTTGCAATTGAAATGTATGGCAGCCATTTTTTTTCTCCGTGCTATCCCTACATAGAGAGTACTGTTGCACTCTCTGATAATTACGAGTGTAGCTACCTAGACAATAATATTTATTTAATAAACACACAAAAGAAAAAAAATTACTACAAAATTGACACTACTCTTGTGCCAGCAACTATGTGAGTGTCTATAATTAAGAAATAATAATAATATATTGTCAGACAAATAATTTGAAGATGAACATCAGGTATTAGATTATTAGGATAACTTCCAGCTCCCTTTTTTTCATGCAGGCAAAAGATCGATGATCCAGAAGCAAGGTTATTTGTCGTTTTTTGTTTAAGGACCAATTTCATGATAATTACAACTTACACCAGTTTTCTGTAATCTACAAAAAATATTCAGTAATCGGGCCCGACTTCATCATGCCTGAAACACAACAGCCTATTATAGTTATTATTTTCATATCTACTCTCCTTAACTATTATGTAAGCTACAAGTAGATGTCTATCCGACTATCACGTGACAAAAGCAGGTTATTAATTTACAAATAACTGTTACTCACGGTGATAATCTGATGATAGCTGTTGATACGTTTTTTTGCTATGGCTCTATGAGAGTGACTATCCACAGAGTCATTGTCAACAAAGTTTGAAATGGAAACTGTGAACAAGTACGTTTTGATCTGGTTTTATCGGTGTTAACTACATTTAGCTGCTTTGGCTTTATACTATTGTTGCCCATCTGTAGTGTTGCTCAGAAATAATAATTTCTTTTCCCACCATCTTTTATCGTGACGAAGCGTGACTATTTGATTTTGATTAGCCCTGCACAGATTCAAGCAGGAGTTTTGTGATGAGTTTCCAAATGGTCCAGTGTTGTAACTGAGTCTACGTTGTGACATGTCGACAGTACAGGAGCGAGTGTTCCTCAGGATATCGCATCAAGCATTCTATCTATTATCGGCACATGTACATGTACGTACGCACGCACATACGCTGTCAAAAGTAGTACTGCGCACGGGTAATTGTAAGTGGTGTCCCATGTGAGCGTAAGTGTCCTTCCCTAACTAGTGAAGCAGAAAGAAGTGTATCTGGCCACCCACAAAAATGAAGTTGAAAAGGATTATGGTAAGAAATAAATGTTTGCAACAATTTTAAATATTTAAAAAAAAATTATTTTGTGTCACCATCTATAAAAATTCATTGTCTAGTGACCAGGATGTTAATTTGCATAAATCACCGTTCTTGTTGTCTTTTTGATCAACCCGTGTATTTTGTCTTTATTCACAATTATTTTTTTGTACTAATTTCCAATTTTGTAATTACTGTCTTGATTTTTAAACATGAATCATCTTTTACTTCTTCTAGATCTCATAGCATACCTAAAGTATAGTTATACCTATCTTTCTTAATACTACCAGAACGTATTTACATCGTCATACTATTACTATGCTAGTTACCTTTGCCATAGAACAGCACTACACCTCTTCCAGTGGAACTGCTGGACAAACAGAATAACTAGTATGTATATCTAACAACATGATTCTATAATGAAGATGCATTCTGAGGATCTCCTATCTGTTTTAGCAACATTTTTTTATGGACGTTGTTATACAAGAACTCAACAAAATTCAATAATAGTAGTTGGAAAATAATTATATCGTATAGCTGGAAATATTGGCGGAGAAAAAACTTTGGCAGTTTGGCAGTGTAAACTTAAATCTGTAAAATTAAAAATACAGTACAAACCACATGCTATCGTCGCCATTTTAACCCTTTATTTGCGGAAGGCACTTTAGAGCACCACACCCAGTATAATTTTAATTGTGGAAGGCGCTTTATAGCACCGGCTGATTAGTGGGCGGAGTACTTAATATCTAATTACTTGCAGCTCTCACATTTTATAAGACTCAAGATTCTAACTTACTGGAAAGAAGAGTTTTTAAGCAAGCCATTGATGTTACATTTCTGCTTCGTTATCACCAGGAAGAGAGCAAGATGAGCACTTGAAAATTTAGTACTTACACGGGCAACGCCCACCTCTATACTCGGCCTGCATAACTTCTGCATTTTAAATAGCGGTGACTTTTAACTGACTTAGTTAGACAGAACAACCATCTAAGGAAAGCAGTAGATACCAAAAACATGCTTCGTCAGCTACAGGAAAGCAGCAAGGTGAGTGTTTGAAAGTGTAGTAGTCAGTGGCAATGCCCACAATTAGCGTCTCTTTATCGGCATGTACTTTTATATTCCATGATTTCATACTATAAAATCAATCAGAAATTTCTACAAATTTCTTTCGCACCACGCCCACAAACGGAAATAATTGAAAACGCATATGAAGGGTTAAAGTACTTCAAAAGAGTGAGAGAAACGATACTGCCTGACGAGAATGACTTGTACTCTTCTCTCTGCAAAGGAGCTCAAGGAAGTCAACAAGAAGGTCCAGAGGTGCCATAACATAGAAATTAGCGGAAGTTGGGGTCTGGTAGGAACTGTTTGGAGGGCACGGCAAATCCCATTCTGGACATATTCTAATCTGGGGAATGTCCCAGGGCCAAAGGTGTCTTGGAAACCTGCACGTGGCAGATAGCTGAAAAGTAGGACTTGATCGACTGGTACTTCAGGGATTGCAAGGATAAAAATGTGACATACTTACAAAGTAGTGTTTCTGAGATTGAAGGTTGAATTGTTGTTGACAGAAGGCTAAAAATCGACCGTTAGCCGATGCGTATACCTTGCTGTAGCTGGTGCTATTCCATCCGAAAAGAACTGCCGAACAGAGATGTCCAGGCTGCAGATGTCCAGTCCAGCTTGGAGACCAGCAACAGGTCCACCAGGGTAGTTGGGATGACTTGAGATTCTCGGTTGGCCTGTTGTTAGTGGAGAAAAATAGACCTTTGGTTCCTGGAGAGAGCATCAGCTGCAGTGTTTCGATTGCCAGGGAGGTGTTGTGAAGTGACGAAGAACTGATAGAATGCTGACAGAAACCATAGGCATCGCAGGAAATGCATGACAAGGGGGGGTAACGTGATGTACCAGACTTTAGGCAAGCCTCCACTGCCATATTGTCAGTTAAAATGAATTGACTGTTCTGACCACTGGTGTCCCCATAGCATGCCTGCAAAACTATCGGCACCAGCTCCTTTGCTGTAATATGGACTTCAGCCCAACAATCTGGCCAAGCCAGCTGGAACCAATGACTGCCAGAGAATGCCCCACAACCCCAGTTACCTGAGGCATCGGATGTCACTATCGTTGATGGTACTGGAAGCCTTAGTGTAGATACCACTCATGATTCAAGTGACCCAAGAGATATTGGAGTTGGCATCTTCTGCACGCACGGCACCCCACCCATCCTCCTATCACTGACTGTATGTAACCTGACCAGTTTGTCCTGTGGTAATCTCAATTGCTGTCAGGACGGTATCAATCTCAATCCCCAGGAAGACCAATGTTGTTGATGGACCCTGCACCTTTCTCCATTGCCACTGGGACTTCCAGAGATTGGCAAAGCTCCAAAGGTGTTGCTAGGGCCTGCCCACAAACTGGGTTCTGGGTGGACCCAAAGAGAGGTATCATCCAGGTAGTGTAGCTGGGTACCGGATACCCCTCTTCCACACTCACCATGCCACTGCATCGGCTACTGCTGAGAATAGTTTGGGGGTTTGGTTTCTTCCATGGTCATCTCGATTCACAGCAGAGAGCAACAGAAGGGTCGAACAATATCAACGAAAAGAGGAGCTACCCAACTTTGCCGAATACAACTAAATAACGATGAAACTAGACCTCCACAAAGTTGACTATCTGACTGATGATAACTGCACTGCGCTCTGACCATGTGCTTCATGCAGGTGGAAATGCCTAGGCCTCGTTCTAATGTTAACTATGCTTAACCCTTAGAAGACTGAAAATAGCTAAAAAACGTTGCTGGTTTTTAGGCCGCCCTTTGGCCTAAATAATGATACGGGGGAATTTTAAACACAGCCCCCTCACTGCCCACACAAATTGTGGTTTTCAGTGACCCCGCCCACATGCTGTGGTGGGTACCTGAGGCATTTCCCTTGCTGTAAAACCTGAAATCGTTACTTAAACGATCTATTTGATAATTCAGGCTTTTATTTTCTGAAACATTCTCCTGATCACTGATCTCCAGCTTGGACTTCAAAGTCAATGTAACTTCAAGATCCATCCTCATCTCTTCAACATGTTTTAGTTTCTTTTTCAGTTTTTAAACTTAGTTTGCATTTTCTCAGTATACACAGGCTCTATTTTCTGCCTCACTAGTTTGTCTGTTTCTTTTCATTCCTTTAATCCAAACTTGACTTCATTTAATAGTTTATCATACTCTACGCTAGTATGCAGTCTCCATTCTGCCTGATCACTCCTGTAAGTCTTTGAGCCTCTTTATCAACTGGGAGATTCTTTTCATATTAATTTGTGTCCTAAAATTAGCTGTTCTTTGCGATATCAATAAGCTCTCTTTGAAGTTCACGGAATAAAACTTGGATAAGAAGTGTCAGTTTGCAGATGATGAATCCACATTGATCCAAGAACAACAACTACACCAATAATACATGTAACAACTGCTACTACTACTGCAACATCATTTACATGTTTCTCATTCTTCACTGGATGAAATTCATCTTTTTGTTGTTCACTGAGACTTATCATCTGCATTTGATGTAGTGGTTACTGAAGTATATCACTGGCTGATACCCTGGAGTGTAAGAAATATTACATTAAATGTTAGCTATTGTCTTGGGGACCAGACATAGTCTCAAACCCATCCCATTAGAAGTAAGAGAGAGGGTCTGCAGCTGGTAAAATCCTATATACATCAACTTGTGCAATGAACCCACAAAGGGTGTTTAATATATAAACACCCCAGTATGATGGTGACATCATCCCTTTGATGTGGTGAGTTCTATGTAATATATATAGTATGCTAATAGATCCTATATACAAAATATATGACCTGAGTTTTGTGTTCGAGGATGTGAGCGCTATATAAATCCGAGGACACAAAACAAGGGTCCTATATGCAGTATATAGGATCTATTAGCATACTATATTGTATGATGGTGACATCTCCTGCATAGTGTGCACATGGAAGATCTATATACAATCAGAGATAATAAATAAAAATTATCTCCAATACAATATATAGGACTCACCACATGGCTGGCTACGGATACGCGAGACTACACCACTATTCTAATATAATTAGAGTAATCGATCATAAATTAATATTTACCGTAATTCAATATTTCCTTCTATTTGAACGACTTTACGCGTGGTCCATCAAAGAGACAATTGTAAGTAACAATTAATTCTGTAGGCTACATATGTCAAATAAAATCTTTTACTTCATTGTTAAATGACTAATCTCATGACTACATAAATTAACATTATACTGTATTACCTTGCTATAGCAATGCCGCAAAAATACACTTGCTCTAGTGAAAGATACTGGGCAATCGAGAGAACTTGTATAAGCTACACCAAATTTTTCCACAATCCATTTCACAATAACGGGACCTGGGAAATCAACTCAACAAAATGATATTTTAGTTACAACCTAACCGGCTTGGCAGCCGATTCTACTATTTACCAAGAAGCACAATATACCTTGTGTTCAAGCTTCAGAACAACAGAAGAAGACTGTTAATCAATACTGACTTTAGATTTAGTATGATTTTTCTAATAATAGATTCAGCCAGAAATATTGGCGGAACAAAACTTTGGCGGTTTGGCATAGAAACACAGAAAATTAAAATTTTACGGAGTTAATTTTGACTGTGGTCGTGAAGAAGTTTGTGTGGGTAGGGTTTATTGAACATGTGTGCAAGGATGGCCAGCACTTTCTTTACGACCAGTTGCATACGTGGCCATCATGTATACAAGAGTGCATGGACGCCAACACTAGGGGAAAAACTAGAGTGCAGAAGAGGAGACAACAATTTTGAGAGGTATGCTGTTGCTGTGATAAGGAGAGGTGTTGTTGTTAAGCACATACCTCGAAAAAAAATAAAGCAATGGACGAATTACTTGTGTTGTCACAGGAAGTAGGTTCTTTTCTGTAGATATACCACAAGGTGGTTTAGAAGTGCGTTGTTGTCTTTTCAAATTTCAAGGTGATGACACAATGTGTCTAAAGTTAAGAAATTGCTATCAAAAAGGAAATTATGTGATGATTTTGCCACTTCAATGAATGAGCACTCAGGTATATGGCTGACTTTTAATTCAATCACACTAACTACTGAAGCTAAAGATATTATCACCTTTGGAAATTGGTTGACTGATAAACACATGAATTTTGCTCAAAGCCTTCTAAAGAAACAAAACAACAGGACTTTACTCTACATTGCTGCTGCACACTGTTACTCCAGTCACTGCTCCTGGAGCTCTACAAATTATGCACTGCCGAGGGAATAACTGGATTGTAGCAACAACCCTTGAATGCCCCAGTTTTCAATTCAAAATATTCTTCTCTTGACCCTACAATGGAAGTGATCTCAAAGATTTTTGGTGAAGTACTTGTAATCTCAGTTAGTGGTCCGCAGCAAGCTGATTGTGGTGTATTTACGATAGCTACAGCTACATCACTAACCTATGGTATTGATCCAAGCCAGATTTGTTACCAACAACAAAGCCTGAGAAGTCAATTACTGGACTGTTTTGAAAATTTATTTCTCAAACCATTTCCAATAATGTAGCAACTATGTATAACTACAATATTACAATCAACTATGTATATTGCAATCAACTACAGACTGTATCACAATAATTCTTTCCATGGTTAAGGAGAGAGTACAGACTCAACACTATCAAGAATACCGGCTTTCTTGAATCCATTTATAATGATTTCAGGCCGAGCTTGAAGTGATTCCCAAGTGCAGATAAACCATTGTAGGCTTTTAGCTTTAACGATAGCACCCGATACATACATGATGTTGACGCGACTCAGCAACTCACCCACCTATCTAGTCTCCAAATTTCCACTTTGAGGCATATTCTGACTGGTTGTCCTGTGGCATTGCATCAGGGGAGGTACACTTGGCGGCACGCACAACTCAGTACTTTCTGTCATTCAACAATCAATAATAACATCTCGGAATGCACAGAAAGATGTTTATGCTAATACATTAAGTTTACCATACATCGAGTTTGTTAAACCTGGACTCAAGCCATCTAAAGGACACCCTCGCAAGCAACTATTGGGGCTCTCTTCTATCAGGATCACTTGACTGGGTGTTTCCGTTTGATTTTGAAGAAAGTTTAATATTGCCTTCAGAGATTGCTTTCACGACCTTAAGACCAGATGGAGTGATATTCTCGCACAAGCTTAAAACTGCCATACTTCTTGAGCTTACAGTCCCTATCGAAGACCGCGTTATTACGGCAAAATTTATAAAATCTAAAAGATACGATAGTTTTATACAAGAGTGCATATCCAATGAATGGAAAGCTACCTTAGAAATAGGCTGTAGAGGCTATATAAATAATAATGTTTTTACGTGTACTTGAGCAGTCGGGTTTGTCTAGGGCAGAGTGTCGTTCCACTCTTAAGAGCTGTAGCTAAGTGGCTTTGCGCTGCCGCTATGTGATTTATTTAAATAGAAATAAAGCCGTATGGCATACCATGCCTTATATATCCAGACTGGAGTGATTTATTGGATCACTATAATTATTTTTGTAAGCTATAAATATATTTTATAAATTTAAATTTAATCCCCATGCCAGGTCTGCTATTTTTTGCAGGCGACCTCACCTACTGCCTAGCATTTAAGGTTGTAGTCTTTTCCGTGGGCGGATGCTACTCCAATCAGTTTCTAGTCTTGCAAGCTTCTTGCTGCATACAATCTGGTTCCATTCTGTATTTTTTGGAAGCCACACTCATCCGGGGGTATAATTATTGGGCCTAAATGTTTTCACTGATAGTTTATTTTCAGAAACAAAGCTAAACACAGCCCACGGGTGGTGGAGGGGGCGGGGGCGGTGGGTGGTAAACAATGGCGGGGTAACTGTAGTTGCTCTCTGAGAAAGATCGGAGTTTGATAGTGTCTAGAAAGGTAAATTTAGAAAGGTAAATTTTATGGTTTCAGTGAAAAGCTACAGAATTCAGCTTTCTTCAGCCTCTTGTAACTTTTCTGAAAATACATTGTACTTGGTGCACGCCATGTATGGTGGGCATGGCTTCTGTGGTTTTGTACTTATGTTAATTGGAAAAATGGCGATTTTAACAATATTTCTTCAATTACAGGACAATATAAAGCTGTTCGAAAGATTTGAAGGTTGCTATTACACCAGGTTAGAATCATATTATATAATATTCTATTTTGAAACTGATTGGAGTCGCATCCGCCCACTCCCTAGTACCACCTTAAAATTGACCAGGTCAGAGGTTGAAACAATTTTCTATGTAATGATGGCATTAGGTGTCCTGCTGATGACTGGCAAATTAATCTTTGTGTGTACCATGTATGAGTGTTTGTGTAATGTACAATATATGTTTTGTTTGTTTCTGAGCTAATAACTATTAAACTGCACATGGCCATGGGCCGTCACAGGGTTATTAGCTCTTTTTCAGCAAGTCTTGCTGATTATCTTTTCTCTTTCTCTCTCCGTTGCTCCATAGTCGAACAGTGAATCTGCAAATAGTAAATCAGTCAGATTATTTTATTACTACTTTACGGTCTCTTTCTGAAGGTTTTGGTTAGTTCCTTGTGTGTTGTTATATAAAGTTACTGTATAGAATCGTCATTTTTTTTTTTTTCGATTCTCTTATGCATGCGTATCATAGTATCTCTCTCTCTCTTTCCTGATGGCTTCATTATATACAGTATACTTGTGATCTATGACTTAGCTAGATGTGTACTCCTCCCTTCTTGGGAATTGTGTTTATACATGTATCCTCAATCAAGACATAGTCACAAACAGTTTACTTAACACGTCTCTTCCTCAGGAACACACACCCCTCCACCCAAGAGAACTAAAATAACTGGGTGTGATGGTTTAGGGGAATATGATGACCCTGGTTGCATTTGCATTTTAAATTCCGATGCGGAAGTGCACCAAGTGTTGGGGCTACCCGCTGTTGCTAACATATCGCCCTCATTGCAACAGGGTAAGAAAAAGAAAGACACTTCTATCATGACACTTAAAATGTGCATGTAGGGCTAAGTGGTATTTACTATTTATACCAAAATACACAATGATATACCTGCCTTGAGTACGTTTAACTTACTTTGGTGAGAGACATAGAGATTAGTGTTGCACCTATACAGCAATTTGCCTATATGCCTATATTTCATAATTGAAATTGCCTACGTGCAGATCCGATCTGATATTGTTTGTGTGTGAAAATTTCACACACATCTAGTTAACAACTATTCACACATGGTATAATGTTATTTATTCTATTGTTCGTGTCCTCTACATTCAGCCCAAAGTACATGTACATGTAGTTACAGTCATATTCAGCCTTGGTTGCACACATCTTCAGATTGTACTAGTGGGGTTTGACAATAATGTATCTTCAAAGCCTGAAAAATATTGTGTAAGCTGTATAGGCAATGCAGTTGCCTATACCTATGCTCTGCCTATGTATTCAATATACTGAATATAGGTGCCTATTCAGATCTCTATTCTAGTAAGGGTGCAACCCTAATAGAAAAAACTTTATCCTTTATCAGCAGAAAGCAAGTACTTGAAAGTATAGTACCGTATATGCTTAAAGAAATGCCTCACCTGAATAAGTGCCTGCCTTGTTTAGACGCCGGGGGTGTTTGGCGTCGGCCATCGTCTCCTCTTTCAGCACACCCACTTCACTGACTCCTTATTTTCATAGAGGTGCAACACCTGCTCAATCACGAAGCAATTTTTATGATTGGTTAGACAACATCGCAGGGACGCTAGGAGGGCAGGAGTGTTTTGTGTACAACACCGAGAACATCAGACAAAATGAGAATGTTATACAAGCAATATCTCTGCTGGGGCATACTATTCAGTTAAGCCTGGGGGAATGGGATGCCGAACAATGGTAAATACAAAGATAGGGCCATTCCTTAGTTAAAGGTGAGCTTATTATTAATTAGTTAAAGGTGAGCTTATTATTAATTTAATGTGCCTATGTTCATTCCTTGCCAGAGCCTTGACTTCTCAACTTCGTATGTACTTCAATAGTATGCAAATTTTTATATTCTTTTCCTGAATCAAATTCACATAGCATTAAATCTGCAACATAGCCACCCACAAATTGGGAAAATGTTGTTTCCACAGTAACAATGACATCATCATAACTACTCCCTGTATGCTGTAATTTGCAATATCGCTGCCATACAGTACAGTACAGTACAGTAACAGTAATTGGTGTACTTGTCAATTGAACCCCACAGTAGTGAGACAGTAGAACTCAGGTAATTACTGTTACTGTATAGTGACATTTTATTGACTTGTACAAAATTTATTAAATTGTGATTTGAAGCAAACATGGGGCTCAGCACTTCATAAAATACTGAGCATAATTTAAACACCTTTCTAGCTATATGTAAAAAAAAAGTCTCTCCACAGGAGCTGGTATTCCCAAATTTGATAGTGTGCTAATTTTGCATTTCTGAAAACAATCACTTAATTGTGCACATTTAATACTTAAGCAATATACACCAGCAGTTTACCCTTACAGATGCTCAAGAGTAACTTCACTGTAAAAAAATATGCTTAAATGTAACACAACCACACGTACATGTAGGACTGGGTGGTAGGTTGGAAATCCATTGTTTAGATAAAAGTGGAATGTATTCATTGCTTCCTTGGAATGATATCAGCTGATTATCATCATTGTGACCTTTCTGGCCAAAACATCAAAAACATAGAACCAATGTTTTCCACCAACCATGATAAATTCTTCTCCCCTTGCTGTAAAAATGTGGGGTAAGAATTGGAAATCGCTGTAGGTAAATACTCTGACGTAGTGAACTATTTTCACCATCAATTTGAAACAAGCTGAGTGTCTTGTGTAAACCAGCAGTCAATACTAAACTTGCTGAAGGTTGAAAATGACCACTTGTGTAACAGCCTGTAGAATGATTTGCATCTTTCATATTCTTTATGTCAATGACTCCTTTGGGTAGCCTTTGAACAGAACTTGCTATTATTATTAATCGTAATGTTCATTGAAGTTATTCTTCTCTACCTCTTACTTTATTTTAAAACCTAATTTGTTTGATACCTACCATAACATAAATACATCTTCTACAATTTTAAAAACATTTTATTGAAAAAGAAGGTAGTAGTGAATACTATTCACTATTTAAATTAAATTTTCATTTTTTTGATATTTTAGTAGAGTAAAGGTCAAAGGTCATCACCGTAGCAACTAAGGAACGTTAAAAGAGTAGACTTATGTCTCCATAGGTAATGTCACCATCTTTCGTAGTTGTAAGCATAATATATTTATTGTAAAGTTATAACAATATTACACAGTTGTACATCAGTATGGGCTATTTACGAGTGCAGTCACTATACTCATTTGCAATTCTTTATTCTTTTCATTTTCCCTGTAATCTACTAACAAAACAAGTTATGAGTGCAATACTCGAAGACATGTGGGGCATTTTCATCTGTGTTTCAGTAGTATTTTCTATACTATTTGGAATTATATTGTGGTTACTATTGAGAAAGAATCAGAAACTGACCATCAAGACCACCAGTTCAAGAAGAATATACCAGACAACAACACAGAGAATTCATAGTCACATGTAATAAATATCAATTCTTTAGCAGGAACAGACATATTCTAGTGATCTGTTGTCAACCACACGACATAGAAGCACTACCAGAAAGCCAAAGACACACATAAGAAACTCATTATTTGTTAGTGGTAGAATCTAATACCATGCTATAGACAAGACATAAAATCATAAAATATGCCTGTTTAGTGGGATAACAGAATGTGCAGGAAGCGTGATTAATGTGCTTGCTGTCAATGGTTTCAATTGCCGTTATTTTAACAGATAGACAGCCGACCACTCTATAGCTCCTTGCAATACATGTTTTAGAGTAAGAAAGCTTAACTTTGTCAAGTGGTGATAATGTAACCAGTCAGTTTGGAAGCAAATTTCTCTTTAAAAAAAATCTGAATGTGATTTTGAAATGCGAGAATACGACATCTAAAATAAACTGCAACACTAGTATACTTGGTAAAATATTACAGCTACAATTAACTACATGTAAATCAGAGATTTGACTGTCATTTCTATGGAACAGATTGATCTATTAGGTGCTCAAGAATCTCCAGATGAACATGTACTCTATCTTGGTTTACATAAGTGGGTGGTAGCAGTGTATGCAGATAACAGTGGTGTTGTTAATCATCTTAAAGTATTGCGTAAAGCTTGAAGGAATCATTGAAGACGGAGAAATTGTCATTTTTAGATATCTAAAATCTTCATCCAGTGAAGGTATACCCATGAATCAAAATCCTATGTCTGCAATGAAGTGCTTTAGTATCCATACAGCAACAAAGATTGAGTGTGCAGAATATTCTTGTAAGATTATTGCAGTCAGAAATAACAGGTGGCCATCGGCCATTTTCTGTGCATGTCAGGACAATGACCGAGCAAATTACTGCATGCAAGAACATTATGGCCGAATATAATTATTATGCCCACTCATCAGATCATCATGCAGATTTGTATACATACTCACCAGTTCTTATGCTAACTTCGAAGCAAGATTCAAGCCTTTCCTAACATCTATGAAGGCAGGAGGCAAAGAATACTCGACCATTTTTAGCGGTCACGCCCATCTTTGTCAAGACAATCGTTTTGCTATTTCCACATGGAATAATAAAACTATTACTGCAGGCGAAGTTGGACAGAGCCTTAACCTTCTGGAAGGTCAACTTTGTTTAGATCTGAATTCTTCTGAGAAATCTAACAGTAAAATCTTGGTCATTTGGCTCGTTAACCACTCCCACATTTCAGTAATGCATTTTAATTAAACGCCGTTTCAACGCAATGTAGTATGCATGGCTGTTCAAACAGAGCGCACTGAGTATTCGAACTTTTCTGCCATACTGCTGACCACTAATGTGCTGAGTAAGCATGCACTGCACATGCACACCATCTCACGTTTTTACGCATGCTCTGTTCGAACAAAAGTAAAATCAACAGTACGATCAGTTTCATACTATGGTCGTACTAAACGTAAAGTCATATACTGTATGTTAACTTGTACCTGTAAGTACCACACAATCACAATATTAATATATAGCAAAAATTGCATAAAGTTTTCACGTTATGCTGTATATGTCAAACACTTCTCTCTCATGAGTGCTTTACAATGACAGTTATATCAATTACCCAAATAAATTGACCATCCAATTAAAAAAAAAAGACCAGTCAAATTATGGTATGCCCATCCAATTAAAAAAAAATGACCAGTCAAATTATGGTATGCCTGGACAAGCTGTCCAGACAATATTGATCTCTTATTTCTGACTCTGTTATTGGTTACAGTGCTGAAAGAGGAGCAAAGATTAGCGATATCAGAGTTCATGAGTGGCAGAGATGTTTTTGCTGTGTTACCAACCAGGTATGGCAAAAGCCTATGACAAATTAAGAGACACTACTGGCAGCATTGTGGACGTTGTGATACCTCTCAATCTGTGCAATTGTGTCCACACAAGCAATACAAAATCAGCCATGCTTTTTAGCGAGTCACACTCTTTTCTGGTAATTAAAATTCCAGCTTTACAATAATTAAATTCCATTTCCACAACTCTGCTGTTACCAGACCCTTCCTCCTCAAGCGAAGGGTGTGGCCACTAACAGATACGTATGTACCTGCTCACCACGCACACATGCAAAAAAATGTGTGCGTGGGAAGAAAACTATGGACCAAAATATTATAACTACTGATGAACAAAATTCAATGCAATATGCATGTGCCTATATATGTACTCAAACACTACTATTCAAGCATGAAAAATGAAAAGGAGACAAAGCCTAAACAATTTCTTGAGGTGTCTTCAGAATGTGCCTGTTCCATGTGAACAGGATAACTTGGACTATCTCACCTACACAAAAGTGTAGTTTGACAAGGTTAATAGAGGTGGGTTATTCCCTATTTAACAATGTGACTCTCCACTAATTCATTTCAGTTAATGTTTGTGCCAATAATTTGCTAAGCAGAATTAGGTCTTTTTACAAATAGATTACAGGCATGGTTCTTGTGATTACACGCATTGAGCACAGACGGTACAACGGTGTTTTTTTTTTTTGCTATCAAGAGTGCCAAAAAGAATATACGATGGTTACATAATTGTTTTATCTGGGCTCTGAGTAGTCTAACTCAGTTTTGGTGCATTCCTGGTCTTTCGATTTCACAGCTGCGAGAATAGGAATGAACATTAGAACTTACATATTGGTTTGGTTACCTTTTTAGTAAGGATTGCGGTTTTTAACAAACTAACTACAACTACAGCTGTAATTAACACTAAAATGAAAGTTGACCAATAACAACTAGGAAACAATTCATAAATGTATAGTGCCATCTTACTGTTGGCCCAATATCCTGAGCAAATGATAAGCACCTAATAACTGCTGTCTTTGCTGTGGAAGTATTTCCAGAGATTTCCTTTCATTGGCAATTGGGACATCACTCATTCCTCAAAGCACTGGTTCACTAAGGAGACCAACTATACCGTATGTAAAGAGCATCATCTTACACCACTGTAGAGGATGAAAGCCTGGTATTGTCATCATCGACAATTACAGGTTCTGTCTACAGCCTCTTTTGAAGAAAACAATATTTATGTATGCTGGCTAACCCCCCTCCGACTCCAACTCCAACTCCAACTCATGAATGTTTTCAACCATTTGAAAAGTGGTATATGCAGACCTATGGTGATGATGGAACTACAACCCATCAG
This sequence comes from Petrosia ficiformis, assembly GCA_947044365.1. Taxonomy (NCBI): domain Eukaryota; kingdom Metazoa; phylum Porifera; class Demospongiae; order Haplosclerida; family Petrosiidae; genus Petrosia; species Petrosia ficiformis. Next base: position 28,321,326 of record OX345636.1, read on the forward strand.
CATTAGCTGTGATGAAAGAGTTGGGGGCTAAATGTTTGATTGACATGATATAATATACTTGTATTAGTGAAAAGCCACAAATTCTAGTCAACTGATTTACTCGGATAGGAATTACTTGAGCATTGGATGGCATCATGCAAAAGCCAAGTGAAGTAGAGATTGAGGCCAAGAGTGATGCTCAGGTTAATAATGACTTTGAAGATGAGGAATCAGAAATATTTAATCACTTGAGTCTTATAAATAATTAAAACAAGTAGATGTTTTTTGTATTTTTTATTGTACCTCTAAATCATTGTAGCTACAGAAAGGGGCAGAATTCACACCTTGCTATTCATGTGTCTCTGCATCTAGTCTGGTTCTGTGTTACCTCCTCCATTGATGGTGTACCTTCGCAAATGACCAGTATCAAAAAACTTTAAGTTGGTGCTATTCCTAAACACACTTTTTGTTGTCAGTGACAGTGACTGGATAAGCTTTATCTGGAGTGGTTCAAAATTTGCATGCAGAATATACCACCAGCACCAACACGACCAGTACTGCTCCTAGTGATGTGGCAGACACTGTCCATCTCTGTTTACACACAAAAAGAATATTATGCAAATGCTTAAGTATTCACATCTTTTTAGTTGAAAATCCACAATTTGTTCAAAACACATGCACTGTTTTCTGTACTGTCATGTGAAACATCTTGCTGGGGTGATCCACCTACTTCTTGGTAAGACAAAATAGTGGCTCATATTTGATTCCTTGCCTCATATTATCAACATCTATTGAAAAGAAGTCATTGCTTTTGCAATTCTTAATAGAAGTCTGAAATATGTGTGCCCAGTTCTAGAACTTGTTATGCAACACTATGTCAGAAACATCACCTAGGTTGTAGTTGTCACAGCTGTATAATACGTCACATAACAGCCACGCCTACCCAATTAGTAATCAACCAACAATTCACAACAGTGTGATGAAAACACGATTTCGGCTTTACTAGTGATATAGATAGTACAATACATTAGCTTCCTCTGATGTAAATTATGGATCACAGATATCCATGGTTTTGGCAGGACGAGCGTCAAAGTCCACACTCCCAAAAATTTGCTCTTCGCCATTATTACAAGCACAGAATATAGAACCAATGGTGACACGATGTTTTACGGGGAAGATGTAGCCACGCCCTTAGCAACAAACCTTACGCGGTCAAACGGAACGAGGTGATGGAAGGAGAGAAAGTGCCAATAAGTTTACTGACTAGTAGTTCTGTTCTCTCTAGGTCTATAGATGTAGTCTAATGCTGCTGCATGGCAGAAGACATTCATTTAAGGCCTGCATACACTAGGCAACTTATTGCCTGTAACAAGTTGCAGAAATATTTGAGTACACATACATAGTTTGGTTGAGCAATATGTTGCCAGAATAGAAAGGCTTTCTAATCTGGCAACAAACAACATGGCAACTTTTGATATCCCACAAGGGCAACTTGTGCACGCAATAAGTTGCCTAGTGTATGGAGGCCTTTAGTAGTGGTTACTGAATCAAAGACTAATTTGTATTGTTCTTAGTTTACTGATGGTGATTCAGATTGAAGATTGATTGTAAATTAAATTCATCATTGAGAATATTCTGATTTTATAATTCTACTAAACCAACTAATCAAACTATATATATGAACACTGATAATTGAGTGATAGTGATAATTGATAATTATGACTTGAGTTAGGTATACAATCCAAATTGTGACAAAAGAACAAGCTTGTGACAATCCAAAAGTTTGACTTTAACATCCTCAGGTACTTCCAATTGTATTGGAATTCCAGGAGCTGCAGCTTCTAAACAAGCTAGGTTCAAATGGTAATACGAGTTACCAGGCTTTGCTGGTACCTGAACTGATCCATCAGGTCGAATAAATGGTCTACGTTCTAATTGGCAGACAATTAAATCAGTAGGGGGATAGAGAGTACAACCACTGAAAAGACGGAAGTTTTTGCGACAACCTTGGCACTTGCTAATTCAGTCTGAAATGAATTTTAAACTGAATGGACTGGTTGACAGTGGAGTTGGACTGACTGCCATTCTATATGAAGCTGGTGTTGTTATGGAAACAGACAGTGCACTAATAGGTGACGAAATGGAGATAGATGAGACCTTGATTGGTGATGTTATCGTAACTGATGGTGCAGTGATAGGTGACGTAATGGAGATAGATGGCACATTGATTGGTGATGTTATCGTAACTGATGGTGCAGTGTGATAGGTGATGAAATGGAGATCGATGGCACATTGATTGGTGATGATATTGTAACTGATGGTGCAGTGATTGGAGATGTAATAGAGATTGAGGATTGAGATGATGTTGCCACTGACGTAGACGTGTACAATTAGATGTAAGGCTACAAGAGTGTTGAACAGTTTCTTGTGGTAATGTTAACTTTGATCTTGTTAAAATGGTAGAACGAACTGAAGACTTTCTACTTCTCTTACTCTGTCCAGGTTTATAGCCTGGATTCTTGGGAAGCCCAGAACTTCGTGAAGGCTTCCACAAACTTGGTTCTTGGTTAGTATGTTTAAACCAACTAATCAGTTCAATTGATTCAGCTGTAGCAATAACATGAGAACACAAGCTTTTTGACTAGTAATTCAAACCATCACAGGTTAGCTTTCCACATTTCAAGTGTTTTTTAATTGGCAGTTTGGTTGTTTTGGATCAAATTAAAATTTACCAATTAATTCCCAGAATGAACATACCACTGTTTTCATTCATAACTTCTATATTTTACACAACACAAACTTTTAACTTACTTCGACAGAGGACCTTCTAACAATGCCATAGATACTAAAATCATGGGTCGTTAGTGGGAGGAAAGCAGCAAAGTGAGTGTTTGAAAGTGCAGTGGCCAGTGCCAACATCCACACTTAGTGTCTTTGTCAGTTCAATTGCTTTATAGCTTTGGATTTTTGCACAAGCTTAAAGCACATTCATCATAAAAGTTGCTACACACTAACATTAACATGCATACATACATAACACACACACACACACACACACACACACACACACACACAGCATCTGTATATAATATAGTGGCCTTGCAATAATTTTTAACAAACGCCCACCTAAGGTTAATTAATAGACCACATGTGTAAAAGCACATGATTTACAAGGGAATTAGATCTGTTGTAATCCAATAAGAATGGGCCATTATTTAACTTCAAGATTTTGAAAGTAAGTGATTATTACATGTATTTACTGATGCATTGGTAAACAGGACTCTGAGCATTTCCAGATACGGATAGAGAGGGGAGGGTTGGGGCCCCACCAAAGATGTCTTTAACCCCCATTTCTGGTTCCCAAGGCCAGAGTATCCCTGTCAGGAGTCCAATAACACCAAAGTATCAAAGCATATGTGAATATGTTAAAAGTTAAGGTTGTTAAATACTGTTTGTGACACTGCATGCTTTTGACCAATAAAGTCCCAAATATAGGAAAGATCTGAACCATGAGTGAAATACTGGGTCGTCTGACTAAAGCTCAGAGGAGAATCACCGTCTTCGTTTCTGTGACAGGACAGAAACTTTACACTGTTGGTGTTGGAATTGTGCACTACCTGCCTCAGTGGTTCAGCTAGCTTGCCCTTTCCACCCAACACGTAAATACACACTAACACACACACATACATACATGTACATGTGTGTCTGGATACTTGGATACTTGGATACTATGTACATTTCTGAGAAATATGATTGATATACGTACAAAAAAAAGGCAGCAGACATTCATTCCTACATTTAAAAACTTGCTCTGCCATCAGTGATTTCAGGAGAGAAACAACCAACATCATGCAGCAACTTCAGACTTCACTGTCCTTAATTGCACGCTTCACATATTTGTATTACTTGGTAGCAAAATACACTTCCATAACAGGAAAACAAAAGCGTCATTACTGGAGCACACAGAGTTAACAGCTACCACCTACTACTCTTATATAATCCTACAATCCTTTGAGAACAAGACAATGCAACACTTGTCATATATCAATCATACTTCTTACAAACATAGTATCTGGACACACAAATTCTGTGTGTGTGTCAGCAAAGTTTGCACATGCATGTGCCTGGCTTTCTTCTATCCCTCATCCATCCATGGTAAACTGTACTATAAATCCTGTAACTCAATAATGTTATAGTGTATATCATAAAGTTAATTACTAGTTTGTACTGTAATACACTTAGATATTGTGGTGCCACCACATCCATTACTAAGCAAGTGACATTAAAGGTTACAGCAATTTGTGTTTAGATGTTTTATTCAGAAGTGTTTATTATTTATGCAGCACACCAGTATGTGTGTGTGTGTGTGTGCAATAAAAGTTAGATCTCTTAGCTGAGGACGGCATCACAAATATTATTTACAAACAGCTAATAATCATAATATTATAGTTATGAAGATAAAATAGCTAACGATAATAAAAAAGGCCAATAATGATACCATAATTTATTATGATAAATATATTAGGTAATGCATGTATGTTTTTTCTGTGTATTTATTATCATCACCTAACCTAGATCAAACATGAGAAAGTCCACCTAAACTTAGCCCAAAACCAAAATCATAAGGTGTATAATCACACCCAGAGGCTGTGATAAAGTGAGGCAAAACAAACCACTTCAACACAAGTTGGTTTTAGCAGTCCCACACACAAGTAAATATTGACTTCCTTGGAAATGGAATATCAAAATAATTAAGTGGTTATTTTTCCTTTGGCATATGAAGAAAACATAGCACAAGAAATAAACAAACAAAAATAAAGCGATTAAAAAATTCCCAATAATCTTATAAATATGCCTTGATGCTTTGATGTAATTGGACAATTTGACACGGATAGTCTGGCCTTGGGAACCAGAACTGGAGGTTAAAGACATCTTTGGTGGGATCCCAACCCTCCCCTCTCTATCCGATTTTAATGTTGATCTTTATTTGTACATTGTATTATTTTTAAGTCCTATCCATCAAAGCATCAGTTAATACATGTATATTATTTATAATTCTTTAGTGGATTAATACACATTATCAATACATTATTAGGATGCAGCTAGATTCACATACCTGGCACATCTTTCAGGCTACCATGTGAGCATGTGATTTTATTCAAAGGTCAGCATGTGCTTCTGCAGTGTACCTTAGGTGTTTATTACTTTGAGGTTAACATGTGGTTTTCTACTCTAGTTTGGAATTACATGTACTTTGCCATTTTATAATTGTAGGATTAAAATGTGTGTGTGTGTGTGTGTGTGTGTGTGAGACCTGTGTCTACCAACATATACTATTAGACTCATATTATTATAAAGGCACTTCCTCTATTGTTAAAGTCTTGTATTTGATCATGTAGTCTATAGTGATAACTGGTTTTTTAATGTTCTGAGCATAGAAATTAATTAGTTGATTCAACTAATTATATAAAAGAACTGTCACATATATATAATTATGTATGTATTGTGATAGATTCCTCAATGGATACTATTCGCTCAAGGTCTAATTTAGCTACAAGAGACTATATTTCCAACTCAAAGTGGTTTAACACATTGTCACATAGAACGTTAGAGACCTTCGTGTAGAACGTTGGGATTGTCACATGAATGTTAGAGACATTTGCATAGAAGGTTGGGATTGTCACGTAGAATGTTGGATACCTTCGCATTGTCGCATAGAAGGTCGGGATTGTCACGTAGAACGTTGGGATTGTCGCACCTTGGCATTGTCGCATTGTCGCATAGAAGGTCGGGATTGTCATGTAGAACGTTGGGATTGTCGCGTAGAACGTCGGGATTGTCACGTAGAACGTTGGGACTATCGCGACCTTCACAGCCACCGTAGTAAAACCATACCTAAAGACTCATCTCACAGTAACAGCTGATACAGTAACCACGTGTATGTAAACAAAGGTGTGGCTACACCCACAATCATTGCAATGAAATAATTAAATTTAGAAACACTGTTGCTTGTCCAAGGGACAATTTGAAGCATTTTTCACTTGTCAGGACAAGTGGACAAGTGCTAAATTCGAACCCTGTATATGAGGTATACTGACTATACTAGACACAAAAGAAAAAAGAAACCTTATAGATGATGAAGGCAGTGGTAGCTTTTCTGATATAGTTGATGCAACCAGTTGCTTGCAGTTGATTGGAAAGTAGTACATCTTTTATACTGGAGGTACATAATTACTCTATTTAAATAGTGTCAATCTGTCCAAAATAACAGTGTATTATTGCATTTTGAATTTGGGATACACCATGCTGATGAGACCCAATAGGTCGAAACAATCTGATCAGTGTATGTATATTCTGATTGTCCATGGTTTGCCCTGAAAATGTCACATGTACACAAAATCAGTATCTACAAATAATTCCAACATGAGTCAAGCACTTTAAATGTGCTTTGAAAGCACTTTAAGCACATTTTTTGAAATGCTTGGAGAGTGCTTTGAAGCAATATTTAGCCACAAGCAGAGAGAAAAAGATCGGATTGGGAACTCCCCTGACAACCAGAATTTTAAAAAATTGAATTTATTTTTAACTGAACATGTTATACCTAATTATAATGAAGATAATAATTGGCTATTGGGGAATTGTGGATGATGCATTAAATTTAGGAAAGTATGTAGTACCACCCAAAAATTACTGTCACAATGCTTGTATGGTGTCAATTATCATAGTTATACATGTACGCATGACCTTCAGTACTAGTAGATATACATGTATGACAAATATGGTCATGAGTGTCAGCAAAACTTAACAGCTTCAAAGTTCAAACTTCCTTTACCAAGCTGAAACTTGAATTTTTGAGAGCCTTATATAGGTTTGTTATTATGAGTGATGATGTGTGCTGAGTAGTAATTGGGTATTTGATATTGTCTCGTAAGTTTGCTTGAAGTTGTGCTTAGGAAAAATTATGATTTGCTAATGGTTGAGTCAGAATCACAGGTTACTGATTCAAAATAACTTAGAACGTAAGGGATATACACTGTGCTGATGAGATTGAAACAATTTACCACAGGTTACTGATTCAAAATAACTTAGAATGTAAGGGATATACACTGTGCTGATGAGATTGAAACAATCTACATGATATTTTTTTTACAAAATCAAACAAACATTTCTAAACCTTCCACAAATTATCATTATTTTTTATGACACACTCATGCACACCACATAATAGGTTATGCGATTGACAAACAAAAAAAAATTAAAATTTTAGGATCAAAATTTTTAACCAAAAAATCTTGCCACAAAAATCCCATGAATTTGTGTTATTTATTATGAGGTACTCGTTGCCTGGGCATTTTCCACGGCGATCTTTTCAAACATTGGTTCTATCGCTGTGCATAGAAATTTCACATGTGCTTCAGAAATATTTTCGGCCATAAATGAATGCGTCCAAATGATATTTAGAGAATCTTGGACTTGGTTATATTCAATCTTTAAATAATGCCATTCTGACATGTCTGTCAAACAATGAATAACATGTCTGAACGTTTTCACGCAGTAATATGCTTGTATCATCATTTCACATATATAGTAAGAATATATGTCTTTGTAGCTCAAAGGTACTTGAGGTTTGTATTCATAAAGAACTATTGGTATCCTTTTCCCTTTCTGGGGGAAAAATAAACAGAATGACAATAACAAACTAATAAAAGCAGTACTTACCTTGTCAATAAAAATTGCAGCTACATTGGCTGCATAGTCAGGGCCGGACTTTCCAGTATTTATTCGGTATTCATGGTCCAGTTTTAAGAAAAATCTGGAATCTTGTTTTTTTAGTGTACAAACTAGTTCAGAAATTATAAGTCCCAGCAGGGAACGGCCCGAAGCCTCCTTATAGGCTAGATCAACTGTTATAGATTTGTATATATGTAACATTTCGTTAACAATTTCAAATGACGAGTTCACAATAATTTTTTTTTCATTTTCTGTGGACTTGTATGTGTTCTGGAAAATATGTTCCAATGCAGTCAAATCATCAACGATATTTGAGTCTGCCAGGAGTTGCTGATAAAGCTCCACTCTTTCTGTAAGGTTTAAGTGCAAACTCGGACTTAATACAGAACTTTGGAGTCTATGAATGACTGTTTTTCGAGGAACAGTAGAGTAGTAATCTGCAATGAAAGTAAACACTATCACATACCACAACATTGGCACTGTGTTCACACAAGTTACTATAATTATGGCTGTCTATAATCACTGGAATGACCTTTACTTATCAATTTCGATGATTATTAAAAAAATTGTTAACAGGACGTAGGTGTGTGCAATCTTACTGGGGCACATGTACATCCATACTCAGTGAATGTCACCTTCTGAAATAGCAAGACACACCTCAAGTAATTGTGAATCAGTCAAAGTTGTCAAGTTTTTGTATATAATTATAATTGCCGAGCACCTTAGTGCGAGGCAACTAATCCAGGAGTGTAGTGAAATCTCGACCTTAGTTTGTATATATATATATAGGAATGCAATAATTAAACGTATGACCACAGGCACGTTAATTCGTAGACCGCGTGTACTGTCGATGGCGTACTGCTCTAATGTAGAGACGAGTGAGGGAGCTACAGCACGCCTTCGACGCTTAGCTACACTGAGAAAAAGAAGCAAAGTGCAGGAGCTACAGAAGAGCGAACAGAAACAGCGAGATCTAGATGAGAGTGAACGACAGGCAAGACAATCCCGTGTATGTTAGCATCATCGCAAGGATCACAAGATGACAAATCGCTAAATTCTCTCTTCTTTCCTGCCATTATAAGTGTCAAAGTCAAATAATTATACCATTGTGTGACTAAAACCACACCTTTCTGGATATTAATCGACTATAGTGTAGTGCGAGCGAGGCAGTCTGCGCATACATATTCCTAGTTATAATTATAATTATATATATGTCCCATCATGGTTTATAATCACTGAGCCTGAGGGGAAGGTGATTATAAGCCTGATATTGCTCAAGTGGGCATGACTCATGACTCATATATGTAACGCTAATAGGTCCTATATACAAAATATAGGACTAGAGTTTTGTGTCCGATTGTCATACATTCAGTATATAGGACTATTAGCAAACTATATTGTATCATGACACATCTCCTAGTATACACTGAGTGGTCAGACAGGTCTCTATTAAAAAATATAGACCTCTTAGGTCTATATGCCTGTTTCTTAAACGTTTAGTTTAGTTTATAGCTAAAAGTATTTTAGGCTTACTAAAAGTGCCATTAGTAATAGTTATAGTTAACTAATACATATATAGTGTTGTTTAGTTAACTATAATTATATATAATATATTATAATAAATATAGTGTGTATAAGGAAGGTGTTTGCCATGATTAAATTTGTCTATGCATGTTTCTATGAGATATAAATCATACACCTCCATTCTCTTATCCTGCTTTATCACACCCTCACAGTACCAACTGTTAGTACTGTGACTATCTTCTGTAATGACAGTAAATGTTATTTTGTGTATATATGCTTACATGTTCAATCGACTTCATAATTGATTGTATTAACTTCTCATTCTCTCCTAACAAATCCAACAGCATCACCCGTTGCATCCTCTCTGTATTTTTTATCAAGCAATCACAGTCCGGGAAACTAGGCAGCAATATGTCCATGAGTCTAAATAGAGAGGAGTATAATTATAATACATACGTGTGTGTGTGTGTTAGGGATCACAAACTCACTCATCCTTTGTCATATTTTGTGGTAATTCTACATGTTTCAAATAGTGATGCCACATATTTTTATGTCTCTTGGGAGTTGTATGGGTTACTAAAGACTGAGGTGTACACATTACTACACGTAAAAGACGATTGTAGTAACAAACTAGCTTGAGGAAGGACAGAGAGAGAGAGAGAGAGACAAAGAGAGAGAGAGAGAGACAGAGACAGAGAGACAGAGAGAGAGTGATTATGATACGCATGCATAAGACAATTGGAAAACTGAGGATTCTATACAGTAACTATAACACACAAGGAACTAACCAAAATCTCCAGAGAGACCGGTAAGAGACTATCTTGTGAAATGAAACTGAGGAAGGACTGTTCCAAAGTAAGAGACGGCGGCAAATGTTTGATAAGAGAGAGAGAGAGAGAGAGAGAGAGAGAGAGAGAGAGAGAGAGAGAGAGAGAGAGAGAGAGAGAGAGAGAGAGAGAGAGAGAGAGATTATGATACGCATGCATGAGACAATTGGAAAACTGAGGATTTTATACAGTAACTATAACACACAAGGAACTAACCAAAAACCAAAACCTTCAGAGAGACCGGTAGACTGTGGTAGTACCTTGAGACACTCAGAAACTTGACAGAAAGAGACGAGTTGTACGACGGCGACGCATGGTTATTCTAAACCACGTACACCTCTTTATATATATCAACGGAGGAGGTATGATCATGTGAGTAATTGACCAATGTACACAGCTCTATCACACCCATTTTAATTAATAATAATTATTGTAATAAATATGCTACAGCCTTATTTATTGTAAGGGCAACTGTGGACAATCTGAGGTATATGTATACTAATCAGATTGTTTCGACCTATTGGGTCTCATCAGCACAGTGTATCCCAAATTCACAATACATTGTGCGGAATGTTATATAATAATTATTATGAAAAGTTTCTATGTACTACCATGTCTAGTACCTCCAGAGCTACTGGTAATAGACACTACTAGAGCTTTCACAATTGGACTGAAAAACTGAAATACTTACTATATTTTTCAGATGAGTCAGAAGAGATATAACTTTACTATTTCTAGTACAGTTAGCACCTCCAGAATCAAAGTAGAATGTGCTTTAGTAAATGCAAGTAAATAACATATATAGTAACATATATATATGTGACAGTTCTTTTCATTATATATATAATTAGTTGAATATTCAACTAATTAATTTCAACGCTCACTAACAAAGGACATTAAAACTGAGCTATCAGCTTATTGGAGATATAAAACTGTAAACAACTATAGACTACATGATGAAGTACAATGACTTAATAATAATATTATAACAGTCTAATAGTATACATGTATGTTGGTAGATACATACATACATGCATAGTGCGTGCACACACACACGCACGCACGCACGCACGCACACACACACACACACACACACAACAACATCTGTAATAGTAATAGCCTTGCAATAATTTTAATTATTAATTAAAAACGCCCACCTAAGATTAATTAGGAGAGCACATGTGTATAAGCACATGGTAGGCAAACTTTTCAAGGGAGTAGGATCTTTTATAATCAGTAAGAATGGGCCTTTTATTTAACCTCAAGGTTTTGTAAGTGAGTTATTATTATATGTATTTACTGATGCATTGGTGAACAAGACTCTAAGCATTTTCAGATACGGATGGAGAGGGGAGGGTTGGGATCCCACCAAGATGTCTTTAACCCCCATCTCTGGTTCCCAAGGCCAGACTATCCCTGTCAGGAGTCCAATAACACCAAAGTATCAAAGCGTATGTGAATGTGTTAAAAGTTAAGATTGTTAAATACTATTTATGACACTGCTTTTTATTAAGTAGCCAAGTGCTAAATCTAAACCATAATCTACTATAATCACAAAAGTATACAGACTCTGTAGGCCCATATGCTAAAAGAATAACCACAGACCATCAAATAAAACATGGAAATAAAAAACAAAAGCACTAGAGCTGAAGAGAGACCTATTATGCCTGTCTAGTTTGTTAAGCTTAGCACTTTAGCTTTATAAGATATGAATGAGGTGAAGTAAGTGTCAGATACTCGTACCACTGAAGCTTCAGAGGAGAAGTTACCTCCTGACAGAGAGAGGTCTGTCATTCAGTTGGGAGTCAGTCCCCGAGGGCGGCCTGTTCGTTCAGTTGAAGGCCTGAGGATCTGACAAACACTGTCTCTTTTTTCTAAACACACACACACAAATTCCTGTGGCTATGAGATTAAGTCAAAACATGTTGACCTTAAATTAAATGTCAGAGAACCTAACCTGGGCCTGCCTGCCTGCCTGCCTAATTTGTAAGTAGGAGGTACACTTGATAATCAGAAATATATACCATCACATTATAATACATATTATTTTACAATTCTATACTAATATTATAATATTATTTATAATAATTATATTTAATGTCATGAGCTTTTGACCCTCACATAACTATGATTACACTGTTAAAAATCAGGCTATGAACACTGATCATAAATAGCCCAATTAAAAACAATAAGACTGCATTTATATATAGTAGTTACTAATAGCAAAATGGCTCAACAGTTATTATTTGCACAATCAGGTGACATTGAGCCAATGACATTAAATTTTAGTGATGTTTTAAACAACACAATGGTTATGTGTGAAGCTTTAACTAGAAATGTCATGCTTTTATATCATTCTTTATAATGTGAAGAATGTTATGACACAAAATAACAATGCTATCCAGCAGGTACATTTATCAGAAATTGCTATCTACATGTACATCTCTGATATTTCCCCATAAGCAGCAAATAATTACAAATACAGTGGAACCCCGCTTAACGACCACCCCTGAACAGCGGTCATCTATGATATAACGGCCAGATATCCTGGTCAGGATTCAAATTACACATACTTACCTGCTAAGACAACCTCTGAAGAATGACCACCTCGCTATTGCATATAACGAACACTAGATGGTCCCTAACACTAGCTACACCATTGAGCAAAACTTTGATTTAACGGCCACGTGGCCACGCCCACAATATTAAAAATCAACTCAACAGTGTACAGTAATACAATGTAGTTTTAAATCACGAATGAATAGTAAAACAATAATGATAAAACAAAAATGCACAATATTCAAAGTAGCCCATCGCTGTTTAGTTTGCTACAGATAGTCTTTTGGTCCATAAAATGTATAATGTATGCACTATTAATAATTATTGCATTATGAGTATTTATCATGTGTTCAGTTAATAAAAGATGTTTTGAGTTATACTAAACTAAACCCCTCAGCAAAGGCCACCCCTATATAACGGCCAAAATACAATTCCCCTTGGGTGGCCGTTATACAGGGGTTCCACTGTAGTAACATAAATTGAGGTTACCCACTATTTATCTCAACCATGCATGTCAGATGACACTAATGACGTCTAATGTTCTAAAATTTTGGAAGGATAACAAAGAAAAGTATCCTGCATTTGCCAGGCTTTCATCACTCTAGCCATTCCAGCATCGTCAGCACCAGCAGAAAGCATTTCAGCCTTTCCAAAAAAATATTTAGACTGGAGCGTTGTTCTTTAAGTGATGCTCTTTTTCAGAACTTAAATGTTAGTAATTCACAATGTGTAAATGTGAGTTGAAGTTACGTTTTTGTTCTCACTCAAGCACGAAATTATTGTATTCTATGGTTGTAATGGGACTATCCTTATATGAAGTGACAACTCGAGTAGTAGCCTCTGAGTCTGACTCTATTGTTCACATGCAGAGTGCCCCCCCTCCCCAAATGATAAAGTGACAAAAAATTACCACCCTAAAAGACTCGGAATGAAATGGAATATATGTGCAAAGTTAAGTGAAATTTAGAGTAAAGGTTTACCTAAGGAAATTGTAAACCTACACATATACATGTAGTATATGTCAATAAAATGTCGCCATACAGTAACAGTAATTACCTTAGTTCTACTATCAGTAATTACTGTCTCACATTGCACACCAATTACTATCAAAACTACTGTAGTAAACTAATGACTAATTAATGGTGACCTTCTATTAAGGATGTGCGATAATATCGATATAGTGATATTTTCATCACTGAAGTAATTATCGTGATAGCGATATCAGGAATCTATATCATGATATAATTATAATATTCATTATTATTAATTTCAATAATTATTATTGCTTGAAAAATGGGTTCATGCATGCACAGTTCAGTTTGTACACAGATGGCTAGGCTAGCAAGGAAGGATAGCATGATTCGTTGGCTCCGTTTGTAGGAGCCAAAAGCAAGATCTGGCAGTTATTTAGATTCAAGGTCGATGCTCTAACTAAACAGCAAAGAGGTAATTTGTCATTTGTGAAGGGGCATTTGCCTTACAGTGACAACATACTAGTCTCTTTTATCATTTGTGGATTTGCTACATGGAGGAACACAAAGCTTTAAAGTATCGCGATTATCGTGATAAACTTTATATGATAATTGGAACAGAAAATTTTGATGATACACATCCTTACCTTCTATTGACATACAGTGTATAATCAAGGTACAGTACACACATGTATCCAAAAAAAACCTGTTCCAGGTGCAAGAATGCTATAAAAACATTGCAAAACAGGTTCACAATATTTATTTTTAACTACTAAAATTTTATGATTGTCATTATTTGAGTATTTAACTACAATGAAAGTTTGATGAAAACACCATTCAGTAAATTGAACAGATATATGGATCAAAATATTTAATTCGGATGTTAATAATGAAAATAGATAATCCGGATATCTGTTACAGCACTAATACATGTATATACATGATTATACTGTAACTAAATAACTTATACATGTATACATGTATACTACAGTATATATCATAAGGTTAAATACATGATTATACAGTAACTCAATAACTTATACATGTATAAGTTATTTAGTCACAGTAAGTACATGTATATAAGGTTAAATACCTGTAACTCAATAACTTATACATGTATATATAGAAGTATCTTGAGGCTGAGCTCCCATGTACATGTACATGCATGTATGGATTATTGTCAACACACATGTAAATAATACATGTAGTTACATGTGTTACATACCACTAATGCTTCTTTTCTTTCGTCCAGCCATTGAACTCCATCAATTTCTAGTAACTACAATGTAAATGAATAAAACAAATGTACATGTATCATAAGGTCATTCACGTTCATCTTGACCTCAGGAAAAAGTACTACATTTATGGCTATACACTACATGACACTAGTGTTATTTTAGTTTGGCAATAATTACCACTTTTAGTCTTGGTCTTTTTCTGATCAAGTTACCAATAAACCCAGAATAACATGACAAAATTTCCAAAGTGTTTCAGGCAGTGTTTTCCCCAGAAAAAAGTCCAAGCGCGCTTAAAACCACACCCTTTACTACACTTTACTAAAGTTTACTTCGTACATTGCATTACCTCCTTCTCTAAGAGTCCACTAAATCTAATGTACTTAGCTTTTTTGCAATCTAAATCTGTGGGTTGAATATCAGTTTAATAACGAACTTCTTTCAACTCCATAACTTTTTAAAAATAAAACTCAACATTTTAACTTAGCTTGCTGGAAAGAAAAATTATCAGCAGGAAGACAGCAAGGCGAACGTTTGAAGGGCAACGCCCACATTTTTACACAGCTGTAAAAATTTCAAAATTTAAACAGTACAGACTTTTAACTCACTTAGTTAGACAGAAGACCTACTAAGAAAGCCATAGATACCAAAAACATTCTTCATTAGTTGCAGGAAAGAACCAAAGCGAGTGTTTGAAAGTACAGTAGTCAGTGAAAATTCACGCTTACACGGAGCCAAAATTAATTAATTGAAGTGGGTGTGGTGACAACACGCCTTTGAAGGCGTTTGGTCACCACACCCACTTCCGGTTAGTATTATAAAGCGCGCTAACAACGCGCTTTGGGGAAAACACTGGTTTCAGACATGATAAAGTCAGCCATGATTACTGAATGCTGGACACCATAAAGCAATCATAGGGATACTTTGTTTCTCTATATAGTATATACACTTGTTTAATTGGCAGTTTGGTGGTTTTGGATCAAATTAATTAATTAATTCACAAATGTACATACCAAATATTTTCCTTAATAACTTTTATATTTTACACAACACAAACCTTTAACTTACTAGACAGAGGACCTTCTAACAATGTTATAGATACCAAAATCATGGATTGTTAGTGGGAGGAAAGCAGCAAGGCGAGTGTTTGAAAGTGCGTTGGCCAGTACCAACACCCACACTTAGCGTCTTTGTAAGTTGGATTGCTTATAACTTTTGGATTTTTGCACAAACTTAAAGCACATTTAGTAGACTGTCTTGCGTAGAAAACTAGAAATGTGGTTGAAAAATATCAAAGGGCTTCAAAAATGCTACTGATGACATCCATGGTTAATTCTCAAAATTTTATTAATGTGGTGGATGAATAAATTTAAAGTCCACCTCCATTCCTCTTCTAGGTTGAGATTATCCTTACAAGTGTGTGAATAGCAATATCAACAGGTAACACTTAGCCCCATAGCAATATCTTAAGTACACCCAGAGGCTAACCTGGATATCTGTAAGTCAACCTAAGGTCTTCTTGTTGTATTGGTTACATTAATGTAAGTATCACCCTTTGACACAAACAGAGCTGGATTGGAATCATTTGGAAACTATGAGAAAAGCAAAAAATAATATACTAATTGATGGAACAAACAAGACATAAAGTATTCCAATGACTGTCCCACATAATATATATATATATATTATATATATATATATATATATATACAAACTAAGGTCGAAATTTCACTACACTGAGTACACTCCCAGATTAGTTGCCTCGTACTAAGGTGCTCAGCAATTATACTGAGCCAATTCATCATAAAAACTGCTCTGCAATATTGTTAACATGCATGCATACATAACATACATACATAACATACATACACAACATAACACAACATACATACATATACATACTATGTACATTTCTGAGAAATAAGATTGATATACATACAAAAAAAGACAATGCAACACTTCCCATATATCAATCATACTTCTTACAAACGTAGTATCTGGACACACAAATTCTGTGTGTGTGTCAGTAAAGTTTGCACATGCACATGCAATGTTTTCTGGCTCTCTTCTATCCCTCATCCATCCTGTACCGCTGTGGTTACAAGATTAAGTAAACACTTGAAAAGACCTCATGTTGACCTTACATACATTAGTCTGCAGAACCACATGTTAACCCTAATGTGTAAGTATGTACATGTGTATATGCTTGTTAAACTTACCAGGTATTGAGACATTCTTCAAACTGTGCTAATGTTACACACAGTAGATCATCAGGGAGCCTCCACAATCTATATAGTAATTATACAACAATAAGTTTCTGTCCCTTAGTTTATAAATGTATTACTGTATGCATCTACACTTTTGGCAATGTACATGCAGTAGTGAAAATTTCACAACATCACAATAATTATAATATTCAAGAAATACCCTGTTTTTTTTTTGTTTACATATTTAACATGAGGTCTTACTATGTCTATTAAAAGTTCAAAAATGCACAGCATAATATTCAAGGAATACCCTGTTTTTTTTTGTTTACATATTTAACATGAGGTCTTACTATGTCTATTAAAAGTTCAAAAATGCACAGCATGAAGTGATAATAAGGGTATTTTAGGTGTTAACATGGGAAGATTTGTTCAATAGTGTATAGAGTCAAATTAAAATGTGCAGATAGGTATTTGTTTATGTTTCATTTACTTACCGAGTGAACTATTGCCTTTGGTTGGTTACCATGGCAATACTTAAATCATAACCATAGCATAAAGATGTGGATTGTGATTAACAAGAGGTTTGGCTAACAAGTGAAGTAATTCCACAAGACATACCAAAGACACTGCCTTTAAAGAAAGTCATTCTTACAACCATTACCAAGGTGGTAATTTTTATACTTCAATAACTGTTACCTATTATAATATATTTTTACATTCACAAATCAATACATTAAAAGAACTAGTTGAGTTTTGCATTTTTTTTCCTGCTAGCCAACAATTTTTTCTTACTTTTAATCTCATCATCAGTGAGAAGACCTTTGTCTTTTTAATAACTAGCTTCTTTGTGGATCCAGCTTCACCACTAACAGTTGCGCTCACTTCCAAAACACCATTTGCATCCAGTGAAAAAGCAACTAGGATCTCAACCTGGCCACGTAATCTTGGAGGCAAACCAGGCAATGTGAATCTTCCCAACAAGCGATTACTCTTTGCTATTTTCTCCTCTCCCTAAGAGACTTCTATAACAGCTTCAGTCTGATAGTCCTCGTTATTTTTGTAAACTCGTGAGTGAGAATATGGTATAGTAGTATTACGATTTATAAGAGTACTCATTTTGCCATTAGCTAGCTCGATTCCCAAACTCAGCCATGATTACTGAATGCTGGACACCACAAAGCAGTCATAGGAATACTTTTTTCTCTACATATCTTGTTTCAGTTGAGTTAATTACAGTAACATTTTTACAATATATACTTGTAATTTAGTTATAGTTGAGTTAACTAAAAGTCATAGCACCCATACTAATAAAAGGGGTTTTAGATATAGTTATAGTCAACTAAAACAACCAAGACTAATAAAACCAAACATCTATTGTTATACACTACATTAATTACGATCACTATAACTAGATTAGGATAATGAAATTAATTATCACACATCCAGTCAACATACATGTACAATAACAAATTTAATTAGGGGTGTGGTCTTTTACCTTGTATTTACCTTGTATTCATCAGATGTGTATCTCATATATATATTCCTGCTGGTAGATGAAGAATAGGAGCCTTTGTAAGTTGCTAACTCTAAAAAACACCAAATAATACATGTAAAATAATAATTATTATTCAAATATCTACAACTAACCAAATTTACTATGATTTTATGAATTAAAATAAAATGTGTGACACAATACACATACATGAACATGTATTCATACACGTACATGTACATACTGACATATGGCCACCTAGCCTGGCATCTTATAACCATTACGTATAGTTTAATATTATAAGGTTAATATACTATAGTTAATATCATAAGGTTAATACATGATTATACTGTAACTTAATACCCTTACATGTACTATAATGTATAGTTTAACGTCATAAGATCATTAAATACATATTACAGACATGGGGTCAATTACAATATATTACTATTACCTCTGAGGTCAATGTAATATATTACTATTACTATAACCTAGTAGATTACTATTACTTACTGTTATGGATTACTACACACATACATGTACATGTCAAGTGTAGGCTCGAGTACATGTACATATTAATTGTCGGCTTAAGTACGCACTGTACACCATACACATACATGTACATATCAGGTGTACACACTATACAGTACACGTACATATCAATTGTAGGCTTGAGTACACTTACACACATACTGTATATATCATCTGTAGGCTAGTAATATGCACTTTTTCATAATTAGCCTATTTACAATTATACAAATATTAAAATACCATAGTTTTCTGTGTGTCCACTTGCTTGTTTGTTCTTCACCTACATATACTAAATTAAAAAAAGGTGAACAACAATTATTTAGTCCCTCAATGTAAAATACAGAGTAAGAGTGAGGCTTGCTTAAATCAGTAGTGCTGTTTTAGTATGACGATAATGACTACTTCTTTGTTACAGTTACAGTATGCCGCAAACTAACTTCAAAAAATGCCCATTATGGGCCATATTGGCTTTAGTTATACACTAGGTAGTTAACTACTGAAAGGGGATGTAGTTATAGTTAACTAAAACAACACTACTTAACTGACGTGAGAACTAACAGTAGCCCCCACAACAGTTTACAGTGATCTCAGCACACTCTTTGTAGATGTAGTGGTGTCGAAAGACCCTGCTGGAATGACTGTTTCCACTGGAAACAGCCATTCCAGCAGGGCGTTGTCCAACAATGCAAGAAGCAAGACACAAGAAGCTAAAATGTGAAAATCACAAAATCGGCTCACTGTATCCATGCCCTGCATACATGTATGTCTGCAAAGAGAGTGACGGCCTGCACCATCGCGAGAAGGTGTCACTGTGTCGCAAGCCCCCCTCCCTGCCACCCTCTCTCACTCTGCTTATCCCTAAACCAGCGTCTCATACACATGTCTCATTGACATGCGAGCTGGCTGCTCACCATCAGGATTGCACTAGGAAGCTCACCATACAAGATGGATCACGACAGAGTAAGAGATGCACAATCCCTTGTGAACACACGTTGAGTGGTTCACAGTAGGGTAGGGATTGTCATTCCCACCATTGTCATTCCTGTACGCTACTTGTAAACCCATCTAAACGATGGGGTGCATACAGGAAGTCTTGGTCTTGATCCATGTACGCTACTTGTAAACACGTGTTATGACGGGGTGCGTACAGGAAGTCTTGGTCTTGTGGTCTTGATCCATGTACGCTACTTGTAAACCCATCTAAACGATGGGGTGCGTACAGGAAGTTTTGGTCTTGTGGTCTTGATCCATGTACGCTACTTGTAAACCCGTCTAATGACGGGGTGCGTACAGGAAGTCTGGAAAGAGCACACAAGCACACGTCTTAAACCATCATAGATGGGTGTGTACTTGCAGCCCTAAACCAGACATCTTGGTCTTGATATGACACATACATGTACATGTACATGTAGATTTATAAAAGCCTAACAACAACCTTAGAACAATACACAAACACAACAGATACGCAAGTGAAACTTTGTGCAATAACAACAACAAAAAAAACTATGTCTCTCCCTTGCTACTCTATCCTACTACATGTTTCAAACAAAACCGTATGTCAAAAGCATCGTGACTATATTACGTATAGCCAGTCATTGGTACACATGAAGATGTTTGAAACATATAGCAAAGAGAGCAAGAGAGAGATGGAGAGAAATAATATCCCCATTGCCCTCGCCAGCAAGAGCAAAGGGGTTAGTTTAAATTATACACTAGGTTAATTGTAAATACTGTTGTAACTCAACAAAAAAATACATTCCTTCTTTTTTACTCTATGCTTCAGTCTTCAGTCTGTAAAAGTTACACAATCAATCAGTGTCGGTATACATGCCACCCACACGTGATACACGACACCAACACTGAGCACATACACATTGCGTTACATGTCACCCACACGTGTACATGTACGTACATGTGACTGGTCCAAATGAATACATACATGCCACCCACACATGGTACATGAGTTATGTACTCACTGTTCCCACCACATCTGCTATGTGTAAGTGGTTCGTACTGATTACATGTACTCTGTGATTTTATACAGAAGGAACCACACGATCGTAGTGGTTCCTTTCCTCTGTGTGGAATAGGTAGATCTTGTAGTCTGACTTGGGCATGCAGTGCTCGTTACAAAAGAGGGGGGAAAACTTCAGCCAAGCACGACTGGACCCATTGTCAGAGTATGTACAAACATCAATCTGACACAGGGTAGCAAAAGCTCTAATCTTGCGGTCAGTTCCCCATCCACGCTGATCCAGCTCCTTTTCCTTGATGTAACCGGTCATACTCTTAATAGGCTCATAAAGGTTTGCCTCAAGAGTGTCACCTGCAAAGCAGTCCTTACAGAAACGGTAAGCATTATCTTTGTGCGTCATGAAATTAACAATTGCTTGACGAACAGCTCGGTGGTTAGATTTGGTTCCCGTAACTTCTTTAGAAAAAGCTCTGAATAGGCAGTTGTCATCGCCCCGAACTCTGTTACGAATGTGGGGCTCGATATCTCTACAGGGAATTTCTGGACTCGTTGAGACCGAGCAGTGAGTTCACAACGAGACAATTTAGCAATAACTTCTCTGGCAGCACTTTTCCACTCTTCAGTGGGCAGTGGGCCGGTCACAGTTACTGTGGCTGGGCTTTCGCCTATGCATTCTACACACAAATCGTCGATACTGAGCTCTTGTGAACAGTCATCGCAGTACCATTTACCTTCGGGAGCTTCAGTGATCCCCATGCACTCAAAGTGAAACCACGTGCAATTTTGTCCGTCGCATTCCACCATATTCCCTTCATCTCTTCCTCGGCAGATGCAGTATAGGTCCTCTTCGGGAGAAGAAGAGTCTGGACTGAAGGATTTGGCCAGTACTCTCGCACTCTGTGTGGTACTGCATGGAGTTGAGACTTTGCTCTTCTTGGCTGTGGGAGACGGGGACACTTTAACACTGCTTCGTTTCCTGTCATTAAAAGGGGTCGAATTTGGACGACGTACAGGAGTTGAATTGACACCCAAGTCATCGATATTGAGCTCTTGTGAACATTCATCGCAGTACCATTTACCTTCGGGAGCTTCAGTGATCCCCACACAGTCAAAGTGAAACCACTGAAACGTGCAATTACGTCCATCACATTCCACCATATTTCCTTCATCTCTTCCTTGGCAAAAGCAGTATAGGTCCTCTTCGGGAGAAGAAGAGTCTTGACTGAAGGATTCTGCCAGAACTCTCGCACTCTGTGTGGTACTGCACAGAGTTGAGAGTTTGCTCTTCTTGGCTGTGGGAAACGGGGATACTTTAAGACTGCTTCGTTTCCTATCTTTAAAAGGAGTCGAACTTGGAGGACGTACAGGCGTCGAAGCAGCAGGTTTCGCTTGATACAGCAAATGAGGATTCGAGGGGCAAGCTTTCTTGTGAGCTTTGCCTTCAGCACCACAAGTACATTGTGTTTCGTCATTGCTGTCGTATATCATACTGTCCTCGAGATAGTCTCCTTCGAGGCTGGAGTCACTAAAGGTCCATTCGTCGTCACTTAACACCGTACGTGTATTTGCATCATCAGAATGTTGATATTTGGCAGTGTAAACAACATCTCCTTTGTCACAAACCAAGTCCTCTGAATGGTCGATACTCGATACGTTACTGTACTTGGTGTTAAGAGGACAGTCCCTGTGGGTGTACCGGCTGTGAGATGTTGATCCACACTTGCACAATATGTTTATTTGTGTGACGCCACCTTTACTCTTCTTGGGGGCTTTGGAATCTGTATCGTTGGTCTCGCCATACGTGTCACCTCCGTGTTTTTTTTGACCACTCATGACGCTCTGTTGCATCTCTCGCTCGTAACTTCAACAGCTGTATTCTCCTTTTCTTAGTCTTCTCTTGTTTTGCTCTGCCCAACTGCTGTCTTCTTTTTATGTTGGCTGTTGTCACAGCCTCTTGGATACCTTCATACACTGGAAGATTCAGACGTTTATATAAGTCGGGTATCCAGTGATAATTTGGACCTTGTTTCTCGTACATGTAAGTCATGTTTGACTGCAACAGGCCTAGATTAGTGGAAACCTCATAGTGAAGCCTCTCCAGGCTGATGTCCTTTGACCTGAACCTGATGAATACGTTGTGCGAGGCTTCTAACCAATTGGAGTGGCCTCTTTTCAGCACAGGATGTACGAGGCTGTCAGCCATTGAGGCTCTATAGTCACACTCAATTTCATAAAGGAGAGAGTGAAACGCACACGTGAGCCCGTATCGCGTAGTGTAATCTTTTCCTTCACACTCAAAGTTTTCCTTATCGACACAATTGCCACAGCTACACACTTTGAGAGGATGAAAATCACAGTGCTCTGTTGTTGGCTCTGCTCCCTCTTCCATCACTTCCCACTCGTGCTCATCACGCACATGTCTGGGTAGAACTCTCAGCCTTTTCGCAAATTCTTCAGCAGACTTAGAGTCTGTCAGAATGTAAGAAAAGTTATTACGTGCTCTCATGATAAAAGCATCAGTAATACAACCACAACCTGGCTTGTGGCGATTAGGACAGTGGCAGCGTGCTCCACTTATTAGAGGGAACCTGTCTTTGTGCTTTCTAATGAAATCTATCGAAGGTACCTTCATCTTGGAGTAATTTTCCAGAGCTTTTAAGTGATTCTTGCCGGCATGGCCACCACAGATCATAATTTTGCATTCAGGAAAGCATTCTGCTACTGGTTTTGCAGAAGATGAATCTGAATCTTGCCAATGGACAGCAAGTTTCATCCCTTCCTTTCTAGCTCGATGCATAACCTCTCGCGCTGCAAATCCTTCCATGGATTTAGATGTTCCTTTATATAGCTCTCCTTCTACTATATTGTCCCTACCACGCTGGCACAAGTGTTTGTAATACAGCAATGCTCCATTATAGTAGTTACGAACACTGAATGTGCCATTTTTGGAGTGGTAACCACGTGTCATCCATGCTGCGTCTGCACTCGTTACTGTCTGCTTCCATGAGCCAAGAGTGTGTTCATCCATCTCACACATCTCGTCAACCATCTCCTTCACTACAGGATACATGCTTTCCATGGTTGAATAAAAAGTACTGAAAGAGACAGTATCAAGCCCCAGTGATAGTTTCAATACTTTACAGTATGTAGCATAGAGACACCCTGATATGATAAATGCTACCTGAATGGATGCCCCTACTTCAGTAGTATATAGTAATTCGTTCTTTAAACAGCCTTCAAAAAACGCTTTAGATATACCGCAGCCATTACAAACATAACTAATATTCACTGTACCTCCTAACCCTTTACTTTGTAACGACACAGGAACTAGTATGCCATTGCAACCAGGCGTTACACAACAACGAACACTGTTGATTGTTTCAACAAACACATTCAATTGTTTAAGGCTCACTACAAGAATCTTTTCCGGTATTACGATGGGGTTTATTTTTTTTAAAGATCTTACAGGAGTAGGAACGTACAGAGAATCATTGTTTACCTCATTCTCTTCTAAAGAAATTTCTAAATCATCTTCTTCTGTACTCGATCTTTCAAGAACAGGTACATGTATTATAAAAGTAAATACATTATACAACTGTACACAATGTACATTGTATATAATATAAGCTTGCAAAACAAATTTCCTTATCTCGTAATATGCTATTGCAAAAAAAATGCATATCTGTTTCCTACAAATATCTTTTCAACTGCAAATCTGATGCACACAAATTCTACCATATAACAATCCTAAGCATACATACAATGTACACATTTGCAAAAAATTTAAACATATGAACAACTGGTGGTGCTTCTCAACAGAAACCCTGACCTGAATCCTACAGAACAAGTATCACAATAATGAAAACATATCCTAAGAGACAAACTAATCAGGCAGTACTACATGTAATAGAAGGTGTTCAAAAGTTTTGGAAGATGATGATACCTCAATTATGTACCCATTACATGCTGAACAAAATACAAAGTACTACGCTAATAGTAAGCCAGTAAATAAAAATGGGAATGGTACTGGGCAATCTAACTTCCTGGGGTAGGATTAATATTCTGACAAAGGCTACCACCCCTTAAAGTACATGAATATATATCAAATAGACATACCTTATCTACTATATTTTGAGTAATAATGTCACCCTGTGAGAATGAAGTGAAATTAGTATCAAATTAATAAAAATATAGAAAACATTGCTGCAATTATAACTGCATGGTTACATCTTGACTAGTTTTGCAGGTAAGACATGCAATGTACATTGTAGGGAAAACCTATAGACATACATGTACACTAGCTGCTATTAAAGTTTGGCTCTGAGCAAATCAAATTTCTTGAGATACATGTACATCTATAGGTACATGTAATTAAATCATAATAACAAGGAGAGTATTGAACTTATAAAACAGATTTTAATTTACTCAGTGTACGCGAGAGAATGCCACCCATTTTACTGACAACTAACAGTCTGATTCAATGAAGAATGTGGTGCATTCACTCAAAAAGGAATTCGAAGCTGATTGAATATAGAAAGTGGAGGGAATTCATGAAGAATCAATCCAAGATGTTGAACTGCTGCAACCATTATTGTTAATTATTTGTAAAATATTAATTATGTTGCATTTATCTTGACCGTTCATGTATAGTATACCGTGTTTCATATCATGAAAACAGTCTCTACTATGACTTCTGATATAACATGTTTCATCAGTATATAATGGTGATATAAACCAGCCAAACTCCTTGTATCAAGCACATATGCAAGTAGACCTCTGAAATATATGTAAGCTGAAGTGAAGAGGATTTTGAAGCCCAGGATGGTGAAACATCCACCTACCAAATACATGTACATGTACATTCATTAAATACTTACTGCTAATGGAAAGTTAACATTTTTGTGTCACATACTGTGTGCATATATATATACATGTAATATGTTACATCACACGACACATAGACATACATGTTTATCCGCTGATTTCAGAGTCTCTTTCAAAGTTTCTTCCTGTAAGAATAAAGTGACTTAGTATAAAATACATAAATAAATAACGAATTTATGAGTATCACAGTAGGGATACATATACATGTAGATGGATAAAAAGATGTGATGTAGTCTTTAATTATTGTAGTTTAGTAAAAGTTCGTCATCAGTAGTTTTTTTACTTTACTAAAGGCCTACTAATTACCATGCCATTGCGGTCAGGGTTCACTGCAGCCTGAAAGTCTGGAAACAGTAGCCATGACGCTCACAATATGAATTGTTTACCAGTAGTTACGACAATGTCATTCCTACACATTAACCCTTCATCTGCGTTTGCAATTATTCCCGTTTGTGGGCGTGGTGCGAAAGAAATTTGTAGATATTTTCTGATTGATTTTATAGTATGAAATCATCGAATATAAAGAAATTGACATGCACACAGCATAAAGAAGATGTTTATTTAGTTTAATGGAGCCCAAAATTCGAAGCTACATGCCTAACAAAAGCGATAAAGAGATGCTAATTGTGGGCGTTGCCACTGACTACTACACTTTCAAACACTCGCCTTGCTGCTTTTTTGTAGCTAACGAAGCATGTTTTTGGTATCTACAGCTTTCTTAGATGGTCTTCTGTCTACCTAAGTCAGTTAAAAGTCACTGCTTTTTAAAATGCAGAAGTTATGCAGGCGAGTATAGAGGTGGGCGTTGCCTGTGGCAGTACTATATTTTCAAGCGCTCGTCTTACTCTCTTCCTGGTGATAACGAAGCATAAATTTAACATCAATGCCTTGCTTAACAACTCTTCTTTACAGCAAAGTAAGTTAGAATCTTGAGTCTTGTAAAATGTGAGAGTTATAGAGCTGCAAGTAATTAGATATTAAGTACTCCGCCCACTTGCAGCTTGGGCGCATTAAAGCGCCTCCAGCAGTATAAGTAGTAGTGGGTGGGGCGCCTTAAAGCGCCTACAGCAGATGAAGGGTTAAACTAAATGTATATAGACACTACTCTAGTGTGCACATCAGAAGCAGGTTTCTTAAAATTTGAAGCATGAAAACCATTTTCTTTCCTGACATAACATAGTAGAAATACAATTTGATTGGATAAACTGTTGGTAACAGGACACAACTACTACAGTTAGGCTAAGCAGACCAGATCATTCCTCCTAAAAACATTTGTGTGTAAATGGAGTTATACTTGTATTTTATATTTATTATTGAGAAACGTTAGGCTAAACCCCTCCCTTCTATGACCAAGGTGCTTAGCAGGCATGCCTCAAGACCCCTCGGCCACAAGAGGCAGGAAACCCTTCCAAAATTTCAAGGGCATAGGTTCTTTGTCTATTTCGTCATCAGTTCTTTTCTACTTTACTAATTACCTTGCAAAATTAAAGTGTGTGTGATAGCAAAGCTTCGAAGTTTTTTTTTTTACAGGTTAAGTTACACAAGATGCACTTACACTGCATGTACTAAGTAGCATCTCAGCTGTGAGTTGCACTTATACATGTACTTGCAACTAGTGTAAATTTGGCTACATGTATATGCAAACTAAATTTGTGTCCAAATTACCATGCCTTATGTTATATACGTACACTGTACATACAAACATAAAAACTAATATGTACACGCAATGTTATATTATATATATGTATATATATATATATATATGTATATATATATATATATATATATATATGTGTGTATATATATATATATATATATATATATATATATATATATATATATATATATATATATATATTAGGGCTGGAACGAAGGTTGCAAAACAACATTCAAAGCAATAACAAACAATATTCAAAGATTCGCATGTATTTTTATCAACTATTATTGCTTTATAACAAGCACTAGTCTTGTTCCAGTCACTGTTTCTACTTGGATTCTACAGGAACACACCCACATTCTTCACTAGAAGTGCACATATTCAAAATATCAAAGTGAGTGTGGGTAAGCTTTGAAGGGAGAAATTCAGCTAAAAATGTGCAGCGAACGAACAGAGGTTCGAACATTCAAACCTTTTACCCCACCCTCATATATGTATATAAACATATAATGTCATATATACAATGTATATACATACATTGGTTTTATAGGAATAATATTTAGTTACATATGTACCTTTTCTTTCTTTTGATGTCTAGCTTCATTTAAATGCTTCGTTTGCTTCTTTGGGCGTCCCATTTTTCTTCAGAAAAAAGGTTAATCAATAATAATAATAATTATACCTTTTGTAATTCAACACAATCATGTGACAATGTGTCACATGATATTGACGACAAAATTTAACCATTCATTTTAGACATGCAAATTTTAGTTAATTAATAAAGTAAAGGGTTCTTGAACAATTCTGAAAGCATAAACTCAGAGATAAATTTCATTGACAGAAAATAAAAAAAATTAAATAGATGATAATTAAGGAAAGGGTTGCTAAATAAATCTTTTTGTTGTCTTATTGCAGTAGTTTGAAGTACTATTTCGGGAATCATTTTATTGAACTTTAAAGAGTCAGAGATAAAAAGTGACAATTTTGATGAAGAAAATGTCTTTTTTGCTGTACATGTATATACTCAAAAAAGAATTTTAAGCTGATTGAACATCAAAAGTGGAAGGAAATCATGAAGAATCATCCAAAAAAGATGAAGCTGTTGGACAGTAATCATAATTTATCATTACTGAACAAATATATGTGTTCGCCTCACATTGATTCAGTATGTCTTTCCCATCACATTGCAGAGGGATTGGGTCTGGTTATATGAGACTAGGAGCAGATTGTGAAATGCATGTAGGGGGTCTGAGGCATGTTGTCCCAACCACCCACACCACCCCCCCCCCCCCCCCCCCCACAACCACACACACACACACACAATGTTTTTAGCCTTAAATGAATTATTATACTCTGCATACCAGTAGGTACATGTAGTTTGCACAAGCTGCAGTAAACACTTAAAAAACCAACCATGCATATCAGTTCACCTTTACAAGCACATGGTCACCTCTGGAGCAACTAGTAGGTACATGTAGTTTGCACAAGCTACAGTAAACACTTAAAAAACCAACCATGCATATCAGTTCACCTTTACAAGCACATGGTCACCTCTGGAGCTATAGTAGCAACTAGTCTATTTTGTAAGCAACTACTGTATATAGTTTGTGCATTATTCCGATTCATTTACGAGTTTGGGCATTCCACCCAACACGTAAATACACACCTACACACAAAATTTTGGATTCCAGGTATTAGAAGCATCCATGATTACAGCAGCAGAGCATTACTATTATTACAGAACACAGGGCTCGCAAATTTTACACCAACCCCCATTAACAGCTTATTACCTACATAACAACATCAAACAAAAGGGCTACATAATAATATATGTCTATATAGCCCTCTGAGAGGCTCTGATTGTATAATGTTAGGTGTTTACATGTACAATATTTTACCTTTTTCCGCTTTGTTGTAGAGTCTTGACAAAAAAGTTCTCTATCTTCATATAATTCTGGAAAAGAATGCGCTATCTTAAGAATGCGAACTTTGCGAGGCATTTTGCACACGCATTATTAAAAAGGCACTTGTTTAATTATTAATTAATGCAACATTTTTTTGCAGCTAAATATTTTCTTACGCATAATTAAAATAGATTATTTCCGGTATGTGTAATCACTAGGTGTCAGAATCACGATCAATTATACAAAGATGGCAGGTTACTAAAGTACTTCACGAGAGAGAACCTTCCTACAAGCCACGACACCGGCCTTGGTGATGTTATTATGAAAGAAGCAAACGCTTCTGATGAGGGTATTGTGAGAGCAACTGATCGCACGATGCTGCAAGAGAATGGAGGCCACATACAGTTAACTGAAGGCTGGGCATATTCACTCCTCAAAAGGATGAATTTTGTGATGCGGAAGGCTTCCACCAAAACTAAGACTTCACTCACACAGCCTGAGTTTGAGAGAGCAAAGAAGGCTTATTTGAAGAAGATCAAGGAAACAGTAGTTGATGGCAAGATTCCACCAGAGTTGTTGATCAATTTCGACCAAACTGGAGTGAACATTGTTCCTGGTTCCCAGTGGACACAAGCCGAAAAAGGGTCTTCACGTGTTGAAATCACTGCACTCGGAGATAAGCGCCAAATCACAATCACTGTGGCTGGAACCCTTAGTGGGACTCTACTACCTTTTCAAGCCCTTTATGAAGGCAAGACAGAGCGATGCCACCCATCAGCTGATTTCCCGGAGGGATTTGATTTTTGGCATACTCCCAATTATTGGGCCAATAGTGACACTTGTTGCATCAGATTCATCACCAAAATTATCCTACCGTATATTTGTGCTACAAGGAAGGATCTTGGCCTAGCCGAAGAACACATGGCAGTTGTCATTTTTGACAGTTTTAAAGGCCACCAAGGAGAAGAAATGAAATTACTTCTACTGAGGAACAACATTCTATCAGTGGTAGTTCCGAGTAACTGCACAGATCTCCTTCAACCGCTTGATCTGTCAGTGAATAAGCCACTGAAGGACCACTTAAGAAGGAGCTTCCAGTCATGGTACTCTCAGCAAGTTTCAAAGCAGATGAATGAAGGGAAGAAACCGGATGAAATCACAGTTGACACCCGACTTCCGGTTATGAAGCCACTCGGGGCAAGATGAATGATTTCTGCATATGATTATCTTCGATCAAAACCTGAAATAGTTCGTGGTGGCTTTGTTCAGGCTGGAATAGTTGAAGCTTTAGCAGAAGATGATGAAGATACAGATGAAGATCCTTTTCAAGACTGTGACTAGTGAACGTGCATCCATGCAGTATAAACATATTACATTATTAACAATTTTAGCTAATTATTGCACATGCATTTTATAATAGGTACCATTTCAATCAACGCATTCTTTAAATAGCAATTATACTCTCAAAACCCCAAAAATAAACATTCCGGATTCTTTTACTTAAAGCATTCTTTTCCAGAATTACGGTATGCTTATCACAAGGATACCGCATATAATAACTCTTATCTCCTCCCACAGTAATTCGTTCATTTAGAATAAAGTGTAATAATTCGTCACCACTATTATCTAAGTCTATTCTCCCGATAGACGTGCAAAATTTATGTAAATACCATTTTTATTACCGATAGACATACAAATTTTTGTAAAAATATTATTATAAAATGGAGGATTCTTGAACAACAACGCATCCAAGAACACTCTTTCTAATTCAAGGTAAATAAAAGTAAATTTTGCAGATACGAAGTACAAACAAGATACATTAGCAAAGTATCTCAAATATAATAGAGAGTTTTTATCCTAAAAATGTAAACCCATTGATAAATTCCATCATCAGAAATCAGAAAATTCAACAAATTGTTACAACAAAAGTAATAACTTATTTTTAAAAATCTCTCTATTTTCCTAATTGTATTTCTGCAGTAGCTTGCTATCTGAATTTCTATGTCAATACAATCATTCTTCATCGCTTT
Organism: Petrosia ficiformis; assembly: GCA_947044365.1. NCBI lineage: Eukaryota > Metazoa > Porifera > Demospongiae > Haplosclerida > Petrosiidae > Petrosia > Petrosia ficiformis. The sequence goes on from OX345636.1 coordinate 28,352,832, forward strand.
ATTACACTTCAAAGTTTGCAACATCAGAAACTTCTTTTGCAAATAACTCAAAAACTGAATGAAATTTAGATAGAGCGTATATGCATGCAAATATTCTTTGCAAGGTATAGAATTGAACCCTGCAGTGTAAAAAGAAAATCGTGACTTAAGTGCCCCACCCCCTAGAGGTAGGTTAAATTACAAAGGGAGAAATGTGCATTTTTAAGAGAGTCAATAGAATATCTAGGACACAAAATAGATTCTAAGGGAGTTCATGCTACCACTGAAAAATTGAAAGGCATTAGTGATGCCCCTAGACCCATAAACCTGCAACAGCTACGATCCTTTTTAGGCCTGATTCACTATTACGGGAAGTTTATCCCAAATTTAGCTACCCTACTCCACCCCCTAAATGAGCTATTACATAAAGGTACCAGATGGGATTGGTCCAATAAATGTGAACAGTCATTCAAAGCTGCTAAAGAAGCATTATTGTCGACATCAGTATTAGCCCATTATGACCCTTAAAATTAGCTGGAGATGCATCACCTTATGGTATCGGTGCTGTGATATCACACACTATGCCAGATGGGTCAGAGTGTCCCATAGCTTTTGCATCTCGGACTCTCTCCAATAGTGAGCGAAATTATGCCCAGATTGAACGTGAAGCCCTATCTCTGATATTTGGTGTAAAACGTTTCCACTCATATCTTTATGGTAGAAAGTTTACATTAACTACTGACCATAAACCATTGACAGCAATCTTGGGTCCTAAACAGGGTATTTCCACTATTAGCAGCAGCAAGACTGCAACGCTGGGCAATTTTGCTTTCGGCTTATACTTATGCACTATCACGGTTGCCTATAAAGACAATGATATTCAATGAAGAACCTACAGAAATTAGTGTTTTTAATATCTCACAAATTGAAAGTCTACCAGTAACCTCATCACAGTTATGTACAAGTACCAAAAATGATCTCATTTTAAGTAAAGTTTTGATGTTCACCCAAAGTGGTTGGCCAAATGAAATTATGGATATTTACAAACCTTACTGGAATAGACGCCAAGAGTTGTCTGTATAAGGAGGATGCTTAATGTGGGGCATTCGTGCAATTGTCCCCAAGTCATTACAGTCTCAAGTATTAAAAGAACTACATCAGGAACATCCAGGGATATCTAGGATGAAGGCGATTGCTAGAAGCTATGTCTGGTGGCCTAAAATAGATAGTGAGATTGAAGAAATCATACAATCATGTCGAAATTGTTAGTCAGTAAAACACTCACCTCCAGTTGCAGTATTACACCCATTTACATGGCCAAATCGACCATGGCAACGAGTCCACATTGACTTCATGGGACCCTTTCGTGGCAAAATGTTTTTTGTGTTAATAGACAGCCATTCGAAATGGCCTGAAGTGTTTATAATGCCCTCAACTACAACAACAAAAACTATTGAAGTGCTCCGTCAAGTATTTGCTTGCTATGGTTTTCCAGAGCAGCTAGTCTCCGATAATGGGCCCCAATTCATTTCAAAAGAATTTGCAGTATTTTTAAAATTAAATGGCATCAACACATTCGAAGTGTACCATACCACCCATCATCAAGTAATGGAATGGCAGAGAGATTTGTTAAAACTCTAAAACAAGCCCTCAAAGTTGGTGAAAAGGAAGGATTATCATTACAACACAGACTGTCCAATTTCTTATTGAAGTACCGTATTACACCTTAAGCAACTACCAATACAGCACCAAGTAGTCTATTTCTAAACAGAGTCCTTTGTAACCGGTTAGATTTAATCAAACCTAATATTGATTGCTACGTGGTTACTAAACAGGCTAACCAAAAGTCTTATCATGATCAGCACGCCACTGATAGAGAATTATTTGTTGGACAAAATGTGATGGCTAAGAACCGCATTAATGGTTATGGGTAGAAGGTGTTATTATTGGTAGACACGGTCCAGTGTCGTATTTAGTACAACTAGCAAGTGGATAGATATGGAAAAGACATATTGATCACATACGAACTCGAAGTGATTCTAAGTCACTAGATGACCACTCGCCCCAAGACAACCCAAACCCAGTTCAGTCAGACGAAATGTATTTCCCTTTCAAATCATAGGATAGTAGTGAAACGGAATCGCCTACTGTTGAAAATGACAGATCATCTCGTTATCCAGGTCGAAACCGTCGTCCTCCAAATCGTTATGAACCGAACTGTTGACAATGTGACAATGTGTAAGGTATCTAATAGGTAATACTTTGATTTCAGTCAGGATTGTATAAAATTAATGTATGCTTATTGCTGATGTATATCGTTGTATTTAAAATGGATCTAATAGGTAATACTTTGATTTCAGTCAGGATTGTATAAAATTAATGTTGCTTATTGCTGATGTATATCGTTGTATTTAAAATGTACGTATATAATTTTTTTGAGAGAGGGGACGAGTGTAGTATAATCATTATAATTACTAATAATTAATACGTATAACTACTGCACATGCGCAGTAGATTAAAAATGTTCTCATGTTGATGTTTTGTTCTGTACTCCCTGTTGACAATCTTCTTTAATCTATATAAAAATACCACATAGAGGGCCAATAATTGAGCCCTGGGGAACTCCTGAATTAACTTGAGACCAATCTGATGAAACACCATCTAATACTACTCTCTGTTGACGCTCAGAAAGGAAGGATTCAATCCATTTCAACAGTTTTCCTCGCACACCTATATTATACAACTTCAAGCTCAATCTCCCAGAGGTACAGAGTCAAAGGCTCTTGCAAAGTCTAAAAATAGAACATGAGTTGACAACCCAGAATTTAAAGTTTTAGCCCATTCATGAGCAGACTCCAGAAGTAAGGTCTGACAGGAATGCTCACTCCTAAATCCATGTTGGTTGGAAGAAAGTTTACTATGACAAGATAGAAAATCAATAATCTCACAATGTACAAGATGTTCCATAGTTTTAACTACCAAACTAGTCAGACTAATCGGTCTATAGTTACAAGGGAGGTGCTTATTTCCTTTCTTAAATAATGGTGATACATTTGCTCTGGTCCAATCCTTAGGCAAAGAACTTGACTGCATTGACAAATTGAACAAGCTGGCCAATGGACCAGCAATCCAGCGAGCACCCTCTTTCAAGAGAATACCTGGAATGTCGTCTGGACCACTAGCTTTAGAGATGTCAATTTGACATAGAGCCCCGTAAACATCATTTTCAGTGAAGGAGATGTCAGCAATCATGGGCAATGACTCTGATAAAGATAGCTCAGATTTGAGGTGTTCAAGATTCGTATTCTCATTCGTAAAACCTGATGTAAAATAGGTATTTAACACTTGCGCTTTATCATGGACATTCGATAACACTTTACCAGAGTAGTGAAGATCAGGAATAGGAGACTTTGCAGCTTTGAATGTTCTGAGATAATTCCAGAAAGGTTTTTGATTGTGAAGAATATCCTTTGTAATTTCATCCATACGTTGTTTGTTGATGGTCACTACGAGTAAGACTTCTAACTTTATTACTCAACTGCCTATACTTCAAAATATGAGAGGAACAGCCAGTTCTTTTGGACTGTTTGTATGCCCTCCTTTTCTTTCTAACCATCCGCTTTGTTTGATCAGAAAACCAGGGTTTCATATTTCGCTTCTTCAGGGAGTAGGTGGGAACAGCAGTGAAGAAGAAATCCTTAAACATTATCCAGGCATCCTCTACATCCTCCCCTAAGAAGCAAGAGTCCCATGGAATAGATCAAAGTTAGTTTTACGAAAGTTGTACGAACATTTTGGTTTCAATTCTGGATTAAATTGAATGACTAGGTGCAATGAAAAATAAATACTATCATGGTCACTTCCAGGTATGCCATCTTTAACCCTAACATCTAAGATCAAATCTGAAATTGGAAGTAAATACGAGATCAAGAATACTATTACCCCTAGTTGGTTCAAGAACCATTTGTGAGAGGGAGTAGTCTAAAGCTATCTCAAATGTTCTATTTCCAGAAACTGATGGACGCAGTAGTGACAGGGTGCACCAATCGACCTCAGGGATGTTGAAATCTCCACAGAGTATGACTGGCTTTGTACCATGCATTCTTTCCATGGAATAACGTAACTGATCAATATACTCAGGAGGTGAATTAGGGGGTCGATAGAAAACACCAAAAAGCATTTTATGAATCTCATCCCACAATAACTCACAGGTAGTTTCAAGGTCTTGCCTTCTCACAGCAGGTATCGAACTCTTAACCAATAATAATATGCCACCACCATGTCTGTTTCTGTTCCTTCTAAATACCGAATAACCACCATTGACGATTTCTGTATTTATAATTTCATCACTTAAGAAAGTTTGTCACAGCTATAATATCCAGATTTTCACATTCAATCTGAGATCGTAAATGTGAGGCTAGAGTTTGTTTATTCACTGTAGTCAGGAATTGATGCAGTTTGCGTGTTGTTTACAGGGCTGTCATTAGTTGTTGCTATTTTTTTCTTTGTTTGTTATACAAGTTTTAATGCGGGTGGTGTTACATGTTGCTTACTAATTAATATGTATAATTAAGTATTAAAGATTAAGTTTTTTTTTAAATCAAAAAAAAGTATAATTAAGTAATAATCAAAAAAAATTAAATTTTAAAATAACAACACACATACAATTAATATCACCATGGTAATAAGTATAATTTCAAATTTTTTAACAACACACATTTGTTCAATGCAATTGTAGTGCTCTCTTCATAATGGAGCAGAGGTTGTTATCTGGCAATCAGACAATTCTTAACTGACAACTTTCCTCCGACAAGTTTGACGAAAAATCCAAGTCCAGTTGTGCCATCCGTTAAGACACAAGAAATTGTATTTACGTTCTGATGTTCTTCAAATATGTATTTCACATTTCTGTAATATCCGATGAATTTACATTATCAATATAGCCTGCGACACTAAATTTGACTTCTACCAATAATATCGGATATGTTACAACATCGGTCCTTTTGCGTTTTATAATAACAACAACATAATCACCATGGTAAGAAGGGCTTTTTAACTTTTGCGCTTCAGCGACAACCTCGCCTTTGGTACATTTCAAACAATCAAATGCGGCTAATAACTGGTCGGTTACAATCGGGTATAATCCATATTCATGTGTAAAATAAAAAAAATCACCATGTTTATTTATAATCTGAGAATGAGCACACCTGTTGGAATAAATTATTTTAGTAACATGACTACAATAATTTACAGTCAATACAATTAATTTAATAATAAAACTTACTCTTTTGAGTCTAATGCACCAATATTCCTGAAACTACCCATCGTGAGCAGAGGTGCCCCATCGATATTTATAAGCTCCTTGAGTTCATTTAAGGTATGAGGTAAACTCGGCACTAATGATTTCTTTTCACTGCTCTATGAATGAAGGGAATGAGTATTAATTACCAAAGGTTGTATCATAATTCTGGGCAATTAAGATGTTCTTCCACAACCCAGTCCAGCTGATTGCACCCTTTCAATTTTATCTGATATTTCATTCCTTTTTGTGTTTTTGAAACTGAAATAATGTCTTCAACTTCGAACTCTATAAATCTAGCCATTGTAGTCATCTGTATGTAATTATAGGATTTGAGAGAGAGAGAAAGATAGAAAAAGGTAAAATGCCATCACATACTAGTCACCTACTACAACCTCTAGATTTGGGAATGTTTAAACCCCTTAAACAAACATATGATAGATCAGCACACACGTTTTTCATGTCTGAAAGACGATATGTGACCAAAAGGGATTTTCCAGCTCTGATTAAAATTCTGTAATAATTGCATGCAATTAATTGAAAATTTCACTAATCGATTAATTTCACCTACTGTGCATGCGCACTTACATGTGTCAACTAACTGTTAAAAAATGTCTTCAGGGAGTGTTGAAGACAGCCATTAGCCGGAGAAAGTTATCCAATTAGTTGGGTGGGTGTTACAACTTACGCATGCGCATTGCATTAAACATTATTAAAATATTAACGCTGAATATATTCACGCAATGACGCTCTACAACATCACTGCATTACAACCTCCCGGTATCTTGAACACAGCAAACAATTGCTATTCTAGTAGCTTACTGCAATGTCTTCTAAATCATCCTATTTTCTTCGAGTTGTTTCAACTGAGTAAAGGTCGTGACAATTGTGAAACATGCAAAAAATCAGGTAATCTTCTTACAAATTATATATATATATAATTATATAATTATATATATTATATATATATAAATATATATATAGAATCATTATAAGTATAATTATAAGAAATGAAGTAACTGTTTTTACATTAAAACACAGGAACATGTTTAGCAAAAATGATTGAAGAATTATGTGCCACATCTAAGTACAGCAGTGTGACAAAAACACTTCCAACCGAGCCAATAGTTGAAATTCTAAGAGGTAAAAATGATAATTAATGATTTGACTACACAAGAACACAGTATTTCAATAGAAACACATGAATCGTTTATTCCTGGTCAATACAATGATGCTCATGAATACTATATACAACTTATCAATAGGCTAATCGAAACAGCTACTATGGAGTAAGATACTTGTGTCATAAATTACAATGCATGTTGTGTAAAGACTAACCTTTCCTGTGACCTTCAATAATCAATTTTTCACAAGTAGTTACATTAATTAGTATGTATGACAAAGAAGATTGTGAAGCAAGCCTGTTTCTCTACAGTTACAGAAATAGGTGCAAATTACTGTTAATATTGTATAGTTTTATGTAGTCGTTGCAATGAAAGTACTAGCAGTAGACAGATTTCAAGTGTATTTGAAATCAAAATAGATGTGAGTGTATTCTTCTAAGTGTAGACAAACTGATGAATACAATACAATTTCAGGAAAATAAGAACGTCCACTTACAGGACTTGGTTTTGGATGAAATATATAAGTCAGAAATGCTTTCCGACTACAAATGTGGAAGGTATATATGTACAAGTACATGTATATGTATATATGTAAATATGTATATATGTATACATATACACAGAACAGTATGCACTAATTATGTATACATGTACATTTCACCCCAGCAATCAAGCGATAATCCAGAAATCACTAACTATTATTATTTTAATCATGTGCTATCTCACAGAGATTGGAATCAAACTTCGACATCGGCCAAGAATTCATTTCTTTCTAAACTGCACAAGTTAGACATACTTGCTTCACATTGTAAAAGTCTTGAAGATGCTTACTACCTGATAAAATTCTTCTCCACAAAGAAACGACGAACAAATTATAATACAAGTACCACTCTTTCCAAACCTTCTTCAGCACAACTACAAGAAGTTAAAATAACTCTTGAAAAAGAACATCCTAGATATTGCAGTAGTTGTCTTAAAGAGGATAAAAATGCTACAGGGATAATAGAATGGATTCAATGTGATTTATGCCTTTTGTGGATTCACCTTTCATGCACAATACCAAGCTGACTACAATACCAACTCATTATACTTGTCATTTTTGTCATCAGAATTGAGTATTTTGTAATTTAGTACTGTTATGTAAAGTTTTAAAACATAATTATTACAATGATGCTAATACCTTGATACCCCTTGAGTACTGTTATGTAAAGTTTTTAAATATAATTAGATCTATTATATTGATGCTAATACCTTGATATACTTTGAGTACTGTTATGTAAAGTTTTAAAATATATATAATATAATTTATATATATATACATATATATATATATATATTATATATATATATATATATATATATATATATATATATATAATTATTATAATGATGCTAATACCTTGATACACCTTTTAGCCACAATATAACAGTAAATGGTAATTAACAGCAAATGGTAATTGTAAAGTTTTAAAATATAATTTTATTGCTATATAATACCTTCATACACCACAATAAACAGGTATAGACTCACTAACGGTACGGCTGCATAGACTAACCACGCCCAATATTGCCCACTCAATTAATTGGATAACTTTCTCCGGCTAATGGCTGTCAGTGTTGAAGATAGCGAGTGTAGTGACTCCAGCAGTGTGAGTTCAGGTTTATTATCAAGCTTGCCTTAATGTCTCTCTCTCTCGCCAAATTGGAAGCAGATACTTTGTTACATCTCACAATGCAACTAAAATTTTATTTCTTGCTGCTGCTGCCACTGAACTTCTGACATTCACAAACAAGTCCAATGATGGAAATAAACTGGAGAAAGATGTCTTTTGTAGGATAACTGATAGTTGTGTTTTAGAGTTGTTGAAAGTAGACGCTCTAATGTACCATCATGTTTATGCTAACTTAGTATTACTAGCGAAGTCCAGAGAGCATAAAAAATCAGTGTATGACATGCAAGAACACTATTTGGAGCTAAATGTTTTTGTAGAAAAATTAGAGGAGTATCCTGAAATCATAGCTGATCGCTTCTATAAAGTTTTCCCGTCAGATTCCAGACTAACTGTGATGCTAAGTATACATATATACATATATACACGGCGTCTCGGCACGAAAGGGTTAATCACAGAAATCACAAACATGTGTGTACTGTTTACGAGTGCATTCAGGAACATCTGTTTCAGTGTTTATCTGATGTGATGATGCTCCAGCTGTCAAAAGTGACAGCTGGAGCATCATCTGTGAAGAAGAAACTCGGTGCCTATACAATGGATTTTCTACCAGATGGTCTCTACTGGGATCCTGACACTGAGACAGCTGAGATCTTAAAGGATTTGGAACCAAGCAATGATCTGTGTGAGTAAATTTTGGGACTTTACGATTACCTTTGTACAGCACTACCAAATTTAGTGCAGCTCACTAAGAGTAACTTAGTTGAAATTAAAAAGAATCACACAATAATTATACTGAAAGATCAAGTTAGAATCAGGAAACAGCTTCTCAAACAAAAGACTAGCATCACCTTCACTAGCAGTGGACAGAGGCGTCCACTAAGTCTGTTGATAGAGGAAGTCAAAAAACTAATTAGAAATTCACCTGTTTCTGGACACCAATCCTCGACTGCTGACTGCGATCCATGTACACTTGTTGGTAAAACCATCATGCATAAATCTTTAGTTGATGAAGAGGAACAATGGTTCAGTGGTTTTGTATTGGACTATGATGGTGAAACACATCATATCAAGTACGAAGACAGTACTGAAATCTTTAAATTTAATCTCATGAAAGATCTTTTGCAAGGTGACTCTAGCCAACTGACTATGTAACTATATTTCTTTCTTCTTGTCTCTCCCTCCCTTTCTTTTTATTTTTACAAGCACTTGACATGCACATGTACATGTACCCTTCTCCCTTCCTCCCTTTAGTGTTTAGTTTCAAATAAACAAGGTGACCTTGATTTCCACTGTACTGATTCTTCTATAGATACAAGAACACAGCCACGATGTTGATAGGTGAAGCCGTTTAGAGACAATGCTTTTTGAAGCATGTTTTTGTACATATGGACCAAAATTATCTTCCACTTGGTGTGGAAGATAATCTAAGTTGTCAACACCAACAAAACATAACTCATGAATATTCTCTTCAAAAGTATTTGTACAAACAGTTCTATGCAAATCCCATAATTTAGCAGTGTTATCAGTTCCTACTGTGAGTAACTCAGACTCAGACACAAAAGGGCATTACTGACTGTCTTCAAATGTGCCTTTGCTTCAATAAATGGACTATTTGTATGTCAAATGTCATAGATATAAAACTGGCCTTTTGTTGTTCCAAAGGCAAGTAAATGAGGAGAAAAAGGGCTGATGTGAGCACCACAGGTACCAGCAGAAAGATTAAGACAAAAATGACTGTGACGGTTTGTAAGATCATACAAATGTACTGTTCCATCAGCTGAGCTGGAGACAAATGATTGCTTTTCGTGCCAAGTCAGTCCAGTAACTCTTGAACCATGCTCAAGATAGCTATGGAATATCTGAAGAAATCTGCTTGTTCTTGTAATCAAAGATTATAGAACAACAGGGATTGGAAACGTTACAGAAATTGCCGTTGTGATGTCATATCCGTTTGTTGTTATCCGGTATCCGCCGCCCAACTCACATGAACAAACTGCTTACTTATAATGAAGTTAAACCAACAAGTCGTGGATTACATTTGGTAAGTTATGATTGTATGAAAAGCTTCACAGTTCTTTGTAATGCTGTCTTACATAGTACCATATTCTTTTGTATCATTGTATCAAGTGTGTGGGCTGTTTATACTATACAACTGTCCTAATATATAGGTTTTGTAGTTTTTTCGGGACAAAAAGTTACATTTATTTGTCAGTTATAATTGTTTTTGATTTAAGTAGGCAACTAGATTTGTTGTACACCATGTATATTTATAAACATTTGTAAATATTGGTCTCAGGCTGCTATATATGTTTCGTAGTTTTTTTCTGTGTACATGAATGTTATTGACAGCAACTAATATATTATGTGTATAGCCATTGAATTGTTAGGTGTAACTGACCACACAATTATTTAAATTGTATAGAGATGGCAAGGAGAAAGAAGACAAACATTGGTAGGAGGCATAAGTATTATGAAAAGCGAATTCAAGATTGTAGAAAAAATACACCAGGCAGACCTAGGAAGCGAGCTATTCCATCAAATGAAGAACCTCTAGATATACTCATTCTGAATGAAAAAATCAAGCTACCATCCAGTGAGTGGTCAAAATGTTCTTCAGATGGAGAAGTTAAACTATGTAAGATTCAGGACATTGACGGTGTATTGAAAGTCGTTCGTTCTCTCTCAATTAAGAATGATGGTTCTTGGACCCTGTGCATACATGATACAAAAATCATTAATCCTGCGACATTACCTATTTTTGCAAACTTTCCTTTGACACTAAATGAGGAACTAGCACAGGATTTACTGAATGTAATAAGTGAAGCTAAAATTTGCCCAGCACATCCTGATGAACACTTCATTCAATTCATTGAGTCTTGTAAGGAGAAGCAACTGTATTCATTATCAAAAACTGTACTTGCTTACTTAGACTCTTTTGCTCCTGTGTATCATAAAGATAAATTGTACTATAAAACCGTGAGGTCTAAAGGTTGTCAAATGTTAGTGTCATCAGGGAAGTGTTTGTCATGTGCTAAAGTGAGACCATCCATCCGACTTCAGTATCAACGCTGGAAGACAAGGCAAGGCAAGGTACAACACCCAGTCGATATACCAACTCCAGCAGCCATGCAAACCTAAGGTACATAAACACTCCTCTTGCTAGACAACGTATGAAAAATGTAAGGAAACAATTAATATCCGTTCAGAAAAAAAATAGTAGATTGGAGTCTAAGATTGCTTCTTACATCGAAACAAATGGAGAGGAAGTAGGCTGTGATATGCATTCAGATCTTAAGACAGTGATGGAAGAGATGGCTGCTGATGTTGAAGCAAATTATTCAAAAGATAGCTTTGAAAGATTATTTTGGGCACAACAGTTGAAAGCTGCTGCACAGAAAAATTGCAAGCAAATGAGGTGGCACCCTACAGTGATACGGTGGAGTTTGTATCTGAAGTCCAAGTCAACCACTGGATACAATGCCTTGAGGAAAGTTATTAAGTTGCCTTCTGATAGAACACTCCGTGATTACACACATGTTTATGACACAAGACTGGGGTTTCAAGTCGATGTTGACAAACAAGTTTGTAATGAGTTTAAAGTGGATGAGGTCGCAGAGTGGCAAAAGTATGTGGGACTAGTGTTCGATGAAATTAAAGTGAAAGAAGGGATTGTGTATAATAAGAACAGTGGAGAAATTATTGGGTATGTCAATTTGAGTGAGGTGACAAATCAGCTGTTGAATTCGAGAGGAAATGTGCTAGTGAACTAAGTGATGATCACTATTCTCCGCCCATCGCTAAGTACATCAGCTGCTTCATGGTTCGTGGTATTTTTCAACATGTAAATTTCCCATATGCTCAGTTTGCAACAACTGGCACATTTTCAGATGAGATCTTTCCTCTAGTGTGGGAAGCTATCAAGCATTTAGAATTAATTGGATTGAAGGTGTTGTTTCTCACATCAGATGGTGCTTCAAATCGTAAATTTCATAATCTGCATCAAAATAAAAGGGGGGAGTTGGTATACAAAACTCCTAACATTTTCAGTAATGATGGTCGTTTCATCTACTTTTTTGTTGATGCACCTCATTTACTTAAAACAGTGAGAAATTGCTTTGCAAGTTCATTGGTCATGGACACACAAGAGCATTATGGGTTAGTTTAACACTTGTTATTAAATTTATCTGTTCAGGTAAGAGGAAAATATATCAGCTGGGAGCATTTGCAACGTGTTTATAATGAAAGAAACTCAAGTGGTCTCTCTTTAGTTCCAAAGCTCAAGTATGAGCATTTACACCTTACATCATACTCACGTATGCAAGTTGGACTAGCAGCTCAGGTCAGTATTGTAGTCTTCATGTACAGTATTGTATATTTTCATAATGTATCATAATCTTGCCTATACAGGTGCTTAGTACATCAGTTGCAAATGCTTTATCCTTGATGAAGAGTGATGATACATCAAGTTCATCAGAATGACCATGCCCCTGAATGACGCAACTTCCTTAACAACATATACAACGCATACTCGCGCAAGTAACACACCCCTAGAGATGGCCATTATCGATTATTAGTGCATGTATAGTTAACTAATATTATGATTATGTTAGGCATCATTGTTTGATTAAAGTTATTTGTCAATTTTTCAGAGTAATAATAAATATAGCCATTACTATTATCATTAGATGCTACTTAGTCAAGTATTTAATCTTGATCCCCGGCAAGAATGTGTTTTAACTGAATTTCTTATTTCAAATAAAGGTGTAGAATTGGGTAAAACTTATACTTATACGTCTCTTCCTCAGGAACACACACCCCTCCACCCAAAAGAACTAAAAGAACTGGGTGTGATGGTTTAGAGGAACATGCTGACCCTGGGTGTAGTTTTATTTTAAACTCCGCTGTTACTAAACTATTGCCCTCATTGCAACAGGGTAAGGAAAAGAAAGACACTTCAGTATTACTATAGTGACACTTAAAATGTACATGTAGGGCTAAGTGGTATTTACTATTTATACCAAAACACACAATGATTTACCTGCCTTGAGTACGTTTAACTTACTTTGCTGAAAATGGAAAGACAAGTTGGTGAGAGAGACATACAGATTAGTGTTGCACCTATACAGCAATTTGCCTATATGCCTATATGCCTATATTTCATAATTCAAATTGCCTATATGCATGCAGATCTGATCTGATATTGTTTGTGTGTGAAATACAATTTAGTTGTATTTATCTAGTTTACAACTATTCACACATGGTATAATGTTAATTATTCTATTGTTCGTGTGCCCTACATTCAGCCCACAGTACAATGTACATGTACTAGTGGGGTTTGACAATAATGTATCTACAAAGCCTGAAAAATATTGTGTAAGCTGTATAGGCAATGCAGTTGCCTATACCTATAGTCTGCCTATGTATTCAATATAGGTGCCTATTCAGATCTCTATTCTAGTATGGGTGCAACCCTAATAGAAAAAACGTTATGCTTTATCAGCAGAAAGCAAGTACTTGAAAGTGTAGTATAGTATATGCTTAAAGAAATGCCTCACCTGAATAAGCGCCTGCCTTGTTTAGACGCTGGGGGTGAAAGCTAAAGAAAATAAATTAGTCTAGTATTTGTTATCGAGAGTACAGAAAGAGAGCTACAGTGTGAGTGAAAGCTAGTTATTCTAAGAAGGTAAGTCAAGATAAGCAGTCACTTTTTAGAAAGTTGGGCGTCGGCCATCATCTCCTCCATGGAAGTACATGTAACACGGTGGTTTAAACATGGTAAGTAGTTAGTAATAAGATTAATAATGACGTATGGAAATTTTCAAATAGGTTAAGAGAACAAACGCCAATCTTGTTTTAACACCAGGCCCAAAGGTCCAGTGCAGTAATAAACGCCTAGGAGTTTCTTTAAGCAAATATCGTATACAGTTCCGAAGGTGATGCCCACATTTGTAATTACCAGTAGAAATTCTACCTTTTAAACTGCACAGACCTTTAACTCACTCAGTTAGCTACTAAGAAGGTCACAATTAAGTGCAAGGTTATCAGCATGCCCACTTCACTGACTCCTTATTTTCATATAGGTACAACACCTGCTCAATAACGAAGCAATTTATATGATTGGTTGGACAACATCACAGGGACGTAGGAGGGCAGGAGTGTTTTGTGTACAACACAGAGAACGTCAGACAAAAAGGACTCTTTCATCATTTAAAAACGAATATTCATGGTCTTTTTGTATCAGAAATTGCCAGCCTGGGCATCAGAATGTTATACAAACAATATCTCTGCTGGGGCATACTATTCAGTTAAGCCTGGGGGAATGGGATGCCTAACAATGGTAAATACAAAAATAGGGCTATTCCTTAGTTAAAGGTGAGCTTATTATTAATTAATGTGCTATTGTATATGTAGTCATGTATATTTTTTTATACAAGTCAGGGTTTCATTTTTGTTCATTTGCTCCTTCCTTGCCAGAGCCTTGACCTCTCGACTTGCAAATTTTTATATTCTTTTCCTGAATCAAATTCACATAGCATTAAATCTGCAACATAGTCACCCACAAATGGGAAAATGTTGCTTCCACAGTAACAATGACATCATCCAAACTACTCCCTGTATGCTGTAATCACATTTACAGTATTTGTAAATGCAATACCGCTGCCGCTGCCGCTGCCGCTGCCATACAGTACAGTACAGTAACAGTAATTGGTGTACTTGTCAATTGAACCCCACAGTAGAACTCAGGTAATTACTGTTAATGTATAATGATATTTTATTGACTTGTACGAAATTTATTAAATTGTGATTTGAAGCAAACATGGGGCTCAGCACTGAGCATAATTTAAACACCTTTCTAGCTATATGTATGCAAAAAAAGTCTCTCCACAGGAGGTGGTATTCCCAAATTTTGCATTTCTGAAAACAATCACTTAATTGTGCACATTTAATACTTAAGCAATATACACAAGCAGTTTACCCTTACAGATGCTCAAGAGTAACTTCACTGTAAAAAATATGCTTAAAGCACTTTTAAGTTCTGGATAATGAGTTGGTGTTTTGATTTAAGACTCTCCAAAGTTCTCAGATCACAAGAACTGCGTTGAATTTTTAATTGTTCTGATGTAATGTTACACCATATGCAGCAGTGACGACCTATAGTTGTGTTGTATTTTGTGTTTATGTGTAATATTTGTTGTCTGGACATGTGACCTACAAGAGGCTCCAGAAAACCCATACATATGGCAACGAAATTCATAGTCACCAGACATGAAAATTTGAAGGTTATAATCCCTGAAAAAAAACTGAGTTATGCAAATTTACTCTATTTGGTTCTTCTTACTTCTACTTAGATAATTGAAGATCTGATATCTCATCATGGTACCTATCCAGTGCAATGTGCAGATTGATTGGTGTATCTGGCTGGTGCTTTGAAGACAGCAAATACACAGACAACTGTTTCTGACAGAATTTGGATTAAGAACATTTACTACCTGTACGTAAGTTTTAAATGAGGAACCACCCTTGTCTCCAGCAATTTTAACCCAGATCTCATTGGATGGAATAATACCATCATGCCAGGTGAGCTGTCCTAATCTATTATAGTGTGTGATGTTGTATAAATCATTTTATGTACAGGTACATGTACCTTTGTTTCTCATCTAGGAGTAAAATATCATAGTCTTCAGACTTGTTACAAACGCCAGTGGTGCTGGTCTCAACTCTTGACCACCATTTTTCGTATTAAAGCTAAATGGTACACTTTCACCACTGGTTTCGATTTGACATAGTTGAGTCTTCACATTAAGGCTCATTGACGTTTTTCACTAGTGAGATTAGCTCCCATGACTTGAACCATCTGAAAGTTTATTTAAATTACAGAATTCATGGAAACATATGCTATATCTACCTCAATTTTTTCCAGGGTATGCACAAGTCGGCTAAGCCTTGTTCGGGTGGTATACTGACCTGAAAGTTGGCTTCCTTCATTATTCTTCCCTTTCAACAGACGTCAAACTCTTCAATTCATACTTCAGCTGTATAGAACTCTCTCCCTTACTCAATGTATCCCTTATTTGAACATTTCATTACTCTTTCTCCTCCTTATTGGATGCAGAAGATGGTACACTAGGAGATGTCACCTTAATTAAACTATTTAAAGATAGATGTACATGTAGGTTTATGAAATTTTTAATTAAGTGTATAAACAACACACTCTTCCCCCTGTATGAAGTCTTGAGTCACAGTGAAGATCGAGTGAGGACATTACTAACAGCCTGTTTTTCAAGAGTTGTTGGTTCTGCTTCTGGGGGCTGATTGATAATATCTTCAGCTGTTAGTGTTATTATGTTGGTGACATTCTGCATCTACTTCTAACAAGCTGATTGGTCTCATACATTTCGGACATTTCACAAATATCTCTCTCAAGAGGTTATCAACAACCGGTGAAATCTGCGAGAAGGATTCACAAGTGGTTGCGTGATTTTGGTCACAGCCTGGACATTTGATGAAATCTGGTTTTTTACCTACTAAATTTAAACAACAGTCTCTACAAATTACCTTCTTACATGGAAGGACTTCATTAGGGTGCGTTACAATATTTTTACATGCTCCACAATTGTTGATAATGACATGTATAAAATGGCATGGAAGGATATTTGTGAATTCGGAATGGTTCCAGCTATCGTTTTGATGTGTTGCTCAAGTATTGTTGAATGACCTCCAGCTGTTGTTTTTTTTTTTGGTATTTCTCCTTGTACTTTCACCATACAAACTTGACAATCGATGTCGTCATGAGGTAACCATTTTATTGGTACTTTTTTAGTATTAACAACAGATCCGTTTTGCTGTTAAATAACAGCTATTGCAGAGACATTTGGGATGTACTTCTGCATCGATGTTGAATATTTCTGCAACTTCTCTATACATAAATAAGAATATCGTATTTACCCTTCCCAAACCTTTTACCACAAACCCTACAGTGAGCATCAAGAAATTGCTGATGTATTGAAGACATTCTACAGTGAAAATTTAGCAAAATTATAAGTTATATCATTCAAAAATAATTACAGTAAGTAATTCTTACTCGTTGTTTTATATCTCTGTAAAAAACTTAGTGTTGTGGTTATGGTACAATGAACTGGACCTCCTTCAACCTCTTTGAAATATTGCGCAGTAGTTTTGAAAGCCGCTCATGCATGCGTAGTGCATGTGTATGTTGTGTCCATGAGTCAGAGTTTTATAGGAATAGTTGTGGTTTTACCATGAATATGTTTATGAGTGTTTATATCCGGTGGTGAAAAGGTGCCAATATCCAGCCCGTATTGCAGCAATACCATAAATAATATTTATATTTTAATTATTGACTTTTTGCACTGTAAAAACACCCATGTGGCTGCCATTTTTCGTATTGTAGTTGCTATGTCAACGCAATGACGTTACCATAACCAAGGTGATTCCGTGAACTCCCGTTTCACAATTTGACTCAAGATGAAGGAATTGACTTCCTTGCTTTTGCTCCTCACAACTCACTACCCATGTTGTCAACATAGTCAAGAAGGGTTTTGTTAGAGAGGTAAGCAGTTATAGTTTTATATTTTGTGAAAAAAACTGACTTCCACGCTCACGCCGTTTTTGCAACTATTCGTGCATATTTTAGAAAATTATATTTTTCATCAAGTCACCTTTTCTCATGCGCAGTCACATATGTTACTTATGCAAGTATGCGTTGTATATGTAGTTAAGGAAGTTACGTCATTCCCGGGGGCGGAACCAATAAAGAAGCGTGCTGGGAACTCTCTATCTTCTGTGAAATCCTGTAGCAATGGAAACTTGTGTGTCCAGCTGTTTACCTTTGTTCATACACCTGGTAGCTTACTACTACTAGTATGTCTACTGCTAGTATGGAGAATAAGAAAGCAAAGCGTGCTGATGAGACCCAAATAGGTCGAAACAATCTGATCAGTAGATATTCAGAATGTCCACAGTTTCCTTTTTTAAAGAAACAAAACATACAAAGAATCATGTGGTAGATATATAACAAAATCAATATTGCATGTGGTGGACATATATGTTTCATGTCCAGTTTGCTTTTTAAAGAAAAAGAACATACAAAGAAAGAAAAGAAACCTACGAAGAGTCATATATAATATATTCAATTAACAAATCAGTATTGTCTATTATGACCATGTAAATACAAACCGTCATGTGGTGGACATTAATGTTTCCTTATTAAAGAAAAGGAAACCTACAGAGTCATATAATTATAATATAATAATAATTATAATTAACAAAGCAATATTGTCTATGATGACCATGATGACCAAAATTCACAATTACAAACCATAATTAAAACTCTTCTTTAGATCTTTTTGGCTGACTATCTTCAGAGGTTTCTTCTGATTATAATTCATATACAGTGAAACCTCTATAATGCGGACACCATTGGGACCAGCTCAAAATGTCCTTATTATAGAGGTGTCCTCATTTCAGAGGTTTATTATTATCTTTACCTATATTGTCAAAAACATTACTTTTAGTGTTATATTTTCTTCTTGATTGTTATCAAACTGTGACATAAATTCACTTGCATCAGCAAAGTCTTGACATAGCTACAGGTACATTATTGTTGCCTGTGGCAAACTCTTCTGCAGAGCAGTATTTATATTATCTGTGTTTCCAAAATGTTCCAAACGTTTATGTCGATAGACTAAAAGCACTGATTGTTAGACTTCAAGATTGGATACAGTGAAGATAGTGTAATTAATAATAATATAAATATTATTGATAATAATTTTGAAAAAATTAATTATACTGTCTGCATATACTACAGTGGTTTTCGTATATTATAATATCAATGGGGGCGTGATATGTGTCCGGTATACGGAATAGCGAGGTGTCCGTATTTCAGAGGGTTGCAATCTATGGGCGTCTATGGAAGTGTGTTTGGGACTGCAAGAAAGTGTCCGCTAACGGAGGGGAGGTTTCACTGTACTGCTTTCTGCATAGTGAACAAATGGGCTACTATTTTGCAGAATTCCTGCAAACCTTTTGAATCATTTAGTTGGTAGATTGAAGTGTTGAGGAGCTCAAAAGTAATTGGCCCAGTTACATCTTCTTTATGATCATATCCATTGCTTGATGAAACAAGGTAGAGATTGCATGCTAATTTCTTTGTCATAGTTATCCCCAAAAGCATATTCGGCGATTCATTTGCCAAAATTCCTACCGCTGCCACCATCATCTGAGATACTGGTGATTACTGGACTTCTCCAACTGCTAATGTTTTTGATTTTGATGAAATCTTGGACTATATTGTCTGCTTTTGAGTTAAACATGTATTCCTTGCCGTTAGGTAAAACACAGAACCCATTCCCACTTAACAACTTCATATTAATTTACTAAAATTAAGAAATAGTTTTAAATGAATTTTACTATACATAAACAAATTATTTTAAATTATTTACTATACATAAACAAATTATTTTAAATTATTTACTATACATAAACAAATTATTTTAAGTTATTTACTTAAATTCTTTTCCTTGTCTTCTATAGATCTTCCACTACTCTCTCCTCCTTTGCTCTCTCTCTCCTTTCTTTCTCTTGCCTATCTTGGTTAGTCCATTTGTGGAACACTGCTTTTTTTATACTGCAATGTTCGCAGATCCACACGTGCCTACAGCAACTATAGCAGGTGCAGTTTTTACACCTTTGATGTTGTGTATATTTCCCCCTTTTAGGGTCTGACTGTTCATGATCAGTACTAGTACTGCTGGTCATCTACGTTGAAGTTACTGATGAATGTAGTAAGTATGGGTTATACACTGCGTGAGGTTGAGGTTGTTACGTGAGGGGCAATATGTTCTACTACGAGTGATTTATTCACATGACATACAGCAATTTAACGTCAATTCAAGCCAGATACAGATGTATGGAAAGTATGAAACAGTTCTAAAATATTTTAAGGCTTGTTTGAAGTCGCTAAACGTTATGCGCATATATATATATGCACGCCGCGTTTAATTAAAGGAAAGCTGAGCATATATATATGCGCATCGCGCTCAAAGGGTTAAGTCATTGTACTTCATCATGTAGTCTATAGTTGTTGACAGTTTTATATCTCCATTAAGCTGATAACTCATTTTTAATGTCCTTTGTTACTGAGCGTAGAAATTAATTTGTTGAATATTCAACTAATTATATATATACTGGTATTGAAAAGAACTGTCACATATGTATATGTATATGTATGAAACCTAAAACATCGTAGCACACTAACTATCAGTAGGAAAAGTGCAAGACGTTGAAAATTTTAGTAGCAAATTCAAAAATTCAAAAGGCATATAAAACGCATATTAAAAAGCATATAAAAAAACAAAAAGCATTTAAAAAAAAATTTTAAAACATAATGAGGCGAGCAGTTATATACACGTGTATATGTATAAATATACCCATACATACACATATACACACCTACAAAATCTATATCATCAAAACATACCCATACACACATACATAAATATACACATCAGAACAAGGGTAAATAATAGACACACATTCAATTTAGTAATTATCATCTGGATGCCTGGCCTTGAGAACCAGGTATGGTGGATTAAAGGATCCTTTAATGGCTAGCCAACTCTCTCCACTCATCCAGACACATAATAAGATACACCTTTACAAAAATGTCATATAGTTTACATAATATATACAAACATAAGTACCTTATAAATAAAGAGGTGCTTAAAACTAATACAGATTATTACTTCAAACGTCTATACCAGCTGCCCCAAAACCATTGATGATAATGTGTGGATGTGATATATAATGTAGTTGTACAGTTCTATTGTCCATTGATCTGTTAAAGGCTTCATAATGCTCAAACGCATGTTCCCTTGTTCCAGCTGTTTACAAACGATGTCCCCATACCAGTTCTGAAATTTGGACTTCATGAAGTCTTTTGCAGCCTTGTTAACCCTTTCCCGACCACGGGCGTTTTCGTTATTAACCCAAATTTAATTAAGAAATTTGTGTGGGCGGAGAGCTTAATATCTATATAACATTTTCAGCACTATAACTCTCATATTTTATAAGACTCAACATTCTGATTTACTTTGTGGAAAGAAGAGTCTTTAACAAACTCATTGATGTAAAATTTATACTTCGCTATCAGTAGGAGAGAGAAAGGCGAACGTTTGTATGTATAGTAATCGACGGGCAACGCCCACCTTTTGTATAGTCTGTATAACGCCTGAATTTTAAGCAACCATGACTTTTAACTCATTTAGTTATACAGAAGACCTTCTAAGAAAGCCATTGATACCAAAAACATGCTTCGTTAGCTGCAGGAAAGTAGCAAGACGAGTGTTTGAATCTGTAATAGTCAACGGCGACGCCCATACTTAGCGTCTTTATCACTTTTTTTTAGCCTGGAATTTGATGTTTTCCCTAATTTCAACTAACTAAATGTCTTTTTCGTAGTGTGGGCTTGTTAGTTTCTTCTATACTTAAAGATTTTATCATATATTTGCCTTTTGGTAACAATGACGCATTAAATCGTCATTGGTAAGGAAACGCAAATTAGATAATGACGGTCGGGAAAGGGTTAATGCTCACATCCAGTGGCTGGAGTCTATCGGTACAATTACTTGGAACAATGACATAGAGGATGTTATTCTCCTCAAGCAACTTGAAAATACTGTCTGTACATTGCCCCTTAAAGACATCCAATATAGCAAGAGCACAGTGGTTGCTATTGAGCCCAAGTTGTTCCCTTTTTTTTAGTAATATAAGGGACAATCAACCATTGTATCTTCATTAGACCAATGATTTGCAGTACAAGTAATGTGCCAATCAGTTGTAGGGAAAGCAACATTCTTTGGTTTTGGAGTAGACTCTTTGTACTGGGAGGAAGTTGCCGGACAGCAAGCATGCAAACACTGCCATAACCTGATGCTTATCAGCTATTTCAACACGTTTCCTTATTAAGCTTAACTGGTCCACCGTACTTCTTCAAGGGATGCTTTATTGTGCTTCATTAATATTACTCAGCCAATGCCAACAATAACACTGGTTCCAATTGGTGTTCCTCGTTCATGTGATTAACTGTTGTAAATATCCATCCAACCTTTCACCTAAAAGAGGAGGTCTGCCACGTTTTTTGGCAGGCAACGTCGCTACAACCACTGTTTCTCCAAGTGCAACAGAAGTACGTTTATCCTTTAGTTCCTTCTCGTACAACTTCTTCCAATCTCGTACAATTATTGTATTCGCCCCTCACTTCACAATTCACTTGGGCAATCATCTGTGAAGGCACAATAATTGCTGACAAATGTCCATTGGGATCCAAAACATCATCAACAGGATGAAGGTATCTGAGCAAAGCCATTATCACACACGTTTCACACTCACGTACATGTGTAAACAAAGTGGGTGTGGCATAGAATTAAAATTTCAAGGGTATTTCATTTTGTGGGAATCAAAGCATCAGCGAAAACTGTGAAATTTAATCCCCCTCGAAAATTTATACCCATACAGTATAGTTATACATGTAGAAGCTTGTTAAAACCATATCAAAGGAACAAGCAAGAGATACACACAAAGTGAATGTCTCCATCACTCATACGAGAAAGATAATTTCCACATTTAGAACACGTGTAAGTAATTACAAGCATTATATGTCAAGGTGTTGGGGCTATCACCATGTCAAAATGCATCAAAATTATCTACGAGTCACTGTGATAATCTTTTAATACTGGTTTGTAATCTATATACAAATCAGACCGCTTATTTATTGTTCTTACAATTAAAATTTTCACGTAGAGAAAGTTTATTTGAGAAGAAGTATCAAACATATCTATGATGCATTTCGAAAATGGTTGATCATTCAGTTTCCTCCGAATGGAACACCACAGTGGGAAGAATTACGTAAAGAAGATGTGGAAGTACCAGTTCCAGTATTAGTCTAGAGCCCACCAACAGTGTTATTGATCACAATGCAGATGATATGGACTCGGAAACTTATAGTGCAATTTTTTCACCTGCATCTTCCCTAACTATCACATAAACTAACAACTATATATACAAATGCACTTAGCTCTTGCTGTACATATAGATAACACTGTTGTGCTTGTATACATTCATTTATCAATTGAATATGCTATAGTTACATATTGTACTTCATGTTTGCATTACCATAGTCATTATTCTGATTTAAATTTATTGGCTGACTTAAAATAAACTTTTTGTTCACTTTCATTTTTATGTCAATAATTATAATCACATTAACACTTCAAAACTGGAAAGTTGTTCTCTTTCACATCATTGACACTTAAAACTGGAAACTTGTTCTCTTACATAGCTGTCAGTTTTCATGAAGCATGTATTTGAAATCATCTTCTTACAGATGACAGTGAGTATATAGATGCATTAACTAAAGCTTCTGGATTTCAGATGCCTAGACAATTAAGAAACATGTTGGCTACTATTTGTGCACGTTGCCATCTCTCTGGGATAATTATAAAGATGCTATCATTGAACATCTAGCTAGAAATTACAATTATCATAAACATTGCTTTAAGTAAATGGTACAAATTGTGCAGCAATTGGTCTTCCTATACCTATTGGTAATGGTTTATATTCTAATGCTGAACCAAATCTAGAGCATCAAGTTGGACTTTGACAAACTCTAGCAGTACAAGGAGGTGATCCAATGCAGTCTATGTATTTTTATGCGAATGCTTGGAAATCATACAAACCTGAATATGGTATTAATGCTTTTAAAAAAGCTGGCATTGTACCATTAAATAGGAATGCAATATCTAATACCTCATTAGCTCCATCCAGTTCTTACCAAGTTACTGACTATCTACCAAATTCTTCCAACAATGTAGATCCTTTGAATTGTGAAGGGAATCCATAATTGAAATGTTAGATAATATATATATATATTATTTAATATTTATAATTGAATAAACTCACACTCTAATGTTGAACAGAATGAATCAGGTATTCCTTTACTTTTCAACCAGCTAGCGAGTTCTGGTACCGTCATATCCTCCCTGACCTCTCCAAGTTCGTCCAAACAATCATCCCTTTCTGACATGCTCTCAGACTCTTGAACACCCTTAGTCCCTTACAAGAAACAAATTCACAATGGAGACAGGCGCCAAACTAGATAGCATCATGATAATGATTAAGTCATCATCTGAGGTAATTAATGGAAGAAACTGTTGAGCAACATTTTTACAAGTGCCCCCTCTGTGTCTTTGTTGCACTCACTATTCCTTTAGTCTTGAGCCATTTGCGTCTTGTTCATTCCAGTGATCCCAACATTTCTGTTGTCTGTGGTATAGGCGGTTGTTACATGACTGCTAAAAGTTTCTCTGCTCTCTCTATCAACATATCCGCAAGAAACATAAAGATGTGTATAATACAGTCTCGTTGTAATAGTAGTTCACAAGTAGCAACTACCAGTGTTGATACCCATTCTTCATCTTTAGATACATCTCTCTCGGACTCAATAATGAATGGTAAGCTGTGTTTATCATTAATTTTATAATAATTAATTTAATAATGTTACTATAATATATATATGTACGTGTCTAGCAATGGAATTGTCCCACTTGCCCCAATGTCCCTTTCTGCACTGCCAGTGTCAAAAAGCAAACGTCCCACCTTTCCCCCATAATTAGTGCATAGATACTGAATAGGGTCTAGCAGGAACCTTGCAAACCTGCATACAATGCCAGCTTACTGTACTAAAATTAGGGTGGGCAAGAGGGAGGATAAAGTATAGAATTTGGGTGTTATGTGCCAATAGCAAATTGTAATTAAGTGACCTTTATTGTCACCGCCTGTTGGCATACATCAGCTATGATAGACTATTATATAATTGCACTACAGATTTTGATCATGCTGACTTAGATCACTTGTTAGGAGTTGATGCCAGTTGTCAAAAGAATGATAGTGCCCTGTTTTTGATGAAACTAAAAGAAACGCGTCAGCTATCACAGACAGCAATCAATGATGTTGTGGAAGGCTCTAGGGCTGTATTCTCTCATACAGTTAGAAGGAGAAGGCTCCATAGTGATGTTCGTGCTAAGCTAGCAACAATTGGAATAGATGAAGCTGCATTGGACGATGTTTTTTCTGACTTAGTTGACCCGTTCGATGGACTAGAAACAAGGCACAAGCAGGAAAAATGTTTTAAGCAGGATTTTGGATTAGTAGTAAGTGCAGTCACTGTATACATGTAATTTAAATGTTGTGTTGGGTGGATATAATCAGACAACTTTATAATAGGTATTATTGTCTGTGTGCACCTATGTAGGAACCACAGGAGATATTTGTTGGTGACCCATACTATCCTTCAAGGTTCAATGGAAGTAAAAGATCTCTGGTCAAAAAGTGTGACTTCTTTCAATATGTTTCAATTCTTGATACTTTAAAGAGATTATTGAAGGATAAATCTACATTAGAGCATATTGACAATCCACACCAAACATCAGATGACTTTCTGGGGGATTTTTGTGATGGAGAAGTATTAAAAAACCACCCAGTCTTCTCTACTGACCCACATGCTCTTCAGATAATAATACAGTGATGAACTAAAATTGTGCAACCCGTTGGGTACTCATACCAAAAAACATAAGTTAGTAATTATACTATTTACGCTTGGTAACATTCCTCCAAAATATCGGTCTACTTTGAGAGCTATGAATTTAGTTGCATGTGCTGTCTATCCTGTTGTTGAGAGGCATGGCCTAGATGCGATTCTTGAGCCATTTGTAAATGATTTAAATATTTTAACAGCTCATTGAATTTCTGTTAATATTGATGGCACTCATTGAACATTTAAAGGAGGCTTGCTATGCTTTCTGGCAGACAATGCTGCAAGTAATGCATTAGGTGGATTTAAACAGTCATTTTCCTTTTCCTTCCAATTTTGTGGCTACAATGAACTCATACTGTGAACATTTCTTGCCTCATCATTACATTAAAAGAACTGATTCTGATCATGAAGATCATTGTACTGAGATTCAAGGCCCATTGCAAGAACACTACTCTAAGACTTACGGAGTCAACCGCCGCAGTAAGTTGGTGAATGTAACTAATTTTTCCCTGTGTAATGGTGGTTTACCACACCATTTTATGCATGACATTCTGGAGGGTGTGGCTCAACTTGAAATTAAGCTGCTTGTGAGGCATTGTGTTGACATGAAGTACTTCGCCCTTGATGAATAAAATCATCGCATTGTCTTTTTTGATTATGGAAGCAGTGAACTGGATAAACCCAATATTATCACTAGAGTTATCCTTCGATCTGATGACAAAAAGTTTCATTTGTCTTCATCACAAACGTTACTTCTTTGTCGAATTCTTCCTTTAATAATTGGGGATCGTGTTCCAGAAGATGGCTCTACCTGGAAGTGTTTCATTTTGCTAAGGAAGATAATCGATATTGTTGCCAGCCCCATCATCTTCAAAGGACAGTGTGCAGTACTTAGAGTTCTTATTGAAGAGCACCATTCACTTTTCCGGGATATATAATATACACTGATTCTTTCATAACACCTAAGTTTCATTTTATGATTCATCATTATCCAGACCAGATCATTGCATTGGGCCCAATGGTACAAACATGGACAATGCGACATGAAGCAAAACTTAATCTTTTCAAGAGAGCTTCACGTCTTGGTAACTTCAAAAACATAGCACTGACCTTAGCTCAACGTCATCAACGATGGATGTGTTATTATCAGTCTGCTTCTGGTGAACTGTTTCAGTCATGCTATGAATGTGGGCCAGGTGGTCCAACACATACTCTTGCTGATAAGCCTCAGTCTTTAGTGCTGTAATGTTTTACCCAACATAAGTGGTGATGCCAATATCTTTCATGTAAAGTGGGTGAAGAAAGACGGAATTCGTTATTACAGCAACAATTGCTATGTTATTACTGGTTTAAATGGAACTGATCCTATATTTAGCCGTATCATTGATTTTTTTGTCGTTAGTGGTGATTTGTTATTGCTACATCTTCAATCTTATTAGTCGATATTATGATGAACACTTTCAAGCATATGTTGTCTGTGAATCACCAATTAATTTTTTCTCTAAATGCTATAATTATGGTACATTAATAATAATTATTATAATTAAGTATATACTTATATATAATATATTTATTAATACTGACCTTCATTAAATTTGTTGTGTTGCCTGCTGTTGGAACCTTGGCACCACAAATGTCATATAGGGCTAGTTTATTAGTACATGGTTGGAAGTGAATCCAAACAACACTTCTTCTTCGATTCACTGATGGAAAAAAAATGACAGGAGTTGAGGTACTGCTAGTGCTGGTTGGGGTGGTGCTGGTTGAGGTATTGATAGTCACACCAGAAGCCATAGTATGAAACCGCACAAAAATAACTCAAGAGCTCCACCAAAGAAGAATTGCAATAACAAATCATTCAATGCGCGCTTTTTTTTTACCACCTGTTTCTTTTTGGACCAATGATATTATTTCATTTTAATGCTGCTGCTACTGCCACAGACTCGCACAGAGCACCTGCATCATTATATTAGCTGCTTGCATTCTGCATTAGTGATGGGCGATACTAATCGAAAAGTATCGAAGTAATCGATATTTTGTCGATACTTTACGGTATCGATTACTAATCGATTACGATGAAAGGTATCGGATGTTTAAAAAATGATTACCTGCGCATGCGCAGTTTGTAATTCACACGTGTGCAGAGAATTATGAGAATACGCTCGCACTAGCCTCGCAGTCATACGCACGTCGCACGATAGAGATCGAAGTCTACTGGAGCAGCAAGCGTTTGATCAAGTATTACTATTGTATTGCAGAGAAGAAGAAGAAACAATGCAATCAGTTTCTCCAGAAGAAAATTACGAACAATCGCTTCAGCCTGGCCCATCGAATGTGGATGACATACAGCCTAGTGCTAGTAAGAGAGCTAGCAAAAAGTATACTAGTCCAATATGGAACTATTTTGAAAAGGTCCAGGATCAACCAAATTTTGCTAGTTGTTTAATATGTGGGTTAAAATACCAACATTCAAGCAACACATCTAATCTAGCAAAAGTTAGTAAGGAATATGACAGCTTCATTCATTATGCAGCAATATTTTATCCATTATTCATGCAGCACCTGAAAACAAAACATTTGAAGGAATGGCAAGCCTGTGAAGAGGAGAAGAAAGAAGTGGAACTGATTAAAAAAAGAAAACTTGAAAGAGATGATGCTACCATGACTCAGCCAACATTATCTGAAGTCATAAACAAAAAATCTGTGTATCCAAGTATGACATGTGTTCAGTATATTATATAGGTTTTGAAACAAAGCTTAATATTTTTAGAAACATCTACTCGAAAGAAAAAAATAGATGAAGCTCTGATTTCAATGATTGTGAAAGACTTGGTTCCTCCAAGTATGATAGAGGATAAAGGATTTCAAGATTTTGTTTCTGCCCTTGACCCCAGGTGACTGAATTATGAGAGTATGATGCTTAACATTGCAATTAAATTTGACATAAAATGTTAATTGTAATAGTGAAAGTTGAATTATTTTCATTATTATGTACATGTATAGGTATGAGCTCCCTAGCAGACGTCATGTGATGAGATCACTCCTCCCAAATCGTTACATGTCTCAAAGAGATAACCTACAACACCAATTGGCCGAAGTTGAAGCATGTTCTCTTACGACTGACTTCTGGAGTTCTTGTAATACAGAAAGCTATATCACAGTCACCTGTCATTATCTTACATCTTCTTGGGAGCTAAACTCTTGTGTCTTGGCTACATATCAAGTAAGAATGAATCACACAGCAGAGAATATATCGACTGAGTTAATGAAGATTGCAGCTGATTGGAACATTACTGATAAAGTATGTTGTATTGTTACAGACAATGCTTCAAACATGCTGGCTGCTGCTAGGATGACTGGATGGAGGCATGTCCCTTGTTTTGCTCATTCACTTAATTTGATAGTGCAGGAGGCAATTGAGAATGATGAAGAACTGTCTGAACTTCGTCAAAAGTGCAGAAATATAGTTACCTACTTTAAACAAAGTATAAAGGCAAGGGACAAACTGAGTGAGGTACAAAAGCAGATGGGTGGAGATGAAAAAAAGTTGATAAGAGATGTTGTTACAAGGTGGAACTCTTCTTACTATATGTTTCAAAGCTTGATCGAGGAGTATCAAGCTGTGAATGCCACACTTTGCTTCCTTGATCATAGTCAACTGTGCCTGTCATCAAGTGAGATTGATGCCTTAAAGGATGCATGTAAGATGTTGCAGCACTTCGAACGTGCTACAAGGGAGATTTCTGCCGATAAATACTTGTCTATTTCTAAAGTAATTCCTTTAGCTCGGTCACTTCAGCGTGCCACAATTCAATGTAGTTCTTCCCGTGACAGACTAAAAGATGAATTGGTTAGAAGTATGGCAAAGAGGTTCACCGGTCTTGAATCACACTACTCACTGGCAGTGAGCACTTTGCTGGATCCCAGGTTTAAAAAGATAGGTTTTGGTGATCCATCAGCTTATAACAACACAGTACAAAGGCTTACAGCAGAGGTGGCAGCAATTGTTGCTACAGGAACCCAAGGAAGCAGTTCTGAATCTAGAAGCTCAACTCCAACAACAGAAAAGTTGGTGCCTGAAACTGATGAGCTATGGTCATTCATTGATGACTCAGTGGCTGCTACTCAATCAAGGCCATCCACTTCAGATGCTAAAGTTATGATTAGGACTTACACTGAACATCCGAATTTAGCAAGAAAGGAAGATCCCTTAAAGTGGTGGGCAGAAAATGAGAAGTGTTTCCCATTTTTGGCTTCACATGCCAAAAAATTCTTTTCCATTCCTGCTACGTCTGTGCCTTCTGAGAGGCTATTTTCCAAGGCAGGCGAAATAACAGCGAGTAAAAGAAATCGAGTGAAGTCAAAAAATGTGAACATGCTTTTATTTCTAAATAAAGCCACATAATGTATATTTAAAAAAAAAAACTGATAGAAACTGTTCAAACTGATTCATTAAGTGCATTATTAATTACTCAAAAGTAGTAATCATATTAGTAATCGATACTATCGATACTTACATGAGCAGTAATCAGTATCGTATCGTACTGGAAATTTATGGTATCGCCCATCACTATTCTGCATGCAATCGATCACAATACGTTTATTAATTAATAATAAATAAGTGGTTAATTAATATTAATACTATTTAACTATTAAATAGGTGTGGTTATCGTATCGGACCGGTGTTTGTAAAGCCTTTCGTATCGATACACAAAATATCGAATGAATATCGATATATCGCCCAGCCCTAGTCAGCAGCTCTTCTTCAGCTGCATCTTTCTAAAAGGAAAGCTAATATACCCCTTTACTGTTGAAGACTGTTACTAACCTGCAATCAGCCTTAATTCTTTCACTACAGAACACATATTCCTCTCTCATCTCAGGTCAGCAAGATTTCAAATGGTTACTAATTACTAACATCTATGTATAATAATTTTGCTCACGTAGTATTACTTGTTTTGAAGTTTAGATTTATGATGATAATTATTACTTATTATATACATAATAACAATATAACAATAAAACATACATGATTATATGTATATATGTAGGCATAGATATATAGTATAACATATATGCGACGAAGGAAATTATATAAAATTTTAACAGACAAATATAATGGCGAGAACACCACATCTTTCCACGCAAGACGTGTTAAACATGTTGGAGATTGATGGCAAAGATGACTGTGGCAACGAGATTTTCTTTGAAGGTAGTGATGATGAGTTCTCAGTATTCGACGATGATGAAACACATGATCCTGTAGAGAGGTTAGATGATCTAACACATAGTTTAATTTCATGAAATTGATGCTAATTTTTTTAACATTAGTGAGACTCTACAAACCAATGCATCCTCAAGTACATCAGATCTTGAGGAACTCAGGTAATATTCATATAAAATTTATCTACAAAAAAAGGTTCAATTATGGGTGAAATAGTAAAAATACTTATCAAAACATGGGCTCTGGTTATGAATATTTAATTTATACTAAAGAAGGAGTTAAGTATGGTGGAAGAGTAAATATACTTACTAAATTTAACATGGGGTTTGGTTATGAATATTTATAATTTATACTAAAGAGGGGTTAGTTATATATGGTACTTTAAAAATAGTTTGGCTATAAATAAATATTTATTTTCAAAAAGAGACACACACACACACACACACACACACACAGTACAACAAATTTAGTTTATATACATACACAGAGATAAAAATAATGGAATAAATTTATTTGGCAGGACAAGATGCCTTTTTGGAAATGAAGTCACAAATTGTAAACAGTAGTTTGAGTTATGGGTTGAGCTGTAAAATAAATTTACTGTAATTATTCAAAAGGGTAAGTATGTATGCAAGTATGTGGTTATGGGTGGAGTTTTTATATTGTAATTTAGCACATTGCCATAATTATGCTCTAACTACACATGTATTTCATAGAAGTAACCCTGGATACAAAATATTTTTTTAAAAATGGGTTTGGTTTTGGGAGGAGCAGATACAAATTTAATCATTTACCTATAATTATATATATATAGTACTATTATTTTTCTCAGTGCTAAAGACATGATCTGGACTACTGACCTAAAACCTCTTGTAATAAAGCCTTTCACTGAACTTTCTGGTCCTTCTAACGCTCTTCCTTCTTCAATTCTGGATATCTTCTTTCTTTTCTTCAACCTGGACCTTCTAACTCTGATCGTTGATCAAACAAACTTATATGGTAGCACTTGCCTAGGTGAGACATACGAGATGTGGAATAAGGTAACATTAGATGAATTAAAAGCATATATGGGATTCATGATTTTGATGGGATTAGTGAAGTTACCAAGAATTAATGACTACTGGAGGAAGGATGGGATTTTCCTTTATCAAGCAATCGCCAATAGAATTACACGAGATCGCTTTTATGAAATACATAGGTATTTACATTTTGTTGATAACTCAACTCTGGCAGGTTATGGTGAGCCTGATTATGATAAATTAGGAAAGGTATGACCAATAATAACTGTTCTCAATGAGCGTTTCCTGGAAGTATACCAACCTGGATGCCATCAATCTATAGACGAGGCAATGGTGCCATTCAAAGGCCGCTCCTCATTAAAACAATACATGCCTAAAAAGCCCGTAAAACGAGGCTTTAAGATATGGATGAGGGCTGACGGAGAAAACAGATATGTATCTGAGTTTGAGATATACACTGGGAAGAAGGGTGATCAAGTAGAGAAGGGTTTGGGGGAAGGGGTTGTTAGACGACTCACACATAACATACTAAACAGAAACCATCAAGTATATTTTGACAATTTCTTTACTAGCATTAATCTGTTAGTTTATCTTTTGAAAAATGGCACTTATGCTAGTGGAACCCTGAGAACAAACCAAATAGGTTTTCCCTGTCAATTAAAACAATTCATTAAAAAAGGATTACCAAAAAGGGGTGACAACATAACCGTACAAAGTGGACCTGTTGCTGTCAGTATATGTGACCGAGAATGAGAAAACGTGACTTGTGCGACTAAAATTCAAAATTGAGTTTTTGCTATCAGCGGATTCTCCATGTTTCAAGCTACTTCCTGATGGTTTCGATTTTGCAATCTGATGTTCCGTTGCTGAGTTACACGCCCTCAAAGCTTTGACAGCAATTAAAATTAAAATGCTAGAAAAGCCATTTATAAAATGTTTCACGTTTTTCCGTAAACTATCCGTTTACGCTAGCATGTGGGAGAGAAACAAGGTTTTGGAGGTTTGTAAATGCCTGTTTTTTTTACTGTTAATAGCCAATATTGTCATTAATTTGGAATCGTAAACTTCACCCTTAGTTTAGAGTGTCTTGTTCTGCAATCCAAGGCCCAAATTGATGGAGGAAATCTCATAAATGGTGAGTATGATTATTGTAGATAAAATTTATTGTTTACCTTCTTGGAATGCATTTGTTGTACTTGACATAAAACTGGGATGTTATTAACTGTAACAGTTTTATCTTGTATGCGTGTAGTTATGCTAACTCAGTTGGTTTTAGTTATTTGAGTTGGATCAACTGGCACAGACGGCCCCTCATTAATTATGCACGATAACGATTAGCCACACCCACCAACGTAAATCCACATACCCACGTCCACGCCATAATTAATTAGGACGTATCAGCCACACCCACACCCACTTATATTGCAAGAATATGAGAATGCAAGTATGTAAAAGGTGAGTACTGAGTAGATGATTAATATACAACAAGTGAATAAATAAATATTGTGATGGAGTATAATATGGAGTCTCAGACAGGATAAAATGTAGCTATATCTGAACATGTTATTAAAGCACTCCCTGGCATTAAAACCACCAGTGGCATTTCTGGCATATCGTTCCATCCACATATGTTCATCTAGATATGATGGTAATTCAGTTGCATGGCATCCTTTCATGTTTTTTAACTTTCGTTTTGCCTGAGCCCAATAACTTTTCAATGTTCTGTGTGTGTGTACCTGTACCAGGGTCCACAAAATGCAAGGAGTGGTTTACAGTGGAATGACTTGCAATATTTGCTAGACTTGCTACTCTTGAATATGCCCTCCACTCGTCTGAATGTATAATAGTTCCAGGGGCAGTGTGTGCTTGAATTATTGGTAACAAGGTAGTGGCATCTCGTTGCTGTACAATTTCCCTGTAGCCTAATGCTGGAGTGTGAGAAGTGTCCACAAGTCCAAAGACCCATTCTTCTGATGCTGTGGGTCTACCCCTATGGTTCTATTAATTTCTAGTATAATTACGAAAATTTGACATTCATTTTATTATTTACCTTGGGTTTGTGACGGAAAAGAGACTCGTCAATCTGCACAACTACTCCTTGCCCACCTAGAATTACTGGAGTTTGTAAAAGCTTTGTGGTGCACACCTCTCTCAGCCATCTGTATACATCTACAGCTGTTCCAACATCCACTTCAGCTGTGGATGCTGCACTTGTAACTGGGAACTGTCTTGACCACCAGAATATTAAGATTAACCATTTTTGCAAACTCAATTTTGATTTGGAAAAGAAGCTGTTATCTCTAATAGACTTCCTGCTTTTGCATACAGTACATCGCCAACTTACTCCATCTGAAACATCATTTCTCACTCTTTGGACCATTGCAACATTACATCTTCAGTTCAAAAATATAAAATTTTAATTATTTTTAATTATAATTATAATATTTAATTATTGCATACCTAAGTAATTAATTTGATTGTCATACTTAATAGTAATATTATAATTATTAATTAGAATGAATTAATGTGATAGATACATTAATAGCTGTACTAATAAAAAAAATTATAATTATTAATTTTATGCATACTTGCCTTGTACAGTTTTGTGATCTTGCAAGCAGGTTATTTGTTCTCAAAAAATGAATAATTTTATCATTTCCACCGAATATGATTGGTCCAAGTCCCAAAAATGACATTATCGAAGTAAAGGAGCAAGCATATAAAATCTTTGTATTTGCTGCCAAGTATCCCGGTAAAACATAGTGCGCTTGCGCCATAATATAATATATAATAGCGTGAGTGGGTACGTGGATTTACGTTGGTGGGTGTGGCTAATCGTTATCGTGCATAATTAATGAGGAGCCGTCTGTGCCAGTTGATCCGAGTTGTTTCCTTTTATTTATATTTGTGAACTAAAGTTTAAAAAAATTATTATTACATGTATTTTCAACAGGTTCAAGCTCCTTATCACAAGTTCTCAACATCACCGAGTCTTTCTACATCATCACTGAACATCAAAATCTGTTATAAAACATTATAAAATGTTATTTATTTTTTAATGATTTTTAATGAGAATTTTCTCGCCATCCCACAAACAAGCACAGTTCTAACAGCTTCCGTATGGAACACCAAACAGGACAAAAATATGGAGTGCCATTAGGGTCAAAATAGTATTTAAAATGTCTGTGTTATGTGGTGAATATATAAATCAACGTATTTATAAATACGTTGACGTATATAATAAATACGTCGACTTATTTGTAAATACATCGACATACTTATAAATACATCAATGTACTTATATATACTGCAACGTACTTATAAAGACTGCAACTTATTTGTAACGTACTTATAAATACTGCAACTTATTTGTAAATACATCAATGTACTTATATATACTGCAACGTACTTATAAAGACTGCAACTTATTTGTAACGTACTTATATATACTGCAACAAACTTATAAATACTGCTACTACTTATTTGTAAATACATCGACATAACTTATAAATACTGCAACTTATTTGTAAATAAATCAATGTACTTATGTATACTGCAATGTACTTATAAATACTGGAACTTATTTGTAAATACATCAACGTACTTATAAATACTGCTACTTATTTGTAAATACATCGACATAATTATAACTACTGCAACGTATTTGTAAATAAATCAACATACTTTTTTACACTCACAGAATTACAATAATGTTATAATTATATATAAATGTTTGTGCTGACACAAGTATACATTAACAGAAATGAATACAGCATCAAGTGCCTCTGCCTCTAGAGCTGGGAGTAAGGATGAGAGTTGTTAACTTGCCTGTAATAAACCATACAATTAATATTGTTATATAGGAAAGCGAATTGAGATCAACCGTTCACAAGTTGAGCAGCTTGTAACTATAGGAACACCATTTAAAAGGTAAGTTAATTGCTCTATATAATTATATCAGCATGTATATATTTAGTGTTTCTGCATAATTTCAGGATTACTATCATAGTTGGAGTATATCATATTCCACTTTGAAAAGAAGACTTCGTGAATGGAATGTGAAAAGATCTTACTCTCAAATTTTTGAAGAAGCTTTGTGCTCCAGAATTGAGGACTGCATTAGTGGTTTACCAAATGCAGGAGAGAGAACAATCATTGGGCTTTTACGGTCACAAAGAATACATGTTCAAAGAGAAAGGTACATTTTTAATTATACAATGACATTTCAAAAATGTTTAAATATAAATTTGCATAATTATGCATTTTCAGATTGCGAAATACAATTCATACTCTACGACACCCTGTAGCAATGCATTCAAGACTGTGTCGACGAGTGCCAGGTCCAAATGCATTATGGCACTTGGATGGCCATCATAAGTTGATTCGATGGAACTTCGTTACACATGGATGTATTGATGGCCATTCACGCCTGATTGTATATTTAAAATGCAATGTTAACAATACAGCTGAAACTGTTATGAACCTGTTCCATTCAGCTGTTTTAGAGTATGGATTACCTTCTCGGGTAAGAACAGACAAGGGGGGAGAAAATACACTTGTCTGGCAGTATATGACAGAAAACAAAGGTGATAATAGAGGTTCTTACATTGCTGGATCAAGTGTACATAATACCAGAATTGAGAGGCTGCGGAGGGATGTTGGTGAACAGGTAGCATCTGTATTCTCAAATGTATTCCAAAGAATGACAAATGAAGGATGTTTGGACAATACAAATCCTGTCGATTTGTACTGTTTGCATTTGGTATTCCTACCTGGAATAAATGAAGCTCTCAAAACATTTGTTTGCTCTTGGAATAACCATCCACTCAGAAATGAAAGGAATCGTTCACCCATGCAGATATTTGTAGAAGATAGTTCTCTTTATAATTCTGATAGTGAACATGTATAGATTCACAATTCTATGGCAGAGACTTAGCTTCAGAAAATGATAACGCAAATAGAGGTGAAGTAAATACAGTGGATATACCAGAGACATCACTTCCTTTATCAAATGAACATTTGCAGGAACTGATAGATGCATACAATGCATCACCACAAGAAAAAGATTTGGTTGACATATATTCTGACATGCTAGGTCAGGCATGTCAACTTCTTGAAGAGGAAGGATATACATTGGAATAGTATTATTAATCTTCTGTACCTCTTCCAGTATACATACATAATAAAATCAAAGCATGTTATAGAAACAGAACTAACTCTCACCTTGTATACTCATGCCAATAATTATAATTATAGTTCATATTTTTTATCAGTTATTCATGCAAAATACCAGCACCACAAGATCACACATAATGAAGTGTATATAGGCTGTACTCATGATTAATAAAGAAAACAAAGTGACCATACATATAATTAAGTATATAACTATGTGTTAGAGTATATATATATATATATATATATATGAGAAAACCATAGTAATAAACTCCATTGCAACAATTAAATTAAACAACAGTAAATGATTTCGATTCCTTTCGATATATAATAGAGCGTATAGAATTAGCAAAGTGATCATACTGATGTCTTACCAGAATCATCAATGTCTTGGAACAAGTTGAGCTATAAAAGTCTCCTTCAGAACTAAATTCGATGTTTACTGTGTTGCCAACAACACTTGTCAATCCAGTGACGAAATGCAGTAGCATCTTTAGTTCTGTGTGAAACAAAGAGAAGAAAATAAAAAAATTTAGTGGTATCCATAAAAAGTAGAAACACTTGAGTTTCAATATATATCCCACACGAATGTTTGTTAATAGTTAACAGCGTTTCAAAACAGAGGTAGTAAAAACTCTATAGTTTATGACTAACCATCATCACTTGTGGAATCAATGAAGTACAACAAGGCGAGTGTGTTAAAGTGTTACTAGTGGAACGACCAGTAGGAGTAGAGAAATGGTTATTGATTTCTCTGCTTACAGCAGAAGCAATAGCTCCAGTCAAACGCTCGGTAGTGTCTCTGTCCATCAGCGGCACTCCACAATTACACGCTACTCACACTAATAATTATTGCTTCATCATGTACATCGTATAAATACGTTGCAGTATATATAAATACGTTTCAGTATATATAAGTATGTTGATGTATTTACAAATAAGTAGCAGTATTTATAAGTACGTTGCAGTATATATAAGTACGTTGCAGTATTTATAAGTACGTTGCAGTATATATAAGTACTTCAATGTATTTACAAATAAGTCGACGTATTTATTATAATATGCCAAAGTATTTATAAATACATTGGCTTATATATTCACCACACTACGCAGACATTTAAATGCTATTTTGACCTCAACGGCACTCCATACAAAAATACCAGTCCCGATTTACAAGTCTAAATAACCAATTTTTGATTTTGAGTAATCGATTTTGAGTAACCGATTGTCGATTATCGATTTTAGTAACCGATTGTCGATTATCGATTATCGATTTTGAGTTGAGTAATCGATTTTGAGTAACCGATTGTCGATTATCGATTATCAATTTTGAGTAACCGATTTTCGATTATCGATTTTCCATTTTGAGTTTTCGGAGTTTTCGATTATCGAATAAAAACTGTGAACAGATTATAGAAACCACGTGCGTAAAAAACCGTTAACAATTTAAATGGCGCTAACCCAAGAGGATTTGGAGAAGGCTAAAGAACTTCTTATCATCTCTTTCAGAACAGTCTGTGGCTTGTCCAAACCAAAGTAGAGAGCCATCAGTCTCAGAAAGCCAACCGTCTACAAGCAGTGGTAGAGGTAAGTAATCATTCCAGCATAAATTATTATTGTATGATAAAGAGCCGACAATATGAATATTCTAGTACAACTGTGAGCTATCTCCAAGTATATTATACTTGTTATAAAGGGATATGAAACGTTATGACAGTGTATCACAATATAATTGTGATTATCATTCAATTTAGGATTCATAAGTACAAGATGTCAGGCTGTATTGGATAATTTAGCTAAAGTTCGATCTAATTTTGGCCAGAACAACCAAACAAGAAGTAAACGTTATTCAGAAGTTGGCAAACTCTTTAAGTCATCCAAGAAATTAAAGATGACTACAAGAAAAATCACTCCTTGGACCCATCAATTTGTTTGCTTGTCAGACTGCAGTCAGCACTATATACCAACAACAGCTAGTCAGAAAGACACTTTGATGTCTGCTGGTCTTGGGAGAAAAAGATAGTTTTTGAAGATGTTGATTGTTCTGCTGAAATACTTTGCTACAAAATTATCCTAAACTGAAAGAAGGAGGCGGATATCATCTCTGTAAATGCAAATCAAATTCAAGAGAACTTGAGTCACTCTCATCAGCTGTTTTAGTTTCACCAAGGGCACTACAACAATGTGGTGGAAACTCACGAACATATATATAAGGCCATTGCAAAGAGATCTAGATTTATCTCGTGAAAATGAATCTACTGAGAAGATAGTAAGTGTTGTAGAGAAATTGTGTATTAAAGACTTTACATGTATGTTTTAGATTACAGAAGTGTGTCTTTCTTGTGGAAAAGATATCCCAATAGATGACTTAGAACTTCATGTTGTAGTTTGCAGAGTTGAAGATAGAAAGTCACCAAGGTATTAATGTAAAATCAGAGTTTTTAAAAAGATATAATAATTATATAACAACAATCCTTATTGTGAATGTTACTCTCTTTATAATTATCATTGCCTATGTAAGTACTTTATTACAATTCAAAACAAGTAAGAGAACTACAACATAAAGGCATCATAATCTGAACATTATATACCTTGAAGGTACAAATATTTAAACAGACTATATTTAGTGAAATGCTGCTAATGGAGATTTTAATTAATTTTAGCGATTTCAAAAAAATCTAATTAAAAATTCATAACTCAATAATACAGCCCTCACAGAGGGCATGCGAAAAAGTCAATTGTTACTTACAAAAGCCTAACAAACACTGCTAAAGCACTATTTCAGCTGATCATGTGTTCGAAATTATGGGCGTGGCACGTAAGTTATTTAATTAATTGATAATTCAGTATGCAAAATTTTGCAATACTGTACTGCACTATAGGAAAGAATTAATTATATTCATAACAAATTATTCACAATGATTATTATTAACGTGTATAAAATTTTGCGTTTTTATTAAGCTCGCTAAAAATCGCTAAAATTAATACCCGCAAATTATAGTAACATTAAGGTATATATATATATATATATATATATATATATATAGACACTCATTAGACAGGGCAAGGGCCCTGCACCAGTACAACAATAAGCACTATATAATTATATAGGGCAACAGGCCAACTATAAATTAACACATGGTCATTACATAAAACTTGATTCATTACACCTACACTCTTTTTTTAATCAAGTTCTGAATTGATTGACATCTCTGATGATGATGATTTACCAAAATATCCTGCTTTTAGTGTTGATATTGATGATGCTCGATCACCATTTCACTCAATAAATCAAGAGTAAGTTCATACAAATTATTGTGTCAACAGAAATTTTACACCATCAAATGGTTACGGTAGCTCTTCTCACTTAATGATACCGACTCTTTCGAATGATGTTCAGTAGTAAGTAATCTATTAAATCACTCCTGTATATAGGCATCAGTGTTTTAATAAAGTCTTGTAGGCATCCTAAATTATAATTTAAGATTTTTAATCCTATAGCAATAAATACAGCTCTCCGACTCCTCCACCCTATTCACCTGTTGCGCAGTGAGTTTGATATTTACGTGTTTGCTGTTTGTCATACAAATTATTACAGATATCCTGCAGTAAACATATCACTCAGTGCCATAATTAAAATGATTCAAAAGAAGTTTAATATTGACATGTCTCCAGAATGCGAAAGTAAGTTGATTTTAGAAATCAGAAGGACTGATGTCATAGAAGATGCATTAATGCATGCATCAAAAAAGAAGTTTTGTCCTACTAAGACCCTCAAAGTATGTACACAGGTCACCATTACCTATATATTTACTTATGCTTTGCTTATAATTGGCAGATAATTTTTGTTGGTGAATCAGGAGAAGATACTGGTGGTCTCCGTCGCGAGTTTTTCCATCTTTTATGTCATGGTATAACTGAAAATTACTTTATTGGAACGGATTATATTAAAACCTTCCAGCAGAATGTACCAGCATTACAGGTATTAATTTAAATGCAAAATTATTTTAAGTACACTGCTTCATTATAACAGAAAAACATTTTCAAGTATCTTGGTATATGGACAGCGATGTCCATTACTCAGGATGGTCCTGGGCTCCCTGTACTTATGCCTGCATTATATGAATACATGATTTCAAGAGATTTGACTTCAGATAGCACTATTAAAAATGATGAAATTCCTGATCTTTATGTCAAGGGATTGATTGAATTAGTAAGCTGTATATAGAGTCAGTAAACCATTATCTGAATAATTGCACTTTGCCATTTATATAGATCATATCTGCATCTGATAACAAACAGCTTCAAGCAATTTTTTCTGATGAGTTATATAGTAGTTTACTAATTGAAACAGGTTACTGTAAGTCCCTTTTACATATCACTACAGCTGATGCTGAACATGTAGTTGATATTTTAAAGAGGTATCACTGCCTTATCAAAGTGAAGGCCCAGATAGACCAATTCATTGATGGTCTTCATTGCCTTGAAATTGATGCAATGATACAGCAATATCCAGATAAATTGAAACCTTTATTTGTAGATGATATCTGTAAACGAACTATTACACCAGGTTTGTAAACATGAATTTTGTTAACAACATGCACATCATACATTCTCCATTAATTTTTTCCTAGACTATATTAAATCTTTAGTAGTAGCTCATTTTTCACCAAAAGAGAATCAAGAAAAACGGAAAAAAGAGGAGGCTATGTACATGTACTTTGTAAACTTCTTGGATGAATGTGAAGGTTATTTTCAGCAACAAATACAATAATCACAAACTTACTATAATATCTTTACACAGAAGGAACTACAGATGTTAGTATGGGGGAGATATTGTCGTTTTTCACTGGTTCTGAGCGTGAGCCACCATTGGGCTTCCCATATATCCCAACTTTATTATTTGATGAAAAAAATACATTGGCAACTTCCTCAACATGCTCTCTTACTTTAACCCTACCTGTTCATAAAGATTACAACACTTTTAAAGAAAAATTGATCTTATCCTTTAAAGGGACATGATGGTTTTGGAGTTATTTGAACAGATCATTGTTATAGACTTGTTGAGTTGTATTCATCCATCCCAGAGTTTAGACTGGTGAATCGTATTGTACTTGGATTCAGAACTTGTAACCAGTTTGCAGTGGTGTTGAATTAGTACTAGTTGTGTTGAATTAGAACTTATTTATAGTAATTTAATAATATAAGAAACTGACCAAATAATTATTATATGAACTGGACATGTACACTGCACTGCATTTAAGTAAGTGGTGAACATCACTGCCAATCAACTACCATACAATGTAGTGAACAACACTACATAGGAGTAGGTGTGGTTCATTTTGATACATGTTTGTAGTATAGCTGGCTGCTCTTCTAGAAGGCATATTATCTGTTGGTGGGACCACTTACACATGCCTCCACATGTGCAATTTGAAAAATTGAAACTCAAAATTTTGTATATAAAACATGAAGTATAATTTTTTATTATGATTTGTAATAGTCTGAATAATAACTGAACCAATACAGTTTTCATGCAGTGTTATGGTCTTCAGAAAGACAAGACAAAACATAATGCTTAACATTAATATACTGTTGTATCCAGATGTGATGATTAGATTGAAGACACACTAGGTCACTGCTCCCGAGTGTCATCTGAACAATTATGCTGTCAAGATTGGCTAATTGTGTCTGATCAAGTAAAGCTGGTAGTTCCGGTACGTGAACAGTTTCATCAATATCTCCTGCAATTAGTTCATTCCAATCATTACCATAATCATCGTAATTAACCTAATAAAAATGGTGTAATTTCATTTCAGTTGCATTAGCTGAACTAACCTCTTCAATTGGTGGTTGAATTTCTGATATCCACAACTGTAGTGGTGTTTTATTATGCTCAGTTCGCAAGCGATGATTACACCATCCATGTCTAAATTGGTCCAAATGAGTCTGGATCTTGGAAAGAAAAACCATATGTAATACATAAAGGTCAACATTGGAATTTGGATTCAACAGCCCTTCCTCTTCCATTGCATAAAATAAGTAATAGTAACAACTAACGCATCCAGCAAATAAGTCACGCCATAACCGTTCGATTCTTTGGTTATGGACACTTCTGCCAGTTATCATGCTTCCACGGCCACTTCCCCTGTGACTGATCTTAAAATGTGCTATCAACACATTCTCTCCTCCATAATCACTTCTTACTCTCAAAGGAATGTTGTAGTTTTCAACACCTTCAAGGAAAGCATCAAAAGCTGTCTCTGCTTTGCTATTTGTAGCAACTTTAAGATACACGACTAATCGGCTATATCCATCTATCCCTCCATGAATTACAAATTTCCATCTTATCAATTTGTGATAGCCATCAACATGCCATAAATGATTTGGTCCTGCAACATTATAAACTCTTCTATGTAGAGCTCTTGTCGATCGGGATTTAGTTCCTTCTGGATCAGCAAAATAAAGTGCTTCTCTGACTCTGCGCCTTTGTACATGAATATTCTGACTTCTGAGAAGACCATCTATGCTCTTTTCTCCTAAATTTGAATTTTCATCAGTCCATCTAGTAATCTTTTGGACTAACTCATCATCAGAAATCTGTGAATAAAAGTCGCTTTTAGTCAATCCAGCCTCCCTTAAACGACGCTGGATTGTTTTTTCTGAACAACAATAAATATCAGCTATGGCAACAGTTGTAAATCCATGCTGGATGAAAAATGCCACTTGACGGGAAGTGATTATTAATTTTGGTCATCCAACTTGCCCTCTTACTACAGTTTCAAACATGCCTAATAGTGCATCCCTGATCTCTTGTATCATGCCTACAACTTCACGGCCTACAGTAGCCTCCATAAATAAAGCACATTGCAGTAAGTCATCAGAAATTTCTACCAGATTCTGAACATCAGCATTTTCTCTGGCTATTTCAAGTTTTATGAACAATATTCCATCTGAAATGGTATCCATTTTGATTCCTGTCACGTGCACATCACTTGCATGTACTAAAAAAAACAAAAACAAAAAAAAGGAGAACTGAAAATCTAAAATCGGTTACTCAATATCGATAATCGATAATCGACAATCGGTTACTCAAAATCTAAAATCGGTAATCGACAATCAGTTACTCAAAATCTAAAATCTAAAATCGGTTACTCAAAATCTAAAATCGGTTACTCAAAATCGACAACCGGTTACTCAAAATCTAAAATTGGTTATTTAGACTTGTAAATCGAGACTGGTATTTTTGTCCTGTTTGGCATTCCATACTT
Organism: Petrosia ficiformis; assembly: GCA_947044365.1. Lineage (NCBI taxonomy): Eukaryota > Metazoa > Porifera > Demospongiae > Haplosclerida > Petrosiidae > Petrosia > Petrosia ficiformis. The sequence goes on from OX345636.1 coordinate 28,397,204, forward strand.
CCGATCTTCAATAAACAAGCACAGTTCTAAAAGTTTCCAGATTTCAATAGCACATGTGCTATAAAACGTTTTCAATTTTAATAGTAGAATTGCTACGGAAAGTTTCCGGACCGGGTGTTGAAAGTGATTGGAGTCACATCCACTCCCTAGTACCACCTTAACCCTTAGCGGGCGACGCCCATTTAATTAAACGTGATCTCGTTAAAAAACGGGTGATTTTTAGCAAAGAAGGACTTTGCGTGCTGCTCTCTTTTCAGACTATTTAACCAGTTTTAAATGTTTTTCTACTATTTGTGAACTTTCTACGTTCACAGTGACTCAGAGCGCCCTATAGGGGAAATGTGGCAATTATGGAACACTTAAGTTCAAAGTGCAATATCTTTGCTTGTAGGTGTTCCTACCACACCCAATCTGATCTCAAGAATATTTCAACACACTATTATATCTTCACCAAATATCAAGAATTTTTAATTATATCAAAACAATTTCACAGGAAATACTACTCATATGGGATATTATGGTACACCCTAGGGGGTTATGAAACACAAACAAAAATCTACTAAATAAGGACACAATATTTTAAGTATGACAGTCAAAGCACAAAAAAACATCTGGAATACATTGATCATCAGTATGTACACAAGAGGTGTGGAACCAAAGTGTACATTCATTACATTCAATCCAAAGCTTATCATCAGTACCATACTTGACATCACAAATACCACATGAACACTCATCCACATCTGATTCAGAATTAGTGCTTGTATCATTGTCTAGTAGAGCTTGAACTTGAGGCCTTGAGTGAACAGCTACAGTCTGTTTTCGGTTGCCAGGAGTCCTGACCTTGGGCTTAGAGTGGGATTTAGACTTGGATTTAGACTTGGGCTTAGATTGCTTTGGTTTAGACTTAATTTTGGTCGTCCCTTTTGAAATGACCGAATTTGCACTCAACAATAAATGAAAAAAAAACAAACTATAAAATCAATCTCTACTGACACAACTGAAATAAATTAATTAAAACACAGTATATATAGTCACATGTAAACTCATGAATATTAATGAACTTAATAACTAGTCAGGATATCACACTCCTCCCCCTCTAGTTTGAAACCAGTGGAGCATAAGTCGTAACTGGTCGACGTACTCTATTTGAACGACGAAGTGTTTCACTTCTATTTGTGGAATTAGTCTGTCTTGCTTCAACAGGTGCTTGACTTTGCACTAGGTGTGGGGGTGTAATCATTTTCCAATCCTCAAATAAATCTTCAAAATTATCTGAACTGTCTATCACCTGATCTTTAGCATGACGAAAACGAAGCTGATCAACATGTCTCTTTATGACATTGCCTGAAGTAGTTTGAACTCTATAAGATACTGGACCAGTAATTTTGATTACTGTAACTGGAATCCATTTGATTCTTCCTGAATAATTTCTGGCAAAAAGAGTATCACCAATTGAAAATTTCCTGACAGCACGCCGATTAGTTTGGGATACTTTGTCTTGTTTATCTTTAACTTTTTTGTAGATATCAGGGTGCAATAAATCAAATCTGGAACGTGGGCGTCTGCCCAATAGAATTTCTGCTGGACCTAAGCCTGTAGTTGACTGTGGGGTAATCCTGTAACTGAACAAAAACTTAGAAATTTTGGACTCTAGACTGCCATCCATTTTTTTAATTGCTTGTTTAAATGTTTGAACTGCACGTTCAGCTAAACCGTTTGATCGCTGCACGTTCAGCTAAACCGTTTGATTGAGGGTGATACGGAGAAGTTAGTGTGTGGTTTATGCCGTTGTTTTCCATGAATGCTCGAAATTCATTGCTGGTGAACGCTGATCCATTATCAGATACTAGCTGTTCTGGTATACCATGGATAGCAAAAATGTCACGTAATTTATCAATGGTCACTGAAGAAGAAGTGGATGAAACTATATGAACTTCCAACCACTTAGAATGTGCATCCACTAAAAGTAGGAAATGTTTTCCAAGAAATGGTCCCGCATGGTCAACATGGACTCTTGCCCAAGGTCTATTCGGATATTCCCATGGATGTATAGGAGCTTGTGGTGGAACCGGTTGGTGAATTTGACAGGTATTACACTTTGAAACAGTATTTTCGATATCTCTATCGATTCCAGGCCACCAAACATATGACCTTGCTAGGTTTTTCATCTTGGACCTCCTGGATGAGTTTCATGTAGTTGCTTTAGGATAACATCTTGTACGGAATGTGGAATAACAACTCTTGATCCCCAAAGGAGAATACCATCAACAACACTTAGTTCTGTTACTTTCTGAGAGTAAGGTCTGAACTCTGCTTCCGTCTCAGGAATTTCACCATCACTTTGAATAATTTTTCTAACTCTAGCTAATACTGGATCTTTCTCTGTGCATAACTTGATGTGTTCAGCTGATAAAATTTGTTTTGATAACTGGCTGAATAGAAGAAGCAAATTTCCTGGTGTTGGTACATGTTCAATTGTTTCTTTGAGTGGTAATCTGCTGAGAGCATCAGCATTGCTCATGTATGTTCCTGGTTTGTACTGGATACTGTAGTCATAAGCTGATAATGTTAATGCCCAACGCTGGACTCTTGAGGAAGACATTGCTGGTATTGGTTTGTTTTCATTGAATATGTATTTCAGTGGCTGGTGATCTGAGTATATGGTGAAGTGACGACCATAAAGATAATGATGTAATCTTTTGACAGCGAAAATTATTGCTAAAGCCTCTTTTTCCAGCTGTGAATAATTCTTTTCTGCTGGGGCCAAAGTACGGGAAATAAAGGTTATTGGTTTTTCGCTACCATCATCCATGCGATGGGAAAGTACGGCACCAATGCCATATGGCGATGCATCACAGGCCAGCAATAGTGGTTTGCTGCTGTTGTAGTGGACTAAAAGAGAAGAAGATTGTAATAGGTTTTTTTACTTGATTAAATGTGTCTGAGTGTTCTTTAGACCAATTCCAACGGCTATTTTTACGTAGTAGGGAATGTAGTGGGGCCAGTGATGTAGACAGGTTAGGGAGGAACTTGTGGTAATAGTTAACTAAACCAAGAAAAGATTTCAATTCAGTAACATTGGTTGGTTGTGGAGCTTGCTTAATTGCTTGTACTTTGGACTGAGATGGATGTAATCCATTTTTGTCAATTACATGTCCAAGGTATTCAACTGAATTTGCAGTGAAGACACATTTTGACTTCTTGAGAGTTAATCCCGCTGATGCTAATCTTTGTAACACGAGGTCAAGGTTATGTAGATGATTCTGTTCATCTGTTCCTGTGACGAGAATATCGTCGATGTAAACACAAACATGTGGTAAGTCTCCGAGAAGTGTTTCCATGGATCTTTGAAATACTGCAGGTGCGGTTTTAATTCCGAAAGGTAATCTCTCGTACTGAAACAATCCTTGCTGAGTGGAAATAGTTGTGAATTTCTTGGAGTCTTCATGTAACCTAATTTGTTGATACGCATGACTGAGATCTAGTTTTGAGAAAATTACACCACCTGTGAGAGCTGCGAAAAGATCTTCCACCCTGGGCAATGGATAGGGGTCTGGTTGTAGTGCTTTATTTACTGTAATTTTATAGTCACCACATAGTCGTAATGTTCCATCTGTTTTAAGGACAGGAACAATCGGGGCTGCCCATTCAGAAAAGGTAACTGGAGACAAAATATTTAGCTCTTGAAGCCATTGAATTTCCTTTTGTACCTTTTCTTTGAGTAAGTATGGAACAGGGCGAGGTTTGAAGAATCGTGGTTTAGCTTGTGGGTCAACAAATAGCTTTGCAGTAAAATTATTTAAGCATCCTAACTCTGATCTGAAAAGTGACGCATGTTTCTCTAGTAAGGTGTCCAATTTAGACTGGAAAAATACAGCATTTATGCTGGACCAATTTAGTTTAACCTGTTGTAACCAATTTCGTCCGAAAAGACTACCTTGAACAACAAGTAAGGGTAATGTGAACTGCTTATCATCATATGAAACATCTACATCTACTAAGCCTAAGATAACAATATTTTCACCTGTGTACGTGTGTAAGATGATATCAGTTGGTTTGAGCTCTGGAAGAGTTTGTAATGAATGGTAAGTGCTTTCACTAATAATGGAATAGGAGGCACCAGTATCTACCTCCATTGGCAACTCAAAACCATTTATTTCAACATTGACCTTTATGGGCTTGCCATTCCCAGGCAAAGTAAACAAGGGGTAAGCCTTGGCAGGTTGATTAGTCTGGTTTGAAGTACCAGGGGAATGGTCAGGATTGTGTTCTAAGACATGTGTGGGCTGACCTTGTGAAATTGTAGTTTTAGTTCTGGGTGAATTAGATTTTGGGCAACCTCTGCACACTCTTGCTATATGACCTTTCTTGCCACACGATCTACAGACTGCACTGAAGAACTTGCATCTGTTTGCATAATGATTTCCTCCACATCTATAGCATTCGACGGCGGAAACTGTTCGTTGTTTCCCCGCTTGAGTCTGAAACGAGTTGAGTCTATGAACTGGTTGAGACGGTGTCACAGTTCTTTTTTGCATCTCTGCAATATCTTTGGCAGCTAATTCCATAGCTTGAGCTGTGTCCAAAGCGTTTTGAAACGTCAAGTCTCGTTCTTGTAACAATCGACTTTGAATTCGTGAATTATTAATACCACATACAATGCGATCTCTCACCATTTCATCTAATTTAGTTCCATAATCACAGTATTCGGCGAGCGACTTCAAGGCTGCCACATAGCTTGCAACAGATTCTCCTGCCTCTCTAACACGAGTGTTAAATTTGAAACGTTGTACAATAATGCTCGGCTTGGGGTTGAAGTAATCGGAAAGAACTTTAACTAGTTCATCGTAAGTTTTGTCATTAGGACTATCAGGTTGCAAAAGGTTCTTTAAGAGATCATACGTAGCAGCTCCACTGCACGATAGTAAAATCGACTTCTTCTTTGTATCGTTTGTAATGTCGTTAGCCGTGAAATAGTATCCAAGTCGTTCTGAATATGAAATCCACGATTCGCTGTGTTGATCGAACGTGGAAAGTTTCCCGTGAGCCATCTGGTGAATATCTTCAATCGTTTGATCCTCGTCGCCAAATGAAATGACGGAATTTGCACTCAACAATAAATGAAAAAAAACAAACTATAAAATCAATCTCTACTGACACAACTGAAATAAATTAATTAAAACACAGTATATATAGTCACATGTAAACTCATGAATATTAATGAACTTAATAACTAGTCAGGATATCACACCTTTCATCACACCTTTCTTTCTCTCTCGTTCATCTCTCGTTGCCTTCCTCTCACGAAGTATTTTGAGAAAAGGACTCGCTGTTACATACTGTGCATTACTCGTCAAACAAACTATAGTCTGCTTAGAAGTCATCTTCGCTTTGGGCAAGAGCAAAATGTCATCAATACTTTTAGATTCACTTGAAGAGCACACAGGTAAAGAAGAGGATCTAGCATTCAGAGGTGAAGACTGTATGGATAACAAGGAAGAAGACTGCACAGATGCAGAGGACTGTTGGGATTGTCCTGATGTATTACTATTAGTGTTAGATGGGGAATTAAGAGACCGTGAATGCTCATTCTCCCCATTATAAGCGGTAGAAGGAGCCATATGACGGTCAGTGATTCGTCCTGGATTTAAAGGGTAAATCCCACATTTGCAGAAACCAGAGATCAAATTACTAGGAGTGAGAGCCAGTGGCCAAGCCTGTCCCACAAGACCAGCAAGATCAGCTTCAGTAATAACTCTACCAGGATTCTGAGCCAAAAAACGTTTACATGCTTTTCCAAAGTGATTCTTCAGGCTTGACATAACCGACACATCTAATGGCTGGAGAACATGTGTGCAATGGGATGGCAAACAAAGAAGGTGAATGTCATTTGCCCTTGCCTTCTCTATTACTTCAATAGATAAATGAGATGTATTGGGTTGGGAAAAAAGGATGTGATAGGTGTAGTTAGAGACTATTGTAAGAACAACAAAAAAGATCATCTTTTCCCAAATGGCACACCTGGAGAGGAGTGGTGGAGAGGTTTTATAAAACGCCATCCTCAATTAGCTCTTCGAAAACCACAAAGTTTGCAACTATCGAGGGCTAAAGCAGCTTGCCCTGAGATCATTGATCATTGGTTTTTCAAGATTTTGGAACCATTACTTCAGAAAACTGGATTGATTAATCATCCGGATCAGATTTATAATGCGGATGAAACCAGCTTCTGCCTTACTGGAAGACCACAGAAGGTAATTGCTCGTAAGGGGGCTAAATCTCCCCAGTGTGTCATAGGTGGTACAGGGAGAGAAAACATCACAATACAGTGTTGTGTTTCAGCGACTGGTCACTTTCTACCTCCCTATATTCTTTACTCAGGGCAACGTCTCATGTTCCATTACACCCAGGGAGGTCCAGCTGGTGCTAAATATGGTGTCTCGCAAAAGGGATGGATGACCGAAGTTAATTTTTTGGATTGGTTTCGCAATCATTTCATACCATTCCTACCTGACAAAAGACCAATACTACTGTCTTGGATGGGCATGAATTGCATGTTAAGTATGAAGTACGGCAACTTGCTGTTAAACATAATATAGAGATAGCAAAAATACCTCCTCATACAACACACCTGTTACAGCCACTTGATCTCACTGTGATTAAGCCTCTGAAGGAAGCATATGATAGGGCTGCCCACTAAACGTGACTTCCCTGGGTTAGTTTCTGATACCTGGAAAACCTTTCGGCCAGAGTCTGCCATAAATGGATTCAGAAAGGCAGGCATTGTACCACTATGTCACAGAGTTATCGGTGTAGAGTCATTGGCTCCATCTAATCCATTAATGATTAACTCTTCTGTTGTCAATGATTCCACTAGTGATGATGGTGATGGTAATACTGATCTTGATGAGCAATCACTGACAAACCTGCTTGGGGAAAATGTAGAAGACATAACTGAAACCAATTCCAATCAATCAAGATACCACACCATCTATTTCCCTACAATCTAGCCCAGATATACCATCCATTAAACTACCATTCATTAATCCACTCCACCATCCAACTATTATACCATACCACAATCTGATAACATATCACCATTTATTGACCCATCCACCGATACACCAACAGCCACTCCAACTACTGTTTCAATCTCACCAATAGTTACACCTACTACTGTTTCCACTTCACCAATGCCCACACCTACTGTTTCAATATCCACTGTTTCAACCTCACTAACAGCCACACCTACTGATGTTTCAACAGATTCTTCTGGTCTTCGAGAGAAAATTGATAGAAAAGGAGGAAAGGAAGCGTGTAAGATTAGAAAAGAAATGAGAAAAACAAAAACAAGAAGAAAAGAAAAAAAGACAGGAAGATCGAAGAAAACGAAAAAATATGGATTGTAATGACCTTAGAAAGAGTTCCAGAAATAAAAGGAAGAGATTTTCTGAAGACAACACAGAAATTTGTGGAATATGCGCTGAAGGATGGGAGGAAGAAACAGAGGAAATTGAGCTGTGGCTGGGAGCTGTGGCTGGATTGCTCATTATGTGGTGGGTGGATGGTTCCACTCAAAATGCGTTGGGTTTGAAAATCTAAACCAAGAAGAGATTACAGACCTTAATTATGTATGCAATAGTTGTAATTAATGTCCAATACTTTTTAGCACACACATGCACATATATTCTATAATATATATATATATATACACATATATATGCTACAATAGTTCATATTTACTAAGAAAAAAACACATTGTACTCTACAACTAACAACTTAAACATAGTTAACATACCTTAGCAAGAAAAAAGTAGAAACACGTGGTACTGCAGATTTCCGTATATTTCCGTGGATTCTTTCATATACTAAAGTCTGGAATTACCCCGCTCTTGGTAGTTACTGTTGATGAACGATACTTGCTCCAGTTTTTACTTACACCACTGAAATGAGCAAAGGTTGGTGATTTTGCCAGTATTTTTTTTAAAGTGTATAACTACTCAAATAGCAATTTACAGAGCCATCATCATTCGAGAAAGAGCGTATTGAAAAACGCGTCTGGAATTACCCCACCTTACTATACATTATATATATATAATTATATATATACATATTTATTTATATATTGTGTATTATAGGTATAAGGTTATCTACATGATTTATAAAGTTATATAACTATGTATAATTTTATATATCTTCTTAGTGTGGTACAGCTGGAAGCATTCCCCAGGACAAAGTGTAGTCTCGCGAGCCAGACCCATACCATGAGAAAGGGTCTGGTTGCATGCTGTACATCAGTTTGTTCCGGGAAGCCGTATAACAACATGTATGACAACACAAATGCAATATGATGTAATAGACACACCTTTTCCAAATCCTGTTGGTAATACGTCTCTTTTGTAAAAAAAAAAAAGCATAATGGCTTCCTTCTGTTTTGCTTTCAATGACTCATAGCCCATATCCAATGTTACTTTATCGATCACTGCTTCCAGCTCCATTTTTCTAAATGTGACGTCATGAAATGGGTGTATAAACATATGTATCATGATGTTCTGCAATCTGATTGGGGCACAGATTTTCATGCGCCTGGAACAAACTGATGTATAGCATGCAACCAGACCCTTTCTCATGGTGTGGGTCTGGCTCGCGAGACTAGACAAAGTGATGGATTGTCGGTACACGTTGTACTATATAGGGTAAGATGACGCATTCCATTTTCACTTCAACACAATCTTTTCTTTTTCGTCTTATCATCTCCATGTAATGAGCGTTTTGATGCTTCAGTCGTTCTTTTGATATTGGCTGTGGAATGAGAGGTTGAAGTCTGGATGTTAGTAGCGGTTCAATGAGATGATGTATTAGTTCTAGTCTGAATGCCAGGTGAACACTGTTTTGTTTGATTTCATTGCGTGTGTGTTGATAGATGATGTAGGAATTTACAACTGTCAACTCTAAGATCCAAAAAAAAACCTTTCTCCACCATTTAGTGGATTTATGTATGAAGCTATAGTAGCACATCATCTGGTCTAACTTGTCTACCCCAAGCATGTATCTGTTATATTGCTGTATAACATTTGGCTTGTTTTTGGGGGGTTCTGTTGGTCTCCTAAAGTGATGACATAACAAATAGACATATATAAACATACTGTGATGGTATATCTTTACTGTTGTTACTGTGTTTGGTGGATAGCATGTAGATGATTCGCTTATCCCTCCAAGCTAGAGCCATCATATCTCCACACCTGTAATTCTCTGTTGAGCCTATATCCATTTTATGTTTTCCCTTGAACTGCTCTGGTAATCCATGCCTATTACTCATAATAGTTCCTGTTAGAGAGCCTATCAGCTAGTGCTGGGCTAGTGTAGAATCGGTCTGTGTAAATGTCATAACCTTTATTTTTCAAGTGAGCACTACTTTCACAGTGTGTGATAATTCTGTGTCATCTATTAGGCTAGTCTGTTTCCCAAAATAAATTCTTAAGTTGTGCATGTAGCCAGTTGTGCTGTCGGAAAGCACATAAGCTTTAATCCCCCAAGGATTTGGTTTTCCCTTGAGGTATTGTCGAAAGCTGACTCGTCCTTTGAAGGTTATTACTGATTCATCTACTGCTACTTCTCTGTGTGGAGTATAGTTCTCTTGTATGATGGGGACTAAAAGATCAATGAAAGATTGAATTTTCTGGTACAGGTAATTTCGCCCACATGTAGCATCCAAAGATTTGAAAAAATCAATCTCTAGAAAAGACAGATCTGAAAAAAGGTATGCTACTTGTTGGGTTTGTACTCCAGTAATCTTGCAGATTTTGTAACTGTATAATTCCCATATTTAGAATTACACCGACAAATGCCTTCATCTCATTAGTAGTTATCGGCTTCCATTTTTTATATCGTGAATGTGTTTTTGTGTATTATGACAGCTTATGTTGACCATATTCATTTGTGTTATTAACCAAGTAATCCCATATTTTACTGGTAAAGAGCAAGCTGAAGCACTGTAGTGGGGTCAGCCGTTCACATTGGAGTGTAGTTGGTCCTGGACATTCAATAAATGCCATTGTTGGTGGTTGTGTGTCACTTCCTATGTGTAAATTTACAATATAATAGGGTACTTCTCCATGTAGAAATTCAATATATTACATCATTTTGGTACCAATTAGGTGTTATTGGCTGTAATTGTTATGTGTGTGTGTGTGTGTATGTATGTAAGTACATGTATGTATGATAAAATTTTAAATTTTGAATCATGGGCCAAATTGGGTCAACAACAATGGTTAGTGTGTGAGCCATTGGGAATACATCTTGAACCAATTAACAAACAGTGCTGTTAGTAACAATTGAATCATAATAATTAATTGTGCCACTGGCCTAAAGAGAGAACTGCCCAGTGCCAATGGTGTGCTATATGAGCTTATCAAAAACACTGGTGCACATGTATGTATATGCATATCACAGTTTTTGATACATTTTGAATCATGGGCCAAATTGGGTCAAGAACTGCCCAGTGCCAAATAACAAGCTCATTGGGCCAATGGTGTGCTATATGAGCTTATCACAAACACTGGTGCACATGTATGTATGGAAGTATATGTAAATATGTGTATGTATGTTTGTATGAACAAGCAATCTGTTGCTATTACATGTAAAACCACTAGTACTAGTACTAAAATCATTAGATGATGATGATGATGTAATGTAGTGAATTGCTACATGGAGTAGCACCTTAAAAATTGGCCTATCAAATAATGTCACCATAGAACATTATTGTGAAACAAAAAGTGGTAGTCTTACCTTCTATTTTTTTCCATGCATATTTGTCCTCTGTCGTTGCTCCACCTCCTCTGTCTGTTCTCCTGCCATCTCTTCCTCTGCCCCAATAATATTTCATTTTCATCACTTGTCTTCTGTACTACTATCTTCATCCAACTCATTACTGTCACTCTCGGGCTCAGTTTTCAATCACTTCTTCTGCATTCATTGTTGCCATTATATACTATAATATATTTTTAAAATTTCAAATGATAATAAAAACTTCACTATAATAACTTACTGGTGACTGCTTAATAGTGATAATATATCTGCTGTCACGTATACGTGACAGCCGCTTTTTAATTACACCTGCTGTGTCACGAATATGTGACCACCGCTTTTCGTGAATGGCGCCGCGTATGTCACGAATTCGTGACATCCACGCGCTAAGGGTTAAAAGTAATGCAATATATTACCAACACATACATACAAAACTCTTACAGGAAAATGGCAAACAAGATGAATACGATGGTTAAAGTATCCAGTCACTGTTCACAGCATACATTGCATGTTGTGTATTACTTTCTCTACACATGTAACAACAATTCACTATGAATTATTGTATTTAAGGACCATGGGAAGAAACAAACCGACTCGATAAGAATATTACTATTTTAATTGGAGACGATTTCATTTCTTTTTGTACTATTTATAAATACCGATAATTCCTATAAGATATTGCTCCCATCAGTTAAACCCTACTATATCAGAGAAAAAATCGATGGTTTTATGGAAGTTATGAAATTTTGCAGTGACCCAGCTTCCATCAGATTATAGCATTTATGATCAGTATACCCTCATTTGAACTCAGCTGCAAGTGCCGTTAGAATTCATAGAACCTTCCAATATCGGTTTTTAAAAACTTACACAAATAATTCATGGCTTGTACAAGTCTATAATGACCATTTTGTAGAATATCAAAGATTGTTTTGTTGAAAATGTGGCATAAGAATTTTGCTGCCAGATCCACCACAACGGTTTTTTAGAACAGTATGTTGTTGCATGGAAATCTGTGTCAAGTGTGGTACAGACAATGTTTTGTCCAGAATGTCAAAGGTACACCACGCCCTCATAACAAGCTAGAAGAATGATTCTCTTCAAATACAACATATAACTCTCTTGAAGAGGCATACTTTCTCTGGAGTTACCCTTCATCATCATATAATTATTCATTCATAGGGGTTGCTCTTCATCAGTCATAATTATTCAATCATAGGGGTTGCCCCTCATCATTCATATTGTGTTCTCTCTCAAAATAGTTATAGGGGTATACCTTATTCTTTTTCTCAGTATAGAGTAAATAAAAAGTTGTGAAAGGGGAAGTCCGTATTTCGTCGAATAGTGCCTGCACTATATTGTAGTGATTGAATGAAAATAGTATCCGCCCCGCCCACTCAGGCAACATGTTCACGTTGAAAGGCGTGAAAGCATGGCCACAGTAAATCCTGTGAAGACACGCTCCTTTGATGCAAGGTAGTTGTCTGTGCCATGAGCACCACTAATAGAGCAGCAGCAGCCAATGTTTTTGTGGACGAAAAAGTGTGTGAGAGTGGAGAAAACAGGTAAATTTGCTTGCACTGCCCGAGAGAATATGTGGAGGAGGACGAAAGGCGAGTAAACCTGACATGGAAGAAGTGTTAGTGGCGTGGATCCACCTTAGAGCTGAAAAAATGAGAGTCCACCAGAACACAAAGGTATGTGTTTATTACTAGAATAGTGCGTAAAATGTCTCTTGGTTGCCATCATTCTGTCTGTTTTAGGCATTCCCTGTCCCTCCGCAGAAAAACAATCATAAGCCAGCGACTCCCAAGTGATCTAGATAGACCCCAAAGTCACTGCATTCATCATCCCCTTATAGGAAACATGGACGAGACACTGCTCTGGCTGGACATGCCCAGAGAAACTACCGTAACACACACAAATGACCGATCAGTGCCGAGTTGGACAGAACTGGGAGTCATTACAGTAGCCTACAGCAAGAATGGCTGGATGAACGAAAATCTTACTAAGGACTGGCTGGGTACAGCGAGGGTGCCGGATTGCCTGCAATTGTCACCTTACGAATACAGTACGAGATGTGGTTGACAAGCAGGCAATGTCAGATGCTTCTGTTATTCCTGGTGGATTGACCAGACTAGTACAGCCAGCTGCATCAAGGATGGTGAGGTTGCTGTGGCAGAGTGATGATGACCCATTTGCTGACATGATGGAAGATGTTTAACTGAGCACAACACTTATCATTAGAGTTATTATTCATTTAAAGAATAATTTGTGACCGAGAATGAGAAAACGTGACTTGTGCGACTAAAATTCAAAATTGAGTTTTTGCTATCAGCGGATTCTCCATGTTTCAAGCTACTTCCTGATGGTTTCGATTTTGCAATCTGACGTACCCTTGCTGAGTTACACGCCCTCAAAGCTTTGACAGCAATTAAAATTAAAATGCTAGAAAAGCCATTTATAAAATGTTTCACGTTTTTCCGTAAACTATCCGTTATCACGCAGGAGACTTCCCCAGAGTGCTTCAAGAAATAGTAGAGGACTCGGGATAGTTCATGAGGAACATGACCAACTATGTCATCGTCCTTCATCGCTGTAATGGCATTCATGTTTCCATCTCATTTCAACGGGAGCTGTGATGGAAAGTATCACGAAAGCAATGAGGCATTCAGACGATATCAGCAGGACATCTATGATAAGATGACCATCAACAAAAAAGTAAAACTGGATGTCCAATTTGCTTTAAAAACAACTCTGGCAAGTAAGTACTACATTGTCCAATACCAGCCACAGATGTAACATATTTATAAAGCTCAATTGATGACAATGACAAATATTGATAAACCAAGTGGCTCTAATACTGTCGTTCCTGGAAAATTAGTTGCCATGCTGGCTGGTGATTCAACTGAGAGTAGTCCAAGGTCATAGAGATCAACACTATTAAACGCAATTTTGGAAAGATCTTCCATCTGAAGATCGAATTAGACAGGTGGGAAGAAAAACTGTGAACACAAAGACGTTATTAGCTGCAACAGTTTTATCATGTATGCATGTAGAGTTTTTTGCTACCAATAAAATTGTTAACAATTTAACATGCAGTAACATTAAGGAAAATACTACAGTAAGTAATTTTTTACTTGCATTATCTTAGCTGGTTTTACATTTAATTCGACCGAAATAGCGAATTTATCATATTTTTTAGCTGCACAGAGAAAAAGTAAAATGAAGTATGTAATCATAATTATGATTTTTATCTTGTAAAACATACCTGGTGTGATGGACACATCACAATGTAACACTTCTTTCCACTGTATGGATTTACAAAACATGTAGGAATTTTATGTCTGTCAGGTAGAGTATCATCGTACCCGTAAAAACCATGTTTACCAACAAGAAGTTTCATCATTGTAAGATTTGAGGATGCTCCATCACAAATAAGAACGGAAATTTTAAAACCATAACTATGAATGAATAAATTTTAAAACCATAATAATTATGTGACCAAATTTGCGAAAATCAGGCTTATGGGATAAAATTTGAAAATTGATTTTTTGTATTACCTGAATAGAGTATTCAATTAGCTCTAGAATGATATATGATACATCCCAATCACGCAAAAGACGAAGCTACAGTATAATTATTGCTATACCATAATAATTATAATCAGTTAGATCAGTAATTTTCTATTTTCATATTTAATATAATCAGATGATTATCAATCACAGTTGAGTCAATAACAGCATTGTTGATAAAAATTAATCATAATTGTTATTATTGTTTTAATTAATTATAGCATTTGTAAAAGCTTTAAATGCAGGTTTCATGTCTTTGGTTGCATATGTTTCCCACACATGGAAACATTTTGAAACACTAAATATCACTACACATTTCCAGAAAAGGAAACTAGCCATGTCACTAAGTTTCCAAGTAAAGGAAACATGATTTGTTTCATGCATTAGGAAACTCTGGCAACATATTTGAAAACAACATGTTTCCTTTTAATTTCATTGTAAAGAAACACCAATTTTGTTTTGCAGTAAGCCCCGTGTGCATGCAGGAGGAACACCACACACACCTGTTTTTGGATGATTTATTTTCCAATTATTAATTATGGCAAAAAAGCCTGAGAATTAGGTGTATAGTGTAGAGGAAATTACTACATGAGATGAATTACAGTGTGATTATGGAATCCCTACCACAGAGTGCCATGGAAAGGTGCAATGATCGATGGAGGTGTCCTGATTGCAACAAAACAGCAAGTATAAGTTTTTTTGAACAGAGCAAATTAACTTTACAGAAGTGGCTATTACTGATGCATTGGTGGGCAAGGCAGTATCCAGTTACTGATGCTGCAGTAGAAGTAGAGGTCACAGAGAAAACAGCAATTCAAGTATATCAGTGGCTCAGAGATGTTTGCAGTTATCGACTTTGTTCTGTTGATCCACCAATTAAACTTGGAGGTCAAGGAGTAGTAGTGGCAATTGATGAATCTTTATTTTCGCATAAGCCAAAGGTATAATACAAATGAATGGAAGAACAAGTATAATTATACATAAATATTTGTGTGAATGAACGAATGAATAAATGAATAAATGAATGAATGTGACTATACTGTTTCTTTTGTAGTGCAACAGAGGTCGTCCAGCAGATGAACTAGTATGGGTATTCGGGATGTGTGACATTTCTCAACAGCCAGCCTTGGGATATATGGAGATAGTAAATGACAGAACTGCTGCAACACTCCTCCCCATCATTGAAGACCATACACACAATGGTACAATTATATGGTCAGACAGTTGGGCAGCATATAACAATATTCAACAGCTACCAACTGTACAGAATCACGATACAGTAAATCACTCACTAGAATTTGTTGATAGCTAAACTGGGGTACATACTAATCACATAGAAAGTTATTGGAATCGTGTTACATCTAGTGATGTACTGGAAAACATGTACAGAGATATAGCCATTTGGTATCCTGTCTGAGGTTCCCACACTGTGCACAGTATATTCTTTAACAGTTCTTTTCAGAGCTACAAAAACCAGTTCTTTTCAGAGCTTACATTTTGCAAAAGATCCACCTTTAATGGTTCATGCCACACCCCCAACCTATGACGTTTGAAATGTCATAGCGGAAATCACGTGTTCCGGCCACGCCCCCGATGCCTTAAAGTGCCCTGTCCGTGTACCATATTACAGTTGATCCAAACTAAGTAGTTTTAACAAAGTTTGACAGCTAAAAAACACGTCCAAACACAGAGCGTTTCTTCTTTGACAAAACCTCAAAACTAATCTCGTGATCTGGTGGATAACGCACATGCGCGTTTCGTCGGTAAAGGGTTAAAGTGATATTTGATCACTAATGGTTGCAAATTATATTCAGATGTCAGTTTCAGAGAATTTTCATACAGTGCCATAATTGATTGCAGCCTGTAGGCTATCAGTTTTTGTCAGTATCCTATCCACTCCAAGTTTGGATCTACTAATCTTTCCCATGTAGAGGGGATCCTGTTGCAAAAGGCAAGGTAACTTCTAGACATTTGCCTCCATCGAAGCTGGTAAGATTTTCTGTCAAGGCAACAATAATTGCCGCCTCTTTATTAATATCATACCTGGGAATAAGCTTTTGTGGACCTTGGCTTGGCTGGCATTGTTTTAAGTAGTTTGGCTTTTTGGAGACCTTGGTCCTTAGCTTGGTTTTATCGTGAGTGTTATGTACTACAATTATATGATTCGAGAGCTTCTTGATAGCCGTTGTGGTATGGCACCCTGGCTTGGCTGGCACTTGATAATTTTGATTTTCTGTATTTCTCAAAGTATCTGTGTAATGTGATTAATTTTTACTATCATTAAACAATAAACAAACAACATTTAAACTGATTTCTTAATGAAGATTGTCTCAGTAGTGATTTTTATACTCTAAAAGAAAAGCCTAAATAAAAGATTATAGGACACAGTTCTTTCGTGATCATCATGATAACTGACTCTAGAGGATCATGAATCACTCTTTTACACATCCAAAAGGTAAAATTAATATAAATATATCGTTATTGCACTATATTATCACCCGCTTCGTATCTCTGTGCTCAGGTTGCAGATCTGCAACTTTCGTCGGTAAAGGGTTAAGGGTAAGCTCTGTATACAGTCCTGTTGGTTGTAGCGACTGTAGCCCTAGTGTACATTTCTTTATGTGCATAATACAGTATAGGACAATAAAAACTTAACGTAATGGAAAAGTATTACGCAGTAATTACGCTGCAGAGTACACACGTAGGCGTAACGTAAAGCAATAATTATTATTATAAGGCGTTAACGCTTACAGCGTGTGTAAGAAACGTGTGAAAGAGCTTGAAACTGCTATATACAAGAAGTCTAGAATAACGAAAAGATCATGGCTTTAAGGAAAGCAATTCAGAATTCAAGTAAGTAATTTTTTGTGTAACTCTAAAATTTAGGTGTGTAATTAAAATTATCTGTTTAGTTCTTCACTATTTGGTGCATTGGCCTGATGAAGATTGTGTGAGTGTAGTGACAGAAAAAAAGATAGTCTTGGAAGAGGAGAAAAGATGTGCAGTTGGTGATGAATGTAAAGTAAAGAATGGAAAAGAACTTTGGTGTGGTATTGTAGCTGGAATAGGTAAGCATTTAAGATTAATATTTTGCTGTGGAAAAAGATTGAAATAATATAATAATGCTATAGGAACAAAGGACGAGATGATTAAAAAAGAAGAGCTATTCCTTAAAGGTGAATATCATCCATCAATGGAAGTGTCAAGTGTGAAAAGTAAGTCAGTACCAGATAAATACTAGGAAATAATTCATGTTTTTTTTTCCAGATGATAATGTAAATGACCAAAACAAAAAAAAGACAACAACTAAAAAAATGAAAAAGCGAAAGTGTAAGTAAATATAAATGCATCTTACTAAAAGTTGATCGGTATAATAATTCTGTAGGAGCTGAAAATGACAAGGAAAACAGGAAACCATCAAAGGCCAAGAAATCTAATGGAAGTGCAAGAATTGAAGGATAAAGTGAAACAGTTAGAAGAAGGCCAGTGTTTATTAGAATCTGTCTCTTAAGGCTTGTCAAAAGTGCTTCACAAAATGCATTGACAGCTGCATTCTCACGATTGGTTTGAAGTAAAGCATTTTCGAGAGAATCGACAACAGGAATGACACGATTAGTAGTAGGATCTATGTAGAATGTTTGTAGCTTCTGAAAAGAATTGTAATACTTTTGTGATAAGTGAAAGAATATCCCCCTGAGGCTTTGTAATAACTAAGTCATTACGATCGATGGATTTTAAAGCATCATTGATTTCTTCGATGTGCTTTAAGACATGATCATACAACTTAAAATAAGAGTTCCATCTTGTGTCACAGGGAACAGGAAGCCTGTGAGACAAAGCGTATGCTAAATGACTTGATCTGTGTGACAGAGTTGCGATTGTTTTCACCTTAGCAAGTACACTACAAATTCTAGGATACCCTCTTAGCTCTTTACAGCCGTCATGAACCACTAACTGTATCAGGTGAGCATTGCAACCAATCCATCCTTCGATTTTGGTATAGTAGTCCAGTATTCTAAATTGCCATTCTCAGCTGCTTCATCATCATGCTCACAAACAGCACTTGAACTGTCATCATTTTCATCTTCCGTCATTAGCAACTCAAAGGCGTGTTTCATATTTGCAGCGTTGTCAGTTACCACCTGGAAGCATGAAATACCATGATTATCCAACTGAACCTCAAACTGATCTTTGATGACTTCCGATGAATGAGGAGGCTTGACCTCAACAAAATACAGAACATGACTTTTAAGTTTACTCTCATAAATATAATGAATGGTGGCACCCATGTAGCTTTTAGAATTGCAACCAGTCCAAAAGTCAATGGTTAGGGACGGTTTTACGTTGGCTAACTCATCTAACTCCACTAACAACTCCCTTTTTTCTTGTTCATACAAAGCATCCAATCTTGTGCTGATAGCTACCCTTGAGGTGTGCTCAAACTTTGGTTCAATGTCCTTCATAAAGTCCCTAAACCAATCCTGCTCTACAACATTGAGTGGCAATCCACCTCTCCCACCCCACACAAATTCTTCACAATGCTGGTGAGAGTTTTCCTTTGATTTTTGAATGGCAACTTAGGTCTGCTTATGACTGAACCATCACTGTTCAAGGTACACTGGCCACCAGGGCAACCAGGCAACTCTGTCCTTCTTTTCCTCTGTTCTTCTTTGTGATCATAGTTTCTTAGGGTGAGCTTTTTCGAGATGCTTCAGCAAATTTCCTTTCAAAGTGAGCGTATATTTATATGTCTTTTGACACAGTTTACATCTTGCTAAACACTTCGATGAAACGGTAGGCCTTGTTTCAGGAAGTAAAAAAAACATGTTGTACTTAATACAGACCTTCGACGTACTGTCTGATTCCTCCAATGATTCTCTGTCTGTTTCACTAGGCCCGGGGCTGGCCAATGTTGACAAAGACGAAGGAGGCGAGTATGCTGCCATTTTCCACACAATTTAAAACACGTGCTTATTATTTTAGCCACGCCCAGTATATGAAAAGTAAACGAAAAATCGTCTTATTTACTTCATTTTTGATCATGTATGTACATGTATGAAGTTTTACACTGTTTTTTCGTCAAAATACACGTATATTGTCTGATTTTAACACTATTAAGTAAAGTTGATGCTTTTGGTACAGTAAATTAAAGCAATCCATCATCAAAGTTCTTCTGTACCAAAATCATCATCAACTTTACTTAATCAAAATTTAATATAGTATTTTATGAAATTAATGTTCTGTTAGAATTATAATTGAAACGACAAACAAACATTATTAGTAATATAAAGAAACAACAAACAAACACTATTAGTAATGTTATAAAGAAATATATATAAAGAAACAACAAACATTATTATACAACAATATAGTACATGTAAATCCAATTAAGAACCTCCCTGTAGCTAATTAATATCCTGTTGCTTTGCCTTCCAACTCTATAACACGTGGAATTACTTTTCTAAGGTGATTTATGTATTCAGTACACTTAGCAACATCTACTGTCTTCCAAAAGGCTAAAATACCATTTACTAACTCAGCTTTCGTCTTGGGCTTCACCTCGCGCCGAATATATTCTTTTAATTCATGCCAGAGGTTCTCTATTGGATTTAAATCAGGAGACTCTGCAGGAGTCTTCCACCAGTTAATATCTTTGTTTTCAAAGAAGTCTTTAGCAATCCGAGATGTGTGTTTTGGGTCGTTGTCTTACATATATCGAGGTTCATCAGGGAAAACACTTTTCAGGAAAGGTACAAGAGTCCGGTCGAGGATTGATACAAACAGTACTGCATCCATAGTCCCATCAAATACACAGATTGGTGTGGGACCTTTCTTGCTTATACCTGCCCACACATGTACTTTCACAGGATGTTTAGGTCTATAATAGAGAAAAAAATAATTATTATTATTACAACAATAAGAATGGTAATAATACCTTGGCTTAGGCTTTGCAGCTTGTCCTAACTTTCGACAACAAAACCTTGTGTGTGTCTCCAATTGAATACTAGTTTCATCAGTCCATATCACATTGTCAAACTCCATCATCATATTCTCTTGAGCCCATAATAACCGGTTCTCCTTGTTATTTTCTCTTATCATCTGACAGTACGCACTACCTCTGAATGTCCAACCAAGCGATGATCTACATCTTAAAATATTCTTTTCGAGATGTTGAAACCACGTTCACGAAGAATATGGTAAAGTTGAATCGCGGTCGTTTCATCATCAAGCTGCATCTGGCTATCAACTATTCTTTTAATGTCCATGGATATTTTTGTTGGCCTCCCTGATCCTGGTCTTCGTGCGATCGATCCACTCAAGAGGTATTTTTTCACAAGGTTCCTGACTCCTTGCCTCGTCGTCGCTATCTCTTCACGTCTCAGAGCTTCTGTGATGGCATATGGTCGTAATCCCTGAAAATGAAAATAGAGAATTCGTTGCTGTACGTAAGTACTATAAACCATGGTGAACTTATCTCTCTTTTCTTGAATCTTTGAGCAATGAAGAATACAATGAGTAAATAATATTTATATTGTTGACCACGTGTGCCATACCTACATTACGTCTTTACCGTATACACTCCGTACCGTAATCCATGCATAATTCCGCTGTAATTCCGCTTTAATCCTTGTAATCAACGGAGCGGTAGTACGCGCGTAGTACTTTTCCGTTACATTAAGTTTTTATTGTCCTATACTGTATGTGTATATGTGACACATGCATGTACATGTACATACAAGTAAATAAATATAAAATTATGAACTGCTTTGAAAGCGACTAATTTGGACCCGGCCAGCTCAGTTGGTAACAGCATCTGTCTGGAGTGCTGCCTTGATAGCTCAGTTGGTAACGGCATCTGCAGAATGTCGTGGGTTCAAATTCTACCTGCGGCAACTCATTTTTCATTTTTTCATTTGCCTCAGGAGCCTGTGTTTCTTTAATCTCAAGTCACCATGTGCAACTCATGTATCATTTTTTCATTTGCCTCAGGAGCCTGTGTTTCTTTAATCTCAAGTCACCATGTGCAACTCATGTATCATTTTTTCATTTGCCTCAGGAGCCTGTGTTTCTTTAATCTCAAGTCACCATGTATACACTTAGGTTTAGTGTTGGTGTCTTTGGTGGTTTAATTACCCCAGTCTTCACTTGGGTATATGTGACATGCTCTGTGAAAAGGTGGCTATCTTAATATTTCAGTATTGGCTCAATAATGCAATAAACACACCAAGTGGCGAATTCGTGTTTGTTCAGAGATAGTCAGAAGTTTTCATAATGCAAAACTACATGAGATGTAACACTAAATAAAACACGGAAATTCCCTGACCGTTGGCCACACCCCCCTGGCAACAAGCATAGTATCGTGTCTTGGCTTCAAGGAGATATTGCAGGCAATTTAAACAGCTTTTTTTCAAAGCTCACTGACCCCATCGAACCAAGAAGCATTCACTTCTTTCATTACTGATTATTTTTGGAATGAGGATGACCAGAAGGTAAGCTAATTAGTAATGTATTGTATTTATAGCATATACTTATAAATAACAAATGAATATATTTAATAGAAAATGAAGAGCAGGATGAAGACTTGGATTTTGAAGATGAATACATTCTCCAGAGATATAAATAAGCTGCAAATGACCTCATGATGATGAAGTGGTTCAAAGGGTGGAGATTACTGATAGTTAATTCGCTGCAGGGCATTATGGAGAGCTGTGTAACAACATGATGCTTTAGATCTAGTGATCATGGGTCGTCAAATAATGGCTGGTACAACTGTGTCAAACCAAAAGATATTCGCACATTTTTATCACCAAGGAAAATCAGTGAGTGTACTTCACATCATTATGTGTAAAAATTAAGGCTGGGACGAATATTAATAAATGTATTCGAAGCTTCGTTAAAAAATACTTCGAAGGCTTCGAAGCTTCGCCCACTTTACCCACAAACACTGCCTTCACAATTTTGTGGTTATTTGTGTAAACTTATATTATATATAATTAGTTTTTTCTTAATTTGAAATAAAATGTGTGCGCTGTTCAATGTAGCATGTCTTATATATAATTATATATATATATATAGTTGTTAACAGAATAAATAAAGTGTTTAAACTTTAAAGTACAACATTTACTTGAGCTCAGACATATTCTTGTTTAACCGATTAGGCGCCACGGTCGCATTTAAGCGACAAGGAAATTATGTATTGGAAACGCCCCCGTCGCATAAATGCGACGTAATAATCGACACGCAAAAAAAGCAACGTAACTCAAAAAGTAAAACGAGTAAGTCCCTGTAACTTTTGCGATAACCAGTTCATGCTATTGACTATATTTTTGATGTACTGATATACGAAGGTTTACATAAGAAAAACGGGAGAAAACGCACATGGAAATAGACTCACAACATTGTGAAAACAGCTGATAAGGTAAATGCTTTGATATAAATTTATTATATTTTACTTGAATTAATGATAAAAACTAAAGAATATATAGCTACATAATGATAATATAAATCTTCTAGATGGCCCATAGAATCCAATATTCAACTTTAGAGGTATTGAATCTCCTAGATGTATCTAACGATCAAGATGAACCGTTCATGGAAGGTAGTGATGAAGAATTTGAGGATTGGCTTACTGATGAAGAAGATGAAACTGCACCACCACCTACAGGAAATGTAACACAACATACACTCACATCACCACCACAATCTTGCAAACAATTAATAGCAGCTACTAATGCATCTCCTCCATCCACAAATAACACACATCTGTTGACAGGTCCAAGTGGTTCAAATGCATCTCCATCCACAACAGCTATAAATAACACAGATCTCTTGACAGGCCCTAGTACAGTCACAAACCAAGCTACAAAGTTCACAAACACATGGTCTTCATTAATCCAACCAGTACAAATACAAGCATTTACTGGAAGCGTTGGACCAACATTTTCTATGCCTGATATGCCTGTTGATGTGTTCACACATTTCTTTACAAATGATCTAATAGATAAAATAGTAGTTCAAACTAATCTCTATGCTAGTCAGGTAATGACTGAAGATAGCTTTAGCAACTGGGAGAAGACAACAGTGGAAGAATTAAAGGCATATTTTGGCTTCTATATTTTAATGGGTATAAATCATTTGCCATCACTTGATGATTATTGGAAGCTCGATAGTGTTTTACATTATTCACCAGTTGCTGATAAAATCACCCGTCAAAGGTTTAGAGAAATATCTCGTTATTTGCACTTTACAAACAACATGTTACTAGACTCGGAAAAGTAAGACCTATCATGGAACATTGTTCAGAAGTATTTTATAGTAATTACTCACCTCATTGTCAATTGGCTATAGATGAAGCCATGATTCCTTTTCAAGGTAGGAGTAGTATGAAGCAGTATATGCCTCTAAAGCCAACTAAACGAGGGTTAAAAGTTTGGGTGAGGGCAGACAGTTGTAACGGATACTTTTGTGAGTATGATGTATATACAGGAAAGGGGAATGATGATGTCAAAGAGTTTGGTCTTGGAGGTTCTGTTGTTATGAAACTCACGAGAAAAATTGTCGGCAAACACCACCAACTCTTTACCGACAATTTCTTTACATCAGTAGATCTCTTTAAAAGGCTTTCAAATGATGACATCTATGCCTGCGGAACCATACGTATAAATCGAAAAGGTTGGCCAACAGAACTAAGAGACAAGAGCAAAAAGAATAAAGAAAAATTGAACCTAAGAAAACGGTAACTATACAGTTATCATAATGATTATAAACTAATATAATTAGCATGCACAAATTTTTAACACATTAACTATATATAATCAACTGTTTCTTACCTTTCACAGGGGTGACGTAGTCTTTCGACAGAGTGATAATATGCTTGCTACAATGTGGTTGGACAATGATGTTGTGACACTTTTATCTGATAACGTTCAACCAGGGAAGACTGAAATCATCAGACGAAAACAGAAAGATGGCAAGCATTTAGATGTACCTTGCCCTTTAGAAGTGATATCTTATAATTCCTACATGGGTGGAGTAGACAGAGGGGATCAGTTAAGGCAATATTACCATGTCCGATATAAATGCCACAAGTACTATAAGTACGTCTTTTGGTTTCTGTTTGACACATCAATTACAAACGCTTTTATTTTACTGAATCACAGTAAACCGAACTATACTATTAAAAACTTTAGAATTGAGTTAGCTAAGGCACTTATAGGTAATTACAATAGTAGAAAAAGATCAATAGATGGACCATCACCTTCACAACGTCGTATACCTGTTAGACACTTTCCCATGAAAAAGCGTACAGGAAGTAAGAAGGGGATTAGTCGATGCCACTACTGTGCCAAACACCGTTCCACACCAGTCAGGAAAGAGACCTTTTGGTACTGTGAAGAATGTAAAGTTCACTTGTGTCATTCTGGAACAATTGAAGACTGTTTCTTAAAATACCATGAAGAATTATCTCTATTTTAGCTCTCTGTACTGTACATTGTATGATGACCTAATTACAAAGATTATTATAATTATTATATCTATAAAATAGTTTATCTGTTCAATATTAGCACTATTAGGCTTTATTCAATAACCATACAACTTTATTTTTAGTACTTATTTCATGAGAAGCACATATACAGCTAAAACAGTAAGTTATATATCGAAAAATGAACAGAACTTACTAAAACATCTCGAAAGTAAAGATTCTTGGAGAAGAAGGTAGCCATCTTTGGGATTGTTCTGTTCCTCAGAAAGTGGCCTGATCAACTGCGTCATCATGACAATACAAACAACGTACCGTATTTGTGTTATAGCTCTTTTTCTACAAACAGCCTACTTCACAAGAAAACTTAAAATTATTGTGGCGTTTTCGCTACGTGATCTGGGAAAACCTTCCGGCGCCTAATCGGTTAAAAAAATCAATGCATCTACATTGCTAGGTTTAAGGCAGCTTCGCAGCTGTTACAGTCTGTCCTGCTGTCGAGAAAACATGCTCAGATGGAGTAGATGTAGCTGGAATGTTGAGAACAGTTTTAGCTAGTTTTTATCAACATTACTCTCACCTTGTTTGGCAATATAATGCCTCCAAAACTGGATTATTGCTTTATAATAAGTACTAGTCTTGTTCCTGTCATTATTTCTACTTGAATTTAGCATCGCTTGAATGAAAAATTAGGCAGAAACAGCCAACTACACAGCCTCAACTTTTCTTGGACACACCCACAACTTTAACCACACGTTTAGATTGCAAAAGTGCACATGTGCAAACATTGAAGTGGGCGTGACAGCGAAGCTTCGAAGGGAGACATTTAGCTTCGAATGCGGAATAAACGAACGAAGGTTCGAATATTCGAACCTTTTTCCCAGCCTTAGTAAAAATAATGACTTGCTTTTATCAAATGCTTGCAGGAAGATATTTCTTTTTCTTCATGGAATTAGTAAGAAGAGACTAGAAGCAGTTAGAGCTGCATACATGAAAAATGGACTTGTACCTCGGTGAGATATGATCACTTATCAAAACACTAAAATTAATCAACCAACCATCACTGAGTGTTGAGGAACTTCAAGATGCTGTGAAGTACATTCTCAGCTATGCTAAAAAAAATGCCATACTTCTATCTGGACAAATATCCTAGGTATAGAATTATAACGTTCAATTATTTATTGCCCTCCAGTTATACAAAAAAAAAAGGGGTATGGCAGCTATATGAATCAGCAAATGAAAAATTAGATGGTAAGGGAGTGGTTCACCAAAGTACTTTTAGGAAGCCATGGAATAAATACACTCCACATGTTAGCATGAAACCTCGTTCTGATTTGTGCTGCACTGCACATATAAGGAGTGTGAACACACCTGAGGAGAGCATACAAGAAGTGAGTGGATTAAATTAAATGTTAAAACATCAAATAATATGTGTGCATTGATGTTAAACATCTACTCACATTACTTCAGTTGTACAGACAAGCTCTCAGTCACTTGGAAAGGGCTACAACAGAGAGGAAATATTATAAAGATGCCTGTGAAGAATCATCCAAACAAATACATGCTTTATTCACAGAAGATGCCATATATTCTCCTCCTCGTCAGGTAAACTTCCAAATCGAGTTGTTTCTATTATCAGTTTTGGTTATGTTATATAATTATATATACAATTGGTTTTGTTTACACTAATTATAACTTGACAAATAATTAAGCAAGCAACACATTATACACCTAGTGTATATTTCACACTTAAATTCAATAAACGTGTACTGCATGTGTAACCTGGTGTGTGTGCCTGGAGACATTTGTGGCACACCATCTTTGGTGTGAAACGCACACTTCATTTTTTGTGGTAGACTAAATACATTCAATCAATATACTTCAAGTACGCTGGAGCTAAAAGGAACATGAATACACACACATGCACTGAGGTCCTCGTTTGTCATTTTTGCTGGCAACAAATCAATAGAAGCAGTGATGGAAAGTATTGCCAAAGAAATGAGTCATTGTAGACGATATCAGCAGAACATTTATGATAAGATGACCACTAACAACTGGATGTCCAATTTGCTTTAAAACAACTCTGCCAAGTACTACTTCAAAAGCT
The DNA here is from genome assembly GCA_947044365.1 of Petrosia ficiformis. Classification (NCBI taxonomy): domain Eukaryota; kingdom Metazoa; phylum Porifera; class Demospongiae; order Haplosclerida; family Petrosiidae; genus Petrosia; species Petrosia ficiformis. The sequence goes on from OX345636.1 coordinate 28,424,169, forward strand.
CAATTGATGAACAGTGACAAATTCTCTGATAAACCAAGTGGATCTAATACTGTTGTTCCAGGAAAATTATAGTTGCCATGCTGGCTGGTGATTCAACTGAGAGTAGTCCAAAGTTATTTTCGCCCAAGGTCATAGAGATCAACACCATAATGAAAATGGCACTATTAAATGAACAACCTCCGGACACTACATCTTGTTTGTTTACCCATACTGACATGGGTGCACTTGTGTGAGCACAAAGCATATGAAATCAGGACTCCTGTTGTACAGTAATGAACCATTAATTATTTAATGTTGGCTATAACCATTAATATTATTATTATGCACATAATCCTCTTGCATAACAATTCAGACTACACGTGACACTGGGTCTGATATTTCATACAGTAGTGCTTGTTTTAGGATTTCCCCCAACAGAGATTGTGTATGTACACAGTTGTACAGTAGAGCACTCTCTGAAAGGTTAAACTTGATATTTATCAGGCCAATCATTAAATTTTAATTATTAGTTCATGCGTATTATATAGCTTTTGAAAGATTCTGATTTGTCAAGAGATTAAGTACGATTCCTTGCATGATAAATGCTTCAATAGCTATTAGTCTATATCTTATACATATATATAATTATAGATGGAGAGTACTGTATTTTAATGCTTGACTTGTCAGTACCAACCGGTGGTGAGGTGGTGATGCAGTTGTGTAGTTATACTGTTATACATAATTATGTTTTGAATAGCTACTCATTATATATAATTTTATAGTTTTGTATCAGATGCATTAATGTAAATTACTGTATTTTAGCACCTCACTGTCAGTACTACTGCAACATGTCCAAATGTAGATACTGTAGGTAAGAAAGTGGGAAAGTGGAAGTAGAAATGTATACCTCATGTCACAATTCATCATTATTCATTATTTTCCCCTGAATATCCACAATGAACCAGCTCTTGGATCTTTCCATTGTTGATTGAAATTCTTAATTTATCAAAGAGTCTACCAGTTGACTTCCTTTTAGACAACTTGCCTGCTAGCGTACATGTATTAAGAGGTGAGCCTATCACTAGCAACAGAAGTGGTACAAGTAGCTCCACAAGTATCATACCCTCTTCCACGAAATATTTATTGCCTAGCTCTGTGCCTGTACCATCATCATCTATAGGTCTGCATTGTCTAACTCTGCATTACATATGACTAGTTAAAGGAGATCACATAATGATGGGAAAGAGGGTTCTAGTGTTTGTTCAGGTCACACAAATTGTCCCTAACAATATAAATTGTTTTTTTTAACAGGTAGTGGATTGATTTCAATCCACTACCTGTTAAAAAAACAATTTATATTGTTTATAGTTCTACTTTAAATAATAGACTTGCAGTAATTATAGTACACACTCGAGGGCGACTGAGGAAAAATGTGCCTCTTTTATCCAGCGGTCAAAATCATAGCAGCGAAGTCTTACAATTGTATCTTGCTATAGTTCTTCGTGTGGAATGACTTGGGACAGCTCTTTTGAGTTACAATCAAACATTTACTTTTGTCAGAGTAAATTAGATGCATTTACTGCTTTAGATTCTTTTGTGTTTGGTTTATGTTTCCACACAATGAATATGACATTAATCATTACAATAACAAACTGAATAACACTTGAACTACCTTTGAGAAGAATGGGAAGATATGTGCATCACCTATCAACTCTGTCTGATATACTTTCAGCAGTCAGCCACACCCATGTAATTCAATGTCTCTACCTTTCTGTGGGACCTGAAGAAGTAAGTCTAACTTCTAAGTGAAGACAAACTAAGTTACTGAAGTGCTCTCTCAAGGTTCTAAATGATAACTTTCTCATGTCTGAACGCTGAACAACTTATTAAAGATTCCTGCATCATCTTTATACTGTTTCTCTGCTGTGTACAACAGTCAATTGGCAGCTCAACATTCTCCCTGCTCACTCAAGATCAAGCGCGCGTTCTTTTACGCGCCACGCCCATTAATTAATTGACCGAGCCCCCCTAGGCCTGAGGAAAACATAATTTTAAAGAATAATTGGGGAGATAAAATTTACGGGAATATTCTGAGCATAATTGGAGTGAGCACATGTAAAATGGCTGATGAGTGAGGCAACATAATAGAAAGTGACAACGAGCTGCTAACAAGTGACACAAAACTTGAAGCTGAATTAAGCTCTTCTAGCAGAAAGAGTGTTTTCCATACTGAATGATTTATTGTCAGATCGACAAGATTCATCCTTGCAGGATTATATCCAGACATCTTTAATTAATGTTACACAATTTAATAAATAATATTATTAAGTTCAGTATACATATATGTTTTTTTGTCCTTTTTCTAGCGTAATTTTAGAATAAGTGAGTTTTTGAAAGAATAATTGGAATTTTTAAAAACACAGAAGAATAGAATAATTTCCTCAGGCCTACCCCCTGAATGACGCAACTTCCTTGACTCGCGTAAGTGACACAAACAAAGTTCACCCCTAGAAAAGCGGGATGGCAAATATCATCAGTGCATGTATAGTTAACTACTATTATGATTATATTAGGCATCATTGTTGGGTTAAAGTTATTTGTCAATTTTTCTGAGTAATAATAAATATAGCCAGCCTTTTTTAACTGGCTTATCATTACTATTATCAATAGATGCTACTTAGTCAAATATTTAATCTTGATCAAAAATGTGTTTTAATTGAATTTCTTATTTGGTGTAAAATAGAGTAAAACTTGCACCTTAAACTGAGTACCGTAGGTGTCGTAAATTCCGTGGGGTATAAAATTTCGCATTTTTCGTGGGTGGCAGTCAAACCACAAAATTAAATACCCAAAGTGTGGGTGTGGTTCACACGTTGACGCACGTGTTACGGTATTAGTAGTTTAGTACGATAGTTATAGCACTGTACAAGTATTTGAGACCTGTTAATAATTCTTTGCTGGATCCTCATGGGCTTTTGTCTTCTAAAATAGAGCCTTCGGTAATTTCTGAAGTTAACAGACAAGTAACAGCTGTCCAGGAGCAAACAAACAAGAGAGGAGAGTACCTGAAGTTCTCTGACGAAGAAAAGGCGACTGTTGCCTGCTATGCAAGTGAGAATGGAGTAGCAGCAGCAGTTCGACACTTCAAGCGATCAAAAGGAATGATTCTGAAAGAATCCACTGTCAGGGATTGGAAGAAGGCTTATCTGGCAGAAGTTATCCAAAAAGCAGTTTGATCTGGTAAGGACTTAGTTATTGACAAATTACCTGCAAAACAGAGAGGAAGACCACCACTGCTATATAGGAGGAAAATTAGATAATGAACTTCAAATTATCATCAAGGCAATGCGTGCTAGAGGTACTCCCATAGATGAGATGAGATGAGATGGGAATGTAGATTTGTTTGTTTAAACAAACAAATCTAAGATATGTCACCCATAATAATTGTTTGAAACAATTAAGCCACATATTTAAAACATATTTGATCGAATTGAGCATGTGCAGATTCCATAAATTGGCATCAAAGACTCAAAGCGTTTAGTTGATTGTCATTTTTACAATCAAGCATTAAAAATGAGTAGTACTTCTGAAAGAAGAATTATTGCTCAAAAAGAATGACGTGAAAGATAAAATGGTCAGACAACTCAGAAAACCATACAAAGCTGAAGGGATATTTTCAAAAGCGATCGATAATGCAAAAATAACTTTTTGTCCCCAAAATGCCAAATTATACCAAAGGTAAACAACATTTTAACCTTTGGGTGAACCATAGACACTTGTATCACTTCAGTTTTCGCAGATGATTTGATTGTCTAAAAACTTCGAGACAACATCTAGACGTATTGTGGTAACATTTGTGGTGGTCCCTGAACCTAAAGAACTCAAATCTTAGTATGCCTCAACCTCATAATACGCTTTGTTTCTGTCCATGAATGCTTAAGACCAACATATTGTAGTGGTGGGCAATAACACTGATATTTCTATGATAGCAATTTTTCAAAAGCAGTAATTCGATATAAAATTTGTGACAGTGACAACAATCACATTAAATAATTTTATCAGTGAAACTATAAAAGCTGCTCATTCAATAGTATTCATATTATTTGAAAATACTAGCAACCTTTTCAATTTAAAAAACACTGCTTGGTTAAAAGTACAAATGTGTAGAAAAAGTGAAAACAAAAGAACACAAGTAATATATGTACTTTTAAGGTCCAGTTTCACCAATAGTGTCCCCACACGTACATCTCTTAGTATGTCCACAGCCTGATCTATGGAGGCATTTATATTTCTAAAATGCCACTATCCTGGTTTTGGTAGGTATAATGCCTATTGGACTGCAATGTACTCCTAGTGCTTGATGATGCATAAATGAGCCATTAATCCTGCCCAGATGGGATTCAGTCGGAAGAGGCAGACCAAAATGGCTGAACAGAAGAATCCTTGGTCTTGCCCAGCCCTTTCATCAGTGTATCTCTGCCATTCATTTAACATACAGTCCAGTGAAGCACTCCAAAAGCTCTACCAACTGATCTGAGAATTGGGTAGCAACGGGAATTTCACTGTCAACAACAGATAGTGGCCTTGATTGAAGTAGGTCAACCAACTGAAGAGGATACATTACGAATACACAATTCTAATCTTTCAACTGGATATTCGCCATATGATTCATTAGTAGTAATTGCATGTCTGGTTAATTCTGCAGAAAAAGAGACTATTATTAAATTCATTGTGCTACATAGTCTCATTGTTCATAGCTTTGTGTATGTAGTACATACACAAAGCTATGATGAAACACAAAGAACATCTGTCCATACGATTATAGAGGTAAATACATATAACATTTACAAGATATCTGTATGTACTTAGTTACAACTCTGGTACACAAATATTTATACTATCTTCTCCATACTCAAATAGAAAATGAAGGTTTAAGCATTGGCACATCTTCCAGCAATTCTGCAAATAGACATAATTGAAAATACTGTGAAAGAAATAACAACAATTGATGGTTGTACGTAATCTCTACGGGAATGATCCATATAGCATTGCACATGAGCAAGAATATGGAACAGAATATGGGACACCGTCAATATTTGTGAAGGAGTTGGTGAATCATGCACACTGCCTATCCTCCCTCAATGGAGCCTCAATCAATATTCAAAACTCCAGGCCAGTGAGCAGCAACAAACAGGTGATCTTGTTGAATATGATCCAGTTGAAACAACTTCTTCATTGTTGCTTTGATTATAGAAATTATCAAGATCCATGATCTGAATGCCTAAACAGATTATCATCTCTGCATATCATTTCAGTGAAATATAGGGGAATAATGTACAGGTTTCACCTACCAGGGATTAACAGTATTGTCTACGTTGTGCAGAAATAACCAATTTCTGGAGTCTACATGCTTTCCTGATACATTTATTATAAACATAAATTGTAAATTTACTGTCACATACCTCGGTCTCTCCTCGTCTCTTTCTTTTCTGCTTTTTATATGCTTTGCTTGAGCTAAAAAAACGAACGACAATCTATCAATACTAACAAGTATGGAAAGCCAAATATATATTGTGTCTCTCACATTATACCTTCATCTCTTCTTCCTTTTCTTCTATTGCAACCATCTTTACAAATGCAAAGATGGTTGCCCCTCCATAACACCATGTATTCTTTTCTAATCATTGTATCTTTCATCAATTTGCAAGTCATACTCTTTTTCAACTTCCTTCAGTTCAGTAACATTTATTGCATCTGATTCTCTACCACTGGATCTTGCAGGACTAAGTAATAGAATGAACTTCAGCTAAAGTGCTAATCAAATGATTTCTTTGGTATAAGTAACACCTGTTTAGGGAAAAAATCCACGAGCATCGGAATCCAGCCTGAATGTTATTGTCATATGGGCAGAATATATCCCATTGATATGCCTGATCATGATGAGCTCATCTTTCGCAATTGACCGAAAAATGTAACCTCCAGGTAGCCTTCACATCATTAACCTGTAACTTTCAATATAGTATATACATATACACAGAACACAACTGCAGTATGTCAAGTAAAATCATGTCGTGTGTTTTGATTATATATAATTTTTGCTGCTACTTTATCTATATATTGCAATATAAAAATCCAGGATATGAAGTAAAATCTTCGTAGTGCAACACAGCATAAACTTACAATTTTCACTTGTTTCTTACTTTTACTTTTACTGCTTTTAGAAAAGCACTCGCACATGTTAGAATAGGTATAGGGCAACATCTGGCTGATTCGAAATGACATTTTAACAACAACTTACTGTGCAGCACTTACACTTTCAGAATACGCAACACATTGCCTAGGAGGACTCACACTATTTTAGCATACTTGTAACTCATGAAAAATTAATGAATATTACTGTGAATTCATTAACTAGTAAAGTATAAATTCCACACATTGTTACTGTTAAGCATCAAAATTGTCCAAATTTTAAAGAGATTGATATAAAATATTGATTTCAGAAGCAATGCAAAATTGGAGGTTGTGGTGAGTTGTACTGTATTTATATCAATATATTATATATGCACATGTGCAGTTGTAAAAACATGGCATCGGTATATAATAACAAATGTTTAACATATTGGGTCTTAAACTCCAATGTTCTCATCTGCTCTGCTTTCAAGCAGTTTTTGCGGTTCATCTCCTCACTATACCCTGCTTCTTAGTAAATCCACTACCTCTCTGATGTAAGTTCTTCAAGACAGTCAAAAAAGCTCTTTACAAATGTCAGTGGTCTTCCCCGACTTGTCATAGGTCTTCACTGGTAGTTTTAAAAGCAGGTGCATTGTTTTTATTGTCATCCAGCAGCATAAATCACTTCAGGACACAGTAATGACCATATAATAACAGTAAAAGAGAACGGGACGAAGGAATGAAGTGATTAATGAAACAACCAGAAAAAACAGAGACCTGTCAATCCACCCCTTCCTGGATAAACCATAAAGTGTTCCTGGTATTTCCCCAATGGTCAATTGAGTGTTAACGGTCTTTCTTCTGTCAACTGGTGGAATTGTGTATTCAGTTGGATTAGCACAAACTAATACTGTTTGTGAATTATTATCATTTGTCAAATGAGAAGGTTGTTTCAATCCTTTTTTTTTTGAGATTGCAAGTGGAATCATCACAATTAATGATGTTAACTAGGTTGGTTAAAAATACCATTGGCTTCAATTGTGTGCTCGTGGTTCAAATTCTTTCTATTGAATGTCACTTGTGTTTTTGTATTTGACACCAGAGCGTTAATTTGTTTGGCCATTTTTTACCAGGTCTGAAATTGTGATGCATTCCACTTTCATCACAGTTAAATAATAATCCATGCTTTGATAAAATTAAATTTTTCCCACCCAGACTAACACTTGCTGGCTGTTTCCAGTTTGCAATAATAGCTCCAACTATAACTCCCCAAAGTGTTTGTTTGGGTAGCCTATGGTAGCTGCTGGGGCTCTAAGCTTGGCACCAGGAAGGACCCTACCAACCCAATCATGGCACCAGGAAGGACCCTACCAACTAGTCATTAAAGAGCAAACTTTGGATGCTCCTCCCTTACCCCCCTAGAAAAAATGTTTTTTATTTATTATACCAGGAAGGACCCTACCAACCCAATCATGGCACCAGGAAGGACCCTACCAACTAGTCATTAAAGAGCAAACTTTGGATGCTCCTCCCTTACCCCCCTAGAAAAAATGTTTTTTATTTATTGTACCAAGGCAAGCACAAAGCTGTTAATTGCAGAAAAATCAGAAGCCCTCAAGCCAACAAAAGCTTAACTGTAAGTTTACCTTCCGGAACTTCATTCTCTCTGGAAGGCTTCCTACATTGTACTGATGTATATCTGATACACCCCTCCCTTGGTGGCATGTTCTAACTATTACATAGTCAATACTTTTCTTGGGGATGATATACCTCAAAACATGGATACAGACAAAGGGGGGTCTTACACACTTTACATTGATATGATGTCTGCTTCCCTTTCTTTTTGCTACAGACATGGCAATTTGGTCTGCCCCACCATGTTCAGTTGTCTTTGGACAAATTGGTTGCTTTTGTCAACCCCACCCATGTTCTGATTATAGTCTTCCACACTACAGCTGGTTTGGATAATACTTCCTGACCACTAACAGCATTCCTCGTTCGTCTTCATTTGCTTACCATCGAATCATCATTGAATGTTAACAACATATTGACCTCCCATTTGTCCTTCCACTTCATGGCCATCATTCCATCAAAATTTTCAGTTACTTCCTCGCCTTTTTGAAGCTTAGCTGTCTTTACAGCTAGTTGATAATTTTTTCAATTGGATCTTACTGTCCAACAAGCATTGAAACCCCTGGATTTTAAATCAGCCAGTGTAAATCATGTAACCCTTTCCTTCAAGCTCTTTCAACAAATCAAGCACCACTCTGTGTGCTAGTCCTAAATCACTGTGTTGATTCTTCCTTCCCTGTGTACAACTTCCATCCCCATGTATAACCACTGCAATGATTCTGCTAAGACCCATACTTTCATGCCCCACTTTGTGGGCATTTTAAGAAAGATGTCCTTTGAATCCAATAATGCTTTCATCAATACTCAAATTTTGTACTGGAATGTAGGTAGTTTGGAAATTATGTACAAGGGCTTCAACAAAACCACAGACTTTATATAATTTGTCAAAGTCTGGATGAGCCCTTTGAGACTGTTTCTTTGCATCAATGAAATGTAAGAACTTCATTATCATCTGAAATCTACGCTGTGACATTATGGAACGGCAATTTTGTGTTGCAGTATTGTCTGAATAAGAAAACAAAGGTTAACATACATTTATTTACTCGTAGTGTGGTGCCAAAATAAACTTACAATTTTAATTTTTTATTGTGATGATGGACTGTTGCAACAGTCAATTCGAACTCTCCAAATACAGAGAACGTATTGACATTGGTTCAGAAACATACTATATCTCGTAATTGATGCTCAGTTGCTAGAACATAAGTCACCTCGGGAGCAGCTTGTATGCAGCCAACCAATGGATCTACACATGATTGATCGTTGATACACAGTGTCATCTTTGCGAGGTTGTGGATTAGACACATCACCAAGACTGACACTCCACCTCGTTCCTCAAATAATTCATTGAAAGCTTTTGTTGGCTTGAGGGCTTCTGATTTTTCTGCAATTAACAGCTTTGTGCTTGCCTTGGTACAATAAATAAAAAACATTTTTTCTAGGGGGGTAAGGGAGGAGCATCCAAAGTTTGCTCTTTAATGACTAGTAATATACAATTAAAGAATAAACAAACGACAATAACAGATAATTATTGAACCTACCTTCTACAATATGCATATTACATATGCACTAAATAATTGTAATCCACAATTCAAAGATGGTGGTTAAAAACCTCCTCTTCCAAAAAATCCTGGGTCTATATCAGTTTTTTTCCCTGGGATATAAATCAAGTGTGTCACAACTACACCCACTAACCACACCTATTGTTTACACCTTAATTACGTTAGCTGCACGCTGTTTAAATTATTACTATAGAAATGATATGCATGCAAGCAAATTATCTGATACAAACATCTCTTTTTAAGCTCCTAGCTAGCATGCATATACTGTAGTTCAAGACATTATACATGTAGATCTAGTATTAAACGAGCTCAAATTAGGAAAAATACACCCAATACAAAGAACTAAATTATTTAATTCCTTACAAATGTTGAAATCTACAAAACATTTCACTACTTCAATCATCTCACAATAGCTACTACTCAACTTAACTACATCTATCACAGGGCTTTGAGATGTAGCCACACTTATAAAACTCATTGGCAGCTAGCTCCTTTGCAGCTCCACCCTTTTACACGTGGTTAGTTAATTATGGTCATGTGTTTTCTTTAATTAGAGGTTCAGATTTTGAATGAAGGATTTCAGGAACAGTTGAAAATGTGATAAGAGACTGTATTGCTGCCCCTTGACAGACAGCTTCTATTATTTAACATCTTCATATGCTCTTAACATATTCTCCTTGTCCCAATCTTTGTATGATGGATGTCTTAATGCTCCCATAGCTGGAGTACTCCAATGACTAGGATGTGAATAGAATGCCCATTGATCCAAATGAAGAGTCATAAAAATTCAGCGACAGCTAGAAGATATTAAAGAAACCACACACTGCTGTATCAGGAGTTCTTATAATTATGGAAAATGACTTCACGCCAGTTAATTGTTTTAGCAGTCACACTTCATTACCTAATTTAAAATGAAAAATATATATAATAATAACAACAATAACATAATTATCTATAATTACTATATAACACACTGCAAGTGCTATGTCAGATTTATAATCATTAAATCCGAGGGTGTGGTGATTACGAATGTAATAAAAGCACGAGTAGGCATATATTTCTAGAGACAAAATTATAGCAGCTATGTGTACTATATGTGAAGCTTGTAGTACCACCAAGGCTTTTTTTATTGTGTGGTGGGTGATATATATCTATAATGTTGTGGAAAATGGTGAACATAATTTGTGTTATCAATTCACCTGAAATTGAAGTAATGTTTTCAAATGTAGTCACTGCTGATGCATCCGGCTGCCTGTGACAGTAATACCTTTCAGAAGTAGATGAATTCTTAACCAAATATTTTTGTCAGTGCTGACACAAGGTCTCTCTAGTTTTGTAGTGGCCTGCCATTACAGCTCATTGTCACAGGTGTTGGCCTAACTACATGAGCATCACCGGTCATAAGTTCCTGGTGTTTTGTGGTTTAGGCAGCCGACGACACATTTGTCATCCACCACCTCTTTAAGGGTAATATGATGGTAAGATTTACAGGGTGCATCTGGTTTTTCAGCTACTGACAAATACCCCCTTTCTATCTGAATAGATGGTCTCCCATTGTGATATTTGGTCACTAATGGTTGCAAACTGTTCAGATGTCAATTTCAGAGAATTTTCATATAATGCCATAATTTATTGCAGTCTGTAGGCGATCAATTTTCGTCAGTATCCTATCCACTCCAATTGTGTCCTTTTCAAGTTTTGAGATGTATTGTTTTATTTTTTCTCTATCTACTGAGGAGGCCCTGTTGCAAAAGGCAAGGTAACCTCTAGACATTTGCCTTCATCGAAGGCAACAATAATTGCCTCTTTTATCAATGTCATACCTGGGAATAAGCTTTTGTGGACCCTGGCTTGGCTGGCACAGTAGAAATCCACTACTCTCTATTCAAAGCAGTATTATGTGTTTTTTTGCCTTTGGAAGGCTTTGCCTGTTGTTATGATTATTTTAATTAGCTTGGGTTTTTGGGGGACCTTGGTCCTTAGCTTCAAGCAGTAGTTTCTTTGCTTGGTCGTAAAAAAACCTAGAAGGTGTGTAGTTTGCGCCAAGACGTAGACACCAACTGGAAAAAAAGGGATACAAAAACAGTGAACTTTTGCAAAGAATGCAATGTTCATCTTTGCATCTGTTGTTACTTTCAAAGGTCTCACAGTTTCGTTAAATATTGACTTCACACAATAACAGTTTTTCACATTATTGATTGTTATTTACAATAAAAATGATATGATTTTAAAAAGCTACAAGCATAATATTACTGCTAAGGATTCTTCTATGAATATACATATCCCAGAGAAAGTGTCTATACAAGGTGCTTTATTGCATCTTGAAATTTTTGATCTTTCCTTTTATAGCCCTTCTCCAGGTCATCATCCAGCTGACAATGTTTCTGTTTAGACATTTTATACTAGCCCTAAAAAGCAAATCATATGTAAAACCAATACAACAAAAACAAAAGACGAAAGATATGTAAAGCCTTAATGTAATAGTAAATACAAATATTTATTTTGAGTCTACTTTTAGCAACTAGTCAGCCACCTTGTTCTTAACAGAAGCCAGGCTTTTATTAATTAATAAAGAACAATCAGTCCAGGAAGCATCCTGTGTGTTATACTGAAACAAGGTGGCTGATGGACTAGTCACTAAATTCTTGATCAGTGGACTCAAAACACATAACTATTTAAATTTATTTGTTGGTAATAATTGTTTAGTATTATAACTTTTCTTTCTCCTCCCTATCCTCCTCCACTTCCTCGTCCTCTCTCTCTTTTTATTTCTTTTCTGTTTGGTGGTGGAGATTGATCCATATATACTATTATGAAAAAGAAAGACAAAAGGCTTTACTTATTATATAGCATTCAATTGATGTATAAATATCTTTTACTTTAGGTTCAAGAAATACTTTGCTTGATGGATTATTGACTCAACTATTATGAAGAAAGACAAGGAGCTTCACTTATTATATAGCATTCAAAACAGAATTAAAAAAACCAAAAACAATTTTTATATATATATCTTATTACTTACAATTCCAGAAACTAGTTTAGTTTGCAAACTTGGTGGAGTTCTAAAGAAGGATGGATGTAGTGATTATATATTATAGAGTAAATCATAAACATATTACTTACTTACTTCTTATTATTAGCAATAATAATTGTACAAAATACAAAATAGTAGTCTACTGCTTATATAGTCCTACAAATATTAATTAGGTTATGATAGTTGAATATAGTTTTCCTAATTATTCATAATTATTTTATTTAATTTATTTAATTAATCACCCTGCTTTGAAATTAAGGTGAATTAAAGTTTCATTTCTTGCATAAAATGAATGTTAACCTACAAATACATCTTGATTTTATTACGTACTGACTAATATTTTTATTTCAGAATGTTTATATATATATATGTATGGATATCAAAACTGAAAAAGCACAGGAACAGGTACCTTAGCAACAAAATGAAACTAAACATTTCCACATAACAACCCTACACAAGCATCACTTCGTGTTTTACTTTCAGAATGTTTATATAAATATATAAGAAATTAATATAATACAATTATATAATTTTATATAAATTTTTTTTCTTTACAATGGACTTACTGCTCCTTCACAGATTCTACAATTCAAAAAAAAACAATCCTCACATAAATCATTATGATTTAACCAGAGAGGAACTTATCAAAGTCATCACAACTATACTATAATTTTAAAAAAAAACAACTTTTCAAAATTGGCACTATAAAAGTGCTTAAAACACTTACTGAGTCTTTATCTGTTTGTCAATTTCAGAAAAAAAAGGAACATAAAGGAAGGTCATTACACTTGAAGCTTGTTTGTATGAAACATTCGCACAGCTACAATGATACCACTTGCCACACTTCAGACATTGACCCATTTTCTATGTTTTGGATGGACACAGGTGCTTCTAACATTCTAACACAGTCGCAATGATCATGAACACATTCTATTTTATATCAGGAAAATATTTTTCTATTTTCGTTCCTGTCAAAATTGCAGGTTTTGTAAAATTGATAATTTTTACTTATCACAGAATGTAGATTTCTTCAGAATGTGAAACATCTGCACCCAGTATTCACTAACTTATGAATTCCGTCAATAATATTGTCATCACATTTGCAATTATCAAAATAAAGAAAAAAAGTGTTTAATTGGAAGTATAATTTTTAGAATTTTTTGGTGACCAATAAAATTAGAAGAATTTATTATTTCCAATTGAACTCTATACTAATTACAAAAAGGTGTGGCCGATTATTGATTGCTCAGAATGGCCCAGATAGTTGAATACAAAAAATCAGTCAAGCAACTTTAAGAGACGAGATTTGGTTTATGACTACAGTAGATGTTGTTGCAGCTTATGGTACAGTAACCATTTATTTCCAGCAGTTCCATAAGACGTATGGATAGCTGTCCGTCAATATATTAATTTTTCCGATCATAGGTGAGTCCGAATTTCATTTTTGCAAGCTTATAACTCTAAGACCAAGCAAGCGATCGTCATGAAACTTGGTATGCAGAGATATTACTTAGTATACTTTCTTACTACGGTGTAGTAATTCCAGTTGCAGTGGTAGAGAGAGCGCTATAAAGTCCGAATATGGGTGGTGTCCGATAATTGACATTTTACTCTATAGCTACTAAATTTGAAACTATTAATATATATACCTGTTCCTGAAAGTATCCAGTCAATTTTTGTTTTTACTGTACTGCTTCACTAGCGATTGGGATCTCGTCTTTAGGATTTTCAATTTCACATATGAAAACAGTACTGGTATTTGTATCATCTTCTTCAATGTTGTTAAAGATTGCGACTATTCCATAAGCATAATGCATTAGCTACTGTTCCAATGTCCTCCAGGTTAGTTTAAAAATACGTGAGTATAGGTTTGAAGACCCACATTGAAATTGATAGCTCTAACAGAAGTTGCCAATGTACTTGGAGATAAAATCTGTAATTATAATTATACATATTCAACAATCAAGTGTAATAGTAATAATAATTGTGCTGTATACACCTTTGTCTGTTCAGTACAGTTGAAATGATTTCTTACATCCATAAGAATAAGGGTAAAATACACCTTTGTCTGTTCAGTACAGTTGAAATGATTTCTTACATCCATAAGAATAAGGGTAAATCCTAGAAACTGAACTTGATGCTCAACAATACAATTGACCTGAAATTCAGAAAACATGCACAGTATAAACACTAATATAATTATATATCCAACACATTTTTTTAACCTTTTTCCATACATCTTCCAACTTCTCCCTAAGATCCAACACATTCTCCTTTAAAAACAATGATAAACAGATCATCATCACTTTTGAATCTGTATGTGATTTAGAAATGGAGCTCAGTCGTTTTGCTTTCATAATTTCATGAAGGGCTCTGGAATAGTAGGAGACGAGAAGTTCAGTTTACAAAATGTTTCTAGTTTTTCTGTTTTCATATGCTCAGGATATCTTTCATTAGCTTCTTTCCAACTAGAAAGGTTTGTTACCTTTAAAAAGCGTGTTTGAGTTGTTTAACTGCTGAGCATGCATTCCCCTGATAGTTCAACCAAAGATGACTTCTTGTCTACTACATCTTTCAATAATTTATGACAAACCTCCAAATCCACTCCACGAAGGCATTTTAATTTACTGCCCTTGAGGTCTGGTGGTGTAGCAGCAACAGACTTTTTACTGCGAGGAATTTTTTGTCCTTTCAGTTGGCCTTTTAAGTATAATAAAAACATTTTCTCCACCGTTTTAAAAATTCCATTTGGAAGGGAGGCCAGGTAAAATACCATTGCATCATCTAATATAAATGTTTCATGGGAAGAAGGTTTGGTTAACTCAAAGCAAGACAAAAACAAGTCACATTATAAGCATTAGACATATCACATTAAATTCATGATTAAACTACATGTTTAGATAGGTTCTATCACCTATAGTTGTCTAGTAAACACAAAGGGTTTCTTGAAAGTGAGAAACCTAAAATCCCTCCCTTCCTCGGAAATAAACACAACTGTACAACACAGTACAGTGATTGATTGCATTAACAATAATATTAATTTCTTATGGAGGTAATATAACCTTTTGAGTCAACAGCAGTGAGTAAGTCTTTTTCCACCCAGATGGCCTTTCAGGAGGATCTGTTTCTTCATAAGAAATATGAGACATTTCAAATAGCAATTTTCTACACTGCAAAACATTCAAAAAATAAAGATATAAGCATGTGTATTTCGAATAATAATTATTGTAACTCACTCTGTCCCAAGCAGTCATATCATGACTGAAGTTAGTAGCACGGTTATGCTTGGAGGCTAACCAAATAAAGATGTGATTCCATTTTGGGTGATGTGCAGCCCATCCTCTGTGTTGTTCAGTTGAAAGACAAAGAAACGTTTGATTCAAAGATGAAGGAAGTATACACTTATTACACAATTGGAGGTAATCATTCACGTGAGGCTCTTCAGCAAATCCTCTCAGAAAAACCTGAATTAAGCCGTAATAGAACCTACACTCATAGATATTCCAAAATGGAATCACATTTTTTGGTCCATGTCTGTTTCATCACAAAGGTCATGGAGTGAAATTTCAGTGATGAGAGGCAAACTAACGAGTTCCAAACATGATAACTTCTTTCTTTGTAAGGTAAGAATGTAAGAATATTGGGATAAACTGAAAAGAACGATCACAGCATCTGGCGACAAAGCCACACCTACAAACGTTCACGTGACACACCCACAATTGTCATGTGACTTCCGGTGGGCATTTTACTGTACTGTTAATTAATACTGTATGATGGACTTTTTTGTGAGTTTGTGGTTTAAAAAAAACCGTTAAAAAAGAAAATAAAAGGCTTTTAAAAAAAGCTAGTGAACAGGAAGTTACACAGGATATATATCAGCGATACCCTGACAAAGGCTTTGAAAAGCCTGTCAATGAGTTCTCCCATCACATGTCTTCATCGAGGTAGGATTCTAAATGGTCTCTATGGCATCCTCTCATTTTTTTAACATGGTTTTAACATTGTTCCAATAACTTCCTATATTTTGTGTATGACTCACTGTTTCATGTTGAGATACGTTAGTTAGAGAATTTACTCTACAATATGCAGCCCATTCATCGGAGTGAATAATGGTGCCACTTTTGCACCAATCTTGAATTATGGGAAAACATAGATTCATCTATCTGCACGATTTTTCCTGGACAACCACGTTCAACAGAATTTGGGTTGAGCCGTGCTTCATTTAGAAGTTTGGTGGAACACACTTCCCTAATCCATTCATATATGTCAATAGCAGTGTGTTCAGATATCTCAGCTTCACTAGCAGCATCTCCAACAGGTCTTTCTCTACTCCACATCTGCAACATCAGAAGTCGTGACTTTGTAAAAAAGCTGTTGTGTTGGATGGATTTCATTGTCTTACTCTCCATGTAAATCCATCACTTGATCTTTCTGTACTTCTTTCGCACAAGATATTCCCACTGCCGGCAAACTTTGCAATGCATTAACAGTGGACCCCCCACCAGAAGTCACATGACAATTGTGGGTGTGTCACGTGAACATTTGTAGGTGTGGATTTGTCGCCAGATGCTGTGATTGTTCTTTTCAGTTATCCGAATATTGTATGATGTTTAACCTGGTTAAACAAAGTTAACGTCCCACCCCATGGGTGGCGCAGTAGAAGATGTAGATGCAGTAGTCAATCAGCGGTATAGTCTAGGATACCAAGGGGAGTGGTCACGCATGCGCGCAGTGCACTAGTGAGCAATTGTCAACCACAACCGCTTCTCTGATTTCTTACTATGTCGATGGATCCTTCTAACACTAGTGAAGACGCACAACAAGGTCTAGTACCTCTCTCTCTCTCTCTCTATCTAAAGAAGATCTTTCTTACATAGCAGCTTCAGTAGCGGCCATCCTTAAGCAGAACCAATCTTCATCGGATAACCCTGTTCGCCAAAGCACTGACCAAGGAACATCAGATCACGGTTAGTTAGATTGTTAATAGACACATGGGTCTGGGACATGTTTGCTCGATATTGGTGCCGGGGCAGCCGTGCCTGATTCACTTGCTTTTGTGCAAGCTTTTTCCAACCTAGCCGCATCCAAATGGACCAATCGGGCTCACTGAACCCCTTAATAGAAGGGGTACTTGTCGATGGAGCAATCGTACTCACTGAACCCCTTAATAGAAGGGGTACTTGTCGACGGAGCAATTGTGCTCACTGAACCCCTTAATAGAAGGGGTACTTGTCGACGGAGCAATCGTGCTCACTCAACCCCTTAATAGAAGGGGTACTTGTCTTGTAGCAGTGGCGCTATTTGGATAGCACCTCGATGTCCTCCTTTGGAGTGGGGTGCTTCATTAACATATATATCTTCTGGCATGCGTTGGCATGAAAGCATATTATACACATTAGTTGCATCGGTAGGCATCATCAGGTGTTAGGGACACCATTCACAATTATATATATAGACCTGGTATGCCAGTGTAATGATTGGGAATCATCCTGAAATAATCAGGATGGGTGGAACATACCCCGTGGTGCCCATGAGGGGCTTATGCACGACAAATATGGGTCAGTGTGACGCATAAATAATAAATAAATAAATAATAATAAAAATCAAATATAAAACCTGACTATCAAGCAGTTTTACAGTTACTACTTGTAGTGCCTATATTATAATTGATTGCTTGCTGATATGTGTAACGAGTTATTCACAAATATAATTATAGTAAGGATAGCTTCAATCATCTAGAGCCCCAATCATGGGATGCACACTATTTAATATAGGCAACAAGTACACAATATGAGAATCCCAACCCCCTCCACAGGGTCCATCCAAATGGGTCAATCACCTCCAGATGCTTTGATCCCAACAGTCAATATCCTATCAGATGCAGCACTACTAAGCTCCACTGGTAATGACCAGTGTGCACTGTCGAGCCAGTTGGGGGATGTGTCCCAAACCTCATCGGTGCAGTCAGATTTGTTGGATCTGGTCTAAATCACAGATGGCCTCCCCCCAATACCTAAAAAATTGTATCAAAACATCAAAGATTGGAAATTTGTCAATCTCCACGACTTATCATTCAAATCTGCAAAAGGCCCGCGAGGAGGAGAATAATTTCCTGCAGCAATGTGACGGGAAAGTGTTGTTGGTCCAATCGATGGACCATTTTAAGAGATGAGCAACAGACTTTCCAGACATTGTCACCTGGGTGGAACTTTTCGCTACATTGGTAGCAGTTGCCAGCAAGTCAGACAGCCAGGCTGTACCTGAATTGATGGCATACTTGGTCAAAGTCATCCGAGCCGCAAGGGTCCGTGGGAGTTCATGGCAAGAATATGATAAGGCTTATCATCGTAAAGCAGCAGCAAAGAAAGACCGCATCTGGTCTCAACATGACCCAGATCAATGGGACAGATTTATCTTATCTCCCTCTCAGGCAGTGGAGCCAGTGAGCTCTTATCCGGCCTCTTCAGGCCGTCGTTATTTCCCATACCAGTGACCACAAAAAAGGGGTGGCAGCACTCAGTCGGGCAGTAGTACCATAGCCACTAATGCGTGGAAGAAGACGGTGTGCTATAGCCATAATTTTGACCCTGTGTGTGCCCGTGTAGCAAATGGATTGCCTTGTCAATTCACACACATCTGCTACAATTCACACACATCTGCTATGTGGACAGGGCAATCATAAATCATCAACCTGCCCGAATGGCAAGTCTTCCAAACAAGACTGGTGACTCACTCCACAAACTAAACATTAAGACATAATCAAACAGTAAAAAGATAAATGAAGTTGGGTTCGTATAATCGTCACATATTCGCTAATCCAATTATGATATCACTTATGGGAGTGTTTTTTTTTGTTAATACTATATATCTGCTTCCTCCCTAACCATAATACGATGGATAAGACTCACAGTGAATAGTGCTCCTTAATTTCTTGACCTCACCACCCAACCCC
This sequence comes from Petrosia ficiformis, assembly GCA_947044365.1. Lineage (NCBI taxonomy): Eukaryota > Metazoa > Porifera > Demospongiae > Haplosclerida > Petrosiidae > Petrosia > Petrosia ficiformis. Next base: position 28,443,496 of record OX345636.1, read on the forward strand.
CCCCCCCCCCTCCCTCCATATCAGTCTCTGTTATGTGATCTAATTCCCCTGTGGGTATATATCTTCATTTGGCCGTGCACTACGAGTCTCATACCATGCTTGTGTTATCATGCTGAACCATAGTTAAACATTGATTTAAAAGTTATGATGCATGATCTATTAATACTATATTTTAATTGCCAATTATTATTCAAATAAAAATCAAACACACCAAACACCTCCTAACCACCCCCAATGCACTGCAATATTACATTAATACACCATGACATTGACAACCCACGGGTCAACCCCCAGTGGTACATGGAATCCACTGACAGGTGCACATGTGCAAAGGCAAATCATACACTGTATGTACTTCTCTTCTCTTGCTAGGTCCCAGCATCGAAGTGGACAAGCACAGGGACGCCAATGTCATGGAGAACAAATACATTTACCTGGAGGACCTGCTGGGTCTGCAGGCCTGCAGACCACGCATAGTCCTTGGTTCAATTGTATCCCCTTTACACGATAAGTTACATTGTTGAAGGTCTGCCCTTACAAATCACCCTGACCAGCCTTTCGCACACTACATCATAGATGGACTCTCGGTCAGTTTTCGGATTGGTTTCGATTCATGTACCCCAGCAAGAACAAATCTGCTACTCCGAAACTGTCCAACAGTGCCTACAAGATGAGTGCCACATTGGGAGAGTGCTTGGTCCTCTCCCCTCACTTATGTGAGCCCATTTGGGGTTATCAAATGACGGGATTTCTTCCCAATGGGCTTCCTTAGCATTAGCATATGTGTCAGTTGATCAAATCGTGGACACTGTGCTTCAGCTAGGCCAAGGGTCCCAATTGGCAAAAATCGACATGAAGAATGCATTCCGGATCATCCCAGTTCACCCTGATGACCAACATCTACTCGGGATGCAGTGGTCTGGAAGAATCTATGTAGATTGTGTCTTACCTTTTAGCTTGAGATCCGCCCCCAAAATCTTCAATGCTGTTGCTGATGCCCTACAATGGTGTTTACGTCACAAGGGTATAGAGTTCGTTTATCATTATGTAGATGATTTTCTATGTGTAGGCCCCCCAGGGACGAACACTTGTAGGAGGTCCCTTGACACAAGTGTGTGCAGAATTAGGAGTGCCTCTTGCTTCAGAAAAGGTGGAGGGTCCTGCCTCTAGCCTGGTATTCTTAGGAATTGAGATCGATTCAAACGCCATGCAGATTCGTTTACCTGATCGAAAATTGGCGAAAGTGAAACTATTAGTCAACCAGTGGCTCGAACAACGGAAAGCGTGCAGAAAGCGGCAATCCCTATTTGGTGTGTTACAGCATGCCAGCAAGGTGGTCCACCCAGGTCGCACATTTCTGAGACGCCTTATAGAAACCATGGAGACAGCTTAACATTCAGACCACTGGGTGCGCCTGAATTCCACCTTTCATTCCGATCTGATTTGGTGTTGTAACCAGTGATGCATCAGGCTCCTGGGGCTGTGGAGCTCTACACAACACTCAGTGGTTTCAGGTTGAATGGTCCAACCAATTCATTTCAAAGAGCTCATGCCTATAATCATTGCTCCAATGGTATGGGGCCGTCAGTGGTCTGGCCAGATAGTCAGGTTCGAATGTGATAACATGGCGGTAGTTGAGGTATTGAAGTCAGGATATTCTCGCAACAAAGGGATGATGCATCTCTTGCGCACATTATTTTTTGTGGCAGCCAGATTCAATTTTTGGTTCACTGCCATTCACCTTCCAGATGAAAGAAACATAGCAGCAGACTTTATTTCAAGAAATAAAATAAATGAATTACCTTTAGTTGCCCCCTATTTATCTCACCACCCCTATGTCATTCCCCAGGACATCCTGCACCTTCTCTACAACGGAGCACCAGATTGGACATCCAGAGCCTGGGCAGCACAGTTCAACACCTGCTTAGGAACTCCTTAGATCCTTCAACCAGACGTACATATGAATCTTCCAAAAAATGATATTTGGCTTTCTGCCAAGCTATGAATCTTCAACCTTGTCCTATCACACAAGGCATGTTATGCTTATAACGTTGCCTATCTATACCAGGACAGGTTAGCCCACACCTCCATCAAATCCTACTTATCAGCTGTGAGAAACATGCAGATTTCCAAAGGAATGCCAGACCCATTTGCTTCCCCTCTTCCTAGTAGTATTCCATGCTCAAATACAATAATAGTTATGGCTTAAAATACCCTATGTACATGTATTATTGAGTATGGTTCCTATATGTTAGAATGATAAGACCCATTACTATAATAGTGACCACCAACGGATCCATAGTTATAACTAAGGTGGTGCATATTGCATGCAAAGCACGTGAAATGTTTAAGCTTACTAAGTATTCGTTAGGGGTGTGGTAATCAATTAATTAATTACTTAAGTTGCTCTTGCACAGTATACAGATTCTATGAAGAAAATGACTTAAACTAGCTATGATAGTTCATCAGTCTGAAGAATGTTTGTCTACACCATCCTGCAAGAGTGGAGGAGTCCGCTACTTTAGAAATTTCTACCATCAGAGATGTTGGTTGAAAAAGAGGAAGATGTGTCTGATAACATTTCATTTGAAGTATCTGCCTTTGAGCAACGTTAACTATTCCTAGTCACTGTTAATGTAGCTTGATGCTTAGCTATTACAATAACCATGTATTAATGATGCAATAATTATAACTATTTTCATTATTTGTGGGTGTAACTTGTAATATTAATGAAAGGTGGGTGCAGCAGCACCTCATGCACCCCCTTAGCTAGATCCACCATTATATATATATATATATTATATTATATATATATATATATATATATATTATATATATATAATTATATTATAATTATTTACCTTTTTAGAAGTTTATTGGAAGATTTTAACTGACTGATATTCTCTTCAAGAAGATGAGATTTCTTTCTTAGTCTTTCTTTGCACCCACCCACCATACTGGGTTTTCTGTCTTCTTCATTTCTTATAAGTCAGTACTCTGTTTTTTTTTTGGGCATGGCTTGTGAGGTATGCCCACTAATTATTAATTTTTATTGTTCTATTGGAGTTATTACAAAAACAGTATCAGTGCCAATGAAACGACCAAAGTTTACTGAAGCTTTAACAAAACAAACACGTGACAATATTCTCAACTGGAATAAATTCAAGACCACTGTCTACAGCAGTCCAGACTTGTGCAGGATGACCAAACCAGACATGGCATTGATGTTTGGAAAACCAGGAAACAGCTAATAGCCACACAGTGTTATACTGATGAGGTACTTCAGTGGTCACAAGTACAGAACATTCCAAAAAATACTGAGCAAGTGCTATATTGTCACTGCATGACTTGCCCAAAACAATTGAAGAATGAAAATATTGTGAAGCATGGGCTCCAATTACATAAATCTTGATTTTAAGAGCTTTGGCTTTTTTGTAGAGTAAATTGGTCTTATTTGAACACAATATTTTACACCAGGATCATATAAGATTCAACCAGGTTTAGAAAATCAGGACTAAATGCACACTCTTGAAGCTGGGGTAGAGCTAATATATCTTCACAAGAAAACCATTCTCCAGGTTGGCTTCTATTAGTGACCCTTTCTTGTACTGAATTTTGCTGATCAGAGGAAGAAATTGCTCAGCAAATTCATTTGGCCAGTTACTAGATGCATACTCTCTCTATACTATCTACAAATCTTCATGTTAGCTGAACGGAAATTTTTTGGTATGATCCCATAATGCCATTTAATCTATCATGCAAATAGCCCATAATCAATGATGCACTCTTTCAAATGACACTGAAGGTGCTGATTTGGGGTACAATTATCTTTGCCATAAAGACTAACAAACATTGTGTTAAATTTTAGAAGAAGCTCATCCGCCAACACTTATAATGTTGTATTGGAATAATTCCATTTAAACAAAAGAGGGAATAGTAGAGTATCCAATTCCTCCATTGTTCAGCCATAAAACCTGCAAACTCGGAGGCAATCTTTGAGGAAGGCTGCCTTCCTGAGTCTCTCGGTATGACAAATTTACTTGCTCTTTCCTTCATTAGTAAAAAATCCTAGAAGACTACACTTTTTTCACACTTCAATCGTGTTTGCCAGTTCCTAACAATAGACGGTGCATGGGGTCATGAAATGCATTGTGGCAAACAAATCCACATGTCTTACATGCCGCAGAGACATCACATGCCACACACAATAATGCTGCTCGGACATAAACAAGTGTTTTGTGAAGCGACTGCATTGACATTCCCTTCCATAGCTTAAGAAGATCGTTAACTAGTGGTTTTAAATATGGATTCAATGATTTTGGTTCCTTTGGACCGGGAATAACACCAATCAATATAATATTCTCTTGTAGAAAACGTTGCTCTCGAGGCAAGTTCATGACAGACAAATATATCACCCCCTCTGAATGTTATGTTCGTTCATAGGGTTGAAACCATATTTAGTTGTAATGCGAAGTTGTGTGGCAATGATAAGAAGGGAGTTCCCTCATAGACCATAAACTTTTCCCATACTTTACCATCATAGACATCATTAAGCATACCAGGAGGAACATTCCTTTTCCTCCAGACTTCACAATGCTCAACAAATCTTGGTCGTAATATCATCTCTTGCAATGACTGAATGATACTACGGTAGCAATACACTAAATGAGGAACTAACTTAAGTTTATTACCTGAGGTTTTCACAGTTTTCATAAGAAGTGTTCCACATGGTACACGATAGCGTTCTTGAGGATGATTAGGAAATTGAACGAAACTGCAAGTTGTAGTTTGCATTTGAATACATTCATTGATGTCATAAATTTCATCACTGGTTGAGCAACACACAAATTTTGTAAAGTTGTCCTGCCTGCTCTGAAGTATTCCGAGAACCTTTTGAACTTGCTTAGGAAGCTTGCTTGCAAATACACCAAGGGGAGGGAGATTAAATTCATTGGCGATGAGACTTAAAAACGTCTGGAAAAAAGTAAGCTATGTGCTCACTGCAACATCAGATAATGTGAATAATGTCTGAAACATTAGAAGAAAGAACAAGTACAGTTTCAAGTACTTGGGAGTCAGGTTTAGGTGGTTCAGAGGTACTTTCAATTAAGTCTTCATCATCGTCTTCAAGCCATAATTCTGAACCATCTGTTTCATATTCATCGTTACACTGAAAAAAAACAGAACTAAAATATGGAATCTTATATAAACATAAAAATTAATAATACTGAATGTTCAATTGAAGTATAATAATAATATATAATACACCAATGTAGAAATTTAAATTATACTAACCACAGACAAGACAACTTGTTCAGTTACGCCTTCAATTTCACTGTCATTGCTGGCAAATGAAATTGTTCCAACTGGATGATCTAAAAATAATAACGTATAATGTGTAGGATATATCACTCTTGCCACGAATATAAAAACTGTCATATCCTACAGAAAGAGCCGTGTTTGAGTGAAGCCAAGGAAGTCTAGAGGGAATACTGAAAGGAACTTCCATAGCTTCATAAAAGCACTGTTATTGCCAGAAGAAAATTAATTAAAATGACGAGTCATACTTTCTTTATAGGCTTTCACAAGTGTTCAGTAAACCTTTTGTTTTAATTCAGGAGAAAATGAAAACAAGATTCATGTATTTACTATTTACTGCAACAATACACATCCATTGTGGTGTCTTCATATTTACATGTGTAATTTCCTTTCATCAGAACAAAATTTGTATAGGTACATTTCATTCTTTGGTATTCACCTTCATCCAATATCACAGTTCACTATCTGCAAGAAATAAGAGAGTTAAAAAGGCCATTAGGGAACAGATTGGTGAGGAAAATTTCCTCCTGCACAAGTATAATGTATGTTTTGTGAAGCTGTTTGCACATTTGTTATAATAGAAGTTTCATCCTACAGCTGCTATACAAAGGAAATACGAAAGTGAGCGTAGACAGTGGCTTGAGTATAAGGAAAAGAGAAGATAGAAGTGAACAAGGAAAAACAAAGAAATATCGTGCACGACAACAAAGGGTAAGGAATATATTTTGCAATACTGTATGTATATATAATTATTTATTAGAGCTTTGAATTGCATGTAATTATATAGATATTATAGATAGACAATTAGACACTTTAAGTTAACTACCCATGTGGACGTGACGCAAAATTGCATCTATCGCGTATAATCGGTTAATACTACAAGGTTTCTGGTATGCTAGCTATGTTTTGTCTTTAAAAGGTTTTCTAGAATACATACACATATTTTTTCTAAATTTAATTGAGACTGGGCATTCAGTGTTCCATTTTCAGTTTGTTAATCATTTCTACGCCTATTGCTAGCATGCTAGGCACATGAATTTTCGCATACATTATCAGTGTAAGTAAGAAGACATTATACATAAAAAGTATGTCATTAATAATATTTTAATAGAAATTTAGCAACCGTGCACTTGTAGTACAACCATCAGAACAGAAATACTGGGAACAGCTATCCACTGAATTTATGACAGAAGAGTCAGATGATGATATGGATGGTCTTGTGATTGTGGAACATCAACTTCCATGGTGCTCACAAAGTATGTTAACACTAATGAATTGTAAATTTGTAATATGACAGGAACAGTGGTAATGCATGTTATAGATGTTTTCTAAATAACTACAGGATTATGTGAATTTCTAAACACTCTTGACAAACGATACAAGAAGATGGAGGAGTCATGGCGAAGATATGGCAGCACTTCCTCTAGTAATCCACCTGTTGATGCTCCAGACTGGACAATAGATTCCTCCTGACAGGGTATAGTACTAAGATAATAATTATACAGTCATGTATGACAGTGTTGATGGAAAACAGACCATCAGTAAAACATCAATTTGACATCTCAACGTACATGCATGCTATACTATGATCATTTTGTACAAAAGCACATCTTAATTAGGTTTGTAATCTTGTTCCCATCTTTGAATAATCTATAGCAGTTACTAGAAACCCTTGGTCCAGCCATCAGTAACAGTAAACTAGGTTTGTAATCTCGTTCCCATCTTTGAGTAATCTAGAGCAGTTACTATTGGTCCAGCCATCAGTAACAGTAAATAAAGCTATAGAATAGATGACCACAATATTCTAGATGCAATACTTGTTTTTCCTGGGAGTTTTAGTGTTGCACGTGGAGTACTTTGTCTAGTAAATAGTGAATGAATGTTCACATAAGTACATAATAATCATACATTACTTATTAGTATACATTATAGACTCTATACAACTATAGAGTTAATTTCATCACAGCTTGAAAGAATAATTATAGCTATAATTATATTCCATAATTCTATGGTTAACTCTCCATGGATCTTGGAAGTCTAATATCATATATTACAATAATTAGAGATGACTAATTTACACAAAGAACTACATTCCTTATCTACAAAGTTAATCCTGTAGATTATATTCATATAATTTCTTTAGATCGATTTGGACATCAATTGCAAGTGAATCCTTCAGCATTAAAAGGAATTCTAGATCTACTACACATGATCATGAGAACGTATTGTATACTTTTCCTTTACTGGTTTGTGATCATTTGATCACTGATTTATTTACACTATGACGTATTCCTTTTTTTTTCATTATCATTTTCAAAATTCATTAGCATGTAAACAACTTAGTGCACAAGTTGGTAATTCCATCCTTTCTACCTGTGACAGAGTGTCCACAGCCTATTATCATCAAGGTATTAAGGTATGTTACTAGAATGATATAAATATGAAGTATACACATGTACAACAAACTTGTTTATATCAACATTCCTTTAATAAAGGTTTGTAGAAATTGTTTATGTTTCTTCATGGAATTGGAAAATCATGGTTGAATGCTATTCGATCAAGTTTGATGAAAACAACGATTTTACCTTCACATGTAACTGTCCATAGAACTCATGGTAGTTGTCATCGCTACTTACACAATGGTTTCTTTCTTGAAGAGGTAAAACTAGTTGTACAATAATTATTTTTAAAGAACTACTCTAAGGCTAATGCCAGGTATGTTTCGAAATGTGTGTGGAGGTGTGTATGTTTTAAATTACAGTCTGTATATAATCACAGGAAGAATACCTGAATACAAAAATTCTGATTTGCTCTAGTCGTAAACCAAATCTCGTCTCTTACAGTTGCTTGATTTTTTGTATTGAACTATCTGGACCATTCTTAGCAATCAATAATCGGCCACGCTTTTATTGTAAATAGTACAGTGTTTGTATAATTTTTAGAATTTTTTTTGGTGACTAATAAAATTACAAGAATTTATTATTTCCAATTGAACTCTATACTAATTACAAAAAGGTGTGGCCGGATTATTGATTGCTTAAAGTGGTCCAGCTATAGCTAATATGTAATTATGAATTTATTGAAGGATTCTCAATACGTTCCTTCACACACCAGCAAGCCATATATATATATATATTATATATATATATATGTATATATATGGACATTATAACTTACAAATCTTTGATAACTCTTTTTTTTGTATCTCCCAGTAAACAATAATTTTGCATTAAAACACACACATTGTATCCTTTATATGCCTCCAACAAAAGACGTCTGAACTTTAGCTACACCTTTCTTGAGTGTGAAGTATTAAAACTACAGACTTCTTTCATCTCTATCCAACTCAGAGAGAACACTATAAAAGGTCAAACCAACTACCTCTTTTCCTTTTAAGTCACAAGGTGATGGTTCATGCAGGCAACAAAGTTGTGTCCACAGCCGTCCACACTCGTTTATAAAGTGGCTGGCTGGGGACTACATCAGTTATTTTCTGTGAGCTTCAACTGTTACGCAAAGCACTCCAAAAATCCAGTAAGTGAATTTGTTAGAAACAATGGCAATATTAATGTATAAACTTCTAGTTCTGTACTACTGAAGACTGTGTGGCTGTTGTAAAGGAGAATGCATTGCAGGAGGGAAAAAATGTGAAGTTGGTGAGGAGTGCTCTGTCAAGTACTGTGGTAAAGCAGTGACAGGTAAGTGGTGCATGTTTATAATTAATTAGTTATAATACTAATTACATTTCTACTTCATAATATAGAATAATAATGTAATGTAGGAACACAAGAAGAAATGAATACTAAAGAAAACGAATTTATACAAGGTGACATCACTCCAATAGTAGAAAAAGGGGGAATTAAGAAAAGAACAATTGGTTAGCTAACTGACTTAATAGGCATTTGAAATATTAATTTACATTAATTATTGGATATATAATTATGTATACCTGCTGCCTAGGGCTTGTATGCTGTTTGCTTATCAGTTGTAATGTAATCAACTATTCTTCAACTATTCTTCATAGACTCCAACACTTACATGTCAACCACTGAATACCAATGTAGTCAACTATTCTTCCAAAACTATCAACCACTGAATTCAGTTACATGGATAATATTATTATAAACACTTAGCAGTCAAAACTATATATACTTTGTATCACAAACCACAAACACTAGGCAATCATAACAATGAACACTTCATATAAATTTGTGTCTATAAACAAGATTTTTTTAGAAGGTGAGTGTGGCAAAGAGAACAATTCACCTAAAACAAAAAAAGAGACCTATGTTAACTAAAGGTATACATGTTGTTATGTGTGTAACATCTATCTATCTATGTATATATTTCACACATGTACTTACTATAGATTCTAGAAATATAATAGTAATATCTAATTCTCCTGATAAAGAAAAAAATGACATTCCTAAATCTGATGCATCTCCCCATCCACCTCCAATTGTTTTCCTACACAAGATGATCTTCAATTAGCTACTGATAATATTGAACAAGCCTGTGCATTTTCCATCTATGATACCACCACCTACAATGCCACTGACTAACCACTTCCATCTGAAGCAATAAACAAAGCTCAACTTGCTGATCCTCAGATGGTTTTAGGAAAATATGCATGGAAAAAGAAGGGAACAAAAACAGCTGGAAGTTTATATGTAAAGCTAGCATGAGATGCGTTTTTCGGGCAAGACATCCTACAGCAATGTACTGTTAGGGGGTGTCGAGATTTACCGGCATTACTTGTGGAGGAAATCATTAAAGCAAGTACCTATTCCAACACTATCCACAATTCTGGAAGTAAGAAGTGGAATTTGAACCTACATCTATGTGGAATAAGTGAGGATGAAAAGTAAAATAGCGATATAATAATGGTGGATATGATGAAACTACATATTATTATCATTATCTTGTATATTTATTGTATGAAAATAGATACCAGTATAATGTTACACAAAAAAAAATACAAATACAAATACAAATAAATCAATTATGCATCCAGTATAATTTTAAACTTGCTAATCCTATGCAGAACCTCCTGCTAATGTTTAATAACCTGTTGCACAACCATACTTCTATTACTTTGGAACTACTTTCCTAAGGTGATTGATATACCTTTTACATTTATTTACATCTACTGTCTTCCAAAAGGCTAGGATCCCTCTACCAACTCTGCTTTTGTGTACTCTTTCAATTCATGCCAGATGTTCTTAGTAGTTGGGTTCAATCAATATCTAAGTAATCTTGAACATCACTTTCCTGTACACAATCACATATGTGCATGTTCATACAAAGTAATACATACCTGTAAACTGCAGTGTTAATTGTTAGTACACTAGGTTCCCTAAGTACTTCAACATAAGGTAGGTTTTCAGTTAAATCCCAGAATGCTTGCTGTGTGTTTAGAATCTTCATGAATACTGATAGTGTTAAAAGGCCATCATACACTTGTTGCATGCAACGCATTGTGTGCAACATGTTGCATAGTGTATGATAGCCTGAATAGTTGCATGAAACAAGTTGCAAAGTGTTGCATGAAGTAGACAGTCCTTCAACTTCATGCAACATGTTGCATTACCACATCAAAAGTAACGAGGCAACGAGTATGGAATTCAATCAACACTAGAATAATTATTAAAGAAAATACTATTAAAATTAAGATGGCTGCTAACTTATGCACATGGTCAAATGAAAGATTGGCGAACTGATTGACCTGTTTGAAGATAAACCCTGCCTCTATAATACAAAACACGAAGACTATCACAATAGAAATTTGAGGAGCAAAGCTCTTTCGGTAATTTCGGGCATCATTGGATTTTCAGGTACAGTATATCAAGTTATGTACTATTTATTTCTGTAATTTTTTGTTTAAGTATAAATGCTTATATATAATTTGTTTAATCTCAGTGAAAGAAGTTGAGAAGAAATTACGAAGTATATGCACACAGTATGAAAGAGAGAAGAACTGGAGAAGGTCTTGATGACGTTTACGTTTCAAAATGGGTTCATTTTAAACATCTGGAGTTTCTCGATGCATTCATCAGTCCCGAGAACAGCCAGTGCAATTTACAGCTAACCATGAAATTAATGTAAATAAGTTGTTATCAATAGTTAAATCATGTTCTCTTGCCATGGCACAGGTCCCTTATCAGAACTAAAGTAGTAACTCGAGCATTCCCTTATTGCTTTAGCTCTAGCTGTGTAATTATTAGTACCCTGTTTCTCCATAACAAATAAGCCCTGGGGGTCTTTGTCTGCTCTCTAGTTGCCATGCAGGACAGTATGGCTATCTGTATCTTCAGTGTCCACAATGCCTGGTGGTATGTATACATTTCGCAATGTCTGGCTGGAACGGAGAAAATTGTGTAAAGTGCAACAGGAATATATACTGTTAACCCTTAGAGCACTGAGCCTGTTTTTCAAAATTCTTCCCATTTCCAACACTGGCGACTCTCTTGCATAAAATTTGGCCACCATTCACTTTCTCTACCCCAAACTTGGCTCCTTTTCCGACATGGACTACTACTTCCACCACCTTGCTTACCGGGACTCGAAAGTCCCCAAGCGCATTGTAGGATCAAATCAAATGCAGTGCTCTCCCTCTTTTGACTGGAACTGGGGCTAACAAAATGACCCCACTGCATGTTGGCACCAGCTACACCCACGATTTCAGGTTTCACAGCAAGGAAAATGCCTCAGGTACCCATCAGAGGGCGTGGGCGGGGTCAAAAAAAGCTAAATTCGTTGGCAGCGAGGGGGCTGCGCCCCCTTCCATCCCCCCGCATTAACGAGGGGACACCCTCCTTTAAAATTCCCCCCATAGTTGTTATTTAGGCCAAAGGGTGGCCGAAAAACCATCAACTTTTTTATCCACATCCCATCAGCTTGTGCCTGACACCAATTACAAGCATTTGGACAGCTTCGTGTTGCTAGGAACAGATGGCGAACCACGTAGGGGTGAAATGTCACATATATGTGACATCAGTGGTCTAAGGGTTAAAGAAAGTGATAGAGTGTTTAGAGAGAAGTGAAAGATCGAAATCAAATAAAAAGGACCCTGATGATATATTTGGAGAGTACATAACCACTGAGTTAAAATCAATTAAAGATGAATTATTAAATTCAGAATTCAATCATTGCTGTTTTCAGCATTTAGTCCTCAACCACCCTTTGATCCTCATTCCTACAGCCATCTGCATGCAAGCTTCCTTTCTAATGTTGTGTTGGAATTATGTACCAAATTGATACTACTATTAAATGGCGGTGGATAGGTTTGTTGCTTCATGTTGCTGGTTTTCTAGGCTTGTAGATGAGAGAATGGACAATAACACCGAAATTGCTAGCTGTTATAAACATTTATTGTAACTACTTACAAATGGTGAGCTAATACTTGTTATATCATTTCAAAGAATTTATGGTGAGTAAGGAAGCAAATATTCAAGTATTCATTCATAATTGAAAAGCAAGTATTCGACTATCAAAAAGCAATATTCATTTCAGCACTAATTATTAGTTTGAAGGTTGACACAATGTTTATGGGCTTTAATTAGAATGCATCTTATAACCTAGATTTATTCGTTGTGCATTTATAGTGTTACTTGATGAAGTATCAAATGTTGTTTTGACTTACAGATGAAGGATATGGCATAATTGCTCTGTGTTTCCTTTCCTACCTACTTCCTGATAGCCGTACTAGACCTGATGCTAGCTGAATTGCTCTGCTCTTTCAGGTAATAATCGACTTGTAAATCATGACATGTTTACATAGATCTATTTTTTGATGAAGTGGAGTATTTGTAGTTTGTACAATTGTATAATAGTGAAACATTATTAAAGAACCACAATACTAAAGTATATACATGAAGTATTTTTGTATTACATGAAAACTTTTGTTAGTAAGGTTTCAATTAACCATTTTCTCAGTCCTGTTTTAAGACATATAATTATACAATTTGCATTAAAACTATGTTTATCTGACACAGGTATCTTCAGATGTTTAATCTGTAGCTATAAATCCCATCAGAGTGAACCATACGTTATTATAGTAGGAGACTACTAGGTACAGCAACAGAGTTTTCTGGTTATCGATCACAAAGTGGTAACTGAAGTAACTACAGAAATCATTCCAATTATTCTCTTGGCTACATTCTATGTCTCAATATAGGTGCCCAGTTGGTTCAGTTGGTTGCATTAACTTCTATACTTTCATTGAGATATTTGTTTCAACACAAACAACCAGCAGTCAAAGTAAACCCCTCTGTAAGGAATCTAATCACCAGATTGAATTTGTATACTTAACCTGAAAAGGAGAAAGTTCATGTAACTAACCTTGTAATGAAACTATTGTTTCATCACATATATTCATTCATAATAGTATGACATTAATTCAACTTTTGCAATTATTCTTGTCCATTTGATGGAATATGTATATAGTACAGTAATGTATTGATAGTACACAGTACTAATTAGTACTATTATGTATTATGTAGTACAGTAATGTATTGATAGTACACAGTACTAATTAGCACTATTATGTAGTACAGTAATTATTGATACTACACTGTACCTAATTAGTACTATTATGTAGTGATAGTACACTCTACTAATTAGTACAATAATGTAGTACAGTAATGTATTGATAGTACACTACTAATTAGTACAATAATGTAGTACAGTAATGTATTGATAGTACACAGTACTAATTAGTACTATTATATAGTACAGTACTAATTATTGATAGTACACAGTACTAATTAGTACTATTATATAGTACAGTAATGTATTGATAGTACACAGTACTAATTAGTACTATTATGTAGTACAAGTAATGTATTGAAAGTACTATTATGTAGTACAGCAATGTACACAGTACTAATTAGTACTATTATGTAATTTGATAGAAAACAGTAATGTTGCTACGTACACATAATAGAGTGTAAAATACCAAAAACAGTGTGCGAAGCACTCCAGTATTATTAGTGTGGTATTTGACACTGCTCTAGCACACCTTATTTGGTGTGTTATGCACACCTTTGTTTTTACAGTGAGGATCCTCAGTATTCCTGGGATAGTTATTTTGATCAAATTGAGATTAAGACAGAGTCTAGAAGAACTCATCATTCAGCTCTAAATTACCAGATAGAGGAGGTAAAAGAATTTCTTCCTGATGACATGTTGAAGCCTGTTGAAATGGCTGGTCAACAAGGAGCATCTATTTGGCTGACTGCCTTGCCCATCAACGATCATGGTTTCGCAATATACAAATCGGCTTTTCGTGATGCACTTGCTCTTAGATATTGTTGGTAGCCAGGTCTTCTCCCCCTTGAGTGTGTTTGTCAACCACGCCATGAATTGTCCACTTTGGTGGCCTCATTATTCAACGTCACAATCAATCTTATCAGGGACCTGACTGCCCTTCATTTAGCTGAAGTTGTCATGATGTAACAACTGAGCCAGTACTACAGCCTCTCACTGGAAAAACAATACCAAACTGCTATTCCAATAGATGACACCCGTCTGGATATCCAAGCTAGTGGTTTTTGGGGTGTGAGATCTGAAAGGGTGTTTTTTGATGTTAAGGTCTTTAATCCCTTGGCTACGTCTTACAACGACAAACCACTATCTTCTGTATTCCTCAATTGGAGCGACATAAACATAGATCCTACAATCAACGACTGAGAGAGGTGAAATTTGGAAATTGCACTCCCCTCGTTTTCTCAGCTGCAGGAGATATGATCGGAAAAGCTGCTTACAGTTACTTATAAGCATCTTGGCTACACAGCTACAAATGAATATATTTAGAAAATAATTTAAAACATTTCCAATAAAAATGAAAGAAGATGTAGGGATCATACAGCTGTTTCTATTTTGCTTTATAGTGGTTTAAGTACTTATGTAAGGTTATATGAAAGTAGTTTGTTAATTTGGGGTCCCACCTAACCTTGTTCACATGCTTTTTGGGTTTTGACATCCCTACATATTTCATTTTTATTGGAAATCTTTTTTAATATTCTTGTTTCCATTGTTTCTTTTTCTGAATGGTGTGAATATTTTTTATACATTGCAGAAATACTGGTGTATCATATGAAATCATTCAATCATAAAATTTAAATGCATTAAAGTTTGTTCATCAATGAAGGTCAGTCATTTTGACGAATTGATTATCATTCACTTTCACTTACAGATGATGCCTACTATTTCACTTACAGCACTATCTGCAGTCATACAAGAAGTAGTTAGTGTCAGTCACTATATCAACCAAATGGCATTCCAATGTTTTCATAGTATATAGTATTACTATACAATGGCTTAATAATTATATTCATTATTATTTGCTCACACATTTTATTACTATGATTACAGTAACTCTCCGGTCCACCTATGTGAGCAAGGGTTAATAAATCCTGGTAAAACTACCAAATACATACCTCACTGTGACTGCCAATATCCAGGCTAGAAAACCCGCTGTCTCAACTTGTACATTGTCTTCTGCTCTCCCAGATGACCACCTGTAACTCCTCCATGAACTTCTTCCAAAATGTCATTCCTAAGAACTTCTGGAACAACAAGTTGGTCGACATGATCTTCAAATAGTTTTCCATTTTGGAATCGACGATAGAGCAACCCATTCTTCAGGAAAAGCTGATTCCATATCTGTATTAAATGCCGAAATTCTGTGCTGTTTGTCTTTCGAGAAAGAGATTTTTGGTGGGCATTCCTTTGTTTTGCTTTCATGATACAGCCGATATTTGCATCCTGAAGTTGTTTTTGGTAGACTAAATCAGTGGGATGACATCTGCATTTGAGTGTAGTCTTCCTTTACGATGAAGAATGGTAAAATCAAACTCTTGAATTTTCTCCAAGAGGCTTGAAATTTAGTAGCCAGGCGATTGCTCCATGATGAGTTCTGAGAGTGAAGTTCTGACCTAATAAATAGGGGCGAAAATGAGACAAAAAAGTAACCACAGCTAATAATTCCCTTCTTGTTCTTTTCCCTCAGCATCACACTGGGACAGGACAGCTCCAATTCCATCATTACTGGTATCTGTGTCCAAAAGAAATGACTCCTCAAAATTTGGATAACACAGGACTGGGGAACTGGACAGCTGCTCACGCAGGGTTTCAAAAGACTGTTGACATTCTTTTGTCCATAAAAATGATGAATTCTTTTCCGTCAACTTATGAAGGGGTTTTGCTATAGATGCAAAATCACGAATGAATCGACGGTAATAGTTTGCCAACCTGAGGAATTGTTGGACCTCTTTCACAGAAGATGGTACAGGCCATGTCTTCACTTTGGCTGTTTTCTCCGGGTCTGCAGCTTCTCCTTTCGAGACAATGTGTACAAGATACTTAACTTTCTCTTTGAGAAAGGCACATTGGTGATTGCCAGTACTTCTTTCTCACAACGTCCCGGCAACTGGACTGTCTTGGCCAAGTGTACAGTACACTCCTGAACAGAGGAATGGAGATTTTTTCCTGTAAGAAAAACAGACTTTTATTTGAAATGTCAATATCACAATGATGTTTTTTCATAAAATCAATTCCCAATATGCCTTCTACTGTCATATCAACCACAATAAAGTGAGCAATATAATTTACCTCATGGAGTGTCAGAGCTAAGTGAGCCATCAACTTCCACCAAGTTTCCAATGTCTAGAAGGTAGACAAGGACAGTTTTTTCCAGATTTCACTACTCAGCAATGAGACTGGAGAGCCAGTATCAATGATGAATTGGCTAACTGTAGCTGATACGTAATAGGTGTCAGCAGGGACTGTAGGAACAGATGAAATAAAAATATCTCGAGTCTTTTGTATTTGTATCCCTCCAGACGATTGACTCACATCGCTGGAGGTTTTTCGTTCCCCTGCATCTTTGGGTTTCTGCACAGGCGAGCTATGTGTCCTCTTCTGCCACAATTCCAACAGACTAGCTGGTGGCTGGAGCTGCCAGGTCTTCTTCTAGCTGTCTGTGGATATTTATGAAGGAAGCTAGAATTCTGCAGGGGTTGTGAAGGAGCAATATTTTTTTCCTCCAGCTTCTGTATCTTTGTCAATAGCTGACCCATCATCTCATTTCTAGAAGCAATAGCTCCCACTATCTTGCTGTGGTCCTCTTCTTCTGAACTTTTTTAATCCGTCACACTGACAGTCCTAGCAGAAAGATAGGACTCCATCTCTAAAGTTGCACACACCACTTCATCCAAGTTTTTTGGTCTTTTCTGTTTTACACTGAATGCAACTTGGATGTTTTCAATCTGGTGGTTAACTACATTTACGCAAGTTGCTAGGGCCATCCATAAATGCATCATCAAAATACATAAAATAGTAAATATATAAAACTATAGTCATTACAGATTTAAATACAAAATGAAATATATAATATATGCAAATTGGCAATACAGGGCCATCCCTAAATGCATTACCAAACTACATGTACATAAAACAGAAAATTAATAGTCATTACAGATTTAAATACAACATTAAATGCATTACCAAACTACATGTACATAAAAAAGAAAATTAATAGTCATTACAGAATTAAATACAAAATTAAATATATAATATATGCAAATTGGAAATACAGGGCCATCCCTAAATGCATTACCAAACTATATGTACATAAAACAGTAAATATATGAAATCAATAGTCAGTCATTACAGATTTAAATAATATGCAATTGGCAATACAGGGGCATCCCCTAAATGCATCACTAAAAAAAATGATTATATAAAATATTAAAATATCAAAATAAATTAAACAGTTACTGAACTATATAACTATAACTATGTAGTATTAAATTTTTGGCAAATACGGGAAAAATAATTCTTCTAGGGTTGCAAATTCATAATTATTTTTGGGATAAAAGGAAATTTCAATCAGTTTTAACTTAGTAACATCAGGCATCGTGTCTTCACCACAAATCGGGCAGTTACTAAAATTGCAATGTTTATAACAGTAGAAAGTTTCGGGACAACATCGAGGAGTATACATTTTGAATGGAGGTAAAGGCTTACGTATAGTTTTATGGCAGGTATTACACCTCTTATCACTAGCTGTAGGCTGTTTATGCTCATGCACTCTATAAGCATCTCTTGTAAAATTTCCATTTACAGGTATTAAAGAATTGTATGGTACATCTAATTCTTGTTCAAAAGCACCAAGGTAAGATAAATAACAGAGAAAAAAAGCTAACTTGAATGCCATTTTTGTAAACACTAGGAAACTTGTAACAAATAGGATTAGCATAAAATTTAGATATTTCAAGCATGGGTGATGGTTCATGGTCTACTATATAGGAGGTAAATATAAAAGACTTGTCTGATCACCATATAAATCATTAAGCAATAAAACTGGTATTTGATAAATCTCTTTTAATGTAAAGGCAACTGCTTGTGAACCTACAACTACAAGAATTTCGGTACCTTGATGATGGTCTGTATTTATGATCGTATGAGGGTGCAAATTGGCTTTGGTTCTGGTTCCAGAGTGGACAAACTAGAGAGAAAAAAAATGAAAGCAGAGTATTTTTTAAACATACCGTAAATCGGGTATTTTTCATCTGTTTTCAAAATACATAAAGGAAAAGTTCACTATTGGAAATATTCATATACTCCTGGCATGAATCGACTTTTGTATTTCAGAGTTGGCAAGAGCTATAGCTCTTGGTGTGGTGGTAGGTTGGCAGAAAGGTCCCCTCTTGGGTCAGGCAGCCCATCCTTTTCTTGGAAGGGCTGTAAAATAGACATCACTGTACTCAGTGTACTGACGATCACGAAGAAGCAGCTGTTAGAATGTCACACGTGCAGTGACACGTGGCTTTGTTATGATTACTACGCAATTCACAAATTTCCACATAAAGAAAATTACGCAATCGATTAATGTTCATAATTCTTAAATTAGGAATCTACACAGCTATCCGAAAATTATAATCAGTTGAAATATACCCGATTTACGGTAGTACTCTCACCTACTGGAGGACTCTGAACAACTTCCCAAAAGGTCATTTTAAAAATAAGTTCAGATAGTCAGGACGCTGGAACAATTAATTAACTCTTTAGCGGCGAATGACGTCTACGGACGTCATGAACATAAAACCGTTAAAAGCAAATGACATCTATAGACGTCATGAGTTACTAATGGTCGTATTTTTGTAGTCAGGCGTGGCCTGACCCTTGCGTTTACGATGTACGAAGGGGTCAGGACCGTAGCGCTTCGTACATCGTACTGAACTTGTGCAGCACTTATATGGCTTTGGGTGGAGCTCGCCTTGCCATATGGGTGGAGCTGAGAAGACACATGGCATCTCAATCCATTTTATGTTTTGGTTGCGGAAAAGATATTACCTCACAGACAGCAAACAGATGTAATATACTCAAACCTTCTTACTCCAAGACTTTACAAGTTTGGAAAAGGTTAGTGGTGGAGCGTTTTGAGGAACTGAATATTGATGTAGATATAAATCAGCTACTCCATGATGAAGATGGTAGTGTAGGTAGAGTGTGTCGTTTGTGTGTGTCTCATATTAAACAGATTAGATAAATTGCAGTCAAGTGTTAGGCAAAATGTCGATGATGCTATTGATAGGATTCTCAGTGGAGATCAATGCTCTAGCATTATAGCCGAAAACGATGTCTAGAGTCTAGTGAAACCAGTGTACCACCTAAGGAAGCTCGCAAATGAATGTCTCAAAGATAGTCGAACACGCCATTACATTCTTTTATATATTGGTCGAATTGTTAGAACAGAAATTAAAACCTTGAGCAACCTCCAGTCCATTTTATGTACATGTACCTTGAAGTCTTTTAACTGGAATATGATTTATGATGAATTGAAGGCAAAAGCTCCAGTTCTACTGAGTGTATTAAACCTAGAAATAATAGATTATCAGTAATTGGAGTCTGTGCAGCTGTACTTTTAAAGTATAGATTTAAACAGTTGAATGTATTTCAGAAGATAATGGGTCTAGTGTTATATGCTGGACATTGCTTGAAAAAGGTATAACAATTGTTGAATGTGCAATATGCGATTTATAACTACTTGTGTTGTGCATATAATTATTTATATAATTATTTAACAGAACTATGTGATATATTGTGTGAGTGTTTGTCAATACATATGTCTTTTCAAGACTCTCCACTTCAACAATCTGTATCTCACTCCACTGTAATCAAGTTAATTAAACAACTTGGAGAAAACCATGATGTCTTGGTGAAAGAGTGGCGTAATAATATTGTATCTGCACTTTTGGAGAGAAACGTGAGTATGTTGTATTTCAATCAAAAGCAGTTTCAATTATTATACTTTGTACAGGATGATGACTTACTATCAGGATCATTACTTTCATGTAACTCGACAGTAGGTGAAAGAAAATGAATTGACCAATTCTAGTAAAACATCTAGTACCTGCAAAAAATTGATTAACTCTTTAGCGGCGATAATTAAACTGGACCTTTTTCATAGATTCCGAATTTAATTATCTAGGAAAATGTGCGGGCGGAGCGTATAGTAACTATGATTTATACCACTATAACTCCCGTATTATGAAACTAGAGTTTCTAACTTACTTTGCTGGAAAGAAGAGTTGTTGAGAAAGCTATAGATGTAAAATTTATGCTTCGCTATTGGCAGGAAGATAGCAAGGCGATTGCTTGAATATTTAGTAGTCGAAAGGGCAACGCCCACACCTTTACTTACCTGTATAACTTCCACATTTTAAACAACAAGACTTCTTGGAAGACTTACTTACATAGACAGAGGAGCTTCTAACAAAGCCATGGATACCAAATACATGCTTCGTTAGTTGGAAGAAAGTAGCAAGACGAGTGTTTGAAAGTGCAGTGGTCAGTGCCAATACCCACACTTATAACTTTGGATTGGTTACTCGTATAGCTTCAAGTTTTGCACTGCTTAAAGTATATTTAGTGCACTGTCTTCTGTAAAAATGTGGTTGAAAAATAATGAAGCAATTCAAAAACACGACCATTAGTACTCATGACGTCTGTAGACGTCATTGGCTTTTAACGGTTTAATGTTCATGACGTCTGTAGATGTCATTGGCCGCTAAAGAGTTAAAAAGCATAATACAAAAGGGTTTGTATAATTTTTTTATATCCTACCTCAAATAATGTTAATTTAGTATGCCAGTCTTCTATTTTGGGAAGAAAACCTTCAAGCCTTGTTGATGGTGATTCAGAATTTGCCTTAATTTTAATTGATTTCACTGATTCTGACGACAATTTATCAATTGATTATTCTCCAATATCTTCTTCAGAGCCCGAAGACATAATACAACAGATATCAATAATAATTTGGAAGAAACTGAACCAAATGAATTCCAACATACCTCTGAAGCTGATACATCTTTTCTGGAAGCGTCTTCATCAATCACTCAAGTGTCATCAACTAACAAACCTGTCCCAAAACTGTACAAGATAGTGGGAGATAACCGGGACAAAAATATCAAACCCCGTTATATGAGAACAAACTACAAAGTTAAATCTCTTCACTACTATCACTATTATGCAGTTCTAGATAGAATCGATGTGTCTGAACTTTTCCAGACAATGTAGCAAAGTCACTATTGCCAACCCTCTGCAATGACACTGTTCTCCTCAACAACCTCAAAATTTTGTTTTCATTTGTCCTTGTAAAAACTTTACCTTCTTTTAAAGGCGCATTTTCCGACTTAGTCGTGACTACTACACCTCATAAAAGACACTCTGAAATGTCTCAAAAGTCAGTAGTGGTAAGCCAAATTAACAATAATTTATAATAATTATTTATTATTTATTATTATTACAATTATTATGATTATAGTTATAATTATAATTTATATAATATTATGTTATTTAAACTTAGGTTCCTCTTGGTATTATACCGAAGAACCAGAACAAACTTAAGGAAATGGTAGAAATTCTGACTAGGCTTCATAAGTATGTCCCACAAGTAGAATACCTAGTGGAATTCCATATACCAGAAACAGATGATATCGTATCGTTGTGTCATGCTAAAACTCAGCGGATACTACAAGGACCAGCTCTCTCAAGCAAGAGCAAGAGCATCAATTAAAATGAAGGCAAATTCAGAATCACCATCAACAAGGCTTGAAGGTTTTCTTCCCAAAATAGAAGACTAGCATATTAAATTAACATTATTTGAGGTAGGATATAAAAAAATTATACAAACCCTTTTGTGTTATGCTTTTTAATCAATTGTTTTGCTGGTAATTTGGGAATACTTTGTCATTCCGAAATCTTATTGGACGTTCCAATGTAGTTAGCCAGCCAAAAAGAGACCTAAATGCTTGTGAAGATTTTTTCATTCTCATTATGCAGTTACTTCACGGCTGGAGCAATGGAAATATTAGGAATAAAGTCAATGGAAGAATGGCCAGCATCCATATCTGAAGATATTTGGCTCCTTGACAAAGATGAAAGACAAGAGATGATGGACTCTATTTTGTCAAGAATAACAGAACTTCTTAGCATAGGGTCTCTGTACTTGGAATTTGCTGATCCCATAAAAACAGGTGATGGGGAAAGAGTGATTCATTGTTGGCGATATTTTCTTATCATTTTCCATAATTCCAATCGGAGAAATTATGCAAAAGAAGCAATACTTCTCTTATACCAATTGCAATATTTGCTTTCACCACAGGAAGCTGAACAAGTCAAGTATAGCCGATTTGTAAACATCTGTGGCCGAACAAGAAGGAATATATCAGCTGACCTCCACATGGAGCACCTTAACCGAAAGCTCAAAGAATGTATTGCTGCTACAAGAGCTAGCAAAACCAATCAGACAATTGGTTGGCTAGCAAAAGCACTGGGTACAATAGCTCCACTGTTGCACCAGTTTGACACAGTAAATGGTGTAAAGCATCATCACACTCGACATACACCAGCCTCCATGCAGCAGGACATGGTTCAGGTTGTGAACCACATCAACAAAATTAATCTGGATTAATCTGTTCACTAAAACAGGAGGACACAGATATCATTTTTTTCCAAATCCAAAGTCTCTATTACATAAGCAATCAGAATGTGAACTATTATGTTATATCAAAACTCATTTACCAAGTCAACAACTATATATACTTAATTATATATCTCATTACTTATAGCACTATTATACACAACTAATTAATAACAAGAACGAGATGATTATAAGTGTAAACTATCAGCCTTTGCTTGACAAACATCACAACATTCTCTGCTAGTAATTGAATGATACTCTTTGTTGTATCCTTCCATATTTCTAAACAATAAATACCTCCGACACTCCCCCTTAGACTGGCAATAAGCCTTCATGTTCCTGCTACCTTTTTGGTGAGTAATATTGCTTTTGAAGGAGAACCATCTCGTCCAGCTCTACCAGTTTCTTGGATATAGGAATCTATATCATCTGGAGGACTAAGGTGAATAATCACACGAACATCTGGGCAATTTATGCCCATACCGAAAGCGACTGTTGCACAAACTATGCGTTAAACAACTCTGCATACTAAAATATTTTATGATTTGGTTTTTTACTGAGGTTTCAGTGCAGCTGGTGAGCATATCAACCAATCTAAATTGAGACAGTAACGGTGATCCTGAAGGTTCAGTAAAAATCAGTATAGATTAGCACAGTCCTCCATTTTTCAACAATAAATAATTGTCCTTCCAAATTTCACTCTCTCTGTCTTTAAATTTTCAAGAATAGGAGTGAAATCACTTTACATACAGTATGTTGGGCTTGCAAGGTGGTAAAATGATAATAGTTGGGGATTTCATTCCAATTATATCAGATAGTTCTGAACGAAGAGTGCGTGTAGCTGTGGCAGTTTGAGGAAGAATGCTACGTATCTCACCCACTTTCAACAGAGCTTCACGAAATGTACTTCCCCTAATAATGTATATATAACTATAGCATTATAGATGAAGAAGAGATGACCAAAATAGATCATTTTATAAAACAGACCTGTAGCTGCAAAAACAATAATGGCGGTCCATGCAGTGATGTTTTACCCAGTAAGTTCTCTCTTCTCAGAGCACAATGTGCTGAACTTGACAAAACTTCACTGGACTACGTCATGCTTGGAGAACTAATGGCAATGACCAAAACATCAGACATCACCAGCAGGAAACATCCTTCTAAAACAAGAGAACGGCAATCTTATGATTATTGCCATGAGGGTGTGAAGGTACATCACATGCATCATAGTATTAGTACAATGAATTTTTACCTTTTAATTATGATTAGATTTGTAGAAAGACTTTCCTATTCCTGAATGGTGTGCAAACAGGTCATTTAAAAGCGCTGCAGAGAAGCTACCAAGTTCAAGGCATTGAAGCACGACTCCATGGTAATCTCAACAAGCTACCAATTCACGGCTTTACAACTGAAGAAATATGCAGGGTTACCATGTTTTTAGACAATTATGCTGAAACCCATGCCATACTTTTACCTGGTAGAATCCCCAGGTACAAGAATTGGGATGTCAAGCTGCTACCAACACAGATGACAAAAAAATTCAGTGTGGTTAGAGTACGTTCATGCTCATGCTACATTCACAGTTAGAATTGCCAGCTACCGAAGCTTTTGTCGATTATGGCAGAGATATAGACCATCTCTGATTATCTGATCTCTGCTGGGAATGCCAACAAAATTCTGCAACCATCACAGCTTCTTTCAATAAGTCTAAGGAAGAAAAAATAATGGTAATTATGGTATTCAAAATCAATTCTAAATTAAAAATTAAGATTCATCATAATAATTATTACAATACCTTCATAGATCCTGACAAAAGAAACAGACCATATCAGCAGAGCACGAACAGAGAGAAACCACTACAAAGCTCAATGTAAGCAGAGCATCACAACCATCAAAAGAGCTTTCACTTCACTCAATGGCACATTCTCTACACCTGCCATTGGCTTCATCAAACCTCCGGCATCTGTTGACATCACATTGCATATCAGCTTTGATTTTGCCCAACAACTACACTACCCTTGTAACCTGCTTCAGCCTGGACCCATTTACTTTTTAACACCAAGAAAATGTGGTATCTTTGGCCTCTGCTCTGAAGCCATATCTTTTCAGATCAATTACTTAATTGATGAAGCCGTCGACACTGGAAAGGGATCTAATTCAGTTATCAGCTACCTCCATCACTTCTTGGCTACCTATGGTATGGGAGCAATGCACTTGGCTCTGCATGCAGACAGTTGTTCAGGACAGAACAAAAATAACATTATGCTACGGGTATGATCATTATTTTTGAAGTTTCAATATGTTTAATTTCAATTCATTTTAGTACCTGAAGTGAGTGCATACATATACTTTATCCATACAGTAATTTATAATTTATAATTTTTATAATAATTTGTAAGTATAATAATATAATATAATATATATATATAATATATGTGTTATATATAACATGTTTCAGAGGTCTATATGCGTTATATAAACACGAGGTAAGATATCACCCGAGGGCGTAGCCCGAGGGTGATATCATCCGAGTTGGCAGGTTTATATAACGCATATAGACAGATGAAACATGTTATATCTGATATATTTTAGAATGAGATTCATACCTTGGATTGTCTTGCCAGAGATTGTCATTGAGTCCGTTAGAAATCGCCGTCGAGTTTCACAAGGTTGAAATATCAAGTTATCAACCTATTTTGAGGTTTATATGAGAAATATAAACTTACACGCCCCATAGAAATGTATGGGCTATGAATCTCATTATGATATATATATATATATATATATATATATATTATATATAATATATATGTGACCGAGAATGAGAAAACGCGACTTGTGCGACTAAAATTCAAAATTGAGTTTTTGCTATCAGCGGATTCTCCATGTTTCAAGCTACTTCCTGATGGTTTCGATTTTGCAATCTGACGTACCGTTGCTGAGTTACACGCCCTCAAAGCTTTGACAGCAATTAAAATGCTAGAAAAGCCATTTATAAATGTTTCACGTTTTTCCGTAAACTATCCGTTTACGCTAGCATGTGAGAGAGAAACAAGGTTTTTGGAGGTTTGTAAATGCCTGTTTTTTTTACTGTTAATAGCCAATATTGGGAATGGTAAACTTCACCCTTAAGTTTAGAGTGTCTTGTTCTGCAATCCAAGGCCCAAATTGATGGAGGAAATCTCATAAATGGTGAGTATGATTATTGTAGATAAAATTTATTGTTTACCTTCTTGGAATGCATTTGTTGTACTTGACATAAAACTAGGATGTTATTAACTGTAACAGTTTTATCTTGTATGCGTGTAGTTATGCTAACTCAGTTGGTTTTAGTTATTTGAGTTGTTTCCTGTTTATATTCGTTAACTAAAGTTTTAAAAAATTATTAATACATGTATTTTCAACAGGTTCAAGCTCCTTATCACAAGTTCTCAACATCACCGAGTCTTTCTACATCATCACTGAACATCAAAATCTGTTATAAAACATTATAAAATGTTATTTATTTTTTAATGATCATAAATATTGATAATGTTACTCACTCTTCACACAGATAGGGTAGCACAATTAGACATTTACCATCTTGACCTCCAGCAGTTAGAAGTACCCTAGTTGAGTTCACAGCTTGAGTAAGAGCCTTTTCTTTGTTAAAATAAAATTCGTTGCTATGCGTTGCTATGGAATTTCCCGTTAGCGTCCGCGTTACATTTCGTTGTTTGTGCTCCGTGTTTATAGCAATGGCTGACGTTCTCTGTGATAAAACGAGTATTTGCAGTATAGCGAAGTACTCCAGAGGACTTTAGATCAACTCAGAGAATGAGTAAGTCGCCTATAATCATAAAGCAAGCGAAATCTCGATTTCGACAAGTGTTAGCTATGCCATCTATTTTGGCTAATATCTCAATATCAATAAAAGTCGCACAAGACACGTTTTCTCATTCGCGGTCACATATGTGACCGTGGATGCGAAAATCAGCCTTATGGTACAATTTTTGAAAAATGCGTTATACATATTATGTAAATACTTGTTGAAAGAGCTCTCAGTGTGTGCACTCAGTTTTACATTTCAATGTTCGGTTGCTAAGTTATAGGCGTTTTAGTTTGAATCACAGAGCAAAGTCAATTTAGAGAAAAACGCGTTTATAATTAACGTTAATTAACATTCCTTCAATTCCGTATACTATCCGTATTTGGACCATGTGACTTGTAGAGGTCAATTTGGCAAAGGTCATGGAGTGCTAATTTCAGTGATGAAAGGCAAACTATCGAGTTCCAAACGTGATAACTTCTTTCTTTGTAAGGTAAGAAGGTTTTCTTTTATTTTAATGTATGAATATTGTTTTATAAGTAAGTATAGCACAAATTATTTGGACCTTTATTATAAACAGTCCCTTGAAATATGAGATGATTCCTTTAGTTTTAAATGAAGTAGAAAGTAAATGATAATTATGAAACATAGAATAATAAATAAGTGAACGGAATTATGAACATTTCTGTGTTTAGTTTGAACAGGTACGTGAGTTGTGACCCACATGACCACATTTACCACATTTTCTTTTTTTATTTATTGGTTCATCTGAATCTAATGTCAATTCAGATTGAAAATGAGTAGTGGAGAAGCGAGGGACAGATGGCAAGGGGCAGGAAAGGTCTTTGGCATTATCTGCACAATACTCCCGAATTTTGTCAAACAAATACCACTGTCTGTCTGAGCTCAAACCAACTGGTTTGCAAACTGGAGGAAGTACTGTAGATGATGGTATCCATGTAGTATCTCTAACAAGGCTAACATGTTGCTCTAGTGTGTCAGAATATTCCCGTACAACTACCTCCACATCACCTGAAGATGGAGAAGAAATTTTGAAGCTATGAAGCTTCTTGATGTTGTCCACTCGTTTAAAGTAGGGCGAGAGATAGCTACACCAATCATATGTGGGAACCAGTACATCTCCTTCTTGCGTCCCAACAAGCTGTGCGAAATTAACATTAGCAGATCCATTGACTACATCCACCAAATCTTGCAGACTATCAACCTTCGTGCGTCTGTACCTCTGTTTCATCAATCCAAAGCACCAATCTGGTGAAAACTTTGTGTGGCCCACTGGGAGGAAGGAATATGTTATAGATTGATGAAGACCAGTCATTACCCTCCAAATAAGGTACTAAGAAGGAATAATAATTATTAAGTTTACATTCATGTATTGTATGTTATAACTTACCTGTAATACAATATTATTCTTATTTTGGCCTACACAATTTTCGGCATGTAGGTGTGCGTTAGTCTCCCCCAAGCCATGATGGGAAAAGAAGTAATGTAGCATACTACATATTCCATTAGCACCTTTTCCCACATCTACAGCCTCATCAATAAGAAAATTTACCTGCCGGGGTATACCTTCACAGCATACCCCAAACAATCCGCATTTCCTTGGTGCGAGAAAGTATACTGGACCGGGCTGGAAGGGATTACTGGGATAATGAACTTGTTGTGCAAAATCAAACGAATAATGCACTGTGGAATCCAGTGAACAGGGTAGAAGGTTAGAGTTCGGAGGGGGAGGAGAGAAAACATCACCAACATTGAAAACATTTTGTATGTTGACGCTAGATTGTTTGCATACATCCCTGTAGTAGCACCTCTCAGTTGTTGCCCTTTTTATATGGATTTCAGCCCTTTTGTATACCTGATCAAGGTGTTAAAGTTATAATCATATTCATAGTTTGCAATTAACTTACTTCTGTTTTTCCTCTTCAGGTGTACTTGCACTCCTGATGAGGGCAGTGCTATTTTTTTGACAAACCCAGCACAAGTCAGATCTAGGTTTGGTGATAAGAATTTGTGGCACATACTGTTTCCAGAGTTTACAGAAAGCACTGAACCCAACTATCCTAACACTGCTGGTGCCTGTTGCTATGGAATACTTCTCCCACACCGATCGTTTTGTTG
Source organism: Petrosia ficiformis (assembly GCA_947044365.1). Lineage (NCBI taxonomy): Eukaryota > Metazoa > Porifera > Demospongiae > Haplosclerida > Petrosiidae > Petrosia > Petrosia ficiformis. The sequence goes on from OX345636.1 coordinate 28,472,751, forward strand.
TATTAGATGGCAGTAGTTGGACATCCAGCTTTTTGTATCCAGGTAAACGTCCCGGGAGGAGGATAGCATTAACTTTTGCATAATTGTGTAGAAATTGCACTAAATGTTGTTTATCCTCCATAGTTAATGCATTGTGAGGCTTATGTGCACTATTACCATGGGTCCTGAAAAGGCAAAATGTTTCTGTCACATACTAATGGAGTTAATTCACTTACCTAGGTGAAAGACCATGTTTCATGAAATATGATCTAAGAGCCTTGAACCTGCATGCTCCCACACCATGTAAAAAAAGAAAAGTACGTCCACTATTCCTTCCTTTTCCATTTCTACTTCTCTATCTTCTACAGCTGTCATCTCTTCTCTCTCTGCTATGTTATGAATATGAGTTTGTCAAGACCAATATCATTACAAAATTGAATTGAATCTTACTATTCTTTTCACAATCATTGACTGCAGAATCAGTTATGACTACTTCCATTCCTTCATCTACATCATCATCATCAGTATCATCATCAGTATCATCATCATCATCCAGGTCATTCATATCTAATTAGGATAATCATCATTAACCATGAATTTGTTTAAGAATATGAATTTGTTTAATAATGAACACTCACCTGTAATGTCGTCTTCATCACAAAAGTAATCTTCAATAAGTTTACCTAGGTTATCTTGATCTTCAGGGTTGAGTGAGCTTTTAAAAAAGCTGGTTAAATCCTTTGCAATAGTATATGAAGCCATACTTGACAGTTGCTATCGTTGCTATGATGGTTACTAAGGTGCGTAATCAGCGTAACCATAGTAATCCGTTAAAGTTTGTGTTTGATTTCGTGTTACATTCCGTTCAACGTAAAATGGCTGAAAGTGATTTTTTTTTTAGTGGTCCCAGTTCAAACGCTCGCCCTGCGTGAACTAGAACGAGCTGGACTCTGTAATTTACTTTCAAGACAGGTAAGGTATTGTAGTTTATAAATATGTAAAAATATGATTTTCGCAGTTGGATACGAAAATTTTGCATTTACTGCTCTACTGACAAAATGCGCAATGTACCATAAGGTCGATTTTCGCATCCACGGTCACATATATATAGCATGCTACCATGGCAACCGTTTGATGTGGTTAGGTCTTATATTTTTGTATATAGACCTGTGAATCTTTAATCTATCAGCATACAATATATTGTATATAGTACACTTACAGTTCTTATATAAAACCTTGATTTAGTGTCCTCGGATGTGATATAACCCTCGCAAGCTCGGGCTATATCACATCCTTGGACACTAAACCTCGGGTCTATATTTTTGTATATAAGAACTGTAAGTGTACTATATAATATACATATATATATATTAGGGTCTGCAACATAAAAATGAACATGTGAAATTTTTTTTCTCTCACTACTGTAGCAGGATGGGGTTACTGAGTGGATTGTAAATGTAACAATAAAACAAAGCTTCGCTTCGTTTTTGAGTAGCAAATTCGGATAAAGATACTTCTGCAGAGAAAGGGTTAAATTTTAAACTCCGCCCAACCTCCTGAGAAATACTATTAAGTCTCACTGTGTGTCCACTGTTTGCACACTGATATATACATCATTATTTTTTTCTCTTTGTTTTAGCTCCCACATATGGGGATTTAATTGATCTACTTGAAGATGCTGAAGACTGTTCACTTGCAAGTGATATCAGTGTACCTGAACTTCTATACTCTAAGTTTAAATTGGGCTTTCCTCATGTGAGCATTGGGCGACCTCACCGTTTGTATGATGCTGTGAAACGCATTGCTGCACCTACCCGGCCATCTTTAAGAGGTAGCAGTAAACTGAGTGGCTCAGCTCTGACGCTATGTAGGTGCAAGGAGTGGGTGCCCCGAGCTAGAAATCCAGGACTTCGAGGTAAGTATTTCACAACAATCATACATGTGCATGAGATTATGGTATGGGTCATGGTGTTATTGTGCAGTTTCTCTATGCATATGTACATGTATGTGTACAACTGTACATGTGTACTAGATTTTATGTTTTCACAGATACTGCAGTGTTTCCAGTGGGCTTGCTAGCCTACGGTTTGAATGAAGAATTGCTAGCACAAGTGTTTAGTCAACTAGGAAGTGACCAGGAGGAGACCCTTTCCTGGTATGTAAGAGGAGTTCCTGATCATGGGTTCTATCAAGATTTGCGCTCCATTAAAGTGTCGATTGGAAGGTTTTATGTTGCAATTGATAAGAACCTACAAACTAGAGGTTTCTGTCCTGATAACACCTACCGTTTCATTGAGAGACTTACATTGTCTAAGCATCCTCGAACTTCAGTTGTGAGGTATGGCTTGGTAGAACCAGAGGTAAATACTCTACAAATCCAATTAAAGGAGTGCTCCGAATTAGCTCATAAGTTGATAACAGACTTAGACACACTGAAGAAAGACCGTGATGAAACGCAAAGGCAATTGGATTCTGTACAGCGTACCTTAAAGGACACAAAGAATGAAATGAAAAGTGTGATGAAGCAGTTCAATACAGCTCAAAGTTTCTTCCCTCTACAGATCATGTCAGTCTACCCTTGTTGATTATAGTACTCTTGCAGAAAGAGTTGATGACATTGAAGAGGAGAATTTACAGTTGTCAAGAGAACTGGCTTCTGTTCAGAAGGAGTTGTCAATGATTACTGATGCAACAGCTATTTTTTACGATATAAAAGCAATGTGTTTTAGCTTTGAAACTAAGCATAATGGTAAGCAATACTCACCAGCCATCAGAAAGCTATATTATGCACTGTTGGTAGACCAAATACCCCCTGCTACTATACAAACTACAATTAAGTCAGTCCTCAAGTGTTTCCTTCCTGGCTTAGATGTTGATAACTTACAAGTACCAAAAGAACGCTGTGCTGCGAAGTGATGAGTTAAAACTGTGAGCCTGGCACATAAGGCCTCATTTTTTGTGAACAAGCAAAAAAAGGCAGGATGCACATGAATACAGATGGTACTACTTTGCAGCAGAAAAAGTTAGGAAGCATTGCAATCAATAATGTGGTGGTTTCAGTCAATGAGCAGTCTGATGGAACTGCTGATAGCATTGTTAATGATGTTTCTCGAGAAGTTGACAGAGATTGCACAAGCTCTTGGTATTCCTAATTCCAATAGTATCAATTGGACTTTAATATCGTCCTCAACTTCCGATTCTGCAGCTACACAAAAACGATCTTATTGAACAGCAAAAAGAAGCAGATAGGGAAAAGTTTGGAGATCCTTTGTCTAATGCAGGCCTTGACATTATACTGAATTTTTGTACAATGCATGTAGGCTGCAACCTTCGTAAAGCATTCCTCGTTGGAGTCAAAAATGCAGAGGATCAAGGCATTGATTGTGGTGATGGAAAAAGAGAGTGTCATCAGGTAGATGATACATTTGTGCATGAATGTCTGGTAAACATGGTACGGATGTGGTGTTTTACTGTTCCCTGATTTTTTAAAAATTATGGCTAGTGATGACAGTCTTGGTGTTGAAGATTCTGGATGTATTGCCCAAGGAAAAGCAGGATAAAGTGTTGGAGATGGCAGTTGAAAATAGAAGAAAGGTTTCAAAACAATGCAAAGAACAGAATGAGAAATGAAGTGAGCAAAGAAGAGACCATATTCTTCGAGAGCATACTAGAAGACAAGCACTACAACAAAAAGCTCAAAAAATGAAAGATAAGTTGTCACAGTTGCATCTCATCACATCATCATGCAGATGAATTATATTGTGCAATCCACGAGATTGATGAAGAGAATATTAGTAATTTCAAGAAGAAAACAAAAAAGCTTGCCTTGTTACGAACACAGGTCAATATACGAATAAAAGTTTTGGAGCAGGATATTTGTATTATTTTCACTCGGTCACGAAAGCAGTGTCCCTTAGATGAAATCATAAAAGATTTGTCTGATTTTATCAGTACACATGGCTCATCAAATTTAGATATAATTCATAACCCTGCCTCTTTAATTGGAAAATCCATCAGTCATAAATTTGAAATTGAAGAGTCACATGACGAACAGTGGTATGATGGTGATATAATTGATTACAACGATGAAACAAAACTTTTTGAGATTGTATATGAAGGGGAAGATGATCATTGTTATTTTGATTTGTGCACTTATGGGTGACCTTGTGATACATTAACTGTATGTGTGTACTTCTGCATAATTATCATGTAATTCATTTGTCACTGTGATTTCCAAAGAGTGAAAGTTCAACGATTTAACCATGATGGTTATCAGTACTTAAAGTTATTTGTAACTATTACTGTTAATCAATTTTTTTTAAATGTCAATTGGACAATTTAAAAATGCATTAATTATCACGCATGTTACATCTCTGAAAAAGTAATTACAATTTACCAAAATAATAGCATTCAGTAATTTTTTATATTGATTTTAATTTTATCCCTAACACAGGAAAACTGGATCTTGTGGACTGAGCAGTTCGTCAATCGTCTTTACGACGTCCAGCCACGAATGACGGATTGAGGACGGTCCGCTAAGACGTCCGTGTACAGCTACGCACTTGGACCAATAAGAGACGGATATACTCCGTCTACATTGGGGCTGTCCATATATATACACACATGCGTAATAAATAATTGTTATATATATACGTAACGCGTGTACTAGACCATCCGTACAATTTTCAAATTAATGAATATCGATTTATAAAATAATAAAACAGCAATAATTATTAATTTTATTATAAATAGTTACTTGTCAGTGTCACTAAGTTCCCAAGGAGACTCTAAATCTACATTAGATGAAAAACTTTCATCTTCATCTTCCATTATTCTGTATTGAGGGTCAACTGCCCAAGATGGAGTACCATCAGGGAAAACAACTGATCCTACAGCAGCTTTTGATACTACAGCTGCTTGGAATCTTCCTGTCACTGTTGAAGACTGGTTAACTCGATAATCCAACTTTTCCTTCAGTTTTTTAAAACCTAGACAGTAAACAGTGTTAGATATAATTGTGCATGTGTAAAATGTAAACTTACTTTGAGAGCACCATCCAGGAGTAATTTTAATTTTACCATCCCCATCATCATCTTCCTCTTCAGACATATGAACATGGTTAAGCTGTTCAAAGTACTCCCTTTCTTTTGATGTTTTAATAGCTCGTTTACGATGAGAATAAAGCTATAAAAAACAAATAAATGAGGTCAAAAAGAATATTTGCATACCTTCAGCTGAGCTTGTCTTTTCCTATCTTTCTTTCTGTTTTCTTCCACTTTATCTTTTCTTTCAACTTTTGAGTCATTAAAAACTCTCCGTCGTGATTCATAGTAACGATGAATTGCTTCTACATAGAAATAAATAAGCTGAGTAATATTGTTAATATCTAAAACCAAAAATCATGGTAACATTCTCATTGATTGGCAGCTTCTTTCAAAGCACAAGTATATGTAACATCTGTGTAAAGATTTGAAAGTGAAATAGATTAAATAAATATATGATTACAATACAGATTCATAGCTATTCTTCTAGGAGTTCTTCGCAATTCGGGTTCTACATTAAATTGTACACAAAATATTATAAAACATCTTGACAACCATGACCAACATATACACAACAAACACAAAATGGTCACCTGTCAAAAGACGAAACATCTTGACAGGTTGTTGCCTAAAGACGAGGCATCTTGACAACCTTGACCAACATACACAACAAACACAAAATGGTCACCTGTCAAAAGACGAAACATCTTGACAGGTTGTTTCCTAAAGACGAGGCAGGCATCTTGACAACCTTAACCAACATACACAACAAACACAAAATGGTCACCTGTCTAAAGACGAAACATCTTGACAGGTTGTTGCCTAAAGACGAGGCATCTTGACCAACATACACAACAAACACAAAATGGTCACCTGTCAAAAGACAAAACATCTTGACAACCTTGACCAACAAACACAAAATGGTCACCTGTCAAAAGACGAAACATCTTGACAGGTTGTTTCCAAAAGACGAGGCATCTTGACAACCATGACCAACATACACAACAAACACAAAATGGTCACCTGTCTAAAGATGAAACATCTTGACAGGTTGTTGCCTAAAGAAGAGGCATCTTGACAACCTTGACCAAAATATATATATGTATATATAATTATATAAATATAAACATATATAATATATATATATATATATAATTTATATATATATATATTATATAGATATATATAATTATATATGTAAAGGGTTATAACACCCTACGAGTGCTAACTAATTTATAATCACCAAGCACGCAAGGCGAGGTGATTATAAATCTGATATAGCACGAGTAGGCGTGTTATAATCAATATATTTCACGAACGACAAAATCTTTGTTGATGTCTGATGCTTCTCCTACCTTTTTGTCGGCACTTTGGAGAAGGTAAGCGTTGTTTTCTTGTAGTCTGTTTCGACGACAGGTTTTATATCTGAACACAGGGTGCTATATAAACCTGTGGTTTACTTTGATGTTTCGCCGTATCAGTGTATATACATACATATAATTACATATATAATCTAATATAATATATATATATAATTATATATATATATATATATATATGTAATATATATTTTTATAATTATATCTATACATGTATATATACATGTGTATATATATATATATATGTCCCGATACGGCGAAACATCAAAGTAAACCACTGCGGTCAGATATAGCACCTGCCCTCGGGCTCGGTGATTATATATCTGATATAGCACTCGTACCGGGATATAACCCTATACATATATATATATATATCAACAGTATATACAGACACAAATGTATTTTTTAATTTATAAGCTTATAAAATAATTTCTGATACTTTGTAATAAGCAGAGATCTTCTTTAGGATATTTCAACTGTAGCTGTGTCATGAGAGTTGCTGCAATGTTTTTATTAGTGTTTTTATTAGTGTCTGAATGGTATCTGACAACAAAGAAATTAATTGCAACATAAAAAGTACATGGCAATAACTGATAATGACTAATACATTTAGATGAATTTTAGTGAAGCACAATAATTATCATCATGGCAAGTATGTGATAATTCGTGTAAACATGCACACAAAATTTAATTTAAAGACTGAAAATAAGTAAATATTATTCATAATGATGTGAAAGCCAATAATGTTCTTATAAATAAAGCCACCTCAAGCTGCCCAAACTGTCAATATAATATAGTGCTAACAGATTTTGGGAATGCCACCGATGCAACAAAAGGTGGCAAGTACACCCACCCATCATTAAAGGAACCACAGTTCTTTGAGAAGATGAATCCTCATCTTCCCCCAGAAGTACGCTCAGGAAACCTTCCCCTGTCAAGAGCAAGTGACATATATGCATATGGAAAATTTCTTAACAAATATTTTGCTGTACCTAATAATAAATTGTGCATGGGATCGATTGTTGAAAACCTAACTGGGTCAAAATAAGGTAGGTCAAGCAATATGGAGTTTCATTTCCAATTCATGGAGTTGAGTTTTAGTCTTTGCTAATCTGAGCTCCTGGCACCTTGCTCGGTGTTGTTCATTGCTTCTCACATTCCAAGACGAACGATCAAAACCACCATAACTTAACTTTCCATTTACAGTATCAAAATATTTTAAACATCTAGAGCAACCTAAATGTGCACCATGACCAATAAATCCTGTGACCTTTCTAAGAGCTGGAATATCACAAGCTATGAATGCTATGGTAAGTCGTATAAATATAGAACCACCTTTTTCTAAATTCACTTCTTTTCCATACCAAAATTCCTGTAGTTCTTCTACCATTGGTCCAGATATGAATTTTAACGATAATGGGGGTCCTTTAGGACCTGGAATTATACCTACTAATATAATATTTTCAATGCGATATCTAATTGCTCTTAGTAAATTCAATGTCACCAAATATATTACTCCCACTATCAAGTTATATGTGCTACAACTGAAAGCTACACCATCAAATAATTGAAAAGTTTTCCAAAATTTACCATCATAAACATCACTCAGGAAACGATTTGGTACTTTCCTCTTTCTCCAAAGTTGACACATATCAAGAAACCCTTGCCCTGCTTAATAACTTCCCAAAGGCATATGTCAACGATTGATACACATAAGGCTTAATAGGCTTCAACTCCATTTTCCCACTTTTTCTGTAAGTTTCCTTTTTCATCAAAATGGTATTACATGGTTTTCTCATAGAGGTGTAAGGATGCTCTGGAAAAGCTACAAAAGAACATTTATTTACTTCAGAGTAACTGCTAGTTTTACTGTCATCAAAATATTGGAGTGGATAAACTGCATGGCATGATGAACACACAGCAAAAATTGAGTACATACTCTCGATATTGAATTTGATTTTTTTCAGCAAACTTTTCATCGTTAAAGGAAACTTGGAAGCGATTCCTTTCAAAGTATTGCTGTTTAGCAAAGAAGCTAAAATATGCAAAAATGCAGAAATAATTTTATCAATGAATTTCCAGCACCATCAGAAAGACGAAAAACTGAATGCCATAGAATGAGTGGTAGCAGCAAGCAGTGTAGTCCTTTCTCTATAATAAACTGCTTATCAACTCTCCTGTCAGTGCCAATACCTTCGACTTCATCTGTCGGAACAGTTTCATTATCGTCATCTTCATCCCACATCTCTACATCATCAAAGCAACCCTACATAATTATAATATAAGGGTATTATACATAATATATAGTTTATTTATTGATTACCACTTGATGCACTGAAACATTTCTATCACTAACATTGTTTCCATCCATAAGCTCTCTGTCTTGCATACTACAGCCTTCTCCTGTATATTGATTACACAGTAAACATTTTCTTTATGTACTTTAATCTATACCTTCAGCACTGGATCCATCAAAGGAATCATTTTCCTTCTTGTCATTAGTCCAATTCTGGTCTAAACTTCCAGAACTAGAGCTAACTTCATTACCTATAATTATAATGAAACAACAATTGTTATTCTACTGTAATGATATAGGACTATGACTAACTTACCAACACATTCTGTAAGAGTGCTCTTTATCCCATTTGTACACCATTTCTTGGTGAAAACATCATAATAATCTCGTCTATGATTGTAAAACGTCGATTTAGATACCTTCTCACCACAGTAAGGGCAGTCTAAAAGCGATCTTGGTCGTTTAGTCCCTTTCCTTGGAATAGTCTCCATCTCCATCTCCATCTCATGAATAAATAATTATTAAATTATTAACATTATTAAAATCGCGGACGGCGGGAGGCCGTTCAGTCGATCTTGTGTGTGGGTGTCCCGTAGACAGACAACGTGCTTGTTACTACCAGTCTACTACTCGTTATGACGAGGAATATCTGAACCGTCCACAGGGAGCTGTTTTCCGGTGTAACAGTAAGATATTTTATACCACACTATGTAATCAAATACTATTTGATAACTCCTTCTGAACAGAAGCCAGTTCTCTTGACAACTGTAAATTCTCCTCTTCAATGTCATCAACTCTTTCTGCAAGAGTACTATAATCAACAAGGGTAGACTGACATGATCTGTAGAAAGAAGAAACTTTCCTTTGAGCTGTATTGAACTGCTTCATCACACTTCTCATTTCATTCTTTAAGGTATGCTGTACAGAATCCAATTGCCTTTGCGTTTCATCACGGTCTTTCTTCAGTGTGTCTAAGTCTGTTATTCACTTATGAGCTAATCCGGAGCACTCCTTTAATTGGGTTTGTAGAGTATTTACCTCTGGTTCTACCAAGCCATACCTCACAACTGAATTTCGAGGATGCTTAGACATTGTAAGTCTCTCAATGAAACGGTAGGCGTTATCAGGACGGAAACCTCTAGTGTGTAGGTTCTTATCAATTGCAACATAAAACCTTCCAATCGACACTTTAATGGATTTGTGAGTTTGGGCCATTTCTTCAAGAATTAGTGCAAATCTTGATAGAACCCATGATCAGGAAAGGGTCTCCTCCTGGTCACTTCCTAGCTGACTAAACACTTGTGCTAGCAGTTCTTCATTCAAACCGTAGGCTAGCAAGCCCACTGGAAACACTGCAGTATCTGTGAAAACGTAAAATCTAGTACACATGTACAGTTGTACACATACATGTACATATGCATAGAGAAACTGCACAATCACACCATGACCCATACCATAATCTCATGCACATGTATGATTGTTGTGATACACTGAAATACTTACCTCGAAGTCCTGGATTTCTAGCTCGGGGCACCCACTCCTTGCACCTATATAGCGTCAGAGCTGAGCCACTCAGTTTACTGCTACCTCTTAAAGATGGCCCGGTAGGTGCAGCAATGCGTTTCACAGCATCATACAAACGGAGAGGTCGCCCAATGCTCACATGAGGAAAGCCCAATTTAAACTTAGAGTATAGAAGTTCAGGTACACTGATATCACTTGCAAGTGAACAGTCTTCAGCATCTTCAAGTAGATCAATTAAATCCCCATATGTGGGAGCTAAAACAAAAAGAGAAAAAAATAACGATGTATATATATATATATATATATATAATGTAATTATAATTTATAATAATACTGAAATACAGGTTATTACTTCATATAGGATAGTACAGTGTATAGTAGCTTTATTAAACATTCAAAATAGTATAATACTTATACAACCACAGAATACTCATGCTTGAGTAAGGACAAAAACATCCTGATATAACCCTATCAATGTCAATACTTATACCATATGAGACTATATAAGTTTAACATTTTTTCATGACTTATATGAGGAAACAACTGAAATACGTAGGTTTAATACCTGATAGTGCTTTCGTTGCCATTAAATGATTAAACCTATACAACAAAGTAGTAATGATAATAATGATAATAATGATAATAATAATAACAATAAGAATAACAAACACTAACTACTGAGTTCAAATCTACAGATTTTGTCAACTGAAATTATGGAAAAGAAGCACCGCCCACTTACAACATGGCAGTCACAACAAACTTCATTTCACTCAGGTGGCAAAACACTTTTATTTGTCTCACAAACGTTATCATGCAAACACAAGGCAACATCCTACACAATGATGGTGTGAGACAAAAGTTACGTTGTTTCCCTGAGAAACACGCCAGCCTATTCACGACTCGGTTGAAGTGTGTTTGGCACAGCTTCTATCAAAACGCGTCCCAAGTTCCAACTTTGAAGGATGGGGAATACATGTATACTAACCTTAGGCCGAGAACAAACAGTGTGCAAACAGTGGACACACAGTGAGACTTAATAGTACTTCTCAGGAGGTGGGCGGAGTTTAAAATTTAACCCTTTCTCTCCAGAAGTATCTTTATCCGAATTTTCTACGCAAAAACGAAGCGAAGCTTTGTTTTATTGTTACATTTACAATCCACTCAGTAAGCCCATCCTGCTACAGTAGTGAGAGAAAAAAATTTCACATGTTCATTTTTATGTTGCAGACCCTATATATATATTATATATATATATATATATATATATATATATATATATATTATAAATATAATAATTATTCAGTTAATTGTATTAACCATACAATTCACTGAGTTATAGATCTTATTATACATAATTGTATTGTCTAGTGTATTATGTACAGTGTTCACAAAGAAATGTGTCACTATTAAGTAACAATGGTGCTTTAATGCATTGTCTGTGAACCCATATCGAGCATATTTCACATTGCAGCCAGTCAATAACCTCAGTGTACATGTTATCTTCCATAAAGCATATACTACATACTGTTATACCAGAAGAATTCATGTGTTGCCTTAGAGTTACATATATCTTCTTCATTTGGTTTAGCCCAACGGCTGGTTGTGACCCTTCTTTTCTTGGTAGAATAAAATCTAAGTTGCTTTTCCATATTACTGTTTGTCGCATATCGTTTTTTTTGTAATAAAACAGACTTAGTAGCTGTTTTATCATGGATTTAGATGGCCTTAATTATTGCACTTGCAGCCGTAAGGTGAGTCACACTCCCTTGCAATGCTAACAGAAGACAAAACATATTGATCCTGATTGCTCTATAATATGATTCTCTTGTAGTGACTATGCATGTATTTTTCTCATTACCTTGTTGTCAGAAATTGTCATTATCTCTTTAAAGGGTAATGCCTGGAAATTTTTCTTTGGAGTCATATTTTATAGAAATAAATGTGCAGACATGATTAGTGTACAACCGATGTTTTAATATACCTCCTAATGTGTATAATTAATGTAGAAGGTACATGAAAAATCTCTTGCTTTACCCTGCTCTTGTACTTGGCAACTGTAGTAGTTACGTAATATTTCTTATATGGTATAATAATATACATGTACCTGTTACAGAATACAAGGTTGTCATTTGTTAAAAATTCCTCTTTGGCAGTGTTCATCAACTGCTTTAAATTATTTCCCTTAATTGTTTCAATGATAAAACATTAGATTTGTTTTGTACAATTACCTGTAATTCCACTTGTAGATGTGATTGATAATCACTTCGAGAGTGTAATCTATTGCATCTCACTAAAGCATATGGTAGTTATAAGTTGCAATTACTTCCTATGTTATTATTTTAACTACATTGTACCTATTGTTTTTATTCCTATATTTGTCGGTTTATGAAACAGCAGTCTGCATTTCATAATAATAATAGTGTATATATTATAATTATAATCTTTTTTAACAATCTTGTATATATAATATATATGTTTTCATGCATGTACAAAATTATCTTACGGTTAAGCATTCTGTGTATTTGTGTTGGAGATATAGTCCCAGTCTTTTGCATAGTACTTTCTTTCAGAAAGCAAACTGCACAAAAGTCTTTGCTGCCTTAAAGTGTAAAATAAGTATTTTTGCATTTATAATAACATTTTGTAAAATAGCACTAATAAACAGTTTTTCTTACTACACTCCTGATGCATAAATAGACGTTTACAAAAGTCTGGATTGTGCACAAGACACTGAACAGCTGGATTTAGGAAACAGAATTTAAAAATTTGGAAGACTACGCTTAGCGCTGCACATTTAGGTGGGCGCAGTTACTCCTACGTAATTAATTGGAAACCTTCTCTCTTTAATGGCTAGTGTTGATATTACCAATGCCATGTTTTTAGGCCATGCCCACAACGTGGTTTTCCGTGAACGGCAATACACGAAAATAGAATAAAAAATTTAAAATCACATTTTCTCAAAATGGCATTTTGATCTATCTGACATGCGAACATGTCCATAACAACGCATAATTACATCATATCAACACGATCGTGGTGTTAAATCAGAGCTAATGAAATGAAGCATTATGTAGTGCTGTTATCTCAATTTGGTCAAAAATTCTCATAAGGGCTATTTTGTGAGACTTGATCACATATATGGGCAGCCTGAGCACCAAGAATTGAATCAAGACAACATTGTTATCACACCACCAGGCAGGTCCCAGCAGGTTACCTAGCTGCAGTGAACTTCCTGCATGGAACAATCATTATAAATTATAAATCAATTAAAATGAATTACCCAATAACAGACATGCCCCTCATGAATATTAACTCTTTAGCGGCCATAATTAAACTGGACCTTTTTCATAGATTCCGAAATAGAGGTTATGCATTGGGCGTGGCCTAAAGTAATTAAACGATGGCCGCCATCTTTGAGGGCAAATTACATTACAGGTGGAGCTCAGTTGCAGAACTAGAGATGGTGAACACAGGCGTGGTTTTTGGTTGTAAACAACGAGGGAGCAAAGGTGGAATATCGTTTTATTCAATCCCAGCCATTATACAGACCCAAGGAGACAAAACAAGGCAACTATCACTTCAGAGAAGGCAGGCATGGCTCAAAAAAATTAACAGGAGAAATTGGGAGCCTAGTCCATCTTCAAGAGTCTGCTCAGAACACTTCCTATCCGGTATGTATAATATATGCTTCAATTTAGGCCTGATACTTGGTAATTAAATGAATTAATTTTATATGCATTATAGGAAAGCCTGCATCACTATATGATAGCCTAAACCCTGACTGGATACCAAGCCAAAAGATGGGATATGATCTTGATGATGCTACCTTGGACCAAGTGCGTTACAAAAGACTCATGGAGCGTAGAAAAAGAAGAAGATTGACAATTGATGAAAGCTCTCTTAACGAAATGTATGATGATGAGTCTGAACAATCTATGATAGCTTGCCAAAACAAGTGTTCCTACTAGAGAAGTTTCATGTCAAACTTATGGTGAGAATAAGAGCTTAAAAGAATTGCAGAATGATAATGAAACAATGAAGAAGTGTTGAAAAAAGATTATGACAAATTGAAAAGGGAATATGAGGAACTGAATGTTAGATATAAAAGAGTTACTTTGAGTGAAGATTTGTTGAAAGATAATGAAAAGAAACTGAAATTTTACACAGGTGAATTGTTTAAAATTCCACAGGTATGATGCCCATTCATTTCTTTTCAATTGCTTATAGGAATTCATGAATGGTGTGTTTTTATTTCTCTGTTTAAATTGATTGAATCTAGTCTACCCAATGGTAGCTGCAAGATATCCAAGTTTCAGATTTTAATCGATTATGAATCGACTTGATCATTTCAGAATCTCAGCCGATTCACAGCCCGAGTATGTAGGGATATCAAAACAAAAAAAAAACACAGGAAGAAGATTGGGATGATACCTTAGCAACAAAATTAAACTAACCACTTCAACATAATAACAATACATTTAAAAATTATTTTATAAATTTCATTCTCAATAGCCAACCTTTATTATTAAATTAGTACTTTATGCTTATGTACAAGTCATTTTCACTGAATTTCGATCACTACTGACTACCAGTAATTTATTGAGTTAGAAAAACTTTGAATAATACTTACATTAACAACAAATAATGGAAACAACAATAAAAAATATTTTCAATGAATATATAGGAATGTCAAAACCCAAAAAGTATGTGAACAAGGTTGGGATTAGTCTGGCATTGCCGCCCCTTCGCATTGAGAAGAAGGGTCTGGAACATTGCGTATACTAAACACGTTCTGCTCTGCAAAAATATTGATGGCCAAGCAGAATTGAGGTGGCGAAAACGTCATCTAATATCACGTGACACTTGAATGACAAGCTATTATAGTATTATTGTGCAAGCCAAACCTGGTATCTGTGGTAGCTCGCCTTGGCTATTCTTCACTGAAGGCCATGCAAGAGAGTTGTAGTCTCTATCCTTGAAGGTAGTGACGTTTTCGCCATTCTTGCTACCGGGTATGGCAAGAGTTTGTGTTTCATTTGTTTACCACGGGCTTTTGATGCTGCGCTAAGTGGAGACAGTTCTTGTAGTTTACCTTCCATTGTCATTGTAGTTAGTCCTCTGAAGTCTCTTCTCGAAGATCAGGTATGATATTAGCTTCTACAATTTAAAAAATAATTATAGGCATGTGACTTCCGCATTCCAGCAGAACGAGTTTGGTATACGCATTGTTGCAGACCCTTCCTCTCAATGCGAAGGGGCGGCAACGCCAGACTAGTTGGGATGGGTAACAGCAGGAACAAAATTAAAACCCTACATAAGTACATAGCTACTTGTTCTTTAGTGATATGTACTTATGTAGGGTTATATGGAATTGGTTTGTTTAATTTTGTTCCTGCTTGTTACCCATCCCGACCATTATAGTATTATTATTATTACTTTATACATAAAGCTTATAATACTGAGTAATTTTATGACTAAAAATACCTTTTAGATGTCCAGAGATCTTCGTTAATGTAGAGATCCGGCGAGTAGCAAGAGTAGCAAAATCTTCATATTCACTATTAATACTTTCAGCCACTACAGCTATCTACTTACTATGGAACGCCATTTGTAATAAACCTAGTGATGGGCGATACCGATACCAAAGTACTCGATATCATGGTTCCAGGTACCGATCCAGCTGTATCAAATACAGGACTTGGTATCGAAAGCAGTCGATATCGTAAACCACACCCACTATTCGTAATAATTATAATTATACCACACCCATTTAACTTTATAATTAATTAATATTAAATAGAATAATTGTATAATTATAATAAAATTAAAAAAGCACCTGCAAATTCAAAATAATCATTGCACATTACATAACATTGGTTTAGTTGCTCCTGTTTCACAGTTTCAGAGTAGTTGGCTAGTTGTTGCTCTAAAAATGAACAAACGACCAAGGAGCTCGGTGTGGAACTACTTCACAAAAGATGATAATCCAGAGTATGCAATATGTACAATAGCAGGTTGCAAGACTAAAATTAAGCAAACTTGTGGGAATACAAGCAATCTGCTCAAACATTTAAGAACCAAACACATCAAGGAACATGAGGAATGCGTAAAAGACATCAAAGCAAATGAAGAGAAAAGAAAGAAACAGAAACAAATAAATTCACAACCAACAATAGAACAAACCATATCCAGAACACATGTGTATTCGAAGGAATCTGTACGAAAAAAACAGATTGATGATACTTTGATTGCCATGATTGCCACTGACCTTCAGCCTGTGTCCATAGTTGAAGACAAGGGGTTTCGAAACCTCATTCACATCCTGGACAGTCGATATGAAGTACCCAGTCGCCGTACAGTCATGAGCAATCTTCCAGAGACATATGAAAACTTAAAAAAGAAATTACAACAGCAATTAAATGATGCTTCACACATTGCTCTAACCACCGATATATGGAGCTCCCTTCAAACTATTTCCTATTGTAGTGTTACAGCCCACTACATTACCATGAACTGGGAGCTTAAATCAGCCGTATTGGAAACCTTTCAATTTAGTACAGACCATACCGCTGATAATATATCATCAGAGATACTTCGTGTCACTAGGAGCTGGAATATAGACGAAAAAATTGTGTGTGTTGTTACAGATGATGCCAGCAACATGACAGCTGCAATAAACAAGACACCGTGGAGACACCTACCATGTTTTGCACATTCGTTAAACCTTGTTGTGCAGGATTCTATCAAACAAAATGATGACATCAGTACTGTACAGCAACGATGCAAGGAGGTAGTGGCTCACTTCCATAGAAGCACCAAGTCAGCTGCAAAATTAAGGGAAGTACAGCAACAATTATCCATTCCACAGCACAAACCTAAACAGGAGGTAGTCACAAGGTGGAATTCGACCTACCAAATGTTCAAACGGATATATGAACAGTTTGAAGCAATTATCACTTCACTTTGCCTGCTTAACCCATTAATTACCGTTGACGCCTGTAGGCGTCATAAATTTAATATTTTTACTTTACCGTTGACTCCTGTAGGCGTCAAAGAAACAACCGCGCATAAAATCGCGTCGTTGCCACGATAACGCAGTTGCTACAGAGTGTTGAACACACGGGCGAGTACAAGAGACTTTGATCCTTCACTTACAAGCTTTGAGAAGCACTGTTTTCAGGTTAGTGCACGCATGTATTTTTTAAAATAAATTAATTTTTTTTAATAAAAATACTTATATATATATATACTTATTGCATTGAAAAAGAACATTAATTATATAATATATAATTATATGGAAAACAAAATATATATGTGACCGTCTATGCGAAAACCTGGCATAAGTGACAAAATATAATTTGGAGATATGATCGAAAATAGACAGTTCTGAATTATTTGGGCGACTATTTTATTACATAAAAAGCTTCACCAATGTTTTACCAGTCTTCTGATACCTTTAGCAAGTCTTAGAGACCTTTCTGTGCTTTGCTAGCCACTGCTAAATAACTTGCTAATCATTAATTTTAATGGTTAAAAATTAATTTAATTGCATTTTTCTCCAAATGAAGTATTTGTGACTGCCATGGTTAACTCGGTCACTGTAGCTTTATCTTTTACATGATTTGGATGTATAATATATCATTCTACAGCTAATTTAATGTTCTGTTCAGGCAAGACAAAAAATTTTGAAATTTTGTCACAAATGCCTGGTTTTCGCGTAGACGGTCACATATATATATATATTATATATATATATACATATTATAATATAGCACTAAAAATATAACATAATAATATTTTAAAAAATAAAACAATAATAAAACAACAAAAACATAAAACAATGATAAGAAATTACATGTATTATGAATGCTCTCACAGCATGGCTGGCCACTTCACAACTCAAAAGGTGTTGAAGCTAGTACTGGGTGAAGATGAGGATGATGAGCAATACAATGACATCTACTTTGATGGCAGTGACGAGGACTTTGGGTTAGTGGAAGAAGAAGTGAGAGATGAACTGATATTGGATAAGAATGAACACGGAATAAATGATAGAGCAGTTATGGATATAGAGATGGGTGAAAATGAGTGCGATGTTAATAATAACGATGACAGAGACAGGGAGGATGATGATGATATAGGTGACGTGAGAATGGAGGATGAAAGTGATTATGATGACGATGAAAGAAGCGAAAATGAGGAGAGTGATGATGACAGCAGAGAAAACAACGAGAGACCACAGAGGAAAGGAAAGGGAAGAAAGGATTTGCAGTAAGCACAAACTTAGAAATTTAATTATGATTTAACCTAATAATTATCTCTTTAGAATGAAATGGACAAGTACCATGAAGTCTATAACTCCAAAGGATTTCACACATACAGTTGGACCAACAGTTGTTATTCCAGATTCACCATTAGGAATTTTCAAACTTTTCTTCACAGTTGAAATCCTACAATACATAGTTGAACAAACAAACAAATATGCATTAGAGTGCATGGGGCAACCATCTTTTGACTCTTGGCAACCTTTAACTGTTGCAGAGCTAGAGGCATTTATGGGTTTTATGCTACTCATGGGAATTGTCAATCTACCAGCCCTTATTGACTACTGGAAAAGTGATCCAGTTTACCACTATACACCAATTGTTTCCCGTATATCCCGAACAAGGGCAAAGATGGAGAAAAGTCTGACAATGGCTTGGGAGCATCTGTTGTCAAAAATCTGTGTCAAAATATAAAACATAGGTAAATTGTAAATTTTATTATGTAATGAATAATTATAATACTATCCTTTCTAGATATCATCATGTTTATTTCGACAACTACTTTTCTAGTGTGAAGTTGTTGCTGGATCTCTCCAAGGATGGAATCTATGGGTGTGGACACTTCGAAGCAACCGGATTGGCTTCCCTTCTGACCTTCAACCTCACATGAAGAAAGGCCTCAGTAGAAGGGGCGATTTTCTAGTCAGACAGTGTAAGGAGGCAAAAGGAGAGGGTTGGGTTAGAAACCGCAAACAATCTAATCGACTTGTAGTTTCCCTGTGGCAAGATAATCGTCCAGTTTTAGTTATTTCTTCTAACTGTAACCCAACTGAATCTACTACAGTACAGCGACGTCAGAAAGATGGTACACGTATCTCTGTTCCTTGTCCAATGTCGGTGTACTTGTACAACAAATACATGGGTGGAGTAGACTACAATGACCAATTGCGAGGGTACTACAGTGTCAGGCTAAAAGGTAGAAAGTTTTATAAATACATATGGTGGTTCCTATTTGATGTGGCAGTAACCAATTCTTATATCTTGTGCAAGCACCACTCGATAACATCAATCAACAGGGTAAAGGATTTCCGAACAGCTTTAGCAAAGTCCCTAATTGGCAATTTCAACAACAGGAAACGTCGTGGCCATCCATCACTTACAACAAATCCAACACAACGATTCTGTGCTGACCATTTTCCTAGACGAGCAGAGAAAAAGTCTCGTTGTTATTTTTGCTATCATAGGAGAAACGAACGACATGAAAGCTACTGGTATTGTAATACATGTGAAAAGCACTTGTGCCATGATGGCAAGGCTGATGATTGTTTCTTGTTGTACCACCAATAACAATAGTACCCCTCCCATTCCCCCTCTTCCAAATCACATATAACACCAAATTACTTTTACTGATTTATTTACCTTCATTTCTTTCACCTCTTATTATCCATAACACTTACAAAAAAGGAAAAAAACTAAATAAATTATTTTCACTTACCTTTTCTTTTTTCACTGTTATCCTGGTGATCATACTTATTCCCCCACCAATTACTATAACTATTCTCTGAATCATAATATACAATTCTCTTTACTATCCTGTTCATCAATTTACCTTACAATACTCATCGTAAATCGCTAAGAAATCCTTTAAAAAGTTACTCACACATTCCTATACTTAACGCTGACAATAGATACATAAATATCGCGTTAGAACTTACATCAATTTTACTCTACCGACAAATAACTTACAAAAAATCTCAAGGCAGCCATGCTGGCTAGATCGATCTCCTCTACAGATATATTTTTAGCTGCCAAGAGCAAGAAACGAGCAACTAAACACGATGATCAAAGGTCAAGGTCAACTATGGTCACATGATTGCTTACGTTTGAAATTAATTTGGTAACGTAGCAACATAGCGGCGTCATTAATTTAGTACATAATGAGTTAACCACAATCATCTTTGCTTGACAGTGGATGAGAAAGCATTGATCTGATCACAAGCTCTTTAAGTGTCTTGAAGCCATTTTTGGAGGCAACAGAGGATATTTCTGGGGATAAGTATACCTCAGTTTCAATGATAATCCATCCCCCTTGTGAAACTGCTTAATCAGAGCATGCGAGGACATTTGTCTGTTCCCCTTCCAGCAAAACTTTCTAGTGAGTTGTCTGCTCGTTTTGCTCCGATTGAAGGTGCTTATGTCACAGCAGTCACAACCTTATTGGATCCTCGGTTTAAAAAGCTACCATTTTCCAGTGCTTCATCTATAGACCATACCATCACATGAATAACATCTGAAGTGTCAAATTTACCTTTACATTCAGAGCACTCTGAACAGGCAAGCAACACCAAAAATGCCGACACATCCATCACAACACAGTCACCCAGCCTTTGGGATGCTTTTGACAAACATGTCAGTGAATCGAGTTCTCACAGAACTACACAAACCAATGCTACAATCGAAGTACGCCGGTATTTTGAAGAACAGAACATCGAACGATCCAAAGATCCGCCTGAATGGTGGAAAAACAATTCAGTCAGGTTTCTAAAGCTGCACAGAGTAGCTAAAAAGTATTTATGTATACCTGGGTCTTCAGTCCCATCTGAAAGGTTGTTCTCTGCTGCTGGGCAACTCGTTTCTGAAAGACGAAATAGGCTTAAACCTAAGAACATTGATACCTTGCTTTTTCTCCATCACAATTTAAAATGACTCTAGTGTATGTGAATCTTCTACTTAATGACATGGTCGATACTGAAATTGACAGTGATAAGATAATATTATTTACTTAGTGATAATGATGTTTTGTATTATTTACTTACTAATAATGATCGACATCTTCTTTCATTCATCTGTTCATCAATCAATCAAGAATTAAAGTGCCCTGCCTGTATATGTTCAGATAACCTTGTGTTATTGCGAGTTCAGAAGTTAAGAGTACTCCTGTGAACTGTTAGTGGAGTTCTGATTTTAGGGATCTTTGAGAAGTACTCCTTTGGTGAACTGTCAGTCGAGTTCTCATTTTAAGGTATCCTTGAGATAGTTTAAAGGAAATAATATCCTTTAAACTATCAAGTTTAGTTACACACTATAGCTATAATAATATCCTATATATAAAATACACCCTATAGCTATAATAATATTCTATAAACTATCAAGTTTATATCTTAGTTACTCACTATAGCTATAATATTGTTACACACTATAATAATATCCTATAAACTTACACCCTATAGCTATAATATCTTAGTTACAATACTACAGTGATATCTACTGAGCAATGGTGTGCTACTATCGGCTGCTTCGTACCTTGCGCTGGTAAATGCAATACTGTAAATGCATTGGGAAGGTATTAAACAGGTGTAGCACTTG
The DNA here is from genome assembly GCA_947044365.1 of Petrosia ficiformis. Taxonomy (NCBI): domain Eukaryota; kingdom Metazoa; phylum Porifera; class Demospongiae; order Haplosclerida; family Petrosiidae; genus Petrosia; species Petrosia ficiformis. Next base: position 28,494,601 of record OX345636.1, read on the forward strand.
CTCACATTACAGTATAAAGTCGTTTATTTTGATAATGACTTTTTTGAGTGCACTTCGCATTATGGCTGGTGATGTTGAGTTGAATCCAGGCCCTCGTGGTTTCAGGAAATGTCCACAATGCGAACAAGTTCCAATAAAATGCAAAACGTGCTAACTGTGGATTATCTTTCAGTTCTTGCAAATCTACTGAAGCAAAAAGGTGTCAATGGAATAAGGATTACTAAACAAAATGGAAATTTTGGCTCAGAGAAAAGAAACCTACACTAAGCATGCTGAAGAGTTTAAAATTGTCAGTAAGATGAATTATGATGCTAATCCGACACAGAAGTTGGTTACTTCATGTGGTAGATATAAAATCAATCCTGAGGTGAAGAAGGCAGCTTCTTTAGCCAGGTATAAAATCAATCCTGAGAAACAGAAAGCAGCATCTATACCAAAATACAAAATCAACCATGAATGAGAAACAGAAGGCAGCATCTATAGCCAAATATAAAACCAACCCTGAGAAACAGAAGGCAGCATCTATAGCCAAATATAAAATCAACCCTGAGAAACAGAAGGCGCAGCTTCTTTGGCCAGGTATAAAATCAACCCTGAGAAGCAGAAGCCAGCTTATGTAGCCAGGTATAAAATCAACCCTGAAAAACAGAAGACAGCAAAATAATTTTTAAAAAATCGGAGCAATTAAAATCCATCTTTAAAACTAACTATGCAAAAAACAAAAAAAAGCATATGTGAATATATAACAAGTATGTATGTATTGGCTGAGCCAAAGCCTGATGTCAAACAGCAGTATGTTAAACAAATACAATATAGTCTGTTACATTATTCACAAACATTGGTGCATTAATAAAGGATTATAACAAACAGCATCCTGACTTAGCTAAAAGAATGTCAAAGGCTATGAGTCAAGCTGTTTGTAAAATAGCTGCTAAGAAAGTCCTTAATAAAGCATTACAGTTACGTAAAGAAAATGTAGGGTCTTTGCTTAAAAATATAAGATTAATCAAATACCTTGATATTAAAGCTTCTGAGCCTTACTATTTTGATGCATCTTATCGCCTGGTAAAAATAGACTTTGCAATACCTGTTGATGACAATGGTAAATGTATGCTCACTACAGAAAATCCAGATAATGAAATTGAAAAACACACAAGCAAACCCCTAAAATGGCAATGCTATAGTCAATGTAAACCTCTTACCATAGCTGCTATTGTGACCCATTAAAGAAGTACTACACACTTTACAGGTGTGTGATGATGGCTGCCCGAAGAGTGTTGAAACTTCCCCTAACAATGATATATATTTAGATTATGCTGTAGATCGTGAAGGTCATCCACTCATTTGTTTTAATGATAGTAATTGTGTGAGTAAACTTAGAATATTAAGGGCAGCAACTATTCATTATCCAGTGTTAACTCTTTAATAACCATAGATGCATATTTGCGTCATTTAATTAATGCGTTTACATGACAATAGACGCGATTATGCGTCAAAGAAGCAAGCCAAATAAAAGCGCTCACATAGTGGTCAAATGAACAGCTGTATTTAGAGTTCACTACGAAGAAGACATTTACATAGAGAAAATGTCAAGTTCCAGGCCAAACAAAAGCGAGAAGACGCAACGTATGGGCGTCGCCGCTGACTACTACCCTTTCAAACACTCGTCTTGCTGGTTTCCTGCAGCAAACGACGCATGTTTTGGTATCAATGGCTTTCTTAGAAGGTCTTCTGTATAACTAAGTGAGTTAAAAGTCGTGGTTGCTTACAATTCAGATGTTATACAGACTACTATACTTACAAACATTTGCATTTCTCTCTTTCTGCTGATAGCGAAGTATAAATTTTACATTAATGGGTTTGTTAAAGACTCTTCCTTCTACAAAATAAGTTAGAATGTTGAATCTTATAAAGTATGAGAGTTATAGTGCTGAAAATGTTGATTAGATATTAAGCGCTCCGCCCACACAGAATTTCTTAATTTAATTTGGGTTAATAACGAAAACAATTATAGTTGGTAAAGAGTTAACCCTTTGAACGCGTTAGTTTATTAATGTTACTATGCACAAAACACGGATGGTGTAATAATGACATATTGATAAGCTTTATTAGCTCTGTATTGTTGTTATGGCTATAAATTCTATAAATAAATGAAATCTATTTATAGAACAGGAGGTTTTGATTAAAAATCCACAACATTATCAGATGGCTTCCTCTCAATTCCTTCGTGATTTTTACCGTTTTTGTTGTTGCTCGAGATTTGGCCTTTGTATCTACACAGTTGTATGCATGCCCCAAATGAAGTGATTCTACAGAAGCTAGATGTCTCCTCCAGCTACAGTGTAAGTTATAGCTAGCTATTCCCAGCAGGTAAGTCAGGACAAGCGTTCACTTTCTAGAGAGTTGGGCGTCGACCGTCTCCTTCGTTGAGTCTGTCTGCTCACAGTCTTTCATGGAAGTAACATGGTAGTTTAGACTTGGTAGGTACTTAGTTATAAGCCAGATACAGATGTATGGAAGGTTTGAAATAGTTCTAAGATAGTTTAAGGGTTGTTTGAAGTCGCTAAAAGTTACACGCATATATATATGCGCGCCGCGTTTAATTAAAGTGAAAGCTGCGCATGTATATATGCGCATCGCGCTCAAAGGGTTAAGACATTTCCTGCATTCTTTATATAATGCTACCACAACCAATCTACATGTTACTACTATAGACAATGCCCTGTGTACTGGTGACTTCCATTCCTTGATGGAAATTACTAAAATAGAAGGTTTTGATAGCCTGCTAAATTATGAGTCAAGGTATGAGCAACCTATTGACATTGTAGCAGATGATAGTATGCTTAGGAATCCTAATCTTGAGTCACACCTTCTGATAACTCATGCAAAAATTATTAAAGATTTTGAGAAAGAAATTGAGGATTTCCCAGAATATGCATGCTGCAGTTGTTAGCGTTTGCATCAGAGAAAGTGTGTAACAATAATTAAACTCTCTGATAAGCTCAGCAGTCAGGTGTGGCCTAGATTAACCTCTTTTATAACCTAAAATAATGTACATGTACCCATTACTATAACCCTCTAATCAAAAAAAAAAATTCTGCCCCCCGCATTGTGTCATCAATGGCTTGCAGAATATTAGTATACCAACAGAAATCAGTAAATTAGATCCATTGAGTATGCAACTTATTCAACCACTTCCATATAGCCCTACATAAGTATAGCTGTTGAGTTTAAAAAAAGAAAGTAGCGTTGTTATATAGAAGTGGTTATTTTAAATTTGCTGTTATGACTTCCCTTTGCATGAAAAGATATACACCTATTAACCCTTTGAGCGCGATGCGCATGTATATATGCACAGCTTTCCCTTTAATTAAACGCGGCGCGCATATATATATGCGTGTAACTTTTAGCGACATCAAACAACCCTTAAACTATCTTAGAACTATTTCAAACCTTCCATACATTTGTATCTGGCTTATAACTAAGTACCTACCAAGTTTAAACTACCATGTTACTTCCATGAAAGACTGTGAGCAGACAGACTCGACGAAGGAGACGGTCAACGCCCAACTTTCTAGAAAGTGAACGCTTGTCCTGACTTACATGATGGGAATAGCTAGCTATAACTTACACTGTAGCTGGAGGAGACATCTAGATTCTGTAGAATCACTTCATTTGGGGCATGCATACAACTGTGTAGATACAAAGGCCAAATCTCGAGCAACAACAAAAACGGTAAAAATCACGAAGGAATTGAGAGGAAGCCATCTAATCATGTCGTGGGATTTTTTTTATCAAAACTTCCTGTTCTATAAATAGATTTCATTTATTTATAGAATTTATAGCCATAACAACAATAATTATAGAGCTTATGAATAAGTGATTATTACACCATCCGCGTTTTGTGCATAGTAACATTAATAAACTAACGCGTTAACTGCACATACACATGCTTTCAGAAAGTCTTTACTCGTTCTTTACAGCACAATTCATTCATGATCTTCTTACAAATTGACAACTGAATAGAATAATTTTATAACTTTATTTTTTTAAAAAGATTTTGAATTATAATTATGGTAAAAAAAAACAACATTATTTCTCCTTTTCTGTAGACTGGAAACCTAAAAGAATTCTATGGAAAAACAATCGCACAATTCATTATAGTTATAATTAGTAATAGAACACTCACTTCCTAAATCCAACAACTCCCAGTCCTCTCTCGTCAAACGAGAGAGGAAATCATCAAATTCATCACAAGAAAACTATTTAACATTCACACTAAAGAATGTAATAAAACAAGAACTTACAGGCTCTTTATCCATTACCTTTCAAAAATAGCAAACATTGGAAACAATTGCTATTTATACTTTTACTTCTGATGTAAAACATGTACCAAGCTACGTGTACAGCCCTAGAAATCAGGCCTGGCTTGCATTATGGTGTGGCTAAATGCATGATTTGGCAAAAGTATATGAATAATTTATAAAATTCACAATATTAATAATTTAATATTTATAACAAACAATTTCCAATAACATTAGCATGGGCAGTGGCGTAGCCAGAAAAATCTGACTGTACGGGCACAAGTAAAAACAAAATGTCAGCGCACAAAGAGCGCGGCGAAAAATCGGTTTTTGCTTATTAATATTCATCAGGGGCGTCTCTCTACTGTTATTGAGTAATTCGTTTTTAATTGATTTATAATTATGTTGAAATAATAATTGTAATTAGACGGATAAGCAGTTATTAAGCAAGTACGATTCGTCTACAACTCTGTGAAAATTCACTCACAACTTCATCAAGGTTAAGCGCATTAGTGATATCTCTCTCAATGGAAAGAACAGCAAGATTTGCTAAACGTTCCTCTGTCATGGTAGACCTCAGGTAAGTTTTTACTCTTTTTAAGGTGGAAAAGGTACGCTCACATTTTGCAGAAGGGACAGAGATCGTCACAGCCAGTTGCAAGAGTTTTACTACTGTTGGAAACGCTGATTTCAAGGGTGCTAGTTCTATAAGAGCATCACTAGTCTCTGATAATTCGAGAACTCTAGACAACGTGTTTTTTGCCAAGGGAGCTTCAACAGTAAGAGAATGATAGTCCAAGTGGTAAGTAGTAACAAGAGGTTTTTCATCTGTCTCTTAATTTTTGATATTAATTTTAAGAAATATAATTATTATAGAAGCCACGTGTTAACACATCATTAATTGTAATAACAATTGACCACAGTAATAAACCACAAATTCTGCTGTAATAACGCACGCAAAAATAATCAATTAATAGACAATTAACTGCGTCTTTCTTCAAGTTTCTTGTCCTCAAGATCCACAGGGGCACGTGCCCCTGCGTGCCCCAGTGTGGCTACGCCACTGAGCATGGGCAACTACTATACATAAAGTACAAGGTCTGACACTTGATGAAATTGTTGTTGACATGTAAGGTGGTCGTTTTAGTCCTGGACAAGGTTATGTAGCATGTAGTAGAGTGAAAAGTATGAAAGGCTTACACATTACTAATTTCAATGCAGCTGCTATTAAGAAAAATGTTAAAGTTGAATCTGAAATGCAAAGACTTGCTGATAGACTCGTTGATTTTGAACAATGTACTATATTATCCAATTGACATTGAACTGAGCAATAATGGAATAGAATCTATTAATGGAACTGTAGTGTAACATACTATCAGTTGTATACAAACCCCCACAAGTACCTATGAGAAATTTGTTGAATACATTAAGCAATGTAATTGATAATGTTGATGATAATGACCCAATGATTGTACTAGGTTATTTTAACGAAGATGTTATGACAAATCATAAATCTGTGTTGATAGAAATAATGGATTTCGTCAATGTGTACTGTATGCTACAACTGATAGAGGTACGAGGATTGACTTAATGTTTACTAGAAATATTGATCCATATATTGTGGGTTGTTATGGTGATCATGATGCTATTTATTGTACATTGAACCTTAATGATCAATGTGTGAAATGTATCAGTAAACATGTAAAACTATTAGGGTTCTGTACTTTATAAACAATGTACTCATAGTAAGACTGTGTAAGATCCTGTGAAAACTGTGAAAATTATTCAAAACTGAAAATGTACACTTATTATTTTGATTCACTTCTTTTCAAAACTCCAAATATAGCTAGCTGTTCAGTATCACATCAATTATGTCACCATCAGAATAATTTCACAAATTTACTTGTAGGAACTAATGTTTTCACATATCAAAAACAGACCAGGCTTGTTCATTATCCTATTATTGAATTCATTAATTTTTTTTATTTTGTGTCGTACACTCAGTGACTTCAGTCCCCACCATCATCAACCAACATAGTTATTACTAATCAGCAAGGACATATATAAGAGTTGGCCAAACCACCTCTTCCAAAGGCTCTCAGTATCCCTATGGAGGGGTAATACTGCCATGTGGATATCTCATAGCCTCTTCTTTAGCCCCTCCACGTCACTATATAGTACTAGCTAGCTAGCTATAGATTTAATCTTTATTAATTTTTATTTTATTGTTATTGTTATTGTTATTATCATTAGTGTTTTTTAAATTATAATCACAACAGCAACAAAAAATCATAATTACAATTATAAATGAATAAGTATTATCAAAGAATAATTATTTTAAACCATAATTATAAAGCCACGCCATACATGGCGTACACCAAGTACAATGTATTTTGAGAAAAGTTACGAAGCCATTTTCTGCAAATTCATTTTACTTTTATAGTTACAAGAGGCTGAAGAAAGCTGAAATCTGTAGCTTTTCGCTGAAACCATAAAATTGACCTTTCTAGGCACTATCAAACTCCAGTCTTTCTTAGAGAGCAACTACAGTTACCCCGCCATTGTTTCCCACCCACCGCCCCCTCCACCACCTGTGATCAGTGAAAACATTTAGGCCCAATAATTATACCCCCGGGTGGGTGTGGCTTCCAAAAGATACAGAATTGAACCAGATTGCATGCAGCAAGAAGCTTGCTAAATTAGAAACTGATTGGAGTAGCATCCGCCCATGGAAAAGACTACAACCTTAAGTCAAGTGATGCTGGTAAATGAGTCAGTGTTTAGTGTCACCTTTGAATTGATTGTATGACACCATCTTGAACACTACATTAAATGGAGCTGAGTGGAGTAAACCAGCAGCACTCAGGTCTTCTTCAGTTGAAGCTGTGACTGTGTCTCCAAATGCCTGTAGAGAAGTAGGGGTGGTATCATCACCTTTCAACATTAGCTTGGTGGAATATTTTATATGGCAACCATCTAAATTCTGGATCATAGAGCATTGACTGGTCACAGGTGGTAAGGAGGTATCTACTAGGTGATTTTAATGTTATCATAAATCTGTGTTAATAGAATTTATGCAAAATAACGGATTTCGTGAATGTGTACTGTATGCTCTGCCAACTGTAATATATAATTATAATGTACCACATTATTGTCATAATATAATTATAGTAATGTACATTATAGTAATTTTGGTATATTAGCCACGGTAGGACAAAAATTTACCGTGTAGGATAAAAAATTTCAAGCAATTTTTTATCCTAGGACAAAATATTGTGTGACAGATCGGTTTGTATGTGATATGAATCTAAGCTGAGTTGAGAAGAATGAAGAACTTTAAATGTTTATTAATGTACATTTTTACAGCGAGGGTTCTGCACTTCAGTGCATTCATTATAATATATATATATAAATTATGTGAATATCAGAAAATGTAATATTTGTCCATATAGACGGAATTGTCTCAACTCCATCAAGTCACTTTTATAAATTATAGTACCTTCTATCTGAAAGTGCACTTTTATAGATTGTGACTGTACTTCTAACTTCGTCAATATCGTAATTTATCCCAACATTATTGCATTTGTCCATATTGACGGAAATAGAGGTGTGGTCTCCACTTCATGAAGTCACTTGGAGTACCCTCTAGTTGTAAGTGACTTTTATAGATTGTGATTGTACTCGTAACTTCGTCAATATTGTAATTTATCCCAAAATTATTGCATTTTCTCCATATTGACGAAATTAGAGGTCCACCCATTAAGTCACTTTTATATCAGTTAGACTACCCTCTATTCATGATCTTTCGAGTTCAGAAGACCTTTGTTTTTAAAACTATTAATCTATGTTGCTAAAGCGCAAGAAAATGAAAATTAAAGATTGTGGTTGAGAAACAAGTGATATCTTATTTACTTCAGATCCATGTCAATGTTAGGACTACTGTAATAACAATACATAACACAGTTTACTATCATACATTCAGATTTCAATCTTTTAGCAGACGTATGTGATGTATTATCATCATGTGATCTCTGGTGAATTGCACCGCATCATGAAGACACTGATTTCACTACTAAATAATAATACCTTAACAGGTGTGCTTGATGTAAGATTAACAATATCAAATGAGAGGTCAGTGTTCCCTTGACCTGCAAAACATTATTATGTAGATCCAAGTGTATTAAATAAAGCTCTTGTTTCTCTAAAATTACTGGTTGCTAAATAATGAAACATATAAATCCTGTCTTGTAAACAATACTAACAAAATACCATGATTATTTTCTTTATAAACACAAGTAATTATAATTATGACCATTACTCATATACCTTAAGCATCCTGATGGAGGCCTCCGGCCTGAAATCGAAACAGGCAGAATAATTTCTGATGTCAATAAATTTATTTGCTTCAGCTGGTGCAACTGTGACAGGAGGGCTAATAACTGTTTTCACAGCATATATTATTGTGTCACTAGCATACAAAAATGCTCAATGACCTGGAAGTGTTGTAAACATGACATTAAAAGAATTTAAACTAGCAAAAGCCGTGATTGATGATAATAACCAAAATATTATCGAGTCAGAGTCGCGGATGATAAAACCACTGCAACTTATGGGGGAGTTACCTTAATATTCACAGAAGAAACAAAAGAGCAAATGAATGACTATATAAGTTATGTTAGACCTTTAACCCCAAATCACCGAAAATTTCACAATGTCCTGCTAAGTGCACAGGGGAACCCAATTCGTAACTACTCCCTTCTGATAAAAAATGTTTGCACAAAATTCAAAATACGTGAACTACCATCGTTAACTGATTTTCGTAAAGTTACTGCTACAAAAGCTGTAGAGAGCTGCAGCAAATCCGAATTGACCCATTTACAACATCATATGACCCATTCTGAAGCTGCAGGTAAAACAACCAGATCTATCGTTTAAAAAAATTCAGATCTTGTCAAATTGTAAGTAAACATAAACAATTGGACTAAATTATTTTCTATTACAATAGCTTCAAAGAAAAGCGTAAAACCGCATGGTTAGTTAAGTGTTGGAAAGAATTCCCACTTTAATAATTAATGTCTTATATTTCAGTATCTGAATTATTTGAAAAACAGGCGACAGGTAATTTAATTAGTATGAAACATTGGTAACTCTAAAGTAGTTACTGAGTCATATTACATTTCACAACTTTATAGCTGTATCTGGTGACATTGCATCATGTACTAAATCGACAAAATATATAACAACTGGACTTAAAAAGAGTGGTAAAGTGTTTAATAAATATATGCAAATAATACCATTTACATTTCAGATATAATGAGTGAAGATGACGTGTAGAGAGTAAGTTAAGTATGAATTGCATAATAAGTAACTATATACTAACTATTAAACACAGAACTGCAACCCAAAACACCAAAAGAAAAAGGTAAATGTAATTTAATGTTTTGTGCCATTAATGACGATTACATCACAGAAAAATCAAAGATGTCATAAAAAGCAAGCAAATTTGAACTATACAAGATGTAATTATACGCTAACATTTAAAAATAAACACAATCTACAGGAAAAAGTAAATGCAATACAAAATTCATATCCGGATATTAATAATCACATTGCAGAAAGAACAAGTTCAGCTTGTTTAGAGGATACAATGTTATTCACAGAATCAAGTGACTCTGAATTAGGCAATTAAAACGAAAAAGTAAAATATTAACCATTCTATTGCAGGAGGAATGGATACAGGCTATTTAGATGGTATGTCAACTACAGAATATTCAATGACTATTTATTTACAATTAAGTATTTCTTTAGAATCGAGTGAATCAGAGCCAAGTATACAAAGCAAACGAACAAGTAAAAGTAATTATTAATTCCATGCAAATATTAACTATTTCATAAGAAATAATGACTACCAAGACCCTAGATGGTAAATAATATACGAATTGCTGAATCAGCAATTATTTACTAACACAAACATTGTTTTACAGAATCAAGTGAATCTGACTATACTGTGCAAGACAAAGAAAAAGGTAAAATAATTTATTTTTTTCATATAAATATTAACTATATCATTACTGAAATAATGATTACAGATCTTCTAGATGGTAAGTTAAGATTGCATAATCAGCAGTTATTTACTAACAATAATCATTCCTCACAGAATCAATTGAATCTGAGCCCACACTCAAACTAAAGAAACAAGTAATATAATTTATTAATTCTCTACAAATAATGATAATTTCATTGCAGGAAATGTGATTGCAAATACAACTGAGAGTAAGTAAACTATTACATGCAGAATACAGATAATGACAACAAACATATCGTGTGGTTTAAACAGTGTGTCAACATTGCTAATTTCATTTTCATTTATACAGAATTGTGTGCTTCCGATAACACAGATCAAATAATCAGTTTTTGAGACAGTATGTTCCCCTTTCTGATCATAATTACTAATATTATAATTAATGTGAATAGGTACCTCTGAAAACCTCCGTCTCATTAATAAAAGTACCAACTGTTCACAGCATTGTATGCTAATTATAATTGTTTTTGTCTATTAGTGCCACAAAGGACAAGAAACCCATTTACAACAGCTGAGTGTGATGCTATTTCAAAATATTTTAATAACCTAATAAAGGCAAAGAAAACTCCTACAAGGCAGGAATGCATTAAATACATAAAATATATATAACATTACACATCGCACACCAAAAGATGTGCAGGACAAAGTGAGAAACAATAAAATATGGTAGGTAATTTTTTGACAGCTACTTTGTTATTCATAATCCCTCATATGTAATGTAAATTTCTTCTTTTCTGTAATTTTTTGACTGGTACTTGGTTATTCATAATCCCTCATATGTATCTTTTCTGTAATTTTTTGACTGGTACTTTGTTATTCATAATCCCTCATATATAACTTAAATCTCTTCCTTTCTGTCATTTTTTGACTGGTACTTTGTTATTCATAATCCCTTGTATATAACTTAAATTTCCTCTATTCTGTAACTGACTTTCATTTACAATCAATAATATAAACACTGCTGGGTACACTTAACAAGAGAAGTAACATATAAAAAATGTAAAAAACATTTACACTCATATTTGGGGAAAACAACCCCAAAACTATTGAGGGACACACGGTACACATATTTGGTGAAATAACCCCAAAAACCATTGAGGGACACACGGTACACATATTTGATGAAGAAACCCCAAAAAATGTTTGAGGGACACAAAATAGGCTTAAGGGACACAATATGAGGGCTAATAAACTCATACCTGAAATTAACCCCAAACTGGAATTTCTGCACCACTGCATCCGCAATGCAAAGTTAATAAACCCCGGGGTTTTGAATTTTAGGGACACAATTGGAATTTTAGCGACACAAACTCGTTTAGGCTCTCCGACTGTGTACGTACAATATGAAACGTTTACAACACTGTGTCCCTCAGTGGAATGTTTTTTTTAGGGACACAATTTCACTTTGACATTCTAAGTGTACATTTGCAATAAAAACATCGATTTGTGATATTGTGTCCCTTGGTGGAATTTTGTGTCCCTCAGCAGAATTTTTTTCAGGGACTTTGACATTCTAAATGTAAATTTGCAAAGAAAACATCAATTTATGAAATTGTGTCCCTCAGTGGAATTTTTTTTTAGGGACACAATTTTACTTTGACTTGGTATGTGTAAATTTGCAAAGAAAACATCAATTTTTTATGATATTGTGTCCCTCAGTGGAATTTTTGTTTTTTTAGGGACACAATTTAACTTTGACTTGGTATGTGTAAATTTGCAAAGAAAACGTCTATTTATGATCACGTTATAAGAAAACAATGGGAGAAGCAAGTCCAAAGAACTCGAGCTAAATGGAAAGCAACTGAGTATTCAGTGAACACTTCACTGATGACGCCTTTAAAGTTGACTCCGCCATCGCTTCCAAATTCGGAATCGAAAAAAAAAAAGATTGAAACCTGGTGCTGTTCCTACAGTATTTCACAGACCATCAACAACAGCACAAGTAAGAGAACAGGAGAAAGTATCTTTACTGGAAAAAAGAGCGACTTCTTCCATTGAAGGCAATGGAGCTCACAAGAAAACAAAGAGAGGAGCTGTGGAGAAGAGACAAAGACATAAGGTATGGCAATTATCTTCGCAAATATAGGTATAATCATACTATTATAGATTGTACAGGAAATGCTTGCTACTCCATCAAGTTATGTCGCATTCAGTAAAGAAGTAGAACAGTGTGAAATTTCAGAACAGGAAGAAGAACCAGAAGAGCCACGTCTAAAGTACCAACATATTGGCATCCAAGCTAATCCATCTCGAAGGAATGCTCGAACTCAAGCAACTCCGAAAATTAGCTGCAAGAGTGATTGTAATATAATGATTTATTAATACTATAATTATAATAATAATAATTATTATTATGGTAATATACCATAAGTAATATTATTATTATTTGATCTTCCATCCAATATTAGGTGTACAAGTTGATGTGAAACCAATATTTCATGATGTTAGTGTGCAGTGTAACTTGCTTCAGCATTCAATACCATTAGTAGATGCCAGCATACAATGCAATCTTCAACATTCTGTGGTGATGTCTAGTCCAACAGGTGATTCCATTGAATCAGAACAATCAGATGGAAGTCAAGTGATTGATACATCAACGGAAACTTACCATCCCTCTGAAGAGAGCAGTTCATTGTAAGTGGTTCCACACATTGTATATATCCTATAATTATATCAATGTATATAATTATACTTGCAGGTCAGAAGAAATTCCAAATACTACTTACTCTACCATACCACCAGAAAGACAAAGCACATACCTGGTATTTGAATCAGCTCTTTTGTTGCTTTTTACATCATGTGTCCACTGTAGTGAATATTACAAAAGTGGTAGTTGGCTCTTTTCTACGAGTTATAGACTTATATACCATGTGTTTCAATGAATATATATTACAATAGTTATCATTTTAATAATATTTATGTCAGACATAGCTTTATTAGCAAAGTGGTTGTGCATGTGAGATGTTATATACTGAAATATGAGGTGATATATAAACATGTAATAGTACTGAAATCTGGCGTGCCAGGAACTTCCACCTCGTATAGTTAACCTTGGAAATTACAGCTATCAGAGAGCAGAAATGTGATGTGCCATGTCATGACACCTCAATTGTCTGATGCAGGAAATTATGCCCTATCCTACACCTCCCTGTACCAGGACATACAACAGGACATGCCAAATTCTCCTGCAGCATTATATCCAAAGGACATTCCAGATTTCAGATGTATGTTCTGTACATTTCATGGTAAGGAAATGCAAGAAAATATGTAGTGATTAGATCGCTACGCCCGTATATTATACTTGATCCGTGGCACCTGTGTGTTTTCTGTGATCCACGTGTTGGAAAATGTTGAAAACAGAATCTGAAGGGGCTGTTACTGATGGTCTATATGGTGATATTTAGAATAAATTTTTGATGTTAGATTTTTTACAACTTTTGTTCCCAAGTTTTTTTCTGGGCCATCATCTTTCTTACCTATATAAACTTCAAATTCTGACACATATCCTATATCCGCTTCAGCTCTTACCCATACTTTAAAACCTCGTTTTATTGGCTTTTTCGGCATATACTGTTTTAGTGATGAGCGTCTTGTAAGGTACCATTGCTTCATCAATGCTTTGATCCCTCCCAGAGTTGTACAGAGCAAGAAATTGCTTGTTGAAGAAGTCAATCATAGCCTGGTTGACCACGAATTGGTAATAATATATTATCAGCAAAATGTAGGTACTTATAGATTTCCCAAAATCTCTCTCGACTTATTCTTTTCGCTATTGGAGCATAATAGAAGACTTCGTCTACTTTCCAGTAGTCATCAAGTGCTGGTAACCTAACAATACCCATTAAAATCATAAATCCCATGTATGCTTGCAATTCTTCGATTGTTATAATTTGCCATTGACTATACCTCTCCTCCATCATGCAGGTTTTAGCATAGATATTGCAATATGCTGAAAGATTTCTCTGGTGAAAAACAAGTAAAACACCTGGAGTATTGATCCTGGAATTGACATTGTTGGACCCCTTTGACTAGTGAACTGCTGTATAGAGAGAGGTTTTCTTGATATCACTCCTCCAGTTTACTGTATCAGAACTGTAACAAATAATGTATTTTTATAATTATAATCACTAATTAATATTTTCGTTACTCTATCAATTATGTATTTATACAGGTGCTTGCTTCTCTGTAGTATACACCTTACCTTAAATTGTGTATATCAATGCTATCAGTTTCATTAACATCACTATAGCAACTGTCGATTTCGTAATTCTCTTCCTCCCCTGCAGAAAACTCATCATCACTTCCCTCAAAACAAATCTCATCACCAAGGTCCAGATCATCATCATCTTCAGTATAAGTTCTCCTGGATGTCATTGTGTGTGTGCTTTTTTGAGCTTATCTACTTTACAAAAATAATTATTAATTATTTAAAATGTATTTGTTTTGAAATTAAAATTCTAATGTTTGTTTACCTCCAACAAAGAAGTTCAGACTGTAGTTTATCACTTCAGAAATAATTATAAAGGTAGAATTCCAGGAGTTCAATCTATGATGTGTAATAAACTCATCATCCGCAGTTAAAGGGTTAATGAACTGATTCATGTGGGTTCAACGAGTGAGGTAACAGGTACATACTGACTGAGGTACATAATCATAAGAGGTACATTATGACTGAGGTACAGAATTAAACTTTAATTGAAGTTTCTGTATTGCAGAAATCTAGGTCCCCCCATTAGGGAACAGGTACATTAGTAGGGTAACAGGTACATTAGTAGTGTAACGGGTACATTAGTAGTGTAAGAGGAACATAGTGTGACAGGTACATTAGTAGTGTAATAAGTACATCAGGTACATTAGTAGTGTAACAGGTACATTAGTTTGTAACAGGTACCAGTTATATAACTCCACCTATGGGCTGAGCTTTGAGTATTTGGCGCTAAATTCAATCACAAATATGGTTTCTACTTGTTTTTTTGCCAACACTGAACAGCCTATCTCTAGAAGCAGAAGCTTGCATTCACCACTCTCCCCTACAGTGGATAGTAAATTAGATCTTTGCTCAATGCTGTGCAGTATCTACAAGAACAAACCGATCAGGCAATTTCATTAGGGGATCAGACAAATAGAGCTTTTGGTGAAGTAATGACCAGAATGGATGCTTTTGACTCGAGAATAAAACTTCTAGAAAGGATTTCGGGATCAAGTCAAGTTGAGAGTGATGTAAAGTCTTCTAACAAAGTTCCAAAAGATATTTCTGTATGATTTGTACTCACTGTTATAATTATATACACAATAATTATATTATAATTATACTATTATTAAATTGTGTGCTGTATAGGACTCTGTTAAACGGTCCAGAAGGAGATCATATAATGATTCACAGCCTGGCAGGTTTCATATCAAGGAATGGAATGACATCAAAAACAAAAAAAACACAGAGACAAGTTAAGATTGTTTTATGAGCATAGTATAGTTCTTCACTACCATTTTACACAGCTATACAATAAAAGAGAAACAGTGGCAAAATCAAATAAAGAAAGATCACATTGGAAGCAGATAGATTACCGCTACATGACGGAAGAAAGTTCTGATGAAGATGGACATTTTAAGTCACCATCACTCTTGGGCATTCCAAAAGTATAGTAATGCATCTAACACTACTGAATGATTGGTCATAATACTCTCTTTATTTACACAGAACGTAAGAGTTTAATTAAATATTTGGACAATAGGTGGAGAAATACTGATGTACAAAGTAGCAAGAAGCAGAAAGGTACTTTCAGAGGAAGAAGAGAATAGACTCCACACCAAGTCTCTTAAGTCCTCCGTTCAATGCCCCAAAATGGACAGTTGATGAGCATTTTCTTAGTACTCCAAGTACATCTCCAAACTCATCACCTCTAAGCACTTCTCCTGATTCCATAGTACAGGCTGATCAACCAACATTATCTCATACTGATGTCTCTTTCTCCTTAACACCCAATACATCAACAGTAATGCCTACAGCTACACTGTTTAACAAAGACACATTTGACAAGTGAGAGTGATTTTGATTGAACTCACAGTTCACAAGCTATCATGATTTCATTTCATTTCATTTATTCATTCTTGATTGCAATACTGTCATTTATTTCTTTAATAATAACTAATATAATTATAATAATAATCGTGGTAATTAATAAATTAAAGGTCCATGTGTAACTAATTAGGTGATTGTTTTACTTGTTAAGGTCAACAGTGGTTTTATAGCTATGTCCTACATGTGGTTAATGTACTGATGCTCACTTTATTTTTCATTATAGTCAATGATATAGTTAACTATATATGTTCAGTAATGTTGCATAATTATTACCATCGCCGCGAAGCATAGGCGGAAGGGTATGGTAATCATATTGTGTGTCTGTGTGTGTGTTCGCAAAAATTTGGGAAAACTAGGAACATTGGCAGCTCGAACGAGCTACTGGCAGACTTCAAATTATACAAGGATCAAAAATAACAACAGGCTTTCCTTTTGGTTATAAAGTTATGACAATGTTTACCACTCACGGTTACTGTTTCTAGACTTGAGAAGACTCCTGGGAACAACTACACACATCTAAACAAAACTACTACCGTATCATGACTTAGTCTCGCAAGCCAGCCCCTTTGCTTGTGGAGGAAGGGTCTGGTAAACTGCCAACAAGCAACTTGTATTTATTAGGTTGTAATTATTGAATGACGTCACGTTGTGCTACGTTTTAATTAAAAAGCTAGCGATTGCAAAGGCGTTCTTGTGGACAAAAAAGACAGTAGTGATTGTTGAATGAAAGAACAGAGTAAGTCAGTTGCAAGTATTCATGTATAGACTACTTACTGAGAAGTTAGTCAGTTTATATTTCATTATTTCTGCATGCGCTAAAACATACAATAATCATTTATTGAGTTCAGTGTCACACTATATACTGACTTGATGTATCTTATCTGCATCAACTTCAGCAGAAATGATACATCCAGCATAAAACCTCTGAGTTTTGTAACTGAACCTTTAGTTGCCAACACAAGAGAACTATAACCGGCAATATTGAATCATAAAAGACAGCTGTCAGAACACCGGCTAAGTTTACTTTTTGGCCATTGAAATAATTTTACGAACACTGATGACTTTACTAGGCCAAGCTACGAACACTCCTCTATCACCAGTATATTGTACAATTCTATTTTCTAGCTACAGCTTTAAGCAAACAGCATTTCTATTCTTTTGGACGCCATCTTATGCTCTATGAATATGATTAACGAGTTTTCCTGTAATCTGATTGGGCTGCAAGATTCTTGCAGCGAGTTACAAGTAGCTTGTAGGCAGTTCACCAGACCCTTCCTCTACAAGCAAAGAGGCTGGCTCGCGAGACTAATCATGACTTTCGCTAGCAATGCACTGCATCAAATCAAGCACAATTGAGGTAGTCCTGGCTACAACATGGATCAATGCTAGTCTCGCACAGCCAGCCTCCCCGCTTCGTTAGAGTGGGAGGGGCTGGCTACGCGAGACTAGATCAATGCTCCAAGTATTCTTGCTAAGAAAGTTACTTACTAGCTCCACCTATTTTAGGTCATTTGCTGTGCACGTGATTTGCACACGTGTAAGCATTTTTCTCTGTAGAACGTTTCACAAGACTCATGAGGACCTTTCTTTGACATACAACAGAGACCAAATTGTAAGACTTATAGAGATAAAATACACGTATTTTTCATATACCTTTTTTAAAGCATGTTTTATTTTCAACTTTTGTTTTGCATTAGAATGATGGCATATGGTTGTGTGAAGGCAAAAAAGTGTGTACAGGCAATGTGAGAGTGCTACGAGGCTGGTGGGTGTGGCGTTTTTCATTGTAATTAAAGAATTATAATACTTGATACCTCCTCGAAGTTAATGATATTCATAGTCATTGAGTGGCAACAGAGGTCGTGCATGAAGTAATGGGTGTGGTCTGAGTGTGTGGGCGTGGTTATTACCTTGTAGGTGTGTCCTATATCCTGTCAAATGCTCAAAAATTAACTATTAGTATCTTCACTAACCTGGATGAAATTTTATGATATTCATAGCCATAAAATGACGTCATTGGGTTGGGTCAGTCCAGGGGGTGTCGTTAGAACATTGTATGTATGTTTCTTACCATATCTAATATTTCACTTCATATCCATTAACCCTTACAAGACTGATGTCACATATATGTGACATTTCACCCCTACGTGGTTCAAAGTGTGTTCCTAGCTTTACAAAGCTGTCCAAATGCTTGTAATTGGCGTCAGGCACAAGCCCATGAAAATGGCTTAAAACGATAGTTTTTCGGCCGCCCTTTGGCCTAAATAACAACTACGGGGGGGGGGGGGGGGGGGAATTTTAAAGGGGGTGTCCCCCCATTAACTCTGGTTCGAAGGGGGTGAAGCCCCATTGCCGCCCACGCAATTTGCGATTTCAGTGACCCCGCCCACGCGCACTGGTGGGCACCTGAGGGATTTCCCTTGCTGTAAAACCTGAAATCGTGGGTGTAGTTGGTGCCACCATGCAGTGGGGTCATTTTGTTTGCCCCAGTTCCAGTCAAAAGAGGGAGCGCACTGCATTTAATTTAATCCTACGAAGTGCTTGGAGACTTTCAAGTCCTGGTAAGCAAGTTGGTAGAAGTAGTACTCCATGTCGGAAAAGGAGCCAGGTTTGGGGTAGAGAAAGTGAATGGTGGCCAAAATATATGCAATAGAGTTGCCAGTGTTGGAAATGGGAAGAATTTTGAAAAACAAGTTCAGTTCAGCAGCCACTCAGCTAGTCCCTATTTAAGTTGAAACTGTGATCGCAGAATCTTCATCTTTCACTTTTATTAGTACTTTATACTTTTTGTATGCATTAAACAATCTGAAGTTAACCTTTTAATAGTTATGAGTCACACACACATAAATGACCAATGATATAAACATAATCATAATTTTTTGCTATATTATGTTTATAAATAATTATTGTTTGTTTTACACATGTAATATTACTTTGCCATGTAGGCGAGGGTCCCGTCCCGATGGCGATCGTTTTATTATAGTAATTAAGTTTTAGATAAGAAATGTGTTTATTGAATTCTTCAGTTGAAATGTAATGTTTTCATAAACTGAAGTATCTGTGAGAGCCCCTCCTTTGTTATTTTAGTAGTGAAGAGTTCAAATTATTAATTACTATTTCCAAAAATATGGCAAGATACAACACAGATCAAGTTTTGGAATTATTAGATGGACCAGAAGATGAAATCGACAGTGGAGATGAATTTGATGGCTATGTAGATGAAACAGAAATGATGCAAGTGATGGATGCAAATGAAGAGGTAGAAATTGAGGAAACAAATATTAATGGTGAAATGATGACAAAGAACAGTGATGGTATTGATAGTAATGGATGCTTTTCAAGAGAAGCCAGTCAAAATCAGGACTTTGTAGAAGGACCAGCTTGTAGCCTTGATGTGTCAAACAAAACACCTATTGACTAGTTCCAGCTTTTTATGACTGATAGCATTTTGGACCACATAGTCAGTCAGACAAATCTGTACGCTGATCAACATTTTGAAGCAAATCCAGATATTCCCAGGCAATCAAGACTTCGTACCTGGAAGAAAAAGATACATAATCTTACAGAAATACTACAATTCATATCCATAATAATTATGATGGGGGTCATTCACTATCCCAGAATAGAGGACTACTGGGTAAAAACCTGGCCTTTTGGCACAAATGCCTTTTCACAGATAATGACCAGAGATAGATTCTCCGTGATTCTAAAATTCATACATCTCAATGACAACAAAAAGAGCAAAAGGAAAGGTGAACCTGGTTATGACCCACTGTTTAAAATAAGGCCATTTTTGAGACCTCTGTTATCCAATTTCCAATTTAATTTGCATACAACCCTAGTCGTGAGCTAGCAGTGGATGAATCTATGGTGAGTTTTAAGGGTAGGATATGGTTTATCCAGTATCTACCAAAAAAACCTAACAAGTGGGGATTGAAAGCTTATAGCTGACTCAAAAACTATATATACTTATAATTGGAGCTTATATACTGGCAAGTGTTATAGCTGTCTCCTTTTTTGAACATCAAAATGTATTTTCCTATAATTATCTTCTTTTTACACAGCAAACATTCTCTTTTCTCTGTTGCTCGTCTTAGAGAACGTCACTTCCCTACAAAAGTAGACCAGCAGCAATGTGGAAAAACTAAACAGCCGGAATGTGTAGTGTGCAGTTTCAAAAAAGGGAGAGGAAGGAAGACATCAACATACAAGTGTAAAAACAGTGTGATGTCAGCCTATGTATTGTTCCATGTTTTGAATTATATCATACATATGTAGATCCTACTAGATATCAATAAGTAATACAGCAATGCATCCTTACTTTATGTTTTCTCCTACAACACTACATGCATAATTATTAGGCACACAACCATACTTGTATTCAATTATTATTTATCTAGCTCTCTCTCTCTTTGTATATATATACATTACATATTACACTATGAAAAAAAGCAGAAACATACCTTAGATTGTGAAGACTCGCTGAAACATGATCAGTACTCAACTGCATACTGTCTCCAGGTGTCTAGAGTATCCAACATACCAACAAACATCGAGCAGATTATGAGAAAATGATCGATGGTTACTTTAGCTCTGTGTCAGCGCCTTTCTTTAAAACCTCCACTGATAGTCTAAACCTTACAAAGGTAGCTCATCTCGTCCGTAATTAAGCTTTCCACATGCTTAGAACTCAACAAGAAGGTTCTTTCTTGAAAATAAAATTTAAAGGTCAAGGTCAAACAACGCTCGTGTGATTGTGGTGAATGACGTTTATCATCGCCCCCACTGTTCAAAGAGTTACACACACATAAATGACCAATCATGTAAACATAATCATAATCTTTTGCTGTATTATACGGTGGCCGAGAAGGGCCATTCGTTTCCTATCAGTGTTATTGCTAAAGTACAATATTTCCATTTACAATTATGGCCATTTCCAAATACTGTCGTTTCCAAACATGAAATAATATCCATTTACAATTCCGTCGTTTCCAAGCGTTAAACATCATGCAGCTATAGTAAACGCAAGTTAGGGTATATACGGTATATACGGTACACACGTGGCATCATGCTTGATGAGGGTGAAGTTAGTGAGTTCAGTGAAGAGACTGCAACAAGCAGTCTGAGTGAAGGGACTTACACTGCCAACAGTAGTAAGTAACCAGATATTAAAAATTATTTTGTCGAATCGTTGACTTACCTTCATCTGTATACTGAATTATAATAATTATGTATTGTATAGCTATTGAGCAGTACATTGCACATGCCAAGAGGAAAAGCAGGCTAAGGCAGGCTACTACAAAAAGTAAGAAATCAAAAGTTGATAATCTCGATGCACAGCTAATGGTAAGAAGCATGCAGTATAGTATATCTGTTGGGATTTTTATAAACCTACTTGAATTATAATATAATAGCCACCACTATTAATTAATGCATTGTTCTTCTAGTTACTAACTGCCATTCCTTGATTTCTTGTACTCCCTTGTAATAGCTATGATATAAACATTCCAATTCTTAATGTTTAATAATCAAGAGTAATATTTTTGTGTATATATAGAAGTAATAATTTACAACCTGCTAGGAGATAATCAACTGTATGACATTATGTGGATTAAATGTATTGGTTCTAGCATTTCATCAAGTAACATGAAGCAGGGTAATTAATAATAGATTATTCCTGTGATTCAAAATAACTTAATAATAAAACAAACTTATTTGCATTATTCTTGCTTATTTTGTTTAAACTGTTTGTTCTTGCTTGCTGACATATGGTCATGTTAGTAAGTCTTTCTGTAAAATTTACTATTTAATAGATACCTGTTGGTATGATGTACCACTGTGATAAAAGAGGAAGAGGAATTCATATTAGAGGGGAAAAGCTTAAAAATGTCCTGATGAGAGCTGATTGCACATATAATCGTATGCTTGCTAAATGCGTGCAAGAAATATTCTCTGTTGAAGAACAAGAGAGTCATGAATTTTACATTGCTGATAGTAGGGGGTTGCAATTTGGAATGGAGACAAAATTGAAGTGGATATAGAAGGAACAGGAGAAACAGCACGGGAGTGTGATTGGTCTTTAGAGAAATACATTAAACTCAGTAGAATGAAGTATCCTTCAAAGGCACGGTTCTTTTGTGTTAAGAAAAAGAAAGGTATGTGTAGTAAAATAAACATGAATATCTGTTTGTAGTTAATATAGTACTGTTAAAACATCCATGCAGATTTTGTTGGAGATGTTGAAGGTGATGTCACAGGTATTAGAACTTAACATTATGTATGAACATGAATATATGTATATTCTTACAAAGTTGTTGGTGAAGAACATGGTGATACCATTCATGAAGACTCTACAGAAAAATGTACAGGTCATGATACAACTAATACTCCTGCTACTAATGTTGCTGCTGTTGTTGAGGTTCCTATGGAAGATGAATCTGAGTGTAAAATTCCAGGTAATGAAACACACATTTTTTACATGCAATACTTGTAAGTTGATTTGTTTTTACTTGGATACTTTTCTATAATGCATCATTTATAATAAGACATATTTCTATTTTAAAGCATTTCTGAAAATTATTTTTTACAATTTGTTATGTTTTCAATTTCTAAGGGGTAGAATTTCTCTGAAGTTTGTCATTTTAAATAATTAGTCTTTTATTTTTCATTCATGATTATAGTATGGAAGCCATTTGAGCCTATGTTCATCAAGAGAAAGAAAAGCCTATATCGAGAGAGTTGGATGTTTGTAACAGTTAATCAACAACAAGCATTAGATGTAATAGAAGATTTTGATCTTGGGCATGAATATGAAAACGATCTTAATACTGACTCTGTCCTGTCTGAAAATCCCCTTCATATGGATGATTTCTTCTTTGTAGGAGTTGAAAGGGCGATAGGTAAGATGATTTATCTGTTGTCTATATATCCAATTATCACATACAGTTTTGCAACATATAATTATGTTACTAGGAGGTGAAATAATGCTGGTTGATTCATGTGATTGTCGCAATGGCAGTGTTCACTATAAACAACCTAAACCTAGTAATTTAATTGTTGGTGCTCAGCAATGGTAATTCATTCACGATGCATGTGCTAACTTATTTTACATTTAGATAGTGTGTTTGATGTGTGGACTGGAGGCTATTGCTGCCCTGGAGGGAAAGTGTCTGTTTTGGTGTGTGTTGTAAAGGGTGGCTATCATTCTGTATCACAGTACCAATGGTATTGTGATGATCGCTCCTTGAGTAGTGAATGCTATCCTGTTTTGTACACATCTCAGTGTGGCATGTATATGTGTCAGATACATGTCTATGGTTCTAGTGATCCTAAAGAGTTTAAGTTCACTATTGAAGGTATATTGCTACTGATTGTTCATGTCATGAATGTTATTGCTGACTTCTAATATGCCTAAGATAAAAATGATCTCAGGATGGTCACTGCACATGACACTACTACACCTGGCAATGCAGGTTATGTTACCAAACTGAAAATGTATACTCTTTTCAAATTAATTTAATTTTTTTTCACAGACATTACTATGAAGCGTCTTACACAGTTGTCAAAAGTAAAAACCAGTGGTTAGCTGCTAACAACTCCTATGGATATTTACTTATTGTGATTTGTGTGTAAATCTGTAGATCCTAACACACTAGAATTACTAGAGGTTGTTGGTCGGGGAAGTTTTGGAACTGTTCATGTTGCAGCTTGGCGGGGATTCCTTGTTGCTGCCAAAGTAATCCCAATGCAGTTTTCTGAAACAGCAGTCATTGCATCCGAAATTGATATTCTAAAGTATGTTATAGACAATATATATTGAATTAATTGTATCACTATCAAGAACTGCAATTTCTTTCCCAAATTTGCCAGGAAATTACAGCATCCCAATCTTAGCAGCTTTCTAGGAGTCGAGACAAGTGAAGAGGGAATTACCATTTTATCTCCCCTTGTTAGGGGAAGCAACCTTCATGACCATATATTTGGAGCTATAAGAAAAGTAAAATATCTTGCATACTATTATAATAATTACATACATCCAAAATATAGTTCACTTTCCCAGAAAAATTGTATATATGCATACAAGTATGTCAGGCAATTATGTATCTACATTTATCAAATCCACAAATAGCTCATCTGGACATCAAGCCAGCTAATATTTTGGTGTGTTACATATTGCAAAGATATACTCATATTATGTATATTCTATTACATATAATTATGTAGGTTGATTCACTGACCATGCATGCAACTTTGACAGATTTTGGTTTGTGTAGAGCAATTAACAATTCCACCATTATTGGAACAAGAACTATGATGACAGGGTCTCCAGGATTTCAAGCTCCTGAACAGCTTCGTGCCGAGAGTCTAGGCCCACACTGTGACATATACGCTTTTGGGTGTGTCATGATAGTAACATTCCAGGAAAGAGTACTATGGCCTGGACTGAACCCTTATCAAATACTTTGTAAAGTTTCTGTACACAATGAATGCCCAGATACAACAGATTTGACTGGTAATGTCAAATCAATATGCAAGAGGTGCCTGGAAAGACCAGCAGTAGCTGCAGTCCTTCATTTACTTTTGGACATAGCTAAAGGTATCACAATTAATGGTTGTGATAAAAGTGTCTAAACCATTCATCATATTGACACATTGAGTTTTCCTGAGTTTTCATGAATATCCATGATATTGAGTATTACATTGAGTTTTATATATCAAAACTGTTTAGAAATTACTTTCAAGAATATTAATCAACATGTTGTTCTATTGTAGTTGTAAGAATTACATATAAATCCAGTGCTTCTTTAATACTGATGGGCATGTCCAAATTGTTACTGTCCATTATTTGTTTTGCTGCTTGTAAGAACTCAAGGCTAGCAGGAGGATCTGGTGGTTGTGCATACTGATAAACAGTTGGCAGGTCTCTGCTATTCAGTTGACACAAGCGATCTTCAACACCTTTGTGTAATACAAGTACTTTGAACATTAAATTATATATATTCAGTCATGTACCCACCAAGTATTTCAGGCATGAAGTACAGTACATTTGGATGTCCCGAGGGACAATGACAATTACGCATTGGCCTGATAAGATGTGAATTCCACTCAAATCTGATTGTACACAAATCTTTCTGTATTAAAGCCATAAAACAGAGACGTAGGCAATCCCTACAGTCAGGTGCAGTGTGTATGTATATATATATATATATATATATATATGACTCATAACAGAATACATAAACTTACACATGGATAAAATTTGTGTTATCAAAGAGATCATGTGCCTCCATACTCTGTGGTCAAAGTGTTTAATGTTTAATTATGTACATTATATAATATGTACCTTGAACAGCATCTGCCACCAATGTGTACAACTTTTCTTCAGCTGGCTCCACCAAGCCTCTATGCGCTAATATCATACAATTATATCCTATAACAAATGGCTATACATTGCTTTATACCTGGTTGGTGGTAGATCTTCCATATCTAAAACTTTCTGTTCCACTGAAGCAATCAATGTGATTCCGTCGTAAGTAGGGTTGAATGAATGCTAGATTACTATTCTCAGTCCCACAGTCACAACGCAAGACCATTGGCATACCTATGAGTACACAACATAACATATGTAATTTATATGCATGCAAATACAATATAATTATATTACCTCCCACTTCTTCCACACATTTCAAATAGTGATAAGCTATAATATGTGGGTTGTTGTTGCTTATTCCAACATTTAACCACAGTAAGCGCCTGGAATAACTGTACAATTATAATATGTATTTCAAACTGTGTTATTACCTGTTTGTCTACATACCCATCAATGCATCCATGTATTGCAAATCCAAATGGTTTAAGCTTGTCCATTCCATCAGCATGCCACACATAATTAGGACTCTTGATCATTTGTAACACATATTATGCATGCACATTATACATATGTATATGCACATTATTATATGAAAAGCCATTTTAACATATATATAATACTTTATAATTATTACATATACTCACTTTATTGTAATAAGTTCTTCTGGTTAAGCGATGCTGTCTCCTATGATGTGAGTCATCAGTGGCAATTTTTGCCAGTAGCAACATAACAAGGTCTCTATATATAAATTATCATAGTCAAATTATTTAGTTATTAAAGTCAATATCATACATGAAACACACCTTGGTACACACATTCCATATCGACTTTGAAGACGTCTCCACAGACTTCTATATCCTAGAAGACTACCAGAGCCCTGTAACTCCTCCTGAATTAACATATCAAAGTAAAAGCTTTGTATACCATAGCCAGACTTACCCTTATAAGTAAATTTGCTTGCCTGATCATGTTCCTGTCAACTCTATGACGTCTCTTTAGATTTAAACGTTTCAGTATCCTCTTTAGCTGGCGTAAGGATATAGATATTCCATGGATGAAGTATAAAAAAGATACTATTAAACTGTAGGAATATCCGCAAGAAAAGTATAGTCGTATAACGTCCTCCCTGTCAGCTCCATAAGCAGAAGGTACAATACTGATCACCATCGTAAGAATAAAGAAGACAAATCGTGGCATTTTGACTTCTGAGAGTAAAGTTGGACGTCATGCATTGCAGAAACTTTATGAATGAAACTACTGTTACTATTGCAGTTTTAAATGTTAGATCAATATCAGCAAAGCTATCAGATATTTTAATAGACATCAATATTCAAGCAGCTGATATCATATGCTGTTGCGAAACATGGTTATTACCATCAGAAGCATCACCGTGTATTAAACAAGACCATGTCATTTTAACATGTGATAGGGTGTTAGGGGAGGAGGTGTGATGATTAGTATGCCACAAACAATGAAGGTATAAAATTATATCCAACGGAATAGAATCAATTCTTGTGACATTTAACACTATACTGTAATATTACTGTGTTGTTATCATTGATATATAGACCACCTAATGTAACTTGATTGATTTTCTATCAAATATGATTAGCCAAACGTGCCAGTGTAATTTACCTATTATCATTTTGGGTGATTTTAATGAAGATCTAGTAGACAAACCCAACTCACTCCTGTTGATGTTAATGGAAAATAATGTGTTTTCCCAACTTTTAGATTGATTTATCATCTCCTATAATTGTAAATCATATATGTAAACATATTGGGAAACTTTTGAAAATTAAAAAGTGAAGCTTATGATATTAGATTATACTGTGATGATTAGTAAAGAATTTAAATATGTGAACACAGTTGAAAAAAAAGAAGCTTATGATATAATAAATACTGTAATGATCATGAGATGACTTGAAATATGTGAACACAATTGAAAAAAAAAAGAAGCACTGTGATGATTATGAAATATGTGAACACAGTTTCTCACGACTTTAAGATCAAACAAGTGCAATAATGAAAGCAAATATGGACACACAAATCACTAATGATCCTGTTTCATGGCTGTCGCTACCGAAGAAACACTTCAAACTGAAGTAATGGTTGCTCCCACATCACCATTGATGCAAGATAGAGAGCTAGCTAGCTTCACCTACAGTACTAAACACGGGATGGAGGTGATTCAATACGTTTTCACAATTTGGAGACTTTATAGGTAGACTAGACAACTTCATTGTTTTTCATGATTACCATTTGGAAGTAACAACAGTTTACATTACATTTTCGAAATATATATTTTTTGGAAAGTAACATAACATACAACTTATATATAATTATATATATATATCCCTATACCGCCGAACATCAAAGTAAACCACAGGTTTATAAAGCAGATTGTGGTCAGATATAAAACCTGCAGTGGAAAAAGAGTACAAGAAAACAAATGCTTACCTTCTCCTAAGTGCATCAGACATCAACAAAGGTTTCTTTTTTCGTGAAATAATTATCGTACTATCTGTCAGTTATAATCACCACGCCCTCGGTCCTATGGCCTTGTGCTCGGTGATTACATGTTATAGCATATATATAATATATTACATCTATTCACAAAAAAATACAGATCAAGTGCTTTACAAGGCTAAACTTTTTTCTTTGGTTCTCCTGGTATTTGCACGGTGAATACTCTCATCGCCCTGCTCTGTAATGAAAATTCACTGCGAACTGTGAGACAACAGATAGAAAAGATAAGAAAGAAACAGAAGAAGCCATGATACAAAAGACAACAGAGAAATGATGGATAGAATGAAGGTGGACATCAACTTGGTCATTATAATTACTGTGTCCAATTTTCTTCCTTCACAGAAACTAATGATTATAATTATTTTCAAATTATATTTACTTTAAAATAATATTTATTTATATAATTATTATATATATAATTATATATTTATATTTATCATAATTATATATTCACCAAAAATTATCTACAGTTTTAGTCCAGCCACAAGGCTAATCTAAGTCTTTTTTTGTAGGTTCTCCTTGTGGGATTTGCACAGTGAACACTCTCATTGGCCTGCTATGTAAAGTAAATTCCCTGGGTGTCGTCATTTGTGGCCTACTGTTATAAAAATCGGTCCTGTTATAACGCGAACTATGAGAGGATGTTCGAGGCCTTTTTGGCGTAAATGCCAGTGGTAGTTTTTCTAACTCTTCGTCTGGCTCCTCAAACGACAACAATAATTCATCGTCTATTTTCAAATCATTCTCTTCGGCTTGCTTTTGCTCTTCTTCCATTTGGCTCTGCTGTTCTTCCTCTTGCTTCTCTTCTTGCTTCTCTTCCTCTGCTTCTATCCTTTCTTCTTTTTCCTCTCTTTGGGCCATTGCGCACTGATGATTACGCTCGGTAAAGCGTCATTTTATACTTATCAATTACAATCTCATTGGTCTATTCATTGCGTGCCATTATGGTCCTTTGAGGATCACCTCAGACCTAGAGGATCACTTTGAGTTCTCATCTCAGTGGATCACTTATTTGTTTAGGCGGGTTTAGGTTTAATTTCTTCATTGGTTAATTCTGAAATGATCTTCCTAAATTTAGCTATAAATAAGCATCACCAGAGAGACTCTAACATTCGCAATGAATTCAGTATGGAGGCCGAGGCTCTAGTAGAAACAAAGAAAATCGTTGCAAAGTTGGAAGAAACTATAAAGCAGATGGCAGAAACAATAAAACAGCAACAAGAACAGATAGAAGACATAAGAAGTGAAGAAACAGAAGAAGCTGAAACACCAGAAGCGACAGTCAAAAGAAAGCGTGATAGAAAAGGACAATACATTCAATCAAGCAGTAAAGATGGATTAAATGGAGATGGAGAACAGCAATGGAGTGGAGAACAGCAATTGAATGGCGCACAGCAATGGAGCAACAGAGGTGGAGGGCGGGCAGCAATGGAGCAATAGAGGTGGAGGAAAGTAATGGAGCAACAAAAGTAGAGGACAGCAATTCAAAAACAGACATAGACAAAGGAGGCAAAGAGGAGGGAAATATTTTATTTCTTTTAACTAATAACAAACACATAAATAACTTAATTTTTTCCTTTTTCATTATTTAAAAATAAATTAAATAAGGCTGGGACTGATTATCGATTAATCGATTATTGAAATCGATTTCACGTAACAACCAATTATCGATTACACGTAACAACCAATTATCGATTATTACAAGTAATGCGCATGTGCATATCAATTATTATCACATTTTAGAAATGACTGAAGGCTCAGTTGGAAAGCAACCACTCAAACAAGATAATTTATTAACTCCAAAAGGAAAGAGCAGTATTGTTTGGAATTATTTCGGGTTTCACACAGATAAAGATGGAATCAAAGATGATGAAAAAAGAGTTGTTTGTAGATTGTGTGAACGCTCGATTGCTTTTTCTGGTAACACTACCAATTTAAAGCAACACCTCCAAAACCATCATCCTTCAGTTTTGTCTAGTTATAGTACTAGTGATGAGAGTTCTCGTCGAACTACTCTGGAATCCATGGCCTTTATACCAAAGAAGAAGTTCTCTGCTGGGAGCAAACGCTCTCTCAATATTACTGATGGCTTGGTGGAATTCATTTCAAAAGATATGATGCCCATTTCCATTGTTGAAGGTAAGGGTTTCATTAACTTTCTTAAAATCTTGGAGCCCCAGTATTCCTTGCCTTCAAGAAAGACCATCACTAAGAGGCTAGAAGATAAGTATGATCAGATAAGAGCCTCTGTCCAGATGAAGTTAGATAGCATGCCAGCAGCTGTTCTCACACTGGATTATTGGACATCACGAGCTACCGATTCTTACTTAGATATAACAGTTCATTGTATTTCTGTTGATTGGCAAATGGTTAGCTATGTTCTTGAAACTAAAGAAGTTATAGAGCGACATAGAAGTGAAAATGTAGCAGAAGACATAAAAGTTGTAGTCCACAAGTGGGGATTAACACACAGGATTGACTGCATTACTACAGATAATGCCCGAAACATTGTAGCAGCAATGCGTTTAGTCCAGTGGAAACGCCACCCATGCTTTGCACATACACTACAACTTGGTGTAAAAGCTGGGCTTACTATACCTGGTGTGGCAAACATACTTGCTAGCTGCCGCAAGATAGTGGGTCATTTTAAGCATAGTTATCTGGCCCAAAATGCATTAGAAAAGAAACAGGAAAGATATAGTTACTCGGTGGAACAGTTCCTATGAAATGTTAGATACATTGTTGGAACAAGAAAGAGCAGTTAGTACCAAGGCTTCAGATAGGGATCTAATTCAGAGCAGTGATATGGTTTGTAAAATGACATATATCAGGGATGTTTTGAAGCCACTTGCAATAGCTACAGAGCGATTGTGTGTAGAGAAGTATCCATCTCTTTCTCTTGTCCAACCAGTACTCACTGCACTGCTTAAAAAACACCTCGTTACAACAGATACAGACCCTGACATAACTGTTCAGCTGACTATCTGAACAAGGAACAACGGGAGTTTGCTCTTTTGGCTTCAGCTGTTTATCCAAGATACAAGAGTCTGAAATTTCTGTACTCTTCTGAGAGAAGAACAGTATTTAAAATTTTGGTGGAAGTAATAGGTAATGAACAAGTTGAGGATACCGTTTCTACAGCTAAACGACTGAAAACAGTGGAAGAAGACATATTGGACTATGCAGCTTCTAGTGGTAGTAGTGGTTCTAACTCACCAAATGACTTGCGTTTAAGTAACATTATTGAGAAAGAAGTGTCTCTCTACTGTTCTGATGATGAAATAGATCATGGTGATGACCCACTAGAGTGGTGGCGTCTCAATAGTCACAGATTTCCGAACATATCTCAGTTTGCTCGTCATATGCTATGCATACAGGCTACTTCTGTACCATCAGAACGATTATTCAGCGCTGCTGGAAACTTAGTTACCTCTAAGAGAGCGTCTCTCCATCCTGACAATGTTGATAGGTTACTTTTTTTGAACAAAAATATGTAACCAATTTGTAATTATATCTAGTAAGTAGTAACTGGTAACTTGACTTTTGATTTAAATTCAGTTAATCATAACTAAGTCAAACACTTTTTGAAAAAGATAGTTTGCTGTTTTCTGATTTCTTCAATTGAAAATTCCTATATTAATTATTATAAACACAGAACTGTATAATTATATATAATCTTGTTTCAACAATTAAAACTTAAAATTATTTTTAACAAAACATGAACCTACAAAATATATTAGACAATGTACATGTAGATCACTATAAAATGTAATTAACTGGTAAGCGGGTAAAATCTACATTGTCAACAATTTTAATAACAATTCATTTAGCATGATTTATTTCCTGTTTGTGGTTTAATTAAAATTTATTACTTCCTTCGATTAAATCGATTAATAATCGATGTTGAGTGTTCTGATTATCGATATCAACTTCTCGACCGATTCCCAGCCTTAAAATTAAAGTATCCAACGGTTCAGAGGGTAGTGGTTGTACAAAGACAGTGGGACTGAGGAAAAGCAATAGAGCATTGCATTTTTTTTAAGGTAATAGTAAATAATTAGATTTACATATAAATATATATATAATCACAAATAATTACTGATCAATCAGCACTAGAAATATGTAATCACTTTTGATTCATCAACACTTTTGTTTAACACCCTAGTCAAAATTGTCACCTCAAATTAATGAGATTCTCTGTGTAACTAACGTCCTTTCATCGAACGTGCGTTTTAAAAATGTCATTCTAATTGTGGTGGGTGTGGTTTTGTAGTCAAGATCAAGATGGCCGATTGTCAGATTGAGACTAGTTTGCGAGTTTTAAAGTAGTGCCACACTAGGAACGATTGCATAACAGTGTGAGCTATCTGCTGACTTATTACCCTTGCCACGTAGCATAGGCGGAAGGGTACGGTAATCGTTTTGTCTATGTGTCTGTCTGTCTGTCTGTTAGCATTTTTCTGGAAAGATAAAGACATTGACATTTCAAATGGGGTACTGGGTAGACTTCAAATTATACAAGGATAAAAAGTAATGTAGGAATTCTTCTAGAACCTTTTGGTTATAAAGTTATGACAATTTTTATAACTCCACAGTTACCGTTTCACGACTTTAAGATGAAAAGAGGGCAATAACGAGAGTAAATATGGACACACAAACACAAGTATCCTGTTTCATGGCTGTCGCTAACCATGAAACACTTCAAACCACCAAAACAATGGAGGTAATGGTTGCTACTACACCACCATTGATGCAAGATAGAAAGCTACCTATCTCCACCTACAGGTATGTGCACGTACGTGCATGCTTGCATACTAAACACGTGGTAGAGGTGATTCTTTCACACGGAGACTTTAGAGGTAGACTTGAGAACTTTTTCGAATGAAAACAGAGAATAAGATGTAAGATATATATACAAATTTTATTTTGTCTTTTAGGATATAAAGTATATATAACAGCTTTAATTAATGCCCATAAATGTTTTTCAAATTTATATTTCCATTCCATGTAACAAAAGTACTGTTTGTTTCATACACTTTATTATATATTTTTTAAAAAATGGAGTGCTTTGTATTACTTTGCCATGTAGGTGAGGGTCCCGTCCCGACGGCGCTCGTTCAATAATTATTTATACATGTTGTCTGTTTATCAAGTTTCATAACTCACCTCAATTATCATTATTTCGGTATTAATTAATCTTGGTAGAATCATTAAAAGAATTGTTCCAACTTACCCCGCCTACCAATTTTCACCTTCCTGTCGTTTGTCTTCTCATACGTTAACTATAAAGAAGCAAACGCAAAGTGTTTCACTTGCTGTATTTGGACATAGGTGGACCTCTTACTCCAGCATAGTTTTGGCAGTCCATGGTGATTCTCTTAAACAACAGGTACAAAAAACTACATTTTGTTCCAAGATACCCCGTTAAATAAATCTACATCATAATCATCAACAGTCAGATGGCATACATGCTTCAGTTAACATCAATATATTACTCACTAGGGATGGGCGATTAACCGATTTTGGCGATTTTTAGCGATATTCAATCAGCACGATAACAGAATGGACTAAAAATGTGCGCACGCGATTATCGTTAGCAAGCGGTTAATACTAATAATTATTAATGATTATTAATTATCACGCTCACGTGCTCATGTGGCTTTAGTTTTAAAATGGCTGAAACAGTTCATGGACAGCTCGTTGTCAAAAAGAAAAATACAAAAAGTATTGTTTGGGAAAGATTTGCTCTTTCAGCTACCGAAGATGGAAAAGTGTTGGAGAACGAGCAGGATAGGCCTATTTGCAGGTTATGTGGCAGGGGCGTGCAAGCTAAGGGAAGCAACACTACTAATTTGTATCAACACTTATGTCGCCATTGAAAACTGTTCATGAATTGCTTGTATTACATAGACATGAACTTTATGATCTGAATAAGATTGGGAAAGTTTGTGTTTCTCTTTGCAGAGATGTGTTTTTTGGGAAAAGGATAATGGCTGGACGTTGTGGAAAGGGCCGTGACATTCAAAAGCTTGATTCTAATAAGATGGACGAGCTTATTGAACGAATCTGGAAAAAAAAGGCTGAGATAGAACACTGGGAACTCAAATATGAAAAATTTGAATCTAAAATATGGAAATCTCACTGTTGTCCTGCAATAAATGATGCTTGTAGAAGGTTGCGAAACAGTCTTTGATCAATATTCCAATATGTGTACTGGTTAATTCCGGTCAACTGCTATTTCTAGGCTTCTTTTCTACTATATATGTATTAGCTTATTTTGAATGAATTGGACAGTTCCGTCATTCTATCAATTTTTTAAATGTTTAGTTAGTAATATTTTTTTTTAGTAAATTGTCATTTTTGTTATTATTAAATATTTTAATTAATACTGCATTGAGCTCCACCTGTATCCGCACTAGCTATTACAAAACATCCACGTGCAAGAGCTCAGTTCTATATACTAGAGCTATTGTTCGGGATTATCCTTCAGTGGCCTTCGCTGTTACAGAATTCAGATCTATTGGTCGAAAGTCATCATCACATTATGGAGCAAGAGGTATCTTAGTAACCTTTATTTCTATAATTATACTTATAAATAATAATATTATTGTTAACAGTTTTCTCATGTATGATGACAACATATCCTCCAGCTTTATACTCCAACATTTATCCACAATACATGCCATGGATTTTGCCAACAAAATAGTATTAAACACATCAAACCATTAAATTTGTATTAATAGTAACAGTTTATAGTTGTAACAGATAAATATTACTGGATAGCATGTGTTATTGTAAATTTCTACTTTCATTTCTAGCCTACAGTTGGTTACTACGTTGAAACATCCGAGTTCATCCAGTTCGCAGCTGGGTTGTGTTGGAACTTACATACACACATAGAAATCGCTGCTGGTGAGTGCCGTGTAGACTTATCCACATTATCCATTCATTTTACTATTCAAATCTATTACTTGGATATATCATTAAGCTCCGCATCTTTTCAAGTGATTTCGGGTCGATTGTGGTACAACACATCGCAGTCTCCATCATTTGATTATTTAACTGAAATTTCTGGGGAATACAATCTTATTTTCTCCCCTCCAATCCAAATGTATGTCACTGCTGGCCAGGACTGCAATAACTCTTCCTCCTCCTCCTCCTCATACTCCTCAACCACTGCTGGCCAGGACCACAGTGAACCTTCCTCTTCCTCCTCCTTACCCACTGCTGGCCAGGACCGCAGTGAACCTTCCCGCTCTTTCTCATCCTTACCCACTGCTGGCCAGGAAGACTGCAGTAATCCTTTCTCCACTTCCTCCTCCTTACTCACTGCTGGCCAGGATCACAGTAATCCTTCCTCCTCTTCCTCCTCCTTACCCACTACTGGCCAGGATTCTGGTAACCCTTCCTCCTCTTCTTTCTCCTCTTCCTCCTCCTTACCCACTGCTGGCCAGGATCGCGGTAACCCTTCCTCCTCTCTAACCACTGCTGGCCAGGACTGTAGTAAATCTTCCTCCTCTTCCTCTCCCTTACCTTTTGGGGATGGTTTATCTTCCATCAAAGTGAGTTGATACAGATAGGTGTAGAATGATGATTGGTATGTTTGGGAGGGAGACTAACTTTGTACTTTGACTGTTACATCCTACATGGGTGACTCTGTGGGTTTTGGGCCTCCTAGGGTATAGGTGTTAATGAAAATGACAGTGTGATCACCTTTTGATTAATCTTTCTTAAAATTATTTTTTTTTGTTTTTTAATAGTGAAGGCATGTAAAGCTATAAGTATTGAAATTAGTGTTGTTTTGGTTTACCAAAACCAAAACATACTTTAGTAAGGGGGTCCACCATTTTAGTATACTAACTAAAACTAAACCAAAATATAATATTCCATCTTTATTAAAACTAGAACCAAACTATAATTATTTTTTTCCTTCATGAACTAAAATTATGATTATAAAAGTTGGATGTCATTTTGATAATTTTGGTTTGAAACAGCTCACACCTTAATCTACACATATTAAGATTTGAATAGTGATTGTGAGAAGATACCTCTAAAGTGTAGGTGATAATTGCAAGTATTGTAATTATAGTGTGTCAGACACATGCACAATTTTATCATTTATCTTTCTCTATATAATTGTACCAAAACTAAAATTGTCTTGTAGCAAAACTAAACTAAATGAAATCTGGAAACAACTAAAACTAAAATGTAATCCCTAACCAAAACAACATTAATTGAAATATGTATTTAAGCAATTTATAGAGACTGCATGTATATATTACATAGTGAGAAACAAATTACATATATCCCTATAATTGGTTTGCGGTGAAATAATAAATCATTGCTGACTTTCGTATAAACCCAATATATAGCCTATTATATTTATCTGTATTTCTATTTCAAACAGCTTTTAAACACGCTCAAAGATAAATATATTGCATGAGGGTTACCACCTTCATTTATGACTTGTTTTTAGTTACTGATAATCCATAGTTGATTGTTACTTCTTGTATTTTCTCACAAACATTAGGTAATCATTCACAGCAAAAATGGACAAATATGTACCACCACATCTTTGCTCCAACATTGTCCAGTACTCTATGCCTGATCAAGTGGAAAATGGAGAGAGGAGTGTAAGCACATTGAATTGCCGTATGAAACATTTGCGGAGGTGCCAGTGGAAATGAAATACATTAGATCAATTTTTGAATTTTTAAGTAAGCCATTGCAATATAATTTACCAGACACTTATCAGGACATGTTTGTTTTAGTGCGACTAGCAGACTTTTAGGATGTGACGTTTTTTTGGACTTTGTATCTAGTGCCCTTAGGGTACAGAAAATAAATATTTTAAATATTAATTCTATAAGTTCTGTTCGTCGTTTAATAAGAAATAAATATAGGCAAAATAAATATAATAGCTGTAAATTTGTGTGTGGTGGATGTTTTTCATGTATTAGTGCACTTCCCCCTAGGAAACCTGAAATTTTTTATTCTCCTTGTTGTTTTTCCCCTTTTCATTTTGAGTGTTTTTCTAAAGGAACCATTTGTCCTGGGTGTTCAACTTGTTTACTTCCCCTTTGTTGTTTGTTCTGTAATAATGTAATAACTGACCCCACACTGACACCATTACAACAATACATGTCACCAACGCTACGTAGAACTAAATGCTATTCAGCAGACTTACATGCTACCTGTTACGACAACATAGTACACCTGAACGACAGATGCCCTTTATGTAAAATGTACTGGACAGATGATGATGACATAGACTCGGAACGAACAGAATTTTATCATTATTTAGACATGAGACGAACAAAGCACAACAACAACTTTCGACGTAAACACAGACTACCATACAGCTAACTATTATTAATTACTCCTTTTTTTTTATATGTAACTGTGTGTAGGATAGTTCCGCCCCCACCAACCCCCTCCTCATTTTTGTAACTAATAATTATGTATGTGTGTATGTATGTGCACCCAGGACAAATGGCTCTGCGTTTTTAATTTTAGTTTAATGTGTGTGCCAATTTTAATTGTTTTTTTTTGTTACATCCACCACCGTTGTTAATTTTTCATTACTCATTGAGCCACCATTTAAAATATTTTCTATAATATTACGTTGTAATCTCAAATTGTTACAGAATTAATTGACAAATGCAATACTATCTTTGTATAATTTTTTTATG
Source organism: Petrosia ficiformis (assembly GCA_947044365.1). Taxonomy (NCBI): domain Eukaryota; kingdom Metazoa; phylum Porifera; class Demospongiae; order Haplosclerida; family Petrosiidae; genus Petrosia; species Petrosia ficiformis. The sequence goes on from OX345636.1 coordinate 28,532,657, forward strand.
TAATTATATTTTATGGATATAGTAATTATCACTGTTAATCTTGCAATTGGAAAAACTAGGTCTGTTAAAAAAAAATTGTTTGTAAAATAATGGCATAACAACTGTTGGAACTGACCAAAGACAGTTGGTAAAAAAATATTTTCAGTATCCTGTTGCATTTCCTTCAACTTGAATTACACATGGAGTACTTTCTTCAAATGATTGATGTACTTTCGACATTTACTAACATTTACTGTCCTCCAGAAACTGAGTATTCCATTCACAAGCTGTACTTTGCTTCTTGGTTTCACCTCTCTTCTAATATATTCCTACATGATTAATTATCAAGTACAGTCTAATTGTGCACTTCAAGTATTACATACCTTAAGCTCATGCCACAAGTTCTCAATTGGATTAATGTCTGGGCTCTCTGGAGGTGTTTTCCACCAGTTTACACCCTTTTCGTCAAAGAAACTCTTGGCCTTTCGTGATGTATGTTTGGGATCGTTCTCTTGCATGAAACGATCACCATTTGGATATGCACGGTGTACAAACGGAATGAGACACTGGTCAAGTATTTCAATGTATAGTTCAGCATCCATGCATCCTTCAAATATACATACATGAGTGGGTCCTTTCCAACTTATACCCCCCCAAACATGAAGCTTTAGGGGGTGTTTTGGTCAAGGCTTAGGTTTAGGTTTTTGACCTTTTTTTCTACAGCCAATATCTCTTATGTGTCTCAAGCTGTACTGTAGTCTCATCACTCCAAATGACATCATGAAAGTTGTCGGTAACATAATCATTTGCCCACTGCATTCGCTTTACTTTATTGACATCTCGAATAAGTTGGCAATATGCTGCTCCATGAAATGTCCATCCTAATGATTTTTGACCTCTCAAAATACTTTGTAATGATATTTCATTTCCTCCTTGTCTTAACACATTTTGCAGTTGCAAAGCAGTTGTTTCATCATCTTCATTCATGCACTTCATCAGTTAGCTTCAGAGGACGTCCAATTCTTTTTGGTGGACTGGCAGTTAAATATCGTTTTTTTGCTCTCCACAGTGACTGACGAGTTATGGAAATATCTTCTTTATCCAACTCTGTTAATATTTCAGATATATTCTTCTCTTCACTCACAAGATGAGCTAGTCGTTACTTTCCATATTTTGTTAGACGAGGCATTTATCTTTTTGCTGCAACTTGTACTAGTCTAGTAACTGTATAGCTTTTGTAAATATCAGTATTTATAAAGAAATTCTCGTCTGACAGACTGAATACATATGCGTGTACACGTACGTACGTACATACATGTATGATAATACAGCTTACACTTACACCGCGTATTAAATTTAATATATAAAAATATACTATTGTTGTCTGATATTTATGTACGTACGTACGTATATTATAGCTGCCAGATGTTTTTAGTGCTGCAAGAAGTCTGACAGAATTCTGCCTGTAGTTTTACTACATACGTACGTACGTATGTACGTATGCACTATAACCAAACCCTCTGATAGAGCTCCAGCAGAAGTACGTATAAATAACTAGAACTCTGATAGTATTCATCAAGAATTCTAAAGGAACTCTAACAGAGTTCTGCCTTGTGTCTGTCAGCAAGCTGGTAAATTTTTAAGTCTGTCACTTTCTTTTTGCCTTCTATCGTATGTCGGCGTTGCTCTTGTTTTGACTAAACTTCTGTCTTTGTTGGCGTTTCTGCCTTCTGGTTAGTTTAATCCTATTTTCCGTTGAAGGGGTAATAAGATCATCATGAAAATCAAATGGTAGTTCGGGTTCTTCTGCTGATAGTTCATTGTCATTCAACATCTCATCTTGCTCACACAGTGGAGTCACATGAGCATGTTCACTGACACCATCTCTTCTCAACTATGACTGGTTGCTTCTCCTGCTCCCATTTTCAAATCCTTTCTTGCTTGTACAAACTGGTCAGCAAGTTTACCTGCTTCCATTGAAGATTTTGGTTGCTGTTCTGTAATCCAGACCTTGAGCTCTGTAGGCATTGCACTCACTAACTGTTCAATTAGGAGCACCTCAAGGACAGCTTCTACAGTCGTGTGCTTCTTCAACCACTTTTCCAACAGATCATTCATCCTGATATTCAGCTCTCAGTAGGACTCCTGAGAACCCTTACAGGTTGTTTGAAACCTTTGTCTATATGATTCTTCATTAATGTCATACCTCTTCAGAACCTCCTCCTTCAGTTGGTCAAAGTCGTTTGCTTGAGGTTCCTCTTAACACAGCATATGCTTGCTGAGCTCGTCCCATCAGAGCAGGAGCCAACTCAAATGACCAACATCTTATCTTCTTGGGATCACATGCACGGTCATCAGCCATTCGAAAGTTGTCAGATAGGCCTCAATATCGTCATATATCACTTAACTTCGTGATCTTAGGAGCCTTCTTTGCATCTCTTCACATATCACGATCACCTGTCGTTCCTCCTTCCCCTCCACTACCAAACGCATAAGTGCTCACATCTGTTCCTCTCGAGCATTTTTTCTACCAACTGTCTGTCTCTTCCACGGCGTTCCTCCGCTAACTCTTCATCGTGCCTCTTTTCTCTTCCATCATGGCCTTCACCATCTCTGTTAGATTTGCAATCTCCGTCATCCTCATTACCTTCTACAAATGTAAAAACATAAAACTGTAGGTCTCACTGTTATCTAACAGTCAAAAGATCCCACCTCTGACACCACTTGTTACAAAATATCTTCTGGAGAACCAATATTCTACTACCTATAAAACAAGGTGCTAATTAAGAAACCCAACAAATACCATAGTTCAGGTAATTAGTACACAAGTTCACTAGTTTGAGCATCCCTGTTTACCACAGTAACTGTGTGATCAGTATTATTTTGTAGGACAAGGTCACCTTTTGAAAATTAGGTCACTTGTATATATGGAAGACGTAATAGCTGACATGGATATACTTTAGAAACTGCACCCAAGTTTAAATATTATATATATATATATATATATAAATATATATATATTATTATAATGATGCAAATATACATCTGGTGCAATTGCTTAGGAGTTGCTATAGTTACATCAAAGATATCACAGTTAGTGGCATGTAAAAAAAAGAGAAAGCCATGTGGATTGAGTGCAAAGTTCTAATGTCTTTTTCAGTATTAGCTTGTAGAGAAAGAAAGACTGTAACAAATCATTGAAACAATGTTTCATCACCCCCTCCCCCTCCAATGGGAGGCAACATGTATACATGTGTCTGTGACATACCTGTTGCTTTTCTTTAGTTGTAGTTGATAATTGTTTCTAAATGAAAAAAATTATTATAATTAGATATATATGGAGGAAAAATTATCCCTTTAATTGCTTTGCAATGAATATGCATCAATTACTGACAGCACCTGTGTCTCTACCTTTCTGTGTACTCAAAAACTGGGGCCTAAGAAGTAAGTATAACTCCAGTCTAAGTACACAGAACTCCTTCAAGGTTCTAAAAAATGCATGTCTGAAACTCAAAAACTCGTTCTGGTGTCTTGCATCATCTTTACAATGTTTCCCTACTATATAGAACAGTTTTTAGTTGCAGTTTACATCTTCTTGTGCTGATATATAACTCGAGCACATGTCCTTTCATGCACCAAGCTAATTACTTGACCAAGCCCCCAGTGCATACTCACATAAGTGACACAAATATATATATTATACCTGTTTGTGTCGCTTGTGTGAGTGCAGCTACATGTACATATGCACCTGCGTGTGCATGCATCGTTTAATTAAGGAAGTTGTATCATTGAATGTATATATATATATATATATATATATATATATTATATATATAAACATACATTGAACCCGTGGGAAGCAATTATAGGGATGGTCATAAAAAGATTATAATACATAACATATAATTATTAGGGCTGGGCGATTTTGGTAGTATCATTATCACGATTGATACTCACAAGTATCACGATATATCACGATATTTTACAATATTATTAATTTTAAGTTAACACTGAAAGTACAATACTTCTTTGATTAAAAAAGGTGTTAAAAAACCCAAGCTACATGTATATACTGTGAGAAAACATGATGTGACAACTATGATTAATAAATTACAGATGGATACTTCAGTCAAAAAGTCAATGAACAAGAAATGACATGATTAAGGTAAGTTTTCAGCAAGAAAGACGAGCATTTGTACATTTTCAGGTAATAAGCATGGTCGTTTTTTGTTGACAATGTGTCCTGCACAGCTAAATGCCCTTTCTGACGGAACTGACGTTGCTGGAATCGCCAGATACTTTCGGGCAAGGGCAGAGAGAGATGGATATCTTTCGGAATTGGTTTTCCAAAATACCAGAGGATCTTCTTGGACTGTACTTTCAGCAACATATCGTGATGTTTCAGCTTTGGCTCTCTCAGTAGCAGATAAATTTGACAGGGTTTCAGTTGATGGATTGATCACATCATCAATTAGTTTTAGTAACTTGTACTCCTCCTTTTTTTTCTTTGGTGGTGGCTCTTGTGACTGAGTAGCTTCTTGTGAGAAATTAGAGTAGATGTCTGATACCTCAAGTTCAATGTTAGTGATGGTATGAAATCTTTCACTCTCTGATAAAAACAAGAGTGATTTAAACCTGGGGTCAAGGAAAGTGGCTTTATTTAACAGTTCCATCTGTTCCCCACTATGTTGACAAACATGGAGGTCTAACTGCTTCTGTTTGAGTAAATCTGTAGATTTTGATGAGTGGTGGAAATGACCGGCTAACCTCCTACACCTCCCAAGAGATTTGGATATTTCAGGAGTAGATGTTCCCTCAATTACAGCCAGCTGCAAAGTGTGGCTGAAACAGTTAAAATTCATCCACCCAAGATCGTTGACAGCATGCACTATGTTGCTGCCATTGTCAGTAACCACTGCACCAATGTTAAGACTCGATAAATCCCATTCGTCAAGAACTACCTCCCTCGGCAGCTATATTTGAAGCTGTATGTGCCTCTAAAAACTCCCTAGTGTCTAACAGCACACTCTCTAACTGGAACTCTGCATTAATAAAGTGAGCTGTCACTGACATATATGCCTGGTTAGCCAATGATGTCCACATATCAGTAGTGATGGAAAACGACTGAGCACTACTAACTTTACGTTTCGTGATACAACTTTGGAATGTAATTAGTGGTAATGGCCTTTCGAGATGGTGGCTCATATTTTGGCTCGATGGTGTGCAACAGATGACGAAAGCCTTTGTCATCCACAGTGCTTAAAGGTTGCATGTCTTTAGCTATATAATAACTTAGTGCATCAGTAATTCCTTTCCATCGGGGTGAAGATCTAAGCATTGGCTGCCGAATCTGAAGAGTCTGAGAGATGGTGAGTTGACTTTGATCTGATGATGAAGGTGTTGCATCTGTGTCATAGGTTTTGCTTAGTGTTCTGTAAACACTGTGATGAGACTTCTCTAGATGACTTCGCATATTCGTGGTGTTCCCAGAATATTTTAGTACCTACATGCAGAGACAAATATAATTCTGAGTTGGTCACCTGACGTAATGTCAGACCATTACTGAAAGTGGCCGGACATTGCAAAGTGCATGTTTGTGTGTTTATTATTAATCATTGATTCATAAAATTAAATGATAAAAACACTGTTGAAATGAATATAAGAATGTACACAGTTCAATCACTGTCCTCTGGGTCACTGGCTTCTCCCAACCAGTTGTCCCACATATCTACAAGGGTAACTTCTTTGTCAGATTCAATATCAGTCTGATTCAAACTTGATGTTGCTGTGGTTGCTGTACGTTTGCAGTATTCTTTACGTGGTTGTTGGTTTACACGCCTTGATGTGGCACAGTCATTCCACCACAACTGGATTGCATTGTCAGGGGAGAATGAGCTCAGAGGTGGGCCCTCCACATAAATCTCCATGATGTCATTGAGTATGTCACTATTCATGTTTGTTCTTCGATCAGTCTTCAAGCTCTTCATGCTCGAGAAGATTTGTTCAACTCAACCATTGGAAAACGGTAAACTAAATGCCAGTTCACACAACATCAAAACGTTTGGCCACTTCTGTGAATCGGGACAGCAAAACAGCTTGTACCAAATCTTCCTGTATTCGACTACACCAATATCAAGGTACTTGCGAGCGTACTCAACCACTTCTTCAATTTCATCTTGAAGTGTGACAAAGGAAAGCCCCTTGGCTTCGAGGGGAATTCTGAAGTGAGTGGATATTACTTCGACTGCTTCTTTAACCTCTGCAATGCTGGGGTCATCTTGATCCATGTCATCTTGCAGAAGACTATTAGCTGAGGAGGCACAACCTCGCTTGGTCCATGTCTGGGTTTCAAGGAAGACAAGCAGTGCTCGTAGAAGATCTTTGTCAGACTAAGCCAAGCGTTCTTGCAGATTTCCATCAAGAAGCTTGAGATCATTCAAAGCGTAGTCTTTGCATGTAGTTTTCACTTCTGTCCACAGTTTCGCAGCTCAGCTCCCTGGTAAGTTACTTGTCCATTTTCTTCTTTCAGCCTGCCTAGGAAAAGCTTCACAGTAGGCCATTCTGAGCAATCAAGCTTGGATAGACTATTCAGAGCTGTAACAGCCTTCAAGATGTTCTTGATTCCTAGCACAATGTCCACATCTTTGTTTTGCAAGGACAAACTAAGGATAGAAGCTGGCTTCAGGATATCTGCGTATAAGGAACACCCAAACAGTACTTTGTATTGCATCCATTTCCTGAGGTATCCCTTTAAGCGAGCTCTGCCATCTGGCTTGACTGATGTGTCTTCTGTGAGATATGTAAGCTCCATATCTATCTATTACACGCAGACAAGCTTTGCGCTTATGGCCAATCCATCTAGAGCCGTGTGATCGAACAGGGATGTTACCACCAGAAATAAGTTCAAATACTTCCTTCAAGTCAGTGACTATGTCGATCAATTCACGAACTTTCTTCGGGGACTTCTCATAAAGGTAGTATAGTCGAAGTAGCATTTCTTCTATATCCTGGAATAATTTGCTACTGAGAGCACTTTTACAAGCCAATTCAAGGCGGTGGGCAAAACACCATGACCACATCAACCACGGATTTGCTCTAATTATCATACCTCTCATTCCATTCTGTTCACCCACATTGACACTGGCCCCATCTGTCCCTCCACCAATAAGAGCTGGTTTCGTTTCATTCCCAAGTACATTCTGTTGCTCAAGAACATTGTCACCACAGATAACAGGGGACAGGGCCTGTGACAAACACTTCACCAATCCATGTGCATTGGCTGACTCAGGTGAAGACAGTGCGAAAAACCTTGTATGTGACCGTATCTCTTCAATCATCTCATCTTTGACAAATGTCAGAATAACAACCAGTTCTTGTTCAATCTTTGCAGAGTCTGTGCTACCATCCATTAAAAAGCTATAGAAGTTCTTGCTCGACAGTTCTTGTAACAATTGCTTCAGAGCGATATAGTGAGTGAATTGTCGGGCAGCTGGAGCTGTTCTATAGGCATGGCCTATCTCAACTTGGTGCCTGGACTCAAGCTCACAGAGAGGACTGTACTTCTCAAAAGAAAGTCCTTGTTTGGCTAGAAAATAGCACATATCAAACTTGTGCTGCAACTTTGCTTGTTCTGGTTCTTCTAGAGTCATCAGGGCTCTTGCTATAGGAGCATAGCTAGTAACAGGTAAGTTGCTTGCCTTAGCTTGAGCAGTACGCAGTAGTTTCATTGCCAATTTGTGTTGTTCACTGGTAGCATGATCGATAACATTGCTCGTCCTTTGATTCTCACTTCCAGTCACCCAGGCAGCTGAGTAATTCTTCATGCTGCAGATCCTTCCCTCGTACTCTCTGCAGGCAGAACACCACAGTAGCTTCACTGAATTACAATCACATTTATCTCTTTCACACTTGAGCCAAGTCAGAGTCGAATGATCGTGTTCGAAATTTCTTTGCCACTTTTCAAAAGTAGCCAGAGTTATTTGTCGCTTAGGCTTCTTATTACTTGAACTAGAAGGGCTGGCAAGAGAACTGCTACTACTACCGCTACTCTCACTGGATCTAAACGACCGTTCAAAGTGTCTTTTTCTACCTGCCATTTTGTCAGTCTGCTAACTAAACGATCGGTCACGTGCTGCTTGCGCCCGGAAATTGACCGTTGACCGACCGTTATATTTGTCTCTGACATGCAAGATATTTTTAAAACAAACTCAACTCCACATGCAAAAAAAAACTATTATACTGTCCAAATGAACGATACAGACAAGCATGCCCTCATGTACACACGTGTGTAACAAAAAACTAACCTTTTTACACAGCTTGCAGTAAACTTCCTTCCTATCTTTCTTTTTTTTCACTATATACTGAACCATCAATGGCGCGAAACCCAAAATATTCCCACACAGGACTTGTAGCTCCTTCTAAGGGAAGCAGCTCAAACGATGACGAACCAGAGCTGCTCGCCATTTGCAAATCATCTGAGTTGTTATGCACATGCGTATATACCACGTGGTGATCGATACTTCGATATTGTGTATCGTTATCGCAATACTGGCTAAATATCGCGATAATCGATTAATCGCAACTATCGCCCAGCCCTACCAAAAAGGCATAATAAATAAGCACTCAATTGGTAAGGCTCATACCCATGCAATTGCTGCATGGAAAGAATATGAAATGAGATCGAAAACAGGTGAATCAATTGGTTGCTAACTAGAACGAATGGGTTCAAAAGTCATAAGTGATAACAGAAAATATATTTCGATTTTTATGGAAGCAATTCTCTACTGTGCTCAACAAGGCATTGCTTTGAGAGGACATAACGAAAGCCAGGACTCCTTAAATCCTGGTAACTTTAGGGCCCTGATGACACTGCTTTCCCATCATTCTCCTGAAGTGAGCCGTTGACTTCAAGAATATAGTTGAGTGCAACTTGGCTAGCTCCATCTTTTCAAAACGAAATAATTAAATTTCTTGCCAACAAAGTTCTAGGTTTAATTAAACAAGAGCTTCATGAAGCTAAGTATTTCACCTTGCTTGCAGATGAAACCAAAGATGTAAGTAAACATGAGCAGCTGTCCTTTGCTTTTAGGTATGTTTACAAGTGTAAGACAGTGGAAAGATTCACTGGGTATTGTATGGCAACTGAGTTGAATGCTGGAGCTCTTACAAATTACATCACAAGCAAAATGACAGAGTTGGAGCTTAAAAATCAACATCTTGTTTCACAGTGCTTTGATGGAGCATCAGTTATGTCAGGATGCAATGCAGGAGTTCAGAAACTGGTGAAAGAAAAATGTCCACAAGCTGTTTACATTCATGCACTGCTGTGCTCATCGACTGAACTTGGTTTTAGTGGATGTTGCTAAACGTGTAAGAGCAGCTACAGACTTTTTTTCCCATTTACAAGCATTGTATGTGTTTCTATCAGCCTCCAAGTGCTACGAACTTTTCCTTTCAAACCAACAATTTCGTGGGGGCAGGGAAATTAGATTAAAGAAGCTTTCTGACACTAGGTGGTCCTGTCGTATAGACTTGATCACTGCCATACTTTCTACTTTTTCAGCTGTGCTAAAAACTCTTGAAGACACAATTGATGGAAGAGATCGAGACAGGGCAATTGAAGCCAGAGGCATTCTGAGTGGCATAAAATCCTTTAACTTTATAGTTGCTCTCGTGGTATACAAGAAGATCTTCAGCATATCAGCAAAACTATCTGATGTTCTACAGTCTCAGTCATTAGATTTAGCAACTGCTGCTGACCTCATTCAGGCAACAATTGATACCTTCAAGAAACTGAGGTCTGATGGCAAATGGGATTTCCTGTGGCAAGAAATTGAAGCATTTGCTAAACATCATGATATAGAGGTGCTGTCTTCTGCACGGCCTCAACGACAACGACGTCCTCCTTCACTTGATAACTATTTCTTAACAGCTGATAGTATTGGAGCTAGTGAAATGCCTGGATCTTCCAGTGAAAGTTACAAAATATCTATGTATTTTCCCACAATTGATGTCATATTATCAGAAATGAATGAGCGCTTCAGTAATGCTAACCTCTTACTAATGAAAGGAGTTGATGCACTTTCTTCCAAAGTCCACCAGTTTTCTCTCCGTAACCAAAATGGAACCATTTCTTCAGCACTATAGTAAGTGTCTTCCTTGACTGGATAATTTAGAAAACGAAGTTATCTTTTTCAAAAACTACCTGACAAGAAATCCTATTCCAGATGAGGAGTTGCAGGGGTCAAGTGGCTTACACAATCTTTTAGAGCATACTGAGCCAGTAAAGGCAGCCTTTCCAATACTCAACGAGTGCCTTTGTATTGCACTTACTCTTGGTACATCAACAGCCACGATAGATAAATTTAAATGTATTATATTTCATTAACTATGACTGAGTGGGACCGTATAATGTATGGTAAGTTAGGTAGCAATCATCCCTTTTCCCGGTATGGCATAGGTATATTTGACAGTCATTACAATACCACTGTGTGTCTTTTCTTATTTTCAGGTAATTGTAGCAGTAGTAACATTTGTGACGGCAACCATCATGTTTTCGTGAGAAGTGCTGCTGACAAAATTTCTTTCGTGGTAGGAAAAGAGAAGGACGTCCAGTGCGTTTACGACTAATGTAACAGCCAATTAATTGACTGGCAAGATGGAGCCAAAAGTCCTTAATAGTATTAAACACACCCTCTAGAAATTTCTGGAAAATAAAAGTGGTCACATCTAAAATGAAGTAAAAAAGGTATTTATAGTATTTGTGTTCTCTTGCTCGAATATTGCCTCAGTTGATCATTACGATCCACACCACACGTGTTCATTATAGTTTGCAATTAGCTTTGGACACTTTATAATTTGTTTCTGTCCATTCTTTTGCTTCCTACTAACTTGTGTGACTTCTGAAGGTTGTGAATTAGTAGAAAGAACAGATACCATTTTAGTGTCTTGCCACACGGTGATTACCAAATTCTCATATTGTAGGAGCTTGTAGTCTCCACGTTCTTTGAATCCTTTCTTTATATATAGCTGAAACTCTTGAGGGAATTGTTTTCTGTTAGAGTGGATTGTTCCACAAGCATATATATTATCTTTTAACAAGTCATGGAAGAGTTTTATACTTGTGAAGTAATTATCACAGTAAACATGGTAGTTTTTATCTACGAGATTTTTTGTTAGATCTTTTATAATTCAACCTCCAAGCCCATACTCAGATTGCTTCTCCTTTCCAACATACACTTGTAGCTCGCTAACATACCCATTATGACTGTCGGCTCTTACCCATACTTTAAAACCTCTCTTCACTGGTTTTTTTGGAAGATACTGCTTCATTGTCGATTGACCTTTAAATGGTATCATGGCTTCATCAATGCTACATTCTTGATGTGGATTGTACAGGGTAATAAATTTTTCTTGTAAAAACTCTAAGATCGGTCTGATCTTACCTAAGCGGTCATATCCATCACTTCCAGGTGGTTCCAAGCTTGTGTTGTCTACAAAATGTATGTACCTACGAATGTCCATGAACCGATCTCTAGAGATACGGCTAGCAATAGGTGTATAATGATAATGGTGGTCTTTTTTCCAATAGTCATAAAGCGATGGCAATCAAACTATGCCCATAAGTATTATGAAGCCAAAATATGCCTTCATTTCTTCTACTGTAAGAGGAGTTCAATAAGAATATTTTTCACTACCCGTACAGGTTTCTGCATACTTATTGTGGTTTCATCAACTATCAGCTGAAAAAGGCTATCAGGAAAGAACAGAAGGAAAATAGACTGTGGTACTGAAACTGTTGGTCCTGAAACTGTTGGTCCTACTGTCTCAACGAAAGGAGTAACTGTAACTGGATGGAGTTTGTCAGACCAGATTATCTGTGGATCTTGACTGCAAGAAAGAGAAACAGGTGAAGAATAATATATATGTTATAATTATTGATTACTGCTATTGTACCCAAGGAATTTAATTAAATTTTGTGTCCTTGGATACAATTGACTTGCTATACAAAACAGCTGAATAGCTTATGTTATGAAGTAAACCTCATATCAAAAGTATTTCATGTATGGGAAGAAAGGGCCATCAGGAAAATATAGCATTCAGTTTCATTTTGGTTATCCAGTAGAAATAATTACTTTTCCCGAATATATAAAAATTATATTAATAAATAATGATTAGTATTTATCTAATGTCCCATTTTCTCATTTATGATTGCGTAATAGTATATATATAGTTACATAACAATTTAATAACAAGTTACTTTGTCTTTTGACTTTTGTCACTACTACTGTGGTTAGAATTATCAGCTCTGTCACTGCCACTGTGTTAAAATTAGGGAAATGAATAGGATCTATTTTATTTGTTTAAAACTTACATTAACAAGTCGGTGTTTGTCTCTAAGTGGAAAGTAGGCAAATGATTATGTTATCTTAGTGTAATACTATCTTACTGATATTGCTGTGTGTCAACAAAATCTAAGTTGTCTTGTTCTAGAGTTGTGTTGTATCTGTTGTTTACAGAAACAAATATGGAATTTGTCTTCTACTGCAAAGTTGATATACCTCAAATCATCTTCAATTTCATCAGTAAATCCAAATTCTTCGTCACTACCAGGAAATACACATTCAGGTGGTCCTTCAATTTCATCATCATCATCTTCATCAATAAAACCCAAAACATCTTCAGAAGTGAAGAGTCTTCTTGCCATGCTGTTACTACAAGTTATTTAGTTATTACAATTATTATTTTGCATTAATTGTGATCATCTTATTTGCGATAATGTTGGACTACATGGTATTTAACCTAAGTCTGACATTGCTGTGTTCATTGTGATCATATTATTTGTATTATGATGTTGGACTACATGGTATTTAACCAATGTCCGATATTGTTTGTTAATTATTGTGATCATAATTATTATATTTATTTTGCATTTTGATGATGGACTAAATGGTATGTATATCTGATATCACTGTGCACATGTTTATTGTAATCATAGTATTCAGATGTCTGCATGTAATGTCTGCTTTATTCTCATATATGAGTATAACCTAAATATAAACATAGCTATACAGTTTGTAACTTAGAATAATTATGTCACAGCATATCAACAAAACTAAGTGGAATTGATTGTGAAGCATTGACATATACTCTAAATTCAAGGAGAATGTTTCAATTGGATAGCGGATAGCAGTGAACAGTTAACAGGAGATAAGTTGATTGAACATTTGATAAATGCTAACGAGGCACTAGTCAATAAAGTGAATTACTACAGTAAAGAAGCTTTTAAAAAGAAAGACAAAATGTGTTACCATTCAAGATGAATGTCGCGTAAAGAATGAAAATATTCGGGGCTTTTACCGTGACTTGATTTACTAGAGATTTTTAAGTCTGCTATCCGTAAATAAAAATTTAAATGTATGTCATTATTTGTGATATACTGAAGCTGAACATCCTCTGACGTTTGGTTACAAAAATAATTACAATGTTTTCATATAAAACTACTCTCAGCTCCTTTATTGTATAATGATTAATGAGAAGTAATACATAATATCTGCTCAAAACATTCTATTGAAATAGTTATTTAAGTTGCTTTAATTAATATATTTTGCAATATATAAGGAAAAAATTACACATACATCATATATAAACCCATGCAAGTTTCCAGTGACTGTATGTATACCAGGAATAATACCTTGGGTATCCCCACTTTAGAATTTATTCCAGGAAGCTACGATTACGTTTCCAGTGACTCCATACCACGAATGATAAATCATGCAGGTATTCTACCTAACTTTCAAAATATATCCTGGATTTCCATATACCAAGAATTTCATTGCACTTCCTAACATCACAATATTTTAATAAAAACCCATTTTCAGGCAACTTGTATAACACATTTTCTAAAGTTAGGAATCGTACATTAATTTTCACTTCATGAGAGGGAATGTGACATTAAACATTGAAGTGGAATTTGATGAGACAAATCTTAAACATGTATTATAGGAAATTAATGTAGCAAATTTCATGGTTGTGCACCACTTGGAAACTATAAGTGCGCAGATAGTTTCCACTAACACAACACCCTGCATATGAAAACTTTGTGTACACTCAACTGCTCATAGCCCAAGAGTTTTTCTTATTAGAACACCCAGCATATACAACCTTGAAAACTTTATGTCCATTGTGAAAAGGGTGATTCTTACCACTCTTTTCCACAATTAAAAAGGCTGTGTGCACCACTTCTTTTCTGCCCAAGCCGAATCCCTTGTGACTCATTTCAACACAGTACCTGATAACACAGTACCTGACAAGGCAACCTTCTTCATATGACATTTAAATGGTTGGTGGACCTGGCCTACAATCTATCAACCTATTCCCATTATTCTTCTTCTCAGTGATTGAATTGGAAGGTTGTAGAGCCTAGCAGTTTCCCTCATCCCGTTCCTTCTTCCTCTATTTCTCTCACTGCAGCTGCCGTCCTTTCTGCAGACCATTGTTTTCGCTTCGACATTATCAAATATTCTAACCTAAAAGAGATGAAAGTTATTAGCAATATTCATTAATGTCATTGACACATATCTATACTGTATATCTAACTTGGTTAAACTTACCCCACTCAAAATACTTCAAGACTCCAATTAATGCCCACACACTAGACAAAAATCACCACCCCCTACAATTTATGCAAGCAGCAATGCTGGAACACCTAGTACAGGTAGTTGGTGCTGTTGTCTTAATTAATGCTATGTGTCATAATACCAACACCTATATAAATTTTATTTACAAGATTCTGGATTTTTTAGCAGTGAAAATTAGTGTTGCCAGATCATGAACAAAGTTTATAGATCTATGAACTTTGGACTGCAATCATGAACTTTCTATCAACCAGTTTTATTCTGTGATCAATTTATGCATGCATGACAATAATAATTATTATAAAAATTAAAAATAAAAGTTATAATACTGGTAATTGTTAGTACTTGTCGCACCCCCTACCTGCATGAGCACATGCTCTAGTGCAAGCAAGTTTTGTTTATATTGGAGAAGACATGGCAATGCAAATTGATGATGACGAGTACTATAGTTCTAGTTCTGATGTCTCTGATATTTCAGAGCCTGATGTAGAAGACACAACAAGAAGGTACAATTATTTTATGTTAATACTATAGGTAGCTGTAATCAAGTTATCATATGATAAATTATTATAATCATGTATAATTTTTTTCTATATGTAGTACAAAAGTTACAAGCAGAAATATAGAGTTGCTTGGGAAAAAGATCAAACATTTCAAAATTGGCTACAACCAGTTTGTAATAATGAAGGCAAAGCATCTTGTAAGCTGTGTTCTAAAGAGTTAATAGCCACAGCACAAACAAACCACTTCTCACAAGTTGAAAGAAGAAGCATTATGTGGGCCACCAACAAGAACAATTGATTCGATGCTTGTTAGTAAAAAAACAGGAGCAACTGGTTCAAGAAGCTGAAATCAAAATGGCAATTTTTATAATTAAACATAATATTCCCTTTAAAGTTATGGATTACTTCACTGAATTATTGCCACAGCTAAGTGGTGAACCACAATATAGCTACGAAGGGGGGGGGGGGTTCATTGTTAGAAAAATGAAGGTTGAGAGTAAAAATATGGTGATTTGATATAGGTATTTGCATATAATTCTAATTAATAATAGATTACGTTAACAACTTGATGGATAAACTGTTAAATCTACTTCATCCTGATACTAAAGCTAGGACAGGGTGTGATGACATATTGACTCCACTTAATTTGGAAGACCAGACAAACATCAAGCAATAGAGCAACATACAAATCGATTTATACAATAATCAATAATTATTACTTGCATACATGTCAATAAGTGTATTGCGGCTATAATGTTTATCTTGAAGAGAGGTCCAAATCCACGATGAAGTGTGATGCATTGAATCCCTCAGTATCTGTCTTCTCTTTGACTTGAGAAATTTCAAGACACCAAATACACTCAAGTGCAGAGGCATTTCTTACAGCAACCACACATACACCTTTTCAGTACTAAAACAAGGAAGTGATTTTTGAATATCTACAAATTATGAGTTGTCACTGTTACACTACAAAAACTAAAGGGTCAAAGTAACTTTTCGAGGTTAAATTAAATAAATTAATATAATACTATTTCTACTTATTGTAAGTCATTTCAACCTATTATCATTGAAATAACCTCTGTGTTTGTTTTAACTACATGAATTTATATTAACTTAAAATAATGTTATTTTAAACATTTATTTTACCTAAAAACAATGGAATAAAAATTAGATACAAATGTGCTACAGAAATGGTAGTATTAACAATTAATAAATAGGTGTTTTAGCACTTATTATATTGAAGTCAACCATAATAAAAGTAAACTTTATAAATAGTTGGATACCAAATTTTTAAAATTTTACATTCTACATTTACAACTTGTACATGCAGATACTACTGGGTAAAATAGAGGAAATCATTGAAATAGATGTCCAAACAAACCAAGGAGTGCATGGAGCATAGTCAAACCTTGGCACGTTACAGATATAATGTTTCAAGGATGTGATGTTCTAATAACTATATGTATGTAGAAGCAAACAAAAAAAATGAGATTATTATGTATAATTAAGTTTGCATGTAATAATTATATTTATTGACGAAATTTCATCAAATAAAATCCATTTCTTTTTTGTGAATATTAAGATTAAAAATGGACAACTCTGATGTGCAATCTTCTTTTTAACTGCATGTGATGTGTATACATGAAGGAATTTTTCATGACATAATTATAGTATGTATATTTGTACACACATACATTAATAAATATATGGTAATGTTATATACAGGGTTTTGTCTGATAATATAAAATTTGAATTAGCATGAAGAGGACGGTGATTAGCTAGTGTGTGTGCATTCACTGCGATAAGGGTGCCATGAGTGTTGATTTCGTAAGAGTTATAGTGAGGATGAAAAACATGGCCATGGTATTCTTGGACACAAAGGACAATTGTTTGTTCGACAGTTATTATGTCGTGCACTTTACCGAAAATTGGTTTCATGACATCATACTGAAGTATGACATACACACCCTTACTTAAACGAGAACTTTGAAGTTGAACCCAATTTGGGTGTTCAACAACTGATTCTAACGTAAGATAAGGAATGAGTTCTAAAACTTTGTTGATGACAAAACTTTCCTCCTCATTCAAGGGACAGGCAGTAAATTTTGTGCTCGACTCAAATTTTGGTCTAAGCATATGTGAATCAGACTGTATCTGATGGCAAAGCCAAATTGATGCTTCTTTGCTACTGTTTTGCTCAAATTCTTGTAGTTGCTACGCCGGGAGACCCTCTTTACAAAGCTGAGTTTTGATTCTTGTCTCATATTCCACGACTGAATTAGTGGGCCTAGTCTTTCAATCTGAGATGGGTAATGTAACATGTAGTGTTGCTTTGGTATCACATTTTTTTCGGGGTATAACTGTTGAAACAAGGCAAGTTTTCCTCAATCAGTACTCTAAGGTAAGCAACAGTGTCAGGCAAACACAATGGTGAAACTGCTATGCTACAAATTTTGAGAAGTACTAGAAATGAATACCAGTGTTGGTCATCATGTGGTATTTTGTCAGCAATCAGCAAAGATAACTCCTTAATAAGAGTCATCATTTGAGAAGCTGATTGTCTAATCTTAACAGTAGGGGTGCTAACAACTTTGGGATCAATTAGAATAGGATTGTTGCTATGAAAATCATACACCTCAATTCTTTTATTCAGTTCCTGTATTGTAAAGTAATTAGCATGAACACAATGACACAACAATAACTTTAATTCATAAGGCACCACACCTTCAAAAAGGTCATGCATAATGTCATGAGGAAGTCCATCAATGACAGAATAGCCAGGGACTTCTTCAAGCTTTGACAGTCGGGTTATTCCATAATTTGTGGAGTAATGATCATGAAGGGGACCTGTTAAGTGACAACTCTGTTCAAAATGAGATTCTGTAGTCCTTAGGGTGCAGTTACTTTCTAACCAACATGTTTTCAGTTGTGGAGTTGTTATCATGCATGAACGACATATCCGTAAGGCAAAAGACATGCTGCCTTTGAACCCACCGATTGCATGAGCTGCAAGTGTATCAGCCAAAAAAACAAGAAGAGTTCCATAAAATGTTTGGTTAACTCCACCAATGGAAACAGTGATTCCATTGCAATAAAGAATTTTAAGGTCTTCAACGAAAGGTGCTAAAAATGTATCTATACCATGCTTGACAATGTCATTGTACTTTGCAACAGCAACAAGGTGGATTGCTTTAAAAGTTGATCGAAATTGAGGCCTGACATTTCCAAGAAAAAAAAACATGCACCCTAGTTTGTGCTTTTTTACATATGATCCTATTGGGTTTACAACTTCCAATTCATCGTAGTATCCTATAATTTGCAAGGCAAATGGATCTGTACTGAACAATGGATGGGATTTATATAATGTGCCATCACAAAAATCACTCAGATAACAATCAGAATCTTGTGCATGATGGGGATTGAGTAATTCAGCTTGAAAGTCCTCAAGCTCCAGGAGAGTTTTTAGACTTTGGAGTAAAGGTACATAATAAAACTTGTCTGTCCTGCTGACCTTCCTTCTTTTGTGGCCACTAAACTGATTGACATAATAGGGTTCTCCGAAGGGTAGTTCTGTCGGATCCTGAATGAAAATAGTATTGTATTTATAACCTGAAATGACCTCATGAAGAAGTACTTGATAATGACAATACTAATTCTAAAAATATACTCTTTAAGAAGATTGTTTCAGCACTAGATTTGGCTTTTTTGTCATTAGGATGGCTTCTGGTTTAATATCTAATACCCATATAAGGTGGTATTTTATATAATTATATACCTCTTAATCATAGCCTAATTTCCAATATTACTTTCTAATTAAATGAAAATTTAATTACGGTATGCAATCTGTACAAATTCTCCATTGAAAGTTTTCTATCCCACAAGACTTATCACGAATTACATTCTCATTTAATTAAAAAAAAAACTTTTTCACAGGGAATTATATACAAAAAGCATCAGGGAACCATATATAAATTATAAGCCATCCTTACCAAGTATCCCAAGTGCTCAGTGCAAAACTTCTCAAAGAAATAGTTATTGTGTATGTTTCGAAAAGGATCTGGATCTTTGTCCAATACCTGTGCTATTCCAGGAATACATTTGAGACTCATCCCTGCACTTTCCAATGTCGCTTTTACACCTTCTTTTATCTCATCTACTGTATGTTTACAAAGGTTCTTACAGCCCATCATTACATCTGAGATGGCAATTTGAGAGATTTGGCGACCTTCTCGCAGTTTAAGTATAAACTTAGCAGCTGCAAGTGCTTGTAAATGCTCAGAAGATCTTTGTATAGAATAGTCTGAATTTTCATTGATTGAACTGTCACTGTCTTCATCTTCAACTTCGAGAATGTCTAATTCAAAGGAATGTTCAGGAAGTTGATTTGAATCACCACACATCGGCAATAATGGAGGCTGTTGAGGTTCCATAGTACTTCCACCGAATATGATTTCTCTATGATGACGGTAAACATGACTGTTGAATGCAGAGAAAGCTCCAAATACTTCCCTACAATTGTCAACCCCACACATAATTTTGAAGGACGGATCTTTAGAGTGCACTAGTCGAAGATGGCTAACGTACAACTTAAAAGTAGGTGAAGGGGACATAATTAATTATCATATCAATTAATAGTCATGTGATTGATTGTGAAAATCATGGCTGGTGTTTTTTAGTGCTAAGAGCTCCACTGAAGTGGTCGTCTACCTGAAATATAACGGGATTTCAGATGAAATTTGTGATAAAATTGAAGGTAAAACTACAGTAAACTGTATAAATACTAAATAGGTATGATACTTATCATCGCTTGTGCAGATAATGAGATTGATGGCCAGGCATTTCTGGACCTTACAGAAAGCCATATGAAGTTCCTTACTCCCAAGCTAGGGGTTGTCAAGAAGCTGTTTCGACTCAAACAGGTTGGAGCATTGCATCTTGATTTTAAAGAGGTCACCTATTTTTGAATAGGTGACCTCTTTAAAATCATTACCTTGAAATCCAATTTACACCTTATGGCTGATTTGGCTTCTGTAATCTAACACTTGCTGATAATTAGTAAAGTATATAATTAGTTATTTCATGTCTTTTTCATTCAATAGGCTATTACAAACGATGCTAGTGACAACAGTTTACCAAGTCCATCTGGTCATTTGTCCAGCAGTTTTCAAAGTGATTCTGATCTTCTCTCACCAGTTCTTTCACCCATAAGCCCATTTTATTCTGCAATTAGCTCTCCATCTGCTGTCGATACAGATGATACAATGTCTATTGTATCCTCAGCATCTGAAGTGAAATCCAAGTTTGCCATTCCGGATTCTTGGCCACCTTCAATTATGTCATGTATAGGGCAGTCAACCGAAGAAGAACAAAAGCGTGCTTTAGGCCCATTAGTTCGAAATGAAGTCGTAAGAGTTCTTGCAACGCAAATGTTCTGTTATGACCCTAAACCCGAAAAGGAATTTTGCACCTTGGTTGCAAAGAAACTTGTTAAGAAGTATCAGTTTATGAAAGACACAGGGGAGAAAGTTTCAGGCTATGTAAGTGTGTATATGTTTGTTCCATGTTCTACCTATAATGAATTTTCTTACTCCTTTTTTATATAGGGGTCATGGGAAAAGAAGCTAATAGAAAAAATCCATAATTTACAATCTAAAACAAAAAGACCTCTTGATGATGGAGAAACTCCTAAATCGAAGCGTGGGAGACCGAAAATATCCCAAGTGTTAACTCGTTACCCACCGATGAGAGACATGATGACATAACTTTGGATCGAAACAAACAACTACTGCTGAAGGAGCTGGAAAAAGAGCGGCCAAGAAAAGAAATTATTCTGTCTTTAGCAGGGCAAACATATTCTATTCGACGTGTAGCCATCTTATCAGAATCAGACACCACTGCTTCTATTCTTCTTGAACAATTTGTCGAGTTAAAGAAATATTATGTGGTATGTATACTTCATGTGTACTTGCCTATGTCTATCCCTTTCATTGGGATACTTGAATATAGTTTTAGTGCATCTATTATGTTTTAATTTTATGATAATTGTAATTATTTATATATAGCTTGAACAAGAAATGGACTTAATTTTGGAAAAAAAGGACGTGTCTAAATCATCACTACAACAATGGACAACTGTCTGGGTTCCTTCCATTCTTCAGTATGCAGAGTCATGTACTGGAAAAGTTGCTTCTGCAATAACTCAAGCCAAGACAGATTATGAAGGTGTGCATGAATATGTACTGTAATTGTTGTGTACTGGAATTATTTCTATTTGGTTAGTGCACATAATTGTACATTGCTATAATATCCCATAGTTTCATGCACTACACTATTTACTCTACATTATTAATTTCATCTAAAATAACATGAAAGTAAGTTTATAATACACCAAACTATATCTATGTAGGTGATAAAGAAAAGGTAGCTCTTTCAGTACTTTGCAAGGCCCTTCTGAAGAAGAGTGTGGAGAATGCCATTGTTTACATCTATGAGGAGTGCAAGGTTAAGTATGTTTAAGTATTACAAATTTATATATATGCTCATTTGATGCAAGAATTACACATACATATGACCTCTCACCTTAATATAGCTGACGGATGACCCACTTGATGTGGCTACTAGAGAACCTACCAGATCTGCTCCAAGAATTGCATGCTTCCCTGGAGAGGAAGAATCACAGTACTATATATATGTTGAAAGTAAAGTTTTGTGTTGCACCCATACCTTCTCACAGGCTTTAATGCTATGGTTCATAGCACATTATGTCCTCAATCCCGAGTATTGCTTCAAGGTCAAAGAAGTGGCCATGTTTATTCAAGAATTTGTGTTCAAGCTTCCTGTAACATCTACAATGAAGCGTCACAAGAGTGCAACATATCTAACTGTTACGACAGACATTCAGAACTACAATGAATAATACAATTTTACCTGTATAACATTAAAAACACAAAGAAATTCTTTTCTTTTGTTATTATAATTATTTACATGTTGCAAATGACATATTATTTTGGTTGATTCTACCAGTCATAATATTCATAACAAAGCTCTGTTCACTAAATAATGAACTCCATAATTTTTGGGTTATTATAACTATAATAAAATTAAATTACCAATAGTCATTTTTGTTTCTACCCAAATTTAGTTGTTTCAAACTTATAATAAAAGTCAATATAACATTTTTA
Organism: Petrosia ficiformis; assembly: GCA_947044365.1. Taxonomy (NCBI): domain Eukaryota; kingdom Metazoa; phylum Porifera; class Demospongiae; order Haplosclerida; family Petrosiidae; genus Petrosia; species Petrosia ficiformis. The sequence goes on from OX345636.1 coordinate 28,554,956, forward strand.
TTATGTCAAATTGAACAATACATTAGTATTAACTTGAGCAATATAGATTTGGTCAATATAAACGTATTTTAATGATATCAGTTCAACCTTTTTTTTTAAAGTTAAATACACAAAATCATAAAGGTTATTTTAACCACACATTAATTATGGTTAATACAAATATAATTATTGTTAGCCCAGTTTCAATTGATTTAACAATTTAAAAACGGTTAATTTAACAATTCATTTTTTGTAGTGTAGAGTTCGCTAGCGTTGGTTCATACATGAAAGGCTGAACTCCATGGGTTACTTGGATGTTGTCTTCAAAGTCAGATGAGGAATAAGAAAGCTCTAGGCTCTCAATGTCTTCGTCTGAACTCATTGCTACTGAATGTTGCAAGCAAGTGCCCCATCTACGTCATTTATTAACCGCGCCCAAAAGAGGAAGTAAAATGGCAGATGACTGAGATGAAAAGTTATTGGTTTCTCATACTGTTCAGTAAATAACAATGGTAACACAACATATTTGATATTTTTGATGTTTTGAATAAATTATTTAACAAAAAAAATTCAGCCAAGTTACCCTTTAATCTAAATAATAAATTAATAATTATGTATAGCGTAAGCTTGCCAATATTATCGGCACATAAAATGCCCTTCGCTATAGCGCAAATTTTCTTTTAACAGTGTAAGCTGCCAAATTATCAGCACATAAAATGCCCTTCGCTATAGCGCAAATTTTTTTTCAAGGAAGTGAGGCCATCAACTGTGCTGTAATCATGCCAAATTTCAGGTAAATACCCCGTTGTATAATGGCAACCTTTGATGTGAACCGAGAATTATCGTCACTCTATAGAACTTCCTATTCTCAATTATCGGCACTTCCTGACAACAAAGAGCTTAACTAGGAGATTCTGTTCATTATCAATAAAAATGTCAAACAGTACAATATGAACAGAATCTCTCCTTTCTGTCCAAGTCCTGCTGTACAGAGTCATTGCATTCCAGTACCTTGATTAACATCTTGAAGGCATGTATGCAGACATTCACAACATTCATCTTGATTAAATGAAATTTCATAAGTAACTGTAGATATACAGGTTGTAGAGGAAGAGGGTGGAGATGAAGTCACACAAAAAGAGTCTGATTGTGCTAAACCTGATGTTTTAGATCGCTTACTAGCTGTATCCTCCTTTTGGAGAACAGGAGAAGCAGACTTAGAGCGCATGCTCTTCTTTGCGGCATATTCTATTGGAATGAAAGGAAAATCCAACTAAGCACAAGGAATTACTCCATACATGCTATCGTAAGATTCTGTAGATAGGTGCCGATAATTGGCAGCTTATGCTAAACATACTTCATAAGTGTTGGAATGTTGTGGCAGATGAAGGTAAACCATAACCAGAGTGTGGATCGGTGTAAACTACAGAACGAGAAGATGGCACGTTATGTAGTGTTCGTGGTTCTGTAAGGCAGATCTGTCCTGCCATAGAAGATGACTGTAATTCTACAATATTAAAAGGTGACTGGATTTTTGTGCAGATCTGTCCAGCTAGAATCTGCTTGGGAAGCAGACAATATGGAGTCTGTTTTGTCACGGGTGACTGATCATCACTGTGGATCTGTCCAACTAGAAACGTTTCCAAGTACATCTTAGCCACAGGTGACTGAAGGATTGATGCATCTGTGCGAATCTGGCCAGCTACAGATGACTCTACAGAACATTCTGAGGGGATCTGTCCAGACCAGACATTGCATATGTATACACACGATATACATTTATTTACAAGGCAAAAACTACAATACTCATACATATGCAAGCCATTTTTCAATAAAAGAATATAATAATCGTATATTTTTTCACGTATTTAATAATTTTAATTATTAATTGGAGACGTGTTTTCGTTACTGACACATGTTGTGCTGACTTGTGTGAATGGTGGCAACTGTGACCAGGTTTGTTACAGATTCTCTCGATATCGACGAGTATTCTACTTCACCTTTGGTTTCAAGCAGCAAAAGTGAATTTAGTAAATCCTTAGAGGATTCAGCTTGTTTTTCAAGATTCTTCCCTCCAACACTGGCGTTTCTATTGCATATATTTTAGCCACCATTCACTTTCTTTACCCCAAACTTGGCACTTTTTCCGACATGGTGTACTAACTTCTGCCAACTTGCTTACCGGAACTCGAAAGTCCCCAAGCGCTTCGTAGAATTAAATCAAATGCAGTGCTCTCCCTCTTTCGACTGGAACTGGGGGCAAACAAAATGACCCCAGCTACACCCACGTTTTACAGCAAAAGAAATGCCCCAGGTACCCACCAGAGCATGTGGGCGGGGTCACTGAAACCCCAACTGCGTGGCAGACAACGAGGTGCAGCCTACATTGAACCCTCATTAACGGGGAACACCCCTTTAAAATTCCCCCGTACTCATTGTTTAGGCCAAAGGGCGGCCGAAAAACCATCAACTTTTTAAGCCGGCTTACCCCTGACACCAATTACAAGCATTAGGAGTGTTTCATAATGCTAGGAACACACTCCGAACCACGTAGGGGTCAAATGTCACATATGTGACATCAGTCCTCTAAGGGTCAATTAACAATACTAGAACTATAAGAAACAACAATCCTTGTATAAAACTTTCATTTACTGATAATGAGAAGGAAACGTTTTCCTTTTCTCATCAAATGTAGTCTATTAAATCTCCCCAGTTGGTTGAACAGGATAATCACCAGCCCACAACATGCACATTGACTTGAACCTACTGCAAAAAAATAGAATGTTGTTAAAACCTCTGCAGAATCTCTGAATCTGATGAGAGTAGAGTGAGTAAAACTCTTCATTTGACACAGAATTTTAAACATAGTTTGATCCACCTCGCTTTGATATGGATACAAATCAGGTTTTGGACTGAGCGAATAAAGATACAACTTTCTGCTTAAGCTCCACAATTGCTCTCTGTGCCTTGCAGCTCTGCTCCAGTCGAATGATTGTTTTCGAGGACGGGTGTCATCTTAACCCACCAATAGAAGTCGTATTAGAAGTGCCTGACTCGAGAAATTAGTCTTCCTTAAACAAACATCGTCACAATTATTATGCTACATGTTTTTTAATTGAATAATTAATTTGTTCTTCAGATTACATACACAATATATGAAAGTTTAAAGGGAGGCTCCCATTAAAAATGTATGCATGGATATTTGTACATTTATGTATCTCTACATGAATTATTTTCAAAAAAGTAACCAAATTGTTGAAAATGACACATAAAAACACTGTTTAGACAATTCACTTCCGGTTGTGGGCGTGGTTACGTGAGACGTACGAGGGGGCCTAGGTCCACGTAAATAAACGTTAAAAACTGTCAGGGAGAATGGGAAAGAAGTGTGTAGCTGCTGGATGTTACAGGACACATTCAGATTGCGTAAGCTTGTTTGGTTTTCCTTTGGACCAAAAACTCAGAGATCAGTGGATAAAACAAGTGCAAAGGACCAGGAATTGCTGGCCAGGACCTACTAAAAACTCTTGTGTGTGCAGCAAGACTGCTTTGATCCTAGCTTTTTAACTGCAATACATCTGGGGTTTAAATGGAGGCTGAAATTAAAAGCTGATGCTGTTCCAAGCAGATTTGTTAGGCCTGATGGTGATTTTAGTTTGGAAAATATCCTTCCAAGGCTGCTTATGAGAAAGGAGAAAGGAAAAGAGTAAGAAACTAATAAGTACTAAATAAATTTTTTATCTGTTCATTACATTGTATAATAAACAGCAGATGAAGGAGAAAGCAGTATGTCCAATGAAACAGAAAAATGTGAAACACCTTTTCTATTTACGAAGGCTCCAATGGTATGGCATTAAAATAGGATGCCATTTAGTGCAATTCAGTTGGAATTCAAGTAGAACCTGTGCCAGCATATCGCAGAAATGTAAGAATACAAACAAAAGGGGGGTTAAATGTTGTAATAAAGGTAAATCAATCAAATCTATTAAACACTATTAATGCAACATTCTGACAATTGATTTTTCACAGAAACAATGACGTACATCAGATATTGGAATTCAGTGTAATCTGACAACAGAGTCAACATTGACGTCAACTCCTCTTCCATCTGAAGCGAGTTCGGAGGAAATGGATGAAAGTTAATCCAGGTACCTTCCTTCAAAAGTCCTAGTTCACATTCACAATCAAAGTAGTTCTGTGACATTTGTACTGTGTTTTTAAAACTCATGTGCTTTTTCGGGTTTTCAGTGAAGTGAACGAACAAATTTCTGAGTTTCAAACATATACAGCGAAGAAGTACATTGTTTTTAAAAACAGAGTCATCCCTGAAAATTCTGTTTAAGAAATGTCCAGAATGTAGAGCATCAACAGAAATATCTTCATATACAACTGGAACACTTTTAAAGATTACACAAGCCTTTGGGAGAGTCAACCAATTTTCAGACACCAGCAACAGTACTTGTACCCAGCTGTAGCTAGTGCATGGAAGGAGCAACAGCTTGATTTATTAGGAAAACTACAGAGAGAAGAAGCCTTTAATGCTTGGAGGAGATGGCAGAGCTGCCAGCCCAAGACACAGTGCTAAGTATACATTTATGGATTTAACTACCAGTCATATTTTGGATTTTCAGCTTGTACAGGTAAAAGAAGAAAAATGTGTTTTATACACATATTACACTTGTACACATAGAGCAATGAAGTTAAAGGTAGTTATCACATGGAGATGGAGGGAATGATTCGTGGTGTGAAGTTTCTTCAAAGTAAATATTTCACCATTGATACATTTGTTACTGATCGACATAAACAAATTTCAAAATGGTTCAGAGAGCAACTGCCAAACACTAAGCACTGCTGTGATGTATGGCATGTTGCAAAAAGTAAGTAAATTTATTTATTAGGTAGTAGTTATATTCTAAAACATGTCTTCAGGCTTTCGAAAAAAAGTTGAGAAGTTTGCCTAAACAAAAGGATTGTGAACTGGTTGGAGAATGGTGCAAAAGTATGGTAAATCACCTATATTGGTGCGCTATGTCAACAGAGAGTGCAAATGAAGTGCTGATAAAAGCCAAATGGCTATCATTAACAAATCATATTCACAATTTCAACAGAGGTCATAGTCATCTTTTCCCTATATGTAGTCACAAAAGATTGAGAGCAAAGAGGAAATGGCTGAAGCCACATAAGTTACTATTTCTTTCAGTGCTATGTCACACTATTTCAGACACTAAAGCAAGCGAGAAACTTGATGCCATCATAACTAATAAAAGATTTGTTAAAGATGTTGGAAAACTATCCACTTTATACCAAACATAGCGTAGTGATACATTTTGCACCAAAATCTACGGCCTTTTCTTATCATGGAATGATGACATAGCAATGATTTCTGTATGCTTTTTATAATAATGTTTTAGATTGAAGATTGCAGTATTACACTACAGTGAGAACTGCAGACGTCAGCAGGCTACAACTAAACAAGGTGTTCTAAGATATGACATCACATTTCCCAATTACAAGAAAGGAGGGTATATTGTACAGGGAGTTAGTGTTCAGTACATTATTGTACAGTATCATAGTAGATAATATATTCCACATCATCTTATCTTACTAGATTATGTACAAGAGTTCAATCAAACAATGCAATATGGAAAAATCCTTTGCGGTTACTTCTTTAATACCACTCCCACTATGCAGTGCATATGAAAAGCCAGTGAAAGTTGATGCAGTATTGCAGCACACAAGCCGATTCAATGCTACAATGTATACATATATATAATTCATTGGAACAAACTATGTAACTAAAGTATATTATTTCTTCTACCATGCTTGTATTTAATTGACCAATGAAATTGCTCAAAATGAGGTTAATAAATCTCATATCAAACCTCCTGGAGAGGTTTCAATATTATATTGAAACCTCCCGGGATTATTTTCCCGGGATTGTATAATAATTTTGTCGGAGTTGTCATTAATTTATTATAATATAATGGTTTATAAATTACACATTAAAAGATTATTACCTTCGCTGTGAAGCGTAGGCTAAAGGGTATGACTATATGTGACCGGGAATGAGAAAAGGGCACTTCTGTCGCAAAAATTGATAATTGAGTTATTGGTATCATTGGAATCTCCATCTTCTTACCTACATCCTGGTGGTTTCGATTTTGTAATTGCACGCTCCGTTGAGTACTTACACGCCCTCAAAATTTGACAGCTAAAATAATTGAAATGCCTAAAAAAGCCATTTCTAAATTATTTACACGTTTCCGTGTTACATTCCGTTTACGTAAGTATGTGGTACATGCTGGAGAGAGTTTAAAGGTTTATTTTAGCATTTAGATAGTTTGTAATCGTTTTTTAAACTACTACATAGTTGAAATATTGTAGTTCACTTCCAGATTAGTGAGTATTCTTCAGCAATCACGGCCAAAATTGACAGATATAAACAGTGAGTAACATTAATTTTAATTAAATTCTGTTGTTATTATCGATGTTTAACTGAAGTCTGTATATATACCATCAGACTGTTGAAAGTAGATGTGATTATGATGTAGATTTACTTACTTTTTTAAGTGGGATCATTATAGTTATTAGTCTCGTTCCCAGACCCGCCTACTTATTTGGACGAAAAGGGGGTCTGGTGACTCGACTGAACTTTTTTGTTGCAAGACTCAGTTTCACACCGCAGGTGTTGGTATGCGTGTGGTTTATGAATATCATTACATTGATGATTAAAGATGGCGACTTTCTCGTGTTACTCTTGTCTTGTAGATCTAAGTAATTTCCCAAAAGAGAGGGTAATTATAAGAAACAAGAAGATAGAATATTCTTGCTTATACGATATTGCAGTAGGTATACTCGAAACAGAAAGGAAGGATATGTCCACCAGTAAAATACACCAAACACTCGATGGACTTCTTTGTAAACGTTGCTGTTCTATATTAAAGAAGTACTCAGCTGCTGTAACAACCATAGAGCCAATTAAAAAAAGAGTCAAAGATTTGTTAGTTGATGGAGTAAGTATTTCTATAATTTAAATGTTTGAAGAATATTATGATGTTAGTAATTGTGGTGAGTGTCTGTTTATGTATTCTTTACAAAGGCAACTGAAATACTTGAGGAAGAACAGCATTGTGAGAATAATGAAGAAATTTCCACTCCTCAGGTAGTACTCCCACTGTGGCACATGAATATATGCTTGACATCAATTTTCCCTTTTATATAGAAAAGATCAAGGGAACAGGATGATCAGGATTTAATTGGCATGCAGACTCCTCATAAAAGACCTAGAATTGACACAAGTAAATTTAGGCAAACTTGCAAGCGATTGTGTGATACATTTAATAATCAAAAGCAACAGTCACCCAGAGTTGCAGTAAGATGACATCTATTTTAATTGAAGTTAAGTAATTATTCAGCTTTGTTATTATAGGTTGTAGTTGGGTATAAGTCTAGGCCTCAAGTGCGTGAATTGTCACAATCCCTTAAAAGACTAGGGAAGTGTGTCAGTCGAGGAAGACGAATTGCTATTGCTAAATCAGCAGTTCGTAATCCTACTTTGAAGCAGCACATTGTTAGGATTGTAGCTCGTGAAGCTAGAAATGAAATGAAATTTATATCTTCATTGAAACATTTCTCAATTTTACGGTTCAAGAGTAAAGATTCACTGGAGAGATTCACATGGGATCGTGTTTGGTCAGAAATTGAAGATCACTGTCCAATACTAGCTACCTTTCTTAAGGAGTGTTTGCCTGTTAGAGTTAGTGAGAATAATGGTTCAATCCCATCCCTGTGTGTTTGTGCAAGTATTATATTAAAATTGAGAAATCCTCATATTAATGTCGTTCAAGGTATGATATCATTGATACTGAAGTCAGGTCATGCCAATCAACAGGTACCGCAATTTTCAAAATTCCGTTTGCAAATATTACTGATTACATTCTACATGATAGGTTTTTCGTCGTCTTCAGAAGGTCATGGTAAGCTTGTCATACCGTTCAACTTTGCGCATGATGGATATCATTGCTGAGAGTTTTAATGATGATGTTCTAGCTTGGAAGGATACATTGATTTCTAGAGTTGCATGTGCACAGCAGGTACATAAAATTGCAATCGTTTATTTATGTGCTTAAGCACTGTTTTTGCAGGGACCAACTTTAATATTTGAAAGTTCTCCATCGGCATTGTCAGCAGCTAGTTTGTCTTCTGTTGTTGAAACACCTGAGTATTCTCCAGTCACAACCACATGTATCGATTCTCCTTGTTCTAGCTCTCAAAAATCTTCTACCTCAGAGCAGTCTGATCATTGTCCTGTATTACGTGATGAAAATGAACTATTATCTACATCTGATACTACAGGTACTTGTACAGGTATAACAATTATACTTGCTAATTGCTATAGTTACTGCTTATATTTGATTGTAGAGCAAAAACAGTGGAATGGCTATGTGTTAGCAGGTGATAACTTGGATAGAAACGTTAGACCTCGCCATCAAACTGTTCATTCACAAACTCGTTCCATGCATTGGTTCAATTCAATTGTAGTGAAAGACAGGTGTGATTTTTCTATGTTCACTGATCAAATGCCAGTTCCAGATACATCATCTTTTGATGTCCAGTCATTTTTACCTAATAGCAATGACTGTAGGCAATTAATTGCAAATGTCAGCAAAATTGTTGCTAGAATTCTAGTGAAGTACATTCCAGGCTTTTCTAAGTTTTCATCTCTAGTAGAACCTCACATTAAACATTCGTATTCCTCTGAAATGAGTAGTAGATCACATGTGGTAAGCAGTATACAGTATGTTGTTACACTATTTTATCATTTTGATTGTTTAGGTTCCTCTTGGAATCAATTTACGAAATGAAATGAAAGTGTCTGAAATGGTCAGCATTCTAGAAGATCACCACCAGTACGTTCCATCTTCATCTGTGATGGTTAAAGAGGTAGTTGGATTAGATGAGGTTGAGGTAATGAGATTAGATTCATTTCACAACATCATATATAATGGTGACCAGCTTACTGTGGAGCGCATGAGAGGGGCACAGGCTATAAGATCTAATTCAGAAAATGGTATTGACCAACTCAGAGGATTCATTCCTGCTGTTGCTGATTGGCATGCTAAAGTCAGCTTCCTTGGTGTAAGTTATTGTGCTCCATTTTAAGATTATACACTAATCATGATAATTATATTGTGGTATGTTTTCTTTTGTAGACAATATATAAACGGTTGTATAACCCTAGTTCTATGTCTGAAGGAGGTACACTATGTCAACTGAAACACCTTATCAACAGAACTAACATTCCGGAAAAACCCAAGCAAAATGTTCATGCTGCTGAAGAATGTTTTGAAGTAGTTGTAATTGGACACTTTATTGCAGCAGCTTTACATCATTTTAAAATGAATACAATCCAAGACAGCCCTTCATCTACCTTTCTCGATCAGTTGGATGCAGACAATGATAGTACGTCTCAGAAAGAACTTTTTAATTCTGCAGTAATAGAGATGGTTAGTAGTTATATTAATATATCTTCCTATGATGATAAAGATTACAAGGACAATGATCAGGTTAGAGCTTATGCACGTGAGGTATTATCGCTAGGTGCTCTATTACTGGAGTTTAAGGACAGTGTTCATGAAGGAGATGGAGAAAGACTATTGACTGTGTGGAAGTTTCTAGTTCTTATTTTCCGCTCTGCACGAAAAACCAAGTACTCGCTTGAAGGACTCATTTTGCTGATACAAGCACATGTCATTCTACCTCCTCGACTGAAGCAGCAATTATTGTATTCAAGATTTGTGAACACTAAAGGAACTCCTGGGACAAACATATCTATGGATCTACATTTAGAACATGTAAATAGAGTGGTTAAATCGGCCATTCATAGTCAGAGTTCAAACCTGTCACCATCTGCAATAGTTAGAACAAGTAGATGTACAGGATCACTTTTTAATGTAGCTGAGCAATTTGACAAGATATCACTACTTCATCCACAAAGCAGCAGTCATTCGGAAGCTAAGCTGGACCAAGATATATCTCGTATTGTCAAGCAACTACACACAGTTACTGAAGTGTTTCACTATATACCCACAAGAAGACATGATCATTTTAAATCAATATGGGGTAGTACTATTAATTCTGTCAAAACCGACAAAGATGGAACAATCAAATGGATGAAAGGCCATTTGAATAAGGTCTCCCGTAATCTTTGATTATAGCAAGTTACATTTTACAGCTATATACACGATAAATTTTGATATTATGTTACATGACCCATTGAGTACCCATCCATAATACTTTGGAAGTTCGTTGTATATCACATTTTTGTTAAGTTTTCGTACATGATAATTATTGTTACTCAACTTTTCTTTCTTATTATACGTTGTTTTGTTGTGTCAATGTATTCATGACATGGTACAATAACAGAGAAAAATGAACAGTTGATCTGAATAAATGTAACATAGATAAAATAATTGGGTTATAATTGTGTTTAATTACTGATATATATTAAGATTTCAATGAAGTAAATTATCATCCAAACCAAAAAAAGAGTAACTGATGGCTTTTAAACAACATTTACAATTCGGCATGCATATGTCACAGCAACGACACTTACAAGTGTCAACATCACATTCTTCAAAGTCTGAGAACAAAAGCTGACGCCTGCAACTTGAATCATTTTTACAATACTCACGCATCTTGTCATTGATGAACCGGTAATCTTTACCTGCATGATACAGAGTAGCACAACACAGATCTCCATCACGACCAGCCCTACCAGTCTCTTGAATGTAAGATTCAAGGTCATCTGATGGGCTCCAGTGTACAACTTGGCGTATGTCAGGTACATCAAGTCCCATACTGAAGGCAATAGTTGAAATAACAATACGGAGACAACTGCTTGCAGAACAGAATGATTTTACAATATTCTCCTTTACTGTTTCTTGTGTACAGCTGGTGTACATATCGACAACACGAAACTTGGACAACAATACCGGAGCCCCAGGTGGATTCATGAATTTATCCCCAAGACGCAGTTTGAAAAGTGAATAAAATTCTGAACATTCTTCAAATCGACGGCAGAAGATTATATGTTTCGGAAACGTTTCATGCAATTCAATAACATTTCTGGAAAGTTCATTTACTAAATCATGATGAGCCTCTGATATAAAGTCTGTACGTATGCCCATTTTTGAAAATTTTTCCTTCTGATCCATCATTAGTGCAATGAGAGGTGATATGCATATCACAATTGAGCTACCAGGAAGTTTTCTTATGCGATCAAACACATTAGGCAATATGAAATAACATATGGACTTGCCATATCCCGTAGGAAGACAGCAGAACACATCATTCCCATTAACAAATGACATGATAATTTCTTTCTGTTTCCCCTTTAAGACAAATCCAAATTCTTTTCCAACATCTCAATTATAGAAAGCAAACCACTTTGACAGGCCATTTTATAATTATAACACCTCACTATGTTTTAATAATATTCATCATCAATGTAATGATATTCATAAACCACACGCATACCAACACCTGCGGTGTGAAACTGAGTCTTGCAACAAAAAAGTTCAGTCGAGTCACCAGACCCCCTTTTCGTCCAAATAAGTAGGCGGGTCTGGGAACGAGACTATATAGTTATTTATAAGCTTAATTGTTTTTAAGCTATTCCTCTTTGTTTATATTAATAGACCAAAGTATAAAATTAATGTTATATAAATAATATTTGTAAGTAGTATTAATAATGAAACAATAAAACACATGTATTGGAACAAATTAATGTTTTATTTAGGCTTTTCTTTTAGAGTATAAAAATCACTGAGGGTATATCACTACTGAGACCTTTCTCATCATCACTAATACCTTCATCATTACTGAGACAATCTTCATTAAGAGAATCAGTTTAAATGTTGTTTGTTTATTGTTTAATGATAGTAAAATTAATAAAGGAAGTATGTTGCTATGCGTTGCTATGGACTCGTCCGTTAGCGTCCGCGTTACATTTCGTTGTTTCTACTCCGTGTATTCAGCAATGGCTGATGCACGGTCACATAAAACGTCTCCTACGAGTGCAGTAAACCTTTCTAGAAGACTTTAGACTATCTCAGAGGAAGGGTAAGTTACCTATAATCATAAAGAAAGTAAAATCTCGTCTTCGACGAGTGATGGCTAAATTAGCTATTTTGGCTTATAACTCAAAATCAATAATTGCGGTAGAATCGCCTTTTTCTCACACTCGGTCACATATACTACTGTAGCTATAATTATTAGCTGTAATTCATAGTGATGCTTGCTCTTTTTGAAAATCTGACACCAATTTGTATGCTTGTGATTGAGGTCTTTCAGAGCTCTAGTGTTCCTCTCGTATGAGATCGATTCAAAAATAGTTGGGTGGGGCTGTTCTTGCATCGCGAACTTCTTGATAGCGATCGCGATCGATCGATTGCATATTGCTGTTGGAAGACCACACCTTATACTGGAGTGGAGGAGGAGCCGGAAGTCTGCCACATATAGAGCTCTTTCTGTCATTTGTGATTGACTGTAGATCAGTTACTTGTCTAAAGAGTCACAGAAACCCACACTATATATATCCATAGGTTAGTGAAATTATGTATACTGTTGCCACGCGCAATTTGCAAATGAAATGTGTTGCTATAGCATGGTAGAAGTGCGTTATACACCTTGGTACGGTCTCTACTAGATTTATCAAACCGAGGGCCGAAGGCACGAGGTTTGATAAATCTACTAGTCTCTACTAGATTTATCAAACCTCGTGCCTTCGGCCCTCGGTTTGATAAATCTAGTAGAGACCTTTACCTCGGTGTATAACCTATACATAAGTATGGTAGCTTAAATCCAGTATATTCCTCAGATGAAAATATACTTCATATCTTTGAAACAGCACAAGATGGAAGTGTAACTCAAACATGTCTACCCAACTAGCCCCAGCACCATTGAGTAAACTGATGATAAGCTATGTGACGATGTTTCCTAAATATAAACAAAAGAACATGAGAAAGGGTTAACAGAAAATGTATGACATACGTCTGTATAGTTCCATCATAGGCTTCAGACCCATAATGTTGTTGAAAAGTATAGTAGGCAGTTTGCAGAACCCACACATTTAAGCAAACAGCATGAAATCCTGGATGTTCCACTATACATGAATAATCTTCATCCATTTTGTCTTCCACAGTCACAGTTGGCATTATTTGGCAATTACCACAAGTGCACCTAAAAACATTTTTTTCATATAATATAATTATATGTAAAAAATAAACTTAATAATTAGTATTGACTACTTACCAGTTTCTATCCGTCAGTCTTTCCAAATTTTCTGTATCACTAATACCCATATCTGCTGTGTGGTTGGTCTACCTCTATGGTGCTGTGATGATAATATTTTTATGAGCTAAAATAATATAATTATATCCTGTATTACAAAGAAGTATCATAAAATTTAATGATTTACTTTAGGTTTATGACGAAAAAGTGATTCATCAATTTCCACAATAATTCCTGGTCCTCTTAAAAATGATAGGAGTATGGATGAGTTTTGTGGTGCATACCTCTCTTAGCCACCGTAAATGTCCACAGCATTCATTTTGCCTATATGTAATTGCTGATGTGTGTCAGGTACTGGATATTGCCATGCCCAGAAGTGTATCATAAGCTATTAGCTATTCTTTACTTCCAAATGTACCGCTGAATTCACTGTGAGCATGTGGATTTTCATTCATTTTGGATAATAATACTTAGTTACAAGTATTTATTTTAAAAAGTATCGAATTTACATGTTTAGGTTTAAGTCTGTTTTTTTTTCTGACAGATACAAGTTCATCTGTTTTACTGAACAGCCTTTCAGCAGGAACTGAAGTACCAGGAATAAATTTAATATTTCTCACCACCTTCTCTATGCTGGGATATACAAGGGCATTTTTTCTATCAATAATTGGTATTCTGAGGTACTGCTGCATTCTGTTATAGCCTCAGTAGTAGATGGCGTCTTGAAGCTGATTCACTAAACTATTGATGTAAAAACTGCCATAAATATTCTCCTCTACCACTATTACCAACCTGAAGGGTCTCTTTAACAACTTCTTCATTAGTAGATACAAGATTTGACTTGATTCTGATTCAGTTTCTGATTCAGATGTAATATGTCTGCTTGCCTTTTCAGCTGCGCCTACATCAGAAAATGCTAGTTTCTTCATCCTTGGATTAAGCAGTGTGGAACTTTCTAGCCATCTTTGTTTGTAGTAAATTGACACCAAACGTTCTTGGGTGAACAATTTCTTTTTTGCAGTGTGAAGGGCAGATGTAACTTGATTTCTTACTTTATTATATGCAGCCCAGGCATTGTCAAAATTGAGATGTTTAGCCTGGTTAAAAAAAAGAGAGCTTCTTTTCAATCTGACATATGATATCCTTGGTGATATAAGGTAGATTTGTGCACACAGAAATGGTCTTTTGGCGAATACAGTAATCATAAATATGTCATATCACCTAAGCCAAAAGTTATCTACATCGCTATCAAAAAACAGAGCTTGTTGCAAAGTGCTCATAGTGTTATTTGATGTGAAAAAATCAGCTTTGTTGTATAACTAGGCTTTCTTTCTGAAAAAACGTTTATGCATAATTCATCTCAACATGTCTGTTAAAATCATTATAATTATAGTACTTATTTCATTTTCTATATGTACAGCTTACCTTTACTTAACTCTATTTCTCCAACATATTAATGTGATCAAAATTATAATCAAAAATAATAGTATTACAATAATAACTGTTACTGTGGTATATTACAGTGTCTGAGAGTAAAATAATGCAGTTCCCTAATTTTTTTTGTTACGGAATAATTTTTCATCATCAAGCCAGTTCTTAGGGAAGTTAGAGGTATATTATACCAAGTGGCCATACTCACTAGTAGTGACTACCCAAATTAATTATTAGCTGATGTGTGAACTGCTACACGATAACAAAATATTTCCAGAGTAAGATACTTCCATTTCAGAGAAGGAATGTTTACCCCAAACTTCACTGATGTGATAATATTCAAGAATATGAATGTCTCTGATATGAAGTTCATTACTGTTCTTTTTAAAGAACAGTGACAGGTGTTCTTGATAGTTATGGAAGATTGATTGCTCTGCTCCAACAACATCGAAAGGCTTTCTTTTCCGAGCAGTTGCTATAAGGGTCATCCATTCCTTGGGTACATCACGCTCTTTTTTTCGTTTCTTTTGCTATCACAAGGTAGAAAAGAGTGTCCTTGTATTGGGAAAACATGCTTTATCTTTTTAAAACGACCTAACTTAACTAGTGAATATAGATACATAATAACAAATCAATTTTTATTCTGCCCCCCACAACCATCAGAGTACACATTCAGTGTGTCTACTTTGTGGGGAGAGTTCCATTGAAGTAGTAATCAAGGCAAGATATTACCTCATTTGCACCCTTTTTAGCAACTGTCTCATCCTAACAAAAGATTGAAGCTGAATCATCACGACAGCAATGCACACCGAATGCATAAACCCAGAGCTGTCGTAAATAAAAGATCTCGCCAACAGGCAAGTGGGGTAATGGTAGATTCTGCTCAAAGTCAAAAGCAAGAGTATAAACACTGGTGGAAGATTTTGAATCTTGAGTTTTTCTGCCTGTAAAGATTTGTAAAATCTATCAACCTTTCGTAAAAGGTTGATGTAGCTCTCGCTGCACTTGTAGTGACTGCTTCTCATCTGATTTAGTTTTCATTTCTAGTTCATCACATACTGTGCATGTGTCTGATTGAGGACGTCCAAATGAGATGTTGTGATGTGTGTTAAAACGGGTTCTGTAAGTCTCATATGTAACCATAGGTTTAGAAGTTCCTCCAGCTGAAATTTCATCTAACACAGATTGCTCATGGACTTCTAAGTACATTTCATGCATCTTGGCTATGGGATAAATCAGGTGAAAAGTAAACCTTATGATGATTATCATTTCTAGAGTAGGTGTGATTCCCTTGCAGGATTGAGCAGATATCCTTGTCAATTTGGTGCAATATTGTATCGGTGATTGCATGTGGTCTATTTTTATGGCGTCCTCTACCATCTATAGGTGCAGAAACTTGACATTTATAGGCTGAAGCAATAATTATTCTTTCAATGCGACTTTTCGTTACTCCATGTAAATGTGCAAGGGCAACTTTGCAGACTGATATCTCTTTTCCTTCTATGATTACCTGTATAATTATATAAAAATAATACAACATTATTACCTTATAAGAATAGGAAAGTTGCCTTCTAGACCTGCTGCCACTTCTAGGCCTGTGCCTGTTAACAGGTTGAGGAGATATCAAGCCATGGAGGTATGAATCCTGAAGGTTTTTACTTCAATATGGTTAAAACTGTCAATAAGACAAGCCTTTTCTGTATCATTAAATTTCATGAAGCGACCTCTATAGCATGAACACAAAGCTTTGGTAGCCCTTACAGGTGCTGTAGTGCCATCTCTCCCAGTGTAGGCCTTTCCCTTTGACCTGTCACAAAAAATTTGGACCCCCTCGAATTTTATCCCCCATGGCCAAATATATCAAAATTTTTGGCCCATGGGATTAAAAATTTCTGAAATATTTGCACCTCACATTAGGATTTGCTCCAGGATAGACATTGTTAATTTTATTATGGTCCCAGCTAGATTATGCATATTATTTGAATATTATTTCCTCTTACGCATGTTATTTGAATATTACGTGTATTTCCTCTGTTTTACAATGAAACATGTCTTTAGATGATTAATACCAGTGGATTAATAATTTATGATGCAATCACAAAACATTTATTGATCAATATACAATGAATTCCTTGTATAGAACAAAATCATTTCAATCAGTTGTAATCAGAACAAAACCATTTTACTGATTTAGCAAGAGCAGATGATTGTACTGAGGAACAAGTTCCTATATGAAACCATTCTCTACAACTGTTGCATTGAATCATGTTCACATTCATCTCAGGCATCCTACATGATCAATATACCTTTATCATGTATTCAGCCTTGCAGATTTTTGGTATTCTTCTCTCCTTCAGAATTGGGAACATTGATAACATTCCTGTGTCAATGGCCTTTTGAAAATGGGTCCTCATTTTGCTTTGGTCAAAGAATAAGACAGATGGATTTACTCCATTTGCTAATGCAGTGGCAAATGCCAAAGCAAATAAACCACCGTCAGAACTGCCTGACTGCATTTGTGTTGGCATATATCTAAAATGATTAAGTATAACATAACATATCAGTTATACAATAAATACTGATAATGATAGTTGGAAATGGAGTACGTAAAAGAGCACACATTTGTCGCTTTAAATGTTCTGTCATAGAGAAGAACATCTCCTTGTAAACATCCCATAGTCGATGCTGTCACCCAGTGACCATGACTGGTATGGAGCACTTGGATAAATCCATTATGTAAAATATTAAATCCCAATGACTGTCCAAGCAATGAATATTAGGGAATTGCCCTTGTAGCAGTCACTGGCCTTCATTTATAAGGTTATCATTTAGCCATTCCTCATTAAGAAGTAGATTTCGATCTTTCCATGTCATATTATGTCCATATTTTCTTTTAAGTGAAGGAAACTATTTTCTTCACAAACGTAAAGGACAGCATGTTCAACGAAATCCAATCCCAAATGATACCATGCACATTTAACAGGAACTGGAAATAATTCTGGACGAGCTGTGCTCATCTTCTTGTTCATGGATTGGCAAATGTGACAGAGGGTTACCTACATGCAAATGAAGACATGAAAATACTGTTGACTGCTTGACATAAATACATTCTTCAACACTCACAAATGTCTTTACATCTTGAGACATTCCCCGCCAGTAAAATCTCTCAGCTAGCTGACGCCAAGTTTTGGTAACTCCAAAATGACCTGATGTTGGGCAGGAATGGCAACTTTAAAGGGCTCTTTGCTGCTCCTCGACATCCAATAATACCTTTTACCTAAACAAAAATTATAATAATACAATGTACTTACCTAAATAAATAAATATATATATATTATGATACATACTATAATATTATACATATACATATACATACATACATATAGGTAAACTAACTAACACTAACTAAAACTAACTAAAATGCTTCATATCACAAATATTCCTTGTAAATGGGTGACAAAAAGAGTCTGTTTACAAGGAATGTGATAAAGTGATAATGAAGACCTAAGGCTAGTCCTGTTTGGGTAACTAACTATAACTTAACTAAAAAAAAAAAGATGAAGAAACAGTGTACAGGAAAAAGAAAGGAGAGCTTCAAGCATGTTAAAGAAGTTCAGGTTTTAGTTGTGATGATTTAATTATGAAGAGCTGGTTGATTTCCTATTACAGATTAGTTTTTGTGTAATGAAGCAGAGGAAACATGAAGGGCTCTACAAGTGTTCATCTTCATATACTATGAGGTTGATTTAAGGAAAAGTGATAGTTATGACAGCGTGTTAGCCAAAGCTAGCAGAGTAGTGTCATTGCTGTGCTTGTATCTGCAAATGGTTCTGTTGTTTCTAATGATGCATTTGACATCAAAGATGAACAACAACCATGGACATTGGGAGCATACCTTAGCAAACGCAGGGTTTCAGCAGAAACATTGAAGCTAGGAGTTGCTGTTATTGAGAAAGACAATTTGAAAGTTGGTGTGCAAGATGATTATGTATATAAATCATTGTCATTCCAAACTTCTATATTTCTCAGACACCTCCAAAAAAAACAGAAACTGGCCCAAAAAGGTATGATTACTAGTAATTAATTTTTGATTAATAATCACTATCACTTTTGCAAAATCATCTTCATTGTATTATAGGCTTTATACACAGAAGATAGCCTGTCTACCAATGAATTGTTTCTTCAACTCCTTGATAAAAGGGCAGAACCAATTGAAGTCTCACAAGCTGATTAGCAACAAGTGTTTGTTAAGACACAGTAAAAGAGCAAATGCTAATGAGGTGATACTATAACTACTATAAATAGCATTCTGTGACCTACCTATATATTCATTAATGATCCTATACTATCATGTATTCATTAGGTACTGGAAATGTGGGATGAAAAATAATTTAATGAATACAAACCAGTTTGGAAAACTTATACATACAGTATTTTACTGTTTTATTCAGTTGAGTTATTAATTTCAGAGTATTATGTTATCGGTTAAACAACAAAACACCTGCTTAAAAATATCTAAATTTATTCTACTGCGGTCTACACATTCCATGTATCCAAAGCTCATAATCTATAGGCTGCAAATAATCAACAGCATCTAAGTAGGAAGTAATGTACCATAATGCACACAAAATTGTTTTCTTGCTTGATATACCATAGTTTTCAGGCATTTCAAGATCACCTGACAACAAACCGTTACTACAGTTACTTGTAATTTCTTTATAAGTTTAATAGGAAAAAAATTGAAATGAAAACAAAAAGTCAAGTCAGTTATTGCCAGTATTGTAAGTTTGGTGTGCTATATACAGAAGCAAGCCCTTTTACCAGTACAAAGATGGACTTGGCAGTAACTGCATATGTAGCAAGAACGAGCTTGGCAATCTCGTTGATTTGTTTATCAAATGTATTACAAACAAAACAGTCTCCAGGTCACTCGGTGAATTCTGGGAAGTGTCCAAGAGCTACATTTAGATGAACCATGTCTGTTGAAAGACCACGACATTGCCTTCCTGGTCACTTTCAACCTCTGAAGCAATTAGTTTTTCAGCCAGATCAATTTTGAAAGCGAATAGATCTCTTCCAGCATGGCCATGCAACTTGTGCTTTTCACAAACAAATCTCTTAAGAATATAAGCATTTAAAACACATACTTGTAATAAATGAAAGAAAACTCTTTTCCACCATTTCTGAGAATGTCTACCAAAATTATATAATTCTAGCAGTTGATCTCCATGATCAACACCCCTTATAAAAGAGAAAAGAAATATAATCTGACAGCAGAGGAGACAAGATTAAATCGAAATTTATGTACTATATTGAGCCTAGCAGGCAAGATCCTGACACAGAATTACCTCAAGTACATCAAACTATTGGAAAAACTAAATGTAGCCCCCCCCCCCCAGATGGTATCACAATCAAACTGATCCTTCATGGTTTTGTTGTTATTTGCCATGCTGATACTGAAACACTGCCAACATATGCAACAGCACATTAAACGGTGGATAAACACCTACAAAAAGGAGAGTCAAATCTTAGCCATTAAGAGGCTTGCTTCTTTTACGAGGAAAAGAGTGTCGACCACATTTGCGACCCAAATGTATAAGAAAGAACAAATTCGGTTAGCTGTCATGTATATTTAATTATCTTCAGTCAATAAAAATAACCTTTTTCTGTACAGATCATATGTCAAAGAAATTTTAGAGTGAAGCAAGTCACGTGCACCCACTCAAATTGAGTTTGGTCATTCAACAGCATTTCTTTTTGGTTTATTATTATATAACAAGATAGGGATGTTTTTTTCTCAATATATCTTGGCCGTATGTATGATTTGTTCCCCTCAATATCTATATATATAATTATATATATATGCTGTATGATTGCTTAACAAATTTTTTGTGAAATTAAATTATCATGGTTGCAGTGGCGTAGCCAGACCCCAATTGATACCTGGGCCTAAACAGGGAAAATCGGCACACTTCGTTTTTTTGGGGTAATTAATTATTTATGATGGGCGTGTCCATTAATAATTAATTCATAATAATTAATTCATAATAATATTGAAATGAATAACGCAACAAAGGGAAACAATTCGAGATAGCATTCAGAGTTAAAGTTTATGAAAGTATTATCCTTCTGTTACTATCCTTTCCAGCAAATTCAATTATCACTTGATCAAGTGATAATTCAGTAGACAGATCTCTTTCAATCGATATTACAGCTAGATCCACGAGTCGTTGTACGAAGCCAGGTTTTAAATGATCGTTCACAGGACGCAGTACTTACAGCAATAGTTATGTTAGTTTGTCCTAAAAGACACACACAGACAGCAAACTTAACTATAGTAACTCTCCACTCTGAGTACACTGGCAAGGGTTAATAATAATGAAACAAATAAACTTTTCCTACATACCTTGCTGAAGAGACCTGATATAGCAGCAACTGCTGGATAACCTAAACAGTTATGTATTTCTAAATCTGAGTTATACATAATAATTATGCCAGGGTCATCGTTATTTCGTCTTCATCTTTACAATCTGCATGAGTAAGAAGAGAAAGAGATAATGATAATGCAACTTACATTTTCAACACTCAATATTCAGTAATTTTGAATAGGAGGCAAATAAATTAGCTATCTAGATAGAGTTAGGGCTAATTCACAGTAGGGAATTTAAGTCACCATAAGTGCTTATGTCAAGCATTTTTTCTGTATATAGTCTAATTAACTACATGTATTCCTATACATTCCATAAAGAAATACTCTATACCTTATGATACATTCTCTTTATTTATACATTCACTTTTATGTTTCAAAACAAGATTTGTTTGCTTACTTCCTAATATGTGCATGCTATGGCAAGTTCATTTTAAAAGTAGTATAATTAGTATAGTGCATCTCCCTAGTAATAGATGGTTATGGGGTTGTATAGCCCTGGAAAACCGGTTTTGGGTTTCAACTTAAACCAATTTTCCAACAGGCAGTATAAACACTTACATATAATTCTATACATAAGTACAGCTGTATGGCTAGTTGGAGAAGTTAAGATACTTATATAGGGTTATATGTACGTGGTGTGCTAAATACCATTCTTACCTTATTTGCATGCTTTTCAGCTTCAACATCCATACATGTCCTTTTAAAATGTTTTTCATTATTTTTTGTTTATAGTATAGTCTGAATTTTTTTTTTGTGCTAATTCATTGTGCCACACACATTCCATTATGACACATTTTAATTCCAAGAACTGATGTTTTCATTCCTTCTTGCAAAGCTGACCACACAGAATAAAATAGGTCCTCTATGTACATGTAGTTATTATAATATAACAGGTACATCCAACAGGTGTTATATACGTGATACAGTTGGGCATTAGCCCAACCACAGGGGGGATACAAGGCCTATAATGATATTCATAACAGAATATAATTGTCACACATGACCATATAAACTAGAAAAACAAGCAAGGTCAGGGCAACATTGATGGTATAGAATATATTATATATCACCAATATCAGACCCCTCGATAAGGGTGAAGGTCTGATATTGTGGTGCTGTTTTAGTTAATTAGAACTATAACTAAAACCCTTTTTAGTAGGGCATTGTGACTTAAGTTAACTAAACTATAATTAAATTACAAGTTTATTGCAATAACTGTAACCATTTAAAATAAAAATTAGGCACTTTCAGTTAGTTTACTAAAACTAAAACCCTTTTAGTAAGGTTAAAGGTCAGATATTACTTGTTTTAATGCCGCAGTGAAACCTGAAGACCTATAACTGTCTTATACCTAACCACACTGTTTTGACAAAGCAAGGATGTACATTTTGCTTGGCGCCAAATAGGAAAGCTGAAGTTGAGGATGACATACTTCTAGAGGCATCACCAAAATACAAAGATAGTGTCCATCGAAATAATTTGGAAGAAATTCTGCTCCAGGTAGGAGTATGAAAATATTAAACAAGAAGCTCTCAAGTCAACACCAGCAAAACAAACTCAGTGGGCTGTTCACAGAAACAAGCTGCAAGCGAGTACGCATGCGTAATTAAAATACGCCCACAAGTGTATATTATTAAAAGTATGTGTACTCATTACTTCTAAGTGTTATGAAGGTGTCGAACTGCTTTTTGAACTAGCACAGATTGCATAGTATGTACTTCTTTCATGTAACATAATTGCAGATACTGTAAGAATATCATATCAATAGATACTACTAAGGAGAAGCTTTCCACAAGTTTGAAGTAGTTCAACATTTTCGAACCACTTTAAAATAATAATTACAAACAAGTAAATATATTAATTGGGGTTTTACGCAAGTTCGAACTAGTTTGACACTTTCGAACCACTTTGAAGTAATCATAAACTATGACATTTAATCTGGGATTAACAAAATATTTAACACTAGTTATTGATTCACAAATTATTATTCCACAGTAATAATAATTTGTTATAATTACATCATTATAAAGTAACTATATGAGAGGATATACTGTTGTAGATACCCACTAACGATGACAGAGAAAGAGAGACTTACCAAAGGGAAATTAATAATTACAGGATCAGCTTCCTTTGTTAGTTATACTGTCAAACAAAATTAACAGAGAGAGAGAGAGTAAAACAGACTATGATATGCATACACAAGAAAATTAGGAAAAAAATTAAAACCCAAAAAATTCTATAAAGTATCTATATGAGAGGATATACTGTTGTAGAGATACCCACTAACGATGACAGAGAGAGAGGAGAGAGACTTACCAAAGGGAGATTAATAATTGCAGGATCAGCTTCCTTTGTTAGTTATACTGAATTAACAGAGAGAGAGAGAGAGAGATAGTAAAACAGACTATGGTATGCATACACAAGAAAATTAGAAAACAAATTAAAACCCTAAAAATAGCTATAAAGTAACTATATGAGAGGATATACTGTTGTAGAGATACCCACTAACGATGAGAGAGAGAGAGACTTACTAAAGGGAGATTAATAATTGCAGGATCAGCTTCCTTTATTAGTTATACTGCCAAACAAAACAAAATTAACAGAGATATAAAGTCACTGTTGATGAAATAATAAGATGACTATCAATGCCGAAATCACTGAATATATCTGCCTTGGCAAAAATACTTCGAAGGTAAGACTAAATACTGTAATCTTACAATTTACTGCATACTAAAGGTGGGACAAATGTGTGAACCTTTGCGTGTTTTTTGCTGACAAAGAAGCTTTTAGGGATAGATAGATTTCAGCCTTCGTCCTAGCCCTACTATAGTAAACTTAATACTGTAATTTTGTTGTTATACCTGTAATATAAAACTAGTATAGTCAATTATTACAATATTAATAACACTAAACTGATTCTTATTAAAGTTATCTAACAGTATAATACCGATTTTAGCTGTGTACTAACTAAGCAGGATGATCAGTTACCCCAAGTTATTAGCATAACCAATGTACATGTATATATAATTCAATTGTTTAAAAATCTGTGTTGTTTTAGTATGACAATAATGACCACTTTAGTTACAGTATGTCTACCTACATATGTGACCATGGATGCAAAAATCAGTCATCTGGCAATTTTGTCAAAATTTATGCTTAGATTTAAATGCTCATTACTCAGCTATTTTGCACAGGAAAATAAGGATGTAGGTGGAACAATAGTTGCTATTCCTGGACACTAGATTTAGTTGGCTACTTGTACAAAACGGCTGAATGAGCATTTAAAGTAAATTAGTAAATGACTTCACAGGGCTAACCGTAAGCATAATGGAGAGACAAATGCTAGAGGATAAAGGACTATTTGTATCTCCTGGACGCAGAAATGCTACCGAGATTTCTCTGTTTACATCACTGGTAGAAGGAGAAGCCCTTCACCTTGCCAATGATTACAGGAAACTTTGCGAACAATTCCCATTTGAGGAAGTAGCAACTATTATAGGAAATATCAAGACAATGGATGTGGAACAAAGAATTGAAATGATTAAAGGAGCAAAGTACATACATACATAATATTACCTTACAAGGCTGCATATCAGGCCCGTATTATTGATTTTAGATGGCCATGAGTCACACGTTAAATATGAAGTTGGGCAACTAGCTAAAGACAATCAAATAGAAATAGCTAAATCACATACTAGTCACCTACTACAACCTCTAGATTTGGGAATGTTTAAACCCCTTAAACAAACATATGATAGATCAGCACACTTTTCATGTCTGAAAGACGATATGTGACCAAAAGGTATTTTCCAGCTCTGATTAAAATTCTGTAATAATTGCATGCAATTACTAATTATTAATTTCACCTACTGCGCATGCGCAGTTACATGTGTCAACTAACTGTCAAAATGTCTTCAGATAGCGAGAATAGCGACTCCAGTAGTGAGTTCAGGCTTATTATCAAGCTTGCCTTAATGTCTCTCTCTCGGAAGCAGATACTTTGTTACATCTCACAATGCAACTAAAATTTTATTTCTTGCTGCTGCTGCCACTGAACTTCTGACATTCACAAACAAGTCCAATGATGGAAATAAACTGGAGAAAGATGTCTTTTGTAAGATAACTGATAGTAGTGTTTTAGAGTTGTTGAAAGTAGACGCTCTAATGTACCATCATGTTTATGCTAACTTAGTATTACTAGCGAAGTCCAGAGAGCTTAAAAAATCAGTGTACGACATGCGAGAACACTATTTGAAGCTAAAATTTTTTGTAGAAAAATTATAGGAGTATCCTGAAATCATAGCTGATCGCTTCTATAAAGTTTTCCCGTCAGATTCCAGACTCTACTATGATGCTAAGTTTAATCACAGAAATCACAAACATGTGTGTAACTGTTTACAAGTGCATTCAGGAACATCTGTATCTGATGATTTATTCAAAAGTGACAGCTGGAGCATCCATCATCTGTGAAGAAGAAACTCAGTGCCTATGCAATGGATTTTCTACCAGATGGTCTCTACTGGGATCCTGACACCTTAAAGGATTTGGAACCAAGCAATGATCTGTGTGAGTCAATTTTGGGACTTAACGACTATTTTTGTACAGCACTACCAAATTTAGTGCAGCTCACTAAGAGTAACTTAGTTGAAATTAAAAAGAATCACACAATGAAGTGGTTCAATGTGTTACCCAAGGATAGACAAATAGTAATTATTGAACTAGCTGTGAAAAGACGAAAAGAGGTTCGAGAAGATTTTAAAGAAACACAGAAGAAGATAGTTACCAAAAAGAGGCAAGTTAGAATGCTTGAACAGAAGCTTTCAAATCTTCACTTGATCGCATCTGTTGCTGAGTTTGAAACAGTATTAAGTGATATTAAAGAAGAAGGATTATTGATCAAAAAAAAAGAACAAAAAGGTGCTTAATATACTGAAAGATCAAGTTAGAATCAGGAAAAGCTTCTCAAACAAAAGACTAGCATCACCTTTCGTCCATTGCTAAAGTCTGTTGATAGAGGAAGTCAAAAAAACTAATTAGAGATTCACCTGTTTCTGGACACCAATCCTCGATTGCGACCATGTACACTTGTTGGTAAAACCATCATGCATAAATGTAAGTTGATGAAGAGGAACAATGGTTCAGTGGTTTTGTATTGGACTATGATGGTGAAACACATCATATCAAGTACGAAGCCAGTACTGAAATCTTTAAATTTAATCTCGTGGAAGATCTTTTGCAAGGTGACTTAAGAGTTCTAGCCAACTGACTATGTAACTATATTTCTTTCTTCTTTTTATTTTTACAAGCACTTGACATGCACATGTACATGTACCCTTCTCCCTTCCTCCTTTTTATACTGTGCTTCTTTCTTTTTTCTCTTTCCCTCCTCTTTTTTCTCTTTACCCATTTTCTACTGTCTTTTTATATAGACATGCATTCTGTATATAATTTCTTGAAATTTTGTTTTGAAGAAAACAGTTTCCAAATAAATTATATTAGTATAATTAAGTGTTTAGTTTCAAATAAACAAGGTGACCTTGATTTCCTGCTGCAATCAACTGTACTGATTCTTCTATAGGTACAAGAATGCAGCCACAAATGTATGATGTTGATGGGTGAAGCCGTTTAGAGACAATGCTTTTTGAAGCATGTTTTTGTATATACGGACCAAAATTATCTTCCCCACCAAGTGCTACAAAATCATCTAAGTTGTCAACACCAACAAAACATGTCTCATGAATATTATCTTCAAAAGTATTTGTACAAACAGTTCTATGCAAATCCCATAATTTTGCAGTGCTATCAGTTCCTACTGTGAGTAACTCAGACTCAGACACAAAAAGGGCATTACTGACTGTCTTCAAATGTGCCTTTGCTTCAATAAATGGAGTATTTGTATGTCGAATGTCATAGATATAAAACTGGCCTTTTGTTGTTCCAAAGGCAAGTAAATGAGGAGAAAAAGGGCTGATGTGAGGACCACAGGTACCAGCAGAAAGATTAAGACAAAAATGACTGTGACGGTTTGTAAGATCATACAAATGTACTGTTCCATCAGCTGAGCTGGAGACAAATGATTGCTTTTCGTACCAAGTCAGTCCAGTAACTCTTGAACCATGCTCAAGATAGCTATGCAATAAAGACTTCTTTTGTATGTCATAAAAATCAACTGGTCCATCATTATCAGCCACTATGACATGAGATGGAATATCTGAAGAAATCTGTTTGTTCTTGTAATTGACATTAAAGTTAGCAATGGTCGGACACCCATGCTGACTGTGTCAATGCTATCAATTGGTGTTCGTTTTACCCATATTTCTAATCAACTTAATAGCTAGCAGATATAGTGGATCAAAGTAGTCCATTCCTCTAGTCTCTCCCGATAAGTTCCTTTCCCTCAACACTGACAAAGAGTTAGGCATTGTAATACCTGCACATAAATGAATAATAAAATTAAAATGACAACTAGGACATGCACTTTTTAGATGCACACTGTTTCACAAAAGATTGCAAACAGGGCAGGCTACCACCCATGGAATAAATTCATGTCTGTAGCCGTTCAGGTTGGAGGTCGAGATGGGGGCGGAGTGTCTAAATTTTGTTCAGATGATAAATGACCGAGATAAAAGATAAAAAATTGTTGGTAGTAAGGTACCTATTAGTACTTTCTTCTGCGTGCAAAATACTTGCAATTCTCAATTACTTGAGAACATGCACAGATAAAATTGTAAAATGACATATCAAAAGTTATAACAATGCTTCAAAATAATCGTTATTACTTACCAACGACTCTCCTATGATTCTAAAAGACAGATATGAAGTTTTTTTCCTTGATTTTTTTGAAAGAACTGTGAGCAAAATGCTTTTGAATGAAGTGCCCTCGAAGGATACCGTAAATTCCAATTATCGGTAAATTAATAAAATTTTTATTATTAATTTTCACAGCAACAAAGCAGAACTTTTACTGGATTTGTAACTAGTCACTGGTGGACTTACAACACTATCAATCAAGTAAAGAGAAGACATAAAGGAACTTTTTTCAGTGCGAACCCTAACTAAGTTACCGAAATGCTCTCTCAACTTTCTAAATGATAACTTTCCCATGTCTGAAACTCAACAACTTATTATGATGCTTACTTTTTTTAAAGATTCCTGCATCATCTTTATACTGTTTCTAACAGTTATTGGCAGCTCACATTCTTCCTGCTCACTCTAGATCAAGCACCATGCCCATTAATTGACCAAGCCCCCTGAATGACGCAACCTCCTTAACTACGTATACAACGCATACTTGCGCAAGTGACACACCCCTAGGAAAGCAATTATAGGGATGTGGCCATTATCATCAGTGCATGTATTAGGCATCGTTTTTTCTGAGTAATAAATAGCCAACCTTCTAACTGGATTATCATTACTATTATCATTAGATGCTACTAAGTCAAGTATTTAATCTTGATCAAGAATGTGTTTTAACCCTTTACCAACTATAATTGAAATAAGCGTTTTCGTTATTAACCTAAATTTAATTAGGAAATATTGTGTGGGCGGAGCCTTAAGATCTATATACCTTTTTTCAACTCTATATCTCTCATATTTTATAAGACTCAACATTCTAACTTACTTTGTGGAAAGAAGAGTCTTTAACAAACCCATTGATGTAAAATGTATGCTTCACTATCAGCAGGAAGAGGGAAAGGTGAATGTTTGTAAGTATAGTAGTCGACAGGCAACGCCCACCTTTTGTCTAGTCTGTATAATGCCTAAATTTGAAGCAACCATGAGTTTTAACTCACTTAGTCATACAGAAGATCTTCTAAGAAAGCCATTGATACCAAAAACATGCTTCGTTAGCTACAGGAAAGCAGTAAGACGAGTATTTGAAAGTGTAGTAGTCAGCGGCAACGCCCATACTTAGTGTCTTTCTCACTTTTTTTTTGGCCTACAAATTGACGATTTCCCTAATTTAAACTAACTAAATGTCTTCTTCGTAGTGTGTGCTTGTGTTAGTTTCTTCTGTACTTAAAGATTCTATCATAGTATTGCAGTGGTTTATTTAGTATTGAAATAATGGGAGTGGTTTGTTTGCTGATTAAGCATTGCACGTGCACAAAGAAATCATGTCCGATACACCTGAGATACGTTACCATTTGGAAATTTACGCATAATTCTGTATTAATAGGTGTGGTCACATTTTCCTGCCATTACCAAACTTAGGCAAGTGTCTGTTCTGTACGTTGTTAAATTTCTTCACAAATATTCCTCTTTTTTGTTATCTATTTCAATCAGTTTAGAATTATTATAGTGTATTATTGATAGTTTTATTAGCTGTATATATATATATATATATATATATATATATATCACTTATTTAATATGTTGTACATTATTAGTTTATTAGTTGTATCAGTTTTATTAGCTGTATCACTTATTTTATAAATTGTACTGTGAGAAAACATTAACATTTTCAAGTGGTTTATCACGGCATTTGAAGAATGAGCACCCTGAAGAAAGGGAAAAAAATCACTCACTTGACTCATTAGCAAATGAAAGTGAAAGAGAAGATATAGAAGTGACATAAGTGATGAAGAGAATAAAATTACAGAAGGCATGGAAATAGATGAACAACAATTTAACACTCATGAATATTTTTCCAAATTGATACCCAATGATCACGATTTTATAAGAAGTAACGTAAGTGACTTAAGCAAATGAAGTTGTCTCCTTAGTACAATCTTGTCATGATATTGACATCATGAAAACCGTAAAAAAACCCATGTAATCAGCAATTTCTCTTCTTAATGCCAACAGTGGCACAGCTGAGGTTCAAAGAAGTCTTTGAACCTGGTACAAAAATAGCTCCAAATACCAATCATATACAACAACTAAGGTTTTTTTCAACTAAAAAAAGAAACACACGAAAGAGATGGGTAAAACCAACAAGAGATGAAGAAGATACAACAAAAACAAAGATGGCTAAAACAGCCATTAAAGTTTGTGGTGTATGCTGGCAAGAAGACAAGTGAACATATATCTTGGATCGAATGTGAAATTTGTGGTCTATGGGTTCATGAGTCGTGCCATGGTGATCATAACAATGACACGTATATATGCAGCTCTTGTCTAACTGGGCACAATTGATACGTATTGTCTTAACTTCTAAACGGAATCACCTAAAAATGAAGTTCAAAGCCGGAATATATTAGTACATGTTCATTGTAATTAAATATTACTTTATAGTATTATTATACAAACGTACCACTAAAATACACCCTAAGTCTCCAAATAAAGTTAAAAAAATATAACAATGATGCTCGTTGAAAAACAAATACTTGCTATTACTGAGGAATATCAGCAAGGTATTTACAAATTAATTTATACAATTATAATTATTTTATGTATTTATTTAATTATATTCATGTCATTAGGGTGTCTAAAGTGAAAAATCAAACTTCCAGATTTTAAATTATGATTATCTTACTAAAAAATGCTGCTGTAGAGGCTTGAATTACTCTAACCCTCATAGTGTTTTTGTATTAAGGGATGATTGCATGCAAAGTTTCAAGTGATTTTGATGCTTCTATCCATCTGGCTGATAAGAAGCTCTGACTTGATTTAGCATGTTAGGCATTTTCTGTTACTACAGTGACTACGAATGCTGGTGTGCTATGTCTGCCATTATGTTATTCAAAGTTTGTCTTTTTAACTTTGTTTTCATTTTGTGTGTGGACACCAGTAGTAGGGTTGACAAAATGGAGAGAAAGGTTTATTATTTGGTGTTGATGAACATTACCTAATTGTTGGACTTCATTATATGCTGGTCCCTGGTTGAACGTGAGCTTGAATAATGGGAAGAAGAGTTCCTGCATCTCTTGATGGTACCACTTGCATGAAGCCTAAACCAGGTTGACATCAGTCATCCCAAACACCCAAAACTGTGAGGTGGAATGTCTTCCACGGTGATGCTGCATTGATAGAAATAAATAAAATTCATAATTGTACCCCACAAACCAACTATTTTTACCTTTGCTATGAGACAAAATAAAGATTAATCAATTAGAACTGCAATCCCTGCCCCTGCTAGTTGTATTGGTTGTGGGGCAAACCTCTTGTAACCATTAGTAAACATCAATTGCTGTGTGTTTTGTGACTTCTGCCTCTTCAGCCGCATCTGTTACTGGGTATTGTCTTACCCAATAATGCAGTAGTAATCATCCACTTTTGGCATGTCAGACAAGACTTTGTAAAAAAGCTACTTTCTCTGATATTTTGTCTCCCTTTGCACTTGGAACACCACCCATCACTAACATCATTTCTACATCTCTCTTCCATTACTACATTATATCTGAAGAGTATTTTTAATTAACATTATGCACATTATACTTTTTGTTTTTCATTAGTTTCACCTTGCACAGTCCATGCTTCTAGCTAACAATCTATGTATTCTAAAATGATTAATAGTTTTTTCAGTTCCACCAAACAATCAATGATCCCATTTGCATCTTGAACAACTTTATAATACTCGTCATCTTAAGTACCTACTTGAAGCAAGAAGCAAAAGAAAATTCCACGTGGGTGTGGTCCTGCCATTCCAATTCACCGCTGGTGCCATTCTTCACACTTGATCCAACAAGTGTTCTAAAATGGTCTTAGCATCACAATAAGTCGAGAAACAAACATTCAGGAGAAATCACTAACTCAACAAGTAATTACAGCTGTCGCGTAAACTCACGTAAAATGCCTACATGCTCTAAGGGTTAAGCAGCATAAAATGATGAATGCACATGAAAGAACTTAAGGCAGCTAGTACAGGTGGCTGCGGCTGTGTCCCTTTCTGGCCCGTTTCAAGCCATTCTTAACTGTTTAAACCCCATAAGCACATTATTGCGGAATTAATTAGTGTCACAACATTACAATAAGCGCATATTTGCGTAATTATACAACACCTTGCATTTGCGAGCGCTCCATAGAGGTCTTTTGATATTTTTCACCAAACATCGAAGATACAAGTTGAGGGATTCCAAAGTTATAAGTGGAGGAATTGATGAAGACGCTAAGTGTGGGCATTGCCACTGACAACAGCACTTTCAAATGCTCACCATAATACTTTCTTGTTGCTAACAAAGCGTGATTTTGGTATCTGTAGCTTTCCAAGAAGGTCTTCTGACAAACTAAGTAAGTTAAAACTCAGTCTTGTTTAAAATATTGAACTTATACAGGTGAATATAGAAGTGGCCATTACTCATACACTACTAAACTTTGAAGCACTCACCTTACAGTCTTCCTGTGATGACCAAGAATACATTTTGCATCTCTGCATTTCTTAATACCTCTTCTCTGCAACAAAGCTAGTTAGAATTCTGAGTCTTATAAAATTTGAGAGTTATAGAGGATGTAAATGTGAGTTATTAGACATGCTGTAAGGTGAGTAAATAGTATTTAGTATTCTGGGCATTACCCATAAGATTGCTAAACTTTCAAACACAAGTTAATTATGGCCCATAGGGCCATTCTTATGATTGCTTTCCCACAGGCTCAATGTATATGTAGTTAAAGGAGTTACGTTATTCAGGGGAAATAATGGGCGTGGCACGTAAAAGAATGCACGCTCAAGCTACAAATCAGCAGAAAGAAAGCTGTGTAACTTACGTAGACACTGGAACTGCTATTTTACCTAAAGTTCTACAAGGTGTAGCAGTTATGTAATTAGTATGAATTAGGCACATGGTTTGTGGTTGACAACACATTATGGTTTCAGTTCCTTAATATATATATATTGAATATCTGAGTTAGACATTTTAGAGTTATAAGTTATTGATAAACTTAAGTATCTTTCTTATACATCGTGTCAGAAGTGGGATCCATGTGCAAGCTGATGGTGTATTCGCTTTTTCTATCCGACGTTGCAATCACGAGATATCGAGCTAGACGCTAACTAGTTTGGTTCCACATAATTCCCCAAAAAACGCAATTTAATGTGATTAACTGATTATTATTATAATTCAGTATATTTCCGTAAACGGAGTAAGCACTGCACACATGGTTGTAAGGATGTGTATCATCAAAATTTTCTGTCCCAATTATCATATAAAGTTTATCATGATAATCACGATACTTTAAAGCTTTATGTTCTTCCATGTAGCAAATCCACGAGGAGATTAGTCATGTTGCCATTGTAAGGCAAATGCACCTTACACAAATGAAAAATTACCTCTTTGCTGTTTAGTTGGAGCATCGACTTTGAATCTGAATAACTGCCAGATCTTGCTTTTGGCTCCTACAAGTAGAGCCAGCGAACCATGCTATTCTTCAACTTCCTTGCTAGCCTAGCCACCTGTGTAGTGTGTACAAACTGAACTGCGCATGGCACGAACGCATGTGTCAAACAATAATAATTATTAAAATTAAATATTATAATTATATCGTCATATGGATTCCTGATATCGCTTATCACGATAATTACTTCAGTGATGAAAATATCACTATATCGATATTATCGCACATCCTTACATGGTTGGAAGGAAGATGGAGACTGTTTCTACTCAGTGTTTTGTTGAAGATTGAAGGATTTCATCCTCACCTACGATGTAAGAATGACTGAAACTTGACTGAGAGACCCCTTATAAATGTGAAAATGCAGCTAATAGGTGTTTTATTATTATCATTAATTCATTATAATTCTTATGAAACAACATGGATTTTGTGTAAATATATATACTGTGCCTTAGTTAAGTGTATGAGTATGCTACTATACTACTAGCTGAAATCTTTTGTATTTTTACATCTCCATACAGCTGGATCATCATTATAACCTGTACAAAAACGTTGTCAATTTGCAGCTGATTTATATCTCTAGAGAATGTATTCCCCTTCAAATCCATGTCTTCATCCTGGTCTTAGTTGTCTATTAATTATATATTATTTGTTATTATAAGTATATGCTATGGAAACATTATAATAATTGCTAAATAGCTTACCTTCGTGGTCATCCTCGTTCCAAAAATAATCCGTAATGAAAGAAGTGAGTGATTCTTGGTCCGATGGGATCAGTGAGCTTTGAAAAAAGCTGTTTAAATAGCCTGTAATATCTCCAAATTTCCTTAAAGCCAACAGTAGAAAAAGGCGTTACTATGCTTGTTGCCAGGGGGTGTGGCCAGCAGTCAGGGAATTTCCGTGTTTTATTTAGTGTTACATCTCCGTTAATTTTTTTAATGGCGTTATGAAAATTTCTGCCTGTCTCTGAATAAACACTCGTTCTGGAAAAACTACGAGGAACTGGACTGCTGGTAGAGATGGCTAAGGTATTTGTCCACATGAAACTACAATAATCACGAATTCGCCACTTGGCGTGTTTTTCGCATTTTTGAGCCAATACTGAATTATTAATTTTAAAAAGATAGCCACCTTTTCACAAAGCGTGTCACATATGCATATATATATTATATATTTATATGGGTGGATAAGAATGTTATTGATAGGTAAAAAAGTGAAATGAGATAAAATGAAGTTTTTTTCTTTTTCATAGTATATACTTGAGTTAATTTATTTTGTAGTTTCTTCTTGTATGATAAATTGTGAAGCATTCATTGGGACAAAGGGCTGGGTTGTCTGTGCAAGTAGCACAAACATACAATGTTAGGTGTCTTTCTCCCTTTTCAGAACGGTCGCTACAAACATGGCAGTCTCTTCTTTTTGATCTTTTTGTTGGGAGATGAGTTGTGGGACTTAATCGCTCCAAGTTTGCTTCACTTGCTGGGGAGAATCTAGGGGCATGGATGTCTTCTATCAGACTTTAGATTAGCTCCCGTCAAAACTCAAGATGAGTAATATATTTTTTAGTTTCGTTTTGTGTGTGTTTGTGTATTATATATGAGTTTACAACCACCATGTCAAGCATCCAGAAAAACACTTTTCTCCACCATTTTACAGACTTGTGCAAACAGCTATAGTAACTCATCATTTGATCAAGCTTATCTACTCCTAACATATATTTATTATACTCAGCTACCATCCTGGGCTTCTTTTTTGCTGTTCCGTCTCCTTCTGTAAAAGAAAAATTTATTGTTTAAAAATTTACAATTAGTGTATGCACTAACCTTGTTGGGACATCTATCACTTCATTGGAGTACTTTGTTGACAACATTAAGATGTTACGTTTGTCTGTCCATGATACTAACATCTTTTCATCATATTGAAAGCTACTGACATCTCCTTTCTTTTGTTTTATTTTTTGTTTTACTTTTAAAGGTAAACCTTTTTTATTGCTCATGACAGTGCAACACCTAATATAAAGAAATATCCTTTTTCATCAAGTGTTGTTACAGGCACTCACATATCAAAAAAAAAAAAAAACAACCGACAAGAAATGAATACCAAGTTTATGTAACTATATTATATAATAGACTGGGACAATCATTGTCTATATAATTATTATGAAATTAGTAATTATGATGGAAACACATTTTGCACTCAGTCAGTAAGGCAAGCAAATAAAATTCGATGATAATTACAATAGAAACGTTCACCTGAACAAATTGACTTTCAATTCAAACATAGGATTTGGAAAT
The DNA here is from genome assembly GCA_947044365.1 of Petrosia ficiformis. Taxonomy (NCBI): domain Eukaryota; kingdom Metazoa; phylum Porifera; class Demospongiae; order Haplosclerida; family Petrosiidae; genus Petrosia; species Petrosia ficiformis. Next base: position 28,590,653 of record OX345636.1, read on the forward strand.
TCCTTCAACCCATACAGTGTCCTGGTATCCTTTTTTTCTTTCTCTGTTCTCTTTCCTTTAATTTCGCTAATCTGGAAAGAAGCTAACTGCTTACAACGAGGATTCGCAATGACTGTAGGTGAAACATTTCTGTCAGCCTATATGCATGTAACGACAAAAGGTGAATACAAATAGAACCACTTACCTATACATTTCCATACCATACAAATTCGGCAAAATTTGTTAGCCTTTGAACCCATATGATGTAGAAGCTCTGAGTGTCGGACATTGTCTGCACTGACTAACAGTACGGGAACAGAAACAAACACAGTTGTATCCAAAACAGGGTCATGTGCCTCAAATCCCTCTTCTGCCAGTTGCAGCTGTTCCGCTATTGGGACAGACATTTCAAGGAGGGGAACAATGTTTGAGCAAGAAATAAAGTGTATATTAGACGGTTTTCTGCTTTCACTTTGAGGAAGACCAGCAAGTACAAACCCCCACCACTCAAATTTGTTCCACTTTTTACACTTATTTCCGCTAGTGTCATCTGTAAATAAAACAATGGGGACTACTACAATTGGTTGAGCAGCAGCTTTCAACTTCATTGGATGAGGTAAAAGATAAGAATACATTTCCTAAAGTATGGGGAGAAAGATACCAAGAGAACAAATTATAAATATTATAATTATAGTGACTTACATTGGCAGAGAATGGAATCAGTTTCTTTGCACGTGTATCAATCGATAACAAATTTGGAGGAGGTGATGTCCTTCTCACAATGGTATTCGCATAAACTTCAACTTTCCCACATAAACACAGTGTACTTTCATCAATGTACATTCCAGAGATTTCAGGGAATCTGATCCATACTTATTCAATAGTTAGAAGAATGTCGGCTTGCATCCAAATGCAGTTGTCAGTTTCCTGGAATGATTCATATTGTAGAAATACTGTTACTCACAAATTACCTTTTGATAAAACTTCAAGATCTTGGCAACTATGGTTTCTTCTTGATACAGAATAAGAACAAAGTCTCCAACATAGTAAGTTTGACTATTGATTACAGCTGTTGGTGCTTGAAAGTGGATGTCATTATGCCATATTCTACCATGGTATAACTCTCTTCAGAGGTAAAGATAATTATTTTAAAGAAAATGTCAGATAACAAATCCCTTTACCTTAAACCAGAAGATGAAACTTCTGGATAGCGATGGAGAATACTATCTGTTTTTGGATCACCAATGCACATTTTAATTGATTGACAAATGTTATTTACATAGAAGGGTAAGCCAGAAATTGAGTAAAACTATAGTAATCACAAAAATGAAATCAATAGATGTATTACGTTTTGAAATACACATGTACTTGTGATGCCATGCCTTTTGTGGTTCAGTAAATCCTGGCAAACGAAACTTTTTCACTGATGAGAAGCTAGGAACAGAAGGATCAAGCTGATGTATAATACTCCATACAAACTTTAAATTTGTTTCACCCTATTAAAAATAAGTGCAACCAGGACAATTAATACAACAATATGATTCATTTCTTGACATACATACCGTCACTGTCACTTTCATCCACTTTCAAGCTACAATGATGTCAAATGTGTAAGTGATTCAAGAAATAAAACAATAATAATCATATACATCCATCAGTTATGAAAATGGGTTTATACTTTATAGCACTCATCGAACCATGTAACACTTGTTTTGATGTGATATAGCTCTCACAAGCTTATATCCTTTAACAAGCAAACAACAATGAGTAATTGATCAATGTATTCCATGGAAGTATTCTTCTCCATCTTCTTTCCCTCCATGGATTGATTCTGAGTTGAAAATTAAAATTAAACGTCGTCAAAGGCTCTTTACACAAGCCAAGAGATTTAATAGTTTTTCAATTCGTCAAACCTATTGTTCTCTTCGAAATCACATAACCTCTACTATTAGATTAAAAAATTCCAATTCTTTCCGCTCTCTATCTTCCTCTTCTCCTAAGAAGTTCTGGTCTTATGTTCGGTCTACAAGAAAAACTTCCTCATCTGTTCCCCCTCTCAATTTTAAAGGTAAAATCTTTACCTCTGATTGTGATAAAGCTGATATTTTGAATGAATATTTTTCTGGTTGTTTTAATTCATCCATTCCTCCCCTTTCCTCTTTTTTACCTGCTTTTGGCCAGTCCTCTCTTCCCCCATCTTACCTCTGTACTCAGTCTCAAGTTCTTTCTTTGATTGCTAATCTGCCTCTTGACTCTGCTTCTGGTCCTGATTTCATTTCCACTCGTATGCTCAAACACACTGCTCACTCTATCGTCTCCCCTCTCACTCATATTTTTAACTTATCTCTGTCTTTAGGCCGTGTCCCCTCTGATTGGAAAAATTCTTTTATTGTTCCCATACCAAAATCCTCTTCTAATACCAGTGATCCTTCCAACTATCGTCCTATATCTTTACTTTCTGTGGTTAGTAAAATTCTTGAAAAGCATGTTCACTCCATACTCTACAGGTTTTGTTTAGACTACAATCTTGTGTCCCCCTATCAATTTGGTTTCTTACCTAATCGTTCAACCTCTTCAGCTCTTCTTTTTGCTATTAACTCTTTTCACAAAATCCTTCAAAATAATAAAGCAATTTGTGCTTGCTTTCTTGATCTCAAGAAAGCATTCGACACTGTTCCTCATGCTCCATTAATTGACCTTCTTTCCTCTTAATTGTCCTCCTAGTTTAATTAAATGGCTTCATTCTTATTTATCATCTCGTTTTCAGCAAGTCGTTCTTAATGGATCCTCCTCTTCTTCTCTTCCAGTTCTATCTGGAGTTCCTCAAGGATCCATTCTTGGACCTCTTCTCTTTCTTATTTACATTAATGGTATTACTTCTGTTCCTTTATCCCCCGCTTCTACTCTAATTTTATATGCTGACGACATCCTTATCTTTCGCCCAATAGATAATGAATTGGACCTTTCTACTTTCCAAAATGACCTTAAATCTATATCTTTGTGGCTTTCCACTAATTTCCTCTCTCTGAATCTTTCGAAATCTAAGTATATGTGACCAAGTCTCACAAAATAGACCTTATTACAATGATTATATTTTTTCGCTACAGGTGACGATACAGACTTACTCAAAATAAAGACAAAATTTTTTTATTGCATAAATACTATCTATACTATATCCTTTTTGATTTCTTTTATTATTTACCTGTGAATCATTATCCGTTTGCCAGCTATAAGGCAAATTCGTTTGCTCGTCTTTCATTCGCGAATTGTGACACGAATTATTACGCAAACGTATACGGATTATTCAAACGCTTGTTGTCATGGTTACTCAAATTTAAATGCACCTGTCTTAAAATGGCAACTCAAAACAGTGAAAACAGTGTTGCAAAAGCTCTCAATTCATCAATGTTCAGCGCCAATGATCAAGCTGCATTGCGCGAGTTTGTGGAAGACTATTCTTTTGATATCCCCCTGGAAGATTATTCTGGTATGTTGTAATCAATCATGAATAATGTTAACTGATAATTAAACAAACAATCAATGAATACACTAATAGATAATGCCTCTGATGAGGAAACTGAGTGTGATGTTGAAAGAGTAAGGTTGCAACCAAAAGAAGCTGAAGCTAGAGAAAGAGAGATGGGTAAATGTTGCTATCTATAATAAATAAAGTAAGTGTGTTCATGAATTGCATAGAAGAGAATGAAATGGTGGCAGAAGTACAAATGGATAGAGAGATAGCAGAGGATGGATGTCAGAGTATAAACACAGAGATTGGTAAATATACAGTAGAACTGAACAGTATCTTAGGGTTGTTTATTACATGTCATGATACTGTAGATGAGAATATTATGGTAGATGTACGGGTAGCTAATACCGAGGGAGTGGAAAATACTCACACAGATATTGGTATAAACATACTTCATAATTATTATGTTAATTAATGGTAACCTTAATTGTAGTAGAGAATGATGCTTCATTGGAAGTGCAGGTGGATGATGGAGTATTAGAAATTCAGACAGAGGAAGAAGTACTAACTACGATCAGTAATATTGAGAAGGGAGGTACATAATTATAAATATATGATACTGAGTCCAGATTAATTAAATGATTGATGTAGGTGCATTAGAACTGAGACCTATAGATGAGGAAGAGATGACCAAAATAGATCATTTTATAAAACAGACCTGTGGCTGCAAAAACAATAATGGCGGCCCGTGCAGTGATGTTTTAGCCAGTAAGTTCTCTCTTCTCAGAGCACAATGTGCTGAACTTGACAAAACTTCGCTGGACTAATGGCAATGACCAAAACATCAGAAAACATCCATCTAAAACAAGAGAACGGCAATCTTATGATTATTGCCATGAGGGTGTGAAGGTACATCACATGCATCATAGTATTAGTACAATGAATTTTTACCTTGTTATTATGATTAGATTTGTAGAAAGACTTTCCTATTCCTGCATGGTGTGCAAACAGGTCGTTTAAAAGCGCTGCAGAGAAGCTACCAAGTTCAAGGCATTGAAGCACGACTCCATGGTAATCTCAACAAGCTACCAATTCACGGCTTTACAACTGAAGAAATATGCAGGGTTACCATGTTTTTAGACAATTATGCTGAAACCCATGCCATACTTTTACCTGGTAGAATTCCCGGGTACAAGAATTGGGATGTCAAGCTGCTACCATCACAGATGACAAAAAATTCTGTGTGGTTAGAGTACGTTCATGCTCATGCCGCGTTCACAGTTAGAATTGTCAGCTACCGAAGCTTTTGTCGATTATGGCAGAGATATAGACCATCTCTGATTATCACAAAGCCGAAATCTGATCTCTGCTGGGAATGCCAACAAAACTCTGCAACCATCACAGCTTCTTTCAATAAGTCTGAGGAAGAAAAAATAATGGTAATTATGGTATTCAAAATCAATTCTAAATTAAAAATTAAGATTCATCATAATAAATATTACAATACCTTCATAGATCCTGACAAAAGCAACAGACCATATCAGCAGAGCACAAACAGAAAGAAACTACTACAAAGCTCAATGGCACATTCTCTCCACCTGCCATTGGCTTCATCAAACCTCCGGCATCTGTTGACATCACATTGCACATCAGCTTTGATTTTGCCCAACAACTACACTACCCTTGTAACCCGCTTCAGCCTGGACCCATTTACTTCTTAACACCAAGAAAATGTGGTATCTTTGGCCTCTGTTCTGAAGCCATACCTTTTCAGATCAATTACTTAATTGACGAAGCCGTCGACACTGGAAAGGGATCTAATTCAGTTATCAGCTACCTATGGTATGGGAGCAATGCACTTGGCTCTGCATGCAGACAATTGTTCAGGACAGAACAAAAATAACATTATGCTACAGGTATGATCATTATTTTTGAAGGTTCAATATGTTTAATTTTAATTCATTTTAGTACCTGACCTGGAGAGTGATGAATGGTCTCAACAAGACTATTACTTTGTCTTTCATGATTGTAGGACATACAAAATTCATGCCTGACTCCTGTTTCGGTTTATTGAAGCAGAAAATGAGGCGTACTAACATCGAGTGTTTGGACGATATTGTCCAAACAATCAATAAATCTGCCAGTGTAAATCACACACAGTTAGTAGGCACACAAAATGGAGAGGTATTAGTTCCTACATATGATTGGCTATCTTTCTTCACAATGTATTTTAAGAAGATCTCAAACATAAAAAGTTACCAGAATTTATTGTATCCACCAATTCACCTGGAGTAGTAGAATATAAGAAATTCAGCAATTCAGAATCCACAAAAATCAACATCATCAAAGACTCATTAGTACTACCTACAACAGGCGAACTTCCTCAAATACTTGCTCCATCTGGGCTCTCCAGTGACCGTCAATGGTACTTACATGACCTTTCTGCTCCGAAAGAACACAAGATTTGACATGCCCACTTCCATCTGTTCCAAAAAGTACACGAGCAAACACACCAACTCAAACACCCATTGCTTCACCTATGAGGCCTACAATGACAGATACATTGCCACCAACAAAAATACCACGTATCTGTGCCAAGTGTGGTCTGTCTGGGCATAATCGCAGATCTTGCAAATAATCTACATGTAAAACATCTTTTCTAATACATAATATTAAGTAACTTACAATGTATACATTCATATTAAACTCTTTAAAATAGGTAAAATTCAGAAATAATGGTAGATTTTCACTCCTGCACATGTTGATATTACAAACGCCATGTTCCGTGAACGGAAATACACGGAAATAGAATAAAAATTTTAAAATCACATTTTCTCAAAATGGCGTTTTGATAGATAAGACATGCGAACATGTCCATAACAACGCATAATTACGTCATATCAACACGATCTTGGTGTTAAATCAGAGCTAATGAAATGAAGCATTATGTAGTGCTGTTATCTGAATTTGGTCAAAAATTGTCATAAGGGCTATTTTGTGAGACTTGGTCACATAATTATGTTTCTGTCTTATAGGCGTTCTATATTTATTAATTCGCTTCCTCCTCTCTGTCTTTTTGGTTCACCTTTGGAATTAGTTACTGAATTTAAGTATTTAGGTGTCACCATATGTTCTTCTTTATCCTGGTCTCCCCACATTTCTAATATTTGTGCAAAGGCTCGTAAATTACTTGGTCTTTTGTATAGACAATTTTATTTCTATTCTGATACCTCTACACTTTTACATCTTTATATTTCCCTTATTCGTCCTCATCTGGAATACTGCTCTTTTCTTTTTGACCCTCATTCTTCTCATCTCTCTTCCAAAATTGAAAAAGTCCAACACTTTGCTTGTAAAATTTGCAGCAAAGATTGGTCTTCTGATTACACCTTTCTTCTTTCCAAACTTCAACTACCCACTCTTCACTCTCGTCGCCAGAATGCAAAACTGATTTTTCTCTTCAAAATTCTCCATAATCTGGTTGATTTCCCTGATCCTCCTCTTCAATTTCGGCCTGTTCCTTCCTATAATCTTCGTGCCTTTTCTTCTCAGAATCTCCAATATATCACTTACAAGACCCAGTCTGCTCTGAATTCTTTTTTCCCAGATTCGATTAAATTATGGAATTCATTGCCGGACCATGTTAAATCATCTAAATCAATAAGTCAACTGAAGTTTTATATTAGATCTTATATGTAATAAAGTTATATCTTAAATATTTAATTAAGTTCTGTTTTTCTTTTATGTAAACTTACTCTTCATATTAGCCCTTGGCTATTGAGTATTTATGATATATAATATAAAAATAAAAATAAAAAGAAACAAATGATTCCAGGAGGTTCTGGTCACCAGCAGTAAGAAGTGATGCACAAAGGTCATTTAAGGCCTTTGCAACAAGAGAAGTCATAGTAGTATGAATAATCTAGATCTTATGAATAATTCAAATTTGAATCAAGAATGCGTAACCATAGTAACTAGTCGCATATTATTGTGTATTTCCCGTGTCATAAATCGCACATAAACTCGATAGTTTGAATTGCGTTAAAGAAAGTAGTTGTAACAATGGTAATACAACGAATAAGAAGACAAACGAGGTATGTATATATAGCTGAGAGACTATGTATTCATCTAATGCAAAAATCTGAAATTTGATAAAATATGCATACATGACATTTTTTTGTTTATAACAGCTTATTGCACATACGGTCACATATGCTCTCTAAGTCAAATGATCTTGGATTATCAGTTTTATCTATGAATCAGCACTACCTGGAATTGCATACTTACTTATCTAAAATTGAAACTAGTCCAGAAATTGTGTTTGAACAAAATTATCCATGTTTTTCAGTCTGAAAAACGAATTTATGGTTCTCATGCCAAAGTAAACCACCGTCTAAATTCACAGGAAGTGTATGAGAATCTGCTTAACAGCATTGGAGTTGATTGTGACTTTTTGACTAAATTGTTAATTAAGGGTGCATCAAAAATGAAGGAGAAGTTGTCCTCATATGCTCAAGATCAGCTTCCTGGAGGTTGCTATTGGGAACCAGACCAACAGGTGCAGGACATTTTGCGTGAATTAAAGCCGAGCAATGATGTATGTGAATCCATTCTTGGATTGAATGATTATTTGACAACTGCGATCCCAAATTTGCATCAAATGACACGTTCTAATCTTGTGCAGGTGAAAAAAAATGAAACACTGAAATGGCTTTCGAACCTTCCAGAAGATGAGCAATCAGCAATTGTTGACCTGGCAGTAAAACAAAGGCGATTTGTAAGTAAAGAATGTCGGGATGAAGAGATGTTTGTATTTGTGTCTTTAGAAGTTTAATTTTTTTATTTTTCTTCTTTGCAGTACGAAAGAAAGTTTTATGTCAAAATCTACCTACTAATAGAAAACAAAGACCACTGAAGGACATTGTAATGGAGCTATGTGATTTCATTGACAAATGTACACTACCCACAGAATGTGAATCATTCATCAGGAATCTAACCTCCTTAATTGGTCGAAAAGTGAGGCATAGATTTTTGGAAGAGGTAAGTGGCACTCCAACCTGGTACTCAGGTACAGTATTAGACTATTCATACCAGGAGAAGATCCACTGCCTCACATATTATTTTAACCTGACACTTGACTTAAATTCTTTTACTTAAATTCTTTTAAATTGAGTTCTTTTTGACATCTTTTTCATCATGTGAATTATAAAATTATACAACTCAGAGTTAAAGGGTTAAGGGTTGTTTGCCCTGATTTGCATACAGCTACAGACTCCCTCCATAATATCGAGGTGGGAAGCTTCCACTTCAAGCCTTACTGCTCTAAACTCCATGATGAGTTAATGAATTAATTCCATCAGGTGTTTTACCTCCTCCCGGAGAGCATTAACATCAGATAAAGAAACTGTAAATATATATAGACATAATTTAAGTGTATGAAATTGTTTCTTGATATACCTGTTTTGCCCGAAGTACTGGACATTTCTGCAAACATGTAGAGTATAGAAAATGGTTCCAAGCTCCAAACAACAGCAATACCACACCTAAGATGTATGTATGTGTACACACAAAATGATACTGTTGCACCAAAACACATTTAATAGGGTTAAACATGGTCTATGCAGCCTGATCAAAAACCTTTGCCTCCACCCAGATGGTTAGAGGTAACAAATCTTTCTCTTATTTATGTCACATATACATCAACTAACCCCCTTCACAAAATCATGGTGAGGAACCCGTTTGCACTCCAGCATAAAATCTTACAGCCAAAACCTTCTTGGGTACCAATTTTTGTGCACAATTAAGTGATTGTTTTCGAAAATGCAAAATTAGCACACTATGAAAATTTGGGAATACCACCTCCTGTGGAGAGACTTTTTTTGCATCCATATAGCTAGTTAGAAAGGTGTTTAAATTATGCTCAGTATTTTATAAAGTGCTGAGCCCCATGTTTGCTTCAAATCACAATTTAATAAATTTCGTACAAGTCAATAAAATATCACTATACAGTAACAGTAATTACCTGAGTTCTACTGTCTCACTACTGTGGGGTTCAATTGACAAGTACACCAATTACTGTTACTGTACTGTACTGTACTGTATGGCAGCGATATTGCATTTACAAATACTGTAAATGTGATTACAGCATACAGGGAGTAGTTTTGATGTCATTGTTACTGTGGAAACAACATTTTCCCAATTTGTGGGTGGCTATGTTGCAGATTTAATGCTATGTGAATTTAATTCAGGAAAAGAATATAAAAATTTGCATACTATTTAATTAATAATAAGCTCACCTTTTAACTAAGGAATGGGCCTATTTTAGTGTTGACCATAGTCAGACAACCCCATACCACCAGGCTTTACCGAGTAGTACGCTCCAGCTGATATATTACTGGTATAGCACTCCGATGTCCAGGCCAAATTTTTTGATATTTCTGAAATGAACAAACCGTGAATGTCTGTTTTCAGATGATGAAATAGTCCCTTCTGTCTAATCTTTTCCGTATTATAAACTAAACATTCTGGGCCCCCTAGCGTCCCTGCTATATTGTCTAACCACTCGTGTAAATTATTTCTGGATTGGGCTGGTGTTGCACCTATTTGAAAATAAGGAGTCAGTGAAGTGGGTGTGCTGATAACCTTGGACTTAATTGTGACCTTCTTAGTAGGTCTTTCATCTAACTGAGTGAGTTAAAGGTCTGTGCAGTTTAAAAGGTAGAAGTTCTACTGGTAATTACAAAAGTGGGCATCACCCTTGGAACTGTATATGGTATTTGCTTAAATGGAGCTTTGGGCTCGGCGTTAAAACAAGATGGGCGTTTGTTCTCTTAAGCTATTTGAAGCTTTCCATATATCATTATCAATCTTATTACTAACTACCTACCATGTTCAAACCACTGTGTTACATGTACTTCCATGAGTGCGGACTGAGGGCAGACGGAGTCTGCAAGACTTGATGGAGGAGACGATGGCCGACGCCCAACTTTCTAAAAAGTGCCTGCTTAGAATAACTAGCTTTCATTTACACTGTAGCTCTCTTTCTGTACTCTCGATAACAAATGCTAGACTAATTTATTAATTATTACTGTTTCTTTAGCTTTCACCCCCGGCGTCTAAACAAGGCAGGCGCTTATTCAGGTGAGGCGTTTCTTTAAGCATATACGGTACTATACTTTCAAGTACATGCTTTCTGCTGATAAAGCAAAAAGGGTTGCACCCATACTAGAATAGAGATCTGAATAGGCACCTATATTCAGTATATTGAATACATAGGCAGAGCATAGGTATAGGCAACTGCATTGCCTATACAGCTTACACAATATTTTTCAGGCTTTGTAGATACATTATTGTCAAACCCACTAGTACAATCTGAAGATGTGTGCAACCAAGGCTGAATATGCCTGTAACTACATGTACATGTACTTTTGGCTGAATGTAGAGCACACGAACAATAGAATAATTTAACATTATACCATGTGTGAATAGTTGTAAACTAGATAAATACAACTATATAGTTCACACACAAACAATATCGGATCAGATCTGCATGCATATAGGCAAATTGCTGTATAGGTGCAACACTAATCTCTATGTGTCTCTCTCACCAACTTGTCTTTCCAGCAAAGTAAGTTAAACGTACTCAAGGCAGGTATATCATTGTGTATTTTGGTATAAATAGTAAATACCACTTAGCCCTACATGCACATTTTAAGTGTCACGATAGTAATAATGAAGTGTCTTTCTTTTTCTTACCTTGTTGCAATGAGGGCAATAAGTTAGCAATGGCAGGTTGCCCCAACACTTGGTGCACTTCCGCATCGGAATTTAAAATGAAAATGCAACCAGAGTCATCATATTCCCCTAAATTATCACCACACCCAGTTATTTTAGTTCTCTTGAGTGGAGGGGTGTGTGTTCCTGAGGAAGAGACGTATAAGTAAACTCTTTGTGACTATGTCTTGATTGAGGATACATGTATAAACACAAGTCCCAAGAAGGGAGGAGTACACATCTAGCTAAGTATTATACTCATAGATCACAAGTATACTGTATATAATGAAGCCATCAGGAAATGATACATGTAGGGATGTCAAGGTTGAGATAACATGTCAGTTTATATTTGCTGAAATGAATATTGCTTCTTGTATTTGAATACACATTTTTCATACATTCAAATACCAAGCAATGAAAGAATATTCCAATATTCGTTTCAGCAGTACTCTGTATATCACAAAAAAAAAACAATCATGTACCTTCAGATTCAGTTTTTTCGCTCATGATAAGGCTATGGAACGAGGGAGAGAAAAAAAGAGAGAGAGAGATACATGTATATACTGTACTCCTTACTATATCTAAAGTGAAGTACGTGTAATTCCCATTGTTAATTTTGCAGATTCTAATAATATGTGACCGTCTACGCGAAAACCAGGCATAAGTGACAAAATTTCAGAATTGATTTTTTGTCTTGCCTGAACAGAGCATTAAATTAGCTATAGAATGATATATTATACATCCCAATCATGTAAAAGATAAAGCTACAGTGACCGATTTAACCATGGCAGTCACAAATACTTTATTTGGAGAAAAACGCAATTAAATGAATTTTTTAACCATTAAAATTAATGTTTAGCAATTTATTTAGCAGGGCTAGCAAAGCACAGAAAGGTCTCTAAGACTTGCTAAAGGTATCAGAAGACTGGTAAACATTGGTGAAGCTTTTCATGTAATAAAATAGTGATCGGCCAAATAATTCAGAACTGTCTACTTTCAATCATATCTCCAAATTATAATTTGTCACTTATGCCTGGTTTTCGCGTAGACGGTCACATATGCTTATGTAATAGGCTGAGTGATAACATCGTATATATTCACTATCATGATAGTATCATGTATGTATGCTCTTTATTGCACAATTTAAAGCATGATCAATCCTTACCAAAGAAGGACAAAAACCCAAATAAAATATTCAGCTCATAGAATAAATATACATTAATATGATAATAACCATAATAATGTAAAAGGTAAAGGAACTGCATGTGAATAAAATAAATAAACAATGTAATAATTATAATAGCGAAGTTGTACTTACAAACATGTATTTAGGGTTGTAAAATATATCGCTGAGGTACATGTACATGTAATCATGTACTTTGCTATTTCTGTTTTGATACATTCAAAACATATGTGTACAATGTACTTGTGCATTAGTCTCGCATAGCCAAACCCAACTTACTATGAAGGAGAGGTCTGGTCAACCCACTGTACATGTACTAGCTAAAGAGTTTAGAAAAACCATAATCAAAATACATATATTCATAATTATACTTACTTTGTATTTTGCTTCATAGCAGTGTAAATATTTGTAGGGTTATATGTAAGTTGTTTGTTTAATTTTGTGACCTACATTAATTTTCCAGCCTTGTTCACACACTTTTTGGGTTTTGACGTTTCTACATCTTTAAAAATGGTTTTTATTATTCTTGTAATATATTATGTGCAAACACATGATACATGTACATGTACATCTATTCCTACATGTATATCCGTCATGGCAGAAAGCTTAGAGCCAACTCAATGTTTTAGCAGCCACTACATCAATTGTATTTGATTTCAAGCTGTGATTCGACAGCAATAGCCTTCAAGATGTTTCCTTGTACACTTTTGATGCCAGAAGTCTTCTGAAACACCAGTCATGAGTTATAAAAATTGTCATAACTTTATAACCGAAAGGTTTTAGAAAAAGCCTATTGTTATTTTTATCCTTGGACGATTTGAAGTATGTTGGTAGCTCGATCGATGTTCCAATGTTGTTAGAAATTTGTTAAAGGACACACACACACACACAAACTTACAGTAACCCTCCACTCTGCATACGTGGGCAAGGATTAAATATTACAAACAAGCTAGTAACAGTAAAACAAAAATCTTAAAATTTGAACCTGTCGAACAGTACAAAAATCTTGAAAATTGAACAGCACTATATATTATTTGTCATAGTCCTACATCAAAGATGTATTTACCTGTTTTCTTCCCCGGAAAAAAAAACCCCCACCGTCCTTGGTATCACTGTCATCTTGCTCTCATGTCCGTTCATGATGACTACTCTGCCAAGGGACAGGTCCTGGCTCTGTAATTTTCGAGTCCAGCTATAAATGAAAAAAAAAAAAGACAAAGGCAATGAAACTGGTATAGTTCCACTGTAAATTTTTTATTAGTGCATATTTCATGACATCAAGCCAATCAGATAATCAGTGTGCACTAACTATATTTAATACAGTTATATGGCACCTTGTACAGTTACCTGTGAAGATGCAAGAAATGTCTACTGATATGCCACTAACTCTTTTAGAACACTCTCTATGATGTTTTAAAGTGGCACTATGGTAGGCCAATAAAGCTTGAGATCAAAACAAAAACAGTCAGATTCCTGTGGACTACCAAGTGGAGATGACTAGAAACTTTATTCACAATAATACCGTAATGTTTATAATTAGTCATTAATTTTGGACACACTCCTCATGAATATTAATAAGTTGTCAGGGACAAGCGAGTTTTTTGCCTACTTCCCCTATGGACAAGTGGATTAGAAAGTTAAATTTGAACCCTGCTCCCTGCAACCAACGAAAAATGAATTTGGTAGCCACGACATGTTTATAAGGTATTTTAATGAAGTTGGAAGGAATCTAAGCTGTTTAAGATACAGATGTTAATACAGACTACCTAAGGTTGTGGCTGTTGCCTTATAGACTCCTAAATAAAACAATTTACCTTGCTGCAACAAAGAATGATTTTGCATCTATGGGTTTTTTTAATGGCCTTCTCTTTCCAACAATAAGTTAGATTTTTAAATAAAAGTGTAAAGTATAAAGCATTTGAAATGCATGTTAGTGCGAGGGAGCAGAGTTTTTTTATCATCCTTCCCTATTTCGAACTAGTGATATTCTGATAAGAGATTTTACCAATAAACTGATATCTACCAATATCCAATATTACATTCACCTTCTGCTAACAATAAAAGCAAGCATTTTTCAATAATAGAAAGTATCATAGAAAGATTTTAATTATTAGCACACTAACTATAGTATCAGTTACATCACTGACCAAAAATGGACACAGAAATAATGATTGATCAGTTATCAGTGGATCACTACTTGAAACAAATGCATGTACTTTACCTATTGCCCTTTTGATGACTGCACTGCTCGTCAATGATATAATACAGACTGGATCCACATTCTACATACAGAAATACAAAAGAAGACATGATCAGGCTTTCATTTAGAAAAAAGTTGAATGTTGAGAACTTTGGGGGGGGGGGGGGGGGGGGGCGATGTATAGGGTTGGTGTGGTCTGCACACCAACTGCCTAGGGGGGTGTGGGGGCATGCTCCCCCAGGGATTTTTTGGGTGTTAGACTCTCTGAGGTAATTTCTGGTGCATTTTCAGACTACAATGATGTAACTGTTTGAGATACTATTTTTGGAATCTAAACCCAAAATAGTTGTATTCAGCTAACTATTATAACATTAAAAATATTTTTGGGCAACCAAATTCCCAAGGGGGGGCGAATGCCCCCCACCCCCCCCCCCCCCCCTAAATGAAACCCTGATGATGTTATTAATTATGATAAAAAACAAAATCCCATCACCACTACTTGTAGAGATGAACCATTAACATCCAACTTTGCCATCAAAATTTCACATGGTATATTTGGTTAGTGTAGGGATTAGGGATTGGGGTTCAGGTTTGGGTTCAATGACAAATTTAGACATGAATTGCAAAGGTTATGTAATAATGTACAGTTGAGAGACTTTTCTTAACAGATTAACCGCCAACGTTGGCCTAGTGGGCAAACTATATATATATACAATATATAGTAATTTATAACCAAAAGGTTTTAGAAAAAGCCTATTGTTACTTTTGATCGTTGCACGATTTGAAGTCTGTCAATAGCTCAAATGAAGTCCCAATGTTTAGTAAAAGACAGAGACACACACAAACTGATTACAGTAACCTTCTGTTCCACCTACATGGGCGAGGGTTAATAACTATGATATGCCCACCTGGTAATCATCTTCCTCCAGTTTTATTCGTTTAGTCATGTTGTATGTTGTGTGCAGGCACAAGAGAATTCGAAAACTGGAAAAAAAATGAGGAATCCATACAACTATAATATCAACAACACACAAGACATGGACCAACTGCAGAGACAATACAAAACGAAAGAAATATTTATTCCCTTGTAATTAGGTAAACTTCTCGTACTGTCTTGCGGTTAGTCCGTGTTTGATTCCAATGGACTAACCAATAATCTCTAGAGATAGTATCACAGTCCGGAGATAATTCAGCAACTATCACAGTCCAGAGGTTCAATTATTTAATTATTGAGGGAGGAAGGAGAGAGAGTAAGTAACGCCTGATGACAAACAAACATGAAACATACACAACATTCATAACTCACAATCACAGGTTCACAAAGGTTGGTTAGATATACTATAGGCAGAACAACTGAGTGAACTGAGGAAGTTATTAGGTATAGATTACAGAGAGAGAGATAGAGAGAGAGAGAGAGACAGAGAGAGAAAATAAATGCGGTGCAGGCACAAGAGAATAGGAAAACTGGAAAAAAAATGAGGAATCCATACAGCTATAATATCAACAAGACACGGACCAACTGCAGAGACAATACAAAACGAAAGGATGTTTATTCCCTTGTAATTAGGTAAACTTCTCGTACTGTCTTGCAGTTAGTCCGTGTTTGATTCCAATGGACTAACCAATAATCTCTAGAGATAGTATCACAGTCCGGAGCAAATTCAGCAACTATCACAGTCCGGAGGTTCAATTATTTAATTATTGAGGGAGGAAGGAGAGAGAGTAAGTAAAGCCTGATCTTTTTCAAGAGACAAACAAACATGAAACATACACAACATTCATAACTCATAATCACAGCTCCACAAAGGTTGGTTAGATATACTATAGGCAGAACAACTGAGTGAACTCAGGAAGTTATTAGGTATAGATTAGAGAGAGAGAGGGAGAGACAGGGAGAGAGAGAGACAGACAGAGAGACAGAGAGACAGAGAGAGAATATGATACGCATGCATTTAGAAAACTGAGGATTCTATACAGTAACTATAACACACAAGAAACTAACCAAAACCCAAAAAACAAAATCTTCAGAAAAAGAGACAGGTTTCAAACTTTCAGTCTTTCAATACGACGCATGGTTATTCCAAACGACGTACACCTCTTTATATATCAACGGAGGTATGTCATGTGAGTAATTGACCAATGAGATATATGTACACAGCTCTATCACACCCATTTTAGTTTATTTAATTATTTAATTAATTAATAATAATTTATTTTTGGTAATAAATTATAGACAATGCGACAGCCGTATTTATTACAGCCTTATTTATACCCATACATGGCCAAGTAGATTTAGACTTTTCACTACATTGAATCTTTATAATTGCACGCAATTCGCAATTTTTATATTGATAATTTGGTCAAAGTATGTATATCAAGCCTATCAGGCACACCACATTGACATATAAAATTGCAGCTGGCCTGAATTTTTAAATGGCTAGCTAGTCCTTATAGTAGGAGTTGCTAGGTGTGAGGGTTTAAATTAGTATTGAAATGATATTAATGATATTCACATAGAAAATGTCGTAGTATAAAATGATGAATCTTTTTAGCTATGCCCAACAGACACATTGATTTTAGTTCATCATTGGTTAAATTGAGAAATTCTGAACCATCAATGTAATTCGCTATATTAAAATAATGTTAGAAAACAAAGCAAAGCTTATGAAATAGAAAAGCCACAAACAATAAATTTCCAAACTCAGTTAACAATATAAACTAACCATCACTACAGTGAAGACTCTACATACATGTATTGACTTACCTTCAAATGATTGACAAAATTCGTATGGTATATGTTTCCTTACACAACCAATCAGCCACTTCTTCTGGAGTCATGAAACTATTGATCTCATCTACAATACATAAAGGAACTTTTTAAAAAAAGGTTTTTTTTTCGTTTTTAAATTTGATCACTAATGTACCTGTTTCAGGTGACCAGACATTGTCACTTACGATCTGTCCCTCAAAACTTTCTGACATTTTGATCTTTATGGGGTGCCATTTGTTTCAAAATTAAGTTTTGGAGGACACGCCCGACAATTGTCGGTGATTTAGCCTAAATATCGTCGACATTTACCCAAATGTCGGTGAATCACAGATATTTAGCGGTGTTAGCCTAAATATCGTCGACATTTAGCCAAATATCAGTGATTTTAGGCTTAATGTCGCTGATTTAGCACAAATATAGTCGACATTTAGCTAAATAACTGTGATTTAGCGTAAATATCGTCGACATTTAGCTAAATGTAGGTGATTTAGTCTAAATATTGTTGCCATTTAACTAAATGTCGGTGATTTAGACTAAATTTAGCTAAATAACTGTGATTTGGCCTACATGTCAGTGATTTAGCCCGCTGTGTAAGCGTTGGTCCTTGTTTTATGTGTAAATTGTTGGGTTGGGCTATGCCATGAGACCTACTACACTTCTCAAGATAGATCGAATTTCTCATGGCAGAAAATCACATTGACATAAATAAGCTTCAGACTGCTCTAGTTACTGCGGTAACATCTGTTTTTTCGCAGATCAATGAACCTAAACCTAGGGCAACCTGTTCCAGAGATACTTCCTTTGATAATGATGCTGAAGATTTTGTCACAAATAAACCATTGCGAAAAAGGTAATCGGATAAGTGTTTGTTTGATGAAATGTATTAAATTGTTTATTGTTTTAGACCACTTCCATCAGCATTTGGAAAAGAATAAAGGAAATAGGCTCAGCAACCACCCAATTCAAGCAAAAAAAGTGTTTCGAATATGACACTGGTGGAGGATCTAAAACGTTGACAATTCCTTCTCTCTCAGAAACATTCAGATGGACAGCTAGTGCAGTGGCAGGTCATAATTCGAAATCACCAATTTACATCTTAGCTAATGAAGAACTAAAGGTATAGCTGATATCCATAGATTTAATGAACAAAAATAGTACTGCCATATCAGCATGAAATGTAAATCAGTTTATAACAGTTTTTTTTAACAAGTATAAGCCACATAGACTTTTAATTCACAAGATAATAGAAATGTGTACAATTATAGCAAAGACTTGGAAATTACTACTTCATGCCTAGTTTTTATGGCCCGTAGGGCCATCCCTATGATTGCTTTTCCACGGGTTCGAACTATATATATATATTTATATGTTTGTGTCACTTACGCGAGTATGCGTAGTAAATCTATACTTCCAGTCTGCCCCATCCCCCCTGTTGACACAGTCAACACAATATTGCAGGGATGTGTGGTAGCCGGAGATACATATGCCCAACAGATAATACCCTAGAAAACACAAAAAATGAAATAATATGGTTTGCTTGCAACAACAGTTTCAAATACCATTTGTCCTTGGGTGAAAACCCCTAGATGGCCTGTGGAATTTTGTACTTCCTTCCTGATATCGTCCAGGCACAGGCAGAATATATAAAAAAGAAGTTGGCCAAGTTTAGACGATTCAATATTTGAAATTGAGCCTGATAGCGGTTCACATTTCCCCTGGATTTTGAAGAAACCAAGGATACACACTTAGAACTAATAAATTACAATACTTACTTCTACACAAAATACTACATTCCCATCAACAGTCATTGAAACATCAGGCTTGCCCTAGAACAAGAAATATTTCAACAAAGTTGTATTATAGCCATTCACATCAGTCTTTCCCCTTAATTATAGCACGTCAATTTGTTGAAATTCTAGGTCCGTCAACTGAACCCCTAATTTGGATAGGCTCTGCCTACAGTTTGACAGACTGGTACCAGCCATGTTTAAAATTACAGAGCTGATACTGGAGCAAGAGAATAGCTTTGTAGATGTATAAGGGATCATGGATAACGTGAAGTTTATTATGTATCTGCTGTATTGTAATTCTAGTCACAGTTTATTAAACTATAATTATGAACATGTACATGTACATTAGCAGTCCAAACTTAAAATATCACTTCAGTTAAATAAATTGATTGATGGTGTGTTTGTGGCTCACTTGGATTCTATTCTAGGGAAAACACTGATTCATATACATTGGTTATTACCTTCAAAATGTACAAGTTATGTTCAGTGCATCGGTCACTGTCACTGCAGCTGGTACTGGAAGCCTCAAAGTTTTTTGTGACATGTGCCTCAACTGGTACAATCACCCCACCATCATCTGCTGGTTTAATAGGTTGGAGGCTATAATTACAAAAAAATTAAAAGAATTAATGACTTTGATCAAATATCAATAATTACAATTATTCCATGCAAGGATGCACTTATAATTGTATAAATGTTCTAGAAGTAATTTTTCAAAGGGTACATTATAATTAGATTGCCATCCAAGAAGTTGGATCCCTGTGAGTCCTTTGAATCAGAGCAGGAAAGAAGAAAGGGGTATATCAAGGATTTCATTGAATTATAATGGTAATTGAAGGTTGCAAACTGGACAGTGCCTTTCAAAACTAAGCTGGTGAGAAAACTGCAAGTATTACAGAAACCAAATCCTGAACAACCTTAAGATGAGAAATCTATGCGTACCTTTAATTAGCTACTTCTAATTATGGAAAATAAGGGGTATGTAAAACTTACATGTTTACATATTCAGCATGTGTATTACATATGAAGAACTGCCTAGCATATGTGATTATCGCTGACAGATATTGTTTCATCGAACCATTTTTAAATCTCTGTGAGACAGCTGATCTCGCACATGTTGCCAGATCTTTCACTTCAGGAGGCTGAATGGGGGTATTTATACTGTAGTTATGAGATTTATCAGATTGAATAACTTACTATGCCTTGTGGAACAATATGGTGCCTCAGATTGGACCAGTTTACTTGTAACAAAAAATTTGCTAAGTTTGAATCATTGTGCAAACTTCTGCATGTAGTACACCCCTTGAAAGTTCCCGGCCAGTTGAGGGTTGTGGTTATCAAGGATAACTCTGGCTGAGACATTGGTACATGCATCTTCATTGTCCCTAAAAACATATTTGCAGCTCTCCACCCAATCCTTAAAAGCAGAAAATGAGGCTATTTTAGATCCATCTTGAAAAATGACGTCTACAAAAAAGAAGCACAAATGGGTTTAGTTGTAATTAAGATGATTCACGACTACATTAGAATTTAAAACTCTATGTATAGATTGGCTTTACAAAAATAGCCACTTGTACTATATATATTATATGTCTCCTGAAAATGCAAACCTGTCTGTCTATGTACATTGTGTTGTTTTAGCAAAATTTCCAACAATTTAACATTGTAACTTCAAACGAACTACCAGCAGACTGTACCAACCTAAGCTTTCTGTTGTGATGGTCACTTTCTAGTTCCCTTTTTTAAAATTCATGACCGCGATTCAAGCTACAAAACTGAATACTTTTTAAAGGTTGCACTAAGACTGGTGGGTAAGAAACAATACAGCAGTAATATTTTAAAACCAATAAGTCAATTACAATTCACACTTGGCACCTTTGGCACATTCATTGTAAAAAGACATTAATTGTTCTTCTCATTACCTTCTCTCGACAAAATATTCTTTTCGGGTGTTGTGGTGGTGGAGGAGGAACTTTCATCTAAAAAGACATACAATACAAGTAAGTTCTAAAGTAAAAGGGTAAAAGTACCTTTTGATCTTTTCGGAGGTACTCCTGAGGCAGAGGTGTTATCATCTGTTAACAAATAATACTATAGAGCCAATTATTAAAATAGATAATTATTAAATACCATCAAGGTAGCGTTTATGACGCCATGTTTGAGCCACACATACAGCCTGGAATCTGTGAAATAAAAGAAGAAATATTAAAATTTACTTCTTTTCAGAGTTAGATGAGCTGGCTTGGGAATCTGATAGAGATATAAGGTTTGAAATACAAATATATATTTGCATTAGCCATATGTATTCATGTGTCGTAATATAAATTAGGCAAGTATCTGGTGAATCCATGATCGAAACACACCTGAGAAACAATAATTAATATGTGAAAGGTACAGCTATCCCATGCTAGTACACGTAGTTGACCTACACTCTACAATTACTTGACATACATGTACACAAGTATAGTTTGGTACCATAAAAGTACAAACACTATCCAGGATTGTACAACAGGTGAGAACCAAGGATAATTTATCCCTTCAATTCAAAAGAGTTGAAAACCATATCTTATAAAACATATCAAAGACTTAGACGACGGACCTTAATATTTTTTCTCATTTGGTTGGAAGACCATTATTATATCAGTTTAACTTCATCCCAATTGCATTTTGTCACATAGGTCTTGGTTACCTTTGTTTACACTGTCCTCCTACATACAGGCTTTGATATGCATTTACTTTTTAATTCACATGCTTGTTGCATCTCCCAAAGATAAATTGTAAGCTGTTAAAAAAAACATCCTTGGGGAAAGAAAATCTCTACTCTACCAGGGAGCTTATGAGTGCCGCGAAGGAGCGTCAAACTGCAGCAAACTCCAAATATGGTCAAAAGGCCAGGTTTAAGATAAGTATTCCAGTTTGTGGGAAGTGAGTGGGCAATTATTAGAATCAGTCAAGAAAACAATGTCAAACGAACTCGTGCAGAAGAACAGCCAAGCCAATGTCCGAAGTAGATTTGTCGTTTAGTAGAACTAATGCACAGATTTCTGAGATGGAGCACTTCAAATGGGACACTTCAAAACAACTGGAAGCCCGAAACACAAGTTCTACAAACCAAGAAGAAACTCTAGAAGAAAGCTTGAATACAAGGCAATTTCAAATCCTGCTCCAGGTAACAAACTAATGATCATGTGTTTATTTCATTAGAGTGTTGCTTTTGTCCTTTTGTACACCCTGTAGACTCAACACAGTGCTATGACACTTTAGTTACAGAGCCTGGGAGCATTTATCCTTTGCTGACTAAATTAGTATCGTTTCTGTCTGGAAAGAAGTGGGGGATTATACAGACTACTTCTACTCGTCTTATCAGACGCACATGACTAATAATAGTTTTTATAACAATTCATTTTTTTTAATTTTAATAAACACTTATCACGCCTATTTAAAACACTTACGCTGTCTTACAGTGGTTTACCATATAAGGCAGTTTGCAGAGGTGTGATTCGACAACAGATAGTTTGCAAAATATACTGGAGTTTGACGCTCCTTCGCTCCGCAGCGCTCATAAGCTCCTGACTCTACTAATTAAATAAAACATCTGGTC
The DNA here is from genome assembly GCA_947044365.1 of Petrosia ficiformis. NCBI lineage: Eukaryota > Metazoa > Porifera > Demospongiae > Haplosclerida > Petrosiidae > Petrosia > Petrosia ficiformis. Next base: position 28,613,418 of record OX345636.1, read on the forward strand.
CACAGATGATGTAATATACATGTACATGTATTTGGCATAAATTACAAATATCTTCTAAGAAAATCAGTGGTAAAATTAAGGTATAGGAATACAGAAAAGTGACAAGCATTTAAATATTACTTAGGCAATTATTACTTGATTTGATAAAAGATTGGGCAGTACTAGAGAACAGTACTCAACTCAATACTCTCCCCAGCAAACTGACTGTACGCAGTTGTGATTTGTCAATAAGGACAAGGCAGTGAACAACTGCGCATGAGTGAGGACAAAAAGGCGAGAATTCATCACTCGAAGGGATAAAATGTATGTACAGTGCTTAAACTAAAACTATTATTTTTAGATGCAATTTTTACACAAGAAAGATTTTCACATGCAAAGAATCAGTTTGAAAAGTGTACATTTAGCTTCTAGTAGTGACATTTTAGTATCCCTAGAATTAAACTAACACTACAGTTACTAAAATCAATGTTTTGGGGCATAAAAACTGTTAAGGCTGGTTCTCATGGTTGTACTGACCTCCACTGCTTTGATATGTAGTTACAGTTCACATAATTGTAAGGCATCAAAATACAGAAACCTTAGATTCACACACAATATGGCTTTTAGTAATGAACAGTACATGCTAAAATTAGTCTTATTTGACTTTCATGTTTTACAAAATGCTTAAGTTCAACCATTCGTTTTACAAGAACTTATCTCCAAGAATTTTATTATTTTTGCTAATAAGATGGCTGAAAAACAATTGATTTTCACATGCAGAGCTACAATTATATATATATATTATTATTATATACATAGTCTGACAAGTCTGACAAGCCAGACCCTCGCGGAAAGAGACACGCATTGTGGAGATGGAATGTAATAATTAAAATAATTTTGCGGTGCTCGCTCGAGATGATTATGAAAACTTTACAATAATTGTAATATATATTATATAATTATAAGGCAGAGATAATCTGACATGCAAGACTAAAAGGTAATAAATGTAATTATATATAGCTAGCTATAATTATATTATGTATATACATGTATATAAAATCATATTATAAATTATTGTAATATTCGTATCAAATAAAGTATTAAAAATGTTAACTTTTCTTAGTAATGAAAGTAAACTTTTAAAATAGAATACCTGATCTTTCATTATGGCTGCAAGAAGAGTGATCACAACAACAATAGAATTATAGATTCTATTGTTGTCCTCTTCGTGAGGCTTGAGGCCAGTCGTTTCGCTAGCGAAACGACTGGCCTCCAGACAAATGACAAACAAGCATAATGCGGGGAAGGATGGCAAATACATCTCTTCCTTTCAAAAAGCTTGTCACTACTTTCAACTATTCTACCTTCAATTTCTTCTATCCCAATCATTCTACTGATCTCATCACATGTGTGTGTCACCCTTAAAACAGCTAAATGTTCAAACACTTGCCTTGTTGTCTTCTTGCATCACCGAGTGTTTTAACAACTCTTGTTTCTAGCAAAGCAAGTTAGAAGCTTTGATGATGTGAACTTTGAGAGTTATAAAGCTAGCTTATCAAATGCCCACACCCACACAACTTACTAATAATCAAAATTATTACTGTCATTCTTGGTGCAATTAACAGCATATTAAGATCGATTCAGAATTGCAATGTACTACTGAGCTTTTTAGACTTCTTGCGACAAGTATTACGGAGTGATCACGTGCAACTAACCGCTGGCGCCAATATTCAAAAAAATGACATCTTGCGAGAGAAAACGCTGCAGTGCCTATTCAGAAGACATGAGATGAAGAATAGTATGGCAAAGAGAAGCGTTAAGTAAATCAATTAATGATATTGCTGTAAATCTTCGTATTGACAAGTCAACTGTCTCAAGAGTTCTGAGAATATTCCATACTTCAGGAAATGTCAGTAAGAAGAAGTATCCAAAAGGAAGAGCTATCTGTAAACTAACCCCTCCAGTCCAAATCTTCATCATGAAATTAATAATTAATAATCCTGGCATTTTATTGCGTGAGGTTCAGAAAGAATTGGATGATGTACTATTTCTGAAAATAAGCATATCAACAATATACAGATTTTTGCATAAAAATGGTTTTACAAAACAGAAATTACAGCTATGTGCTCTGCAAAGAAGTGAAATTCTAAGACAGCAGTTCATAGTGGATGTATCTGTGTACACCACAGATATGCTAGTATTCATTGATGAGACTGGAACAGACAGAAGAAATACAGTTAGAAATTATGGATATAGTTTACGAGGTAAACCTTTAAAGAATCCTACATTATTTGTTCGAGGTGAGCAAGTATCTGGAATTGCCTGTATATCTACAGCAGGATTATTAGATGTGAAGACTGTCAAAACTGGATTCTCAGTACTGGAGTTTATTATTGATCACATACAACATTTATACAACAGAGTATAACAGTTTTTCATTACAAAATTCATACATAATTGGTTTATCTCATCATGAATATTGTTTAACTGGATATATAATTATGCAAACAAAAATTCTTGACTATTCTAATTAAGACAACTTGTGAAGTGAAGAAATGATGTTTGCCTTCTGTTCGGCATACTCCTTATCATTCAAAATTCCATCATCAAATAATTGTTGTAAATATCGTAATTGTTCAAAATTTTTCATTCTGAGTTCTATAGACTTTCCAGGAGATAGAGGAGATGGATGAGATGAGATACTTGGCTTTTGTCCACCCAATGCATTGGCAAATGCTACGGCAGCCATGCATATTTTCTGTTCGAGGTCTTTTGGGTGTGGAGCCTGAGAAAGCAGGAACATTAGGTGGAGTTTCATAATTATCGTGTAGATCTGAAGCTATCATTCTAGCCCACTAACGTAATTTAGGTGTATCATATTTATCATTATGTTTTTCTTTAAGATCTTTGTAGATACTCTCAACTTCATCTTCTTTATCATGGCGTGTGGATCCAGAATCACTAGTGCTCCTCTTGCATTTTAATGTAGTAGATGAATCACTATCTGACTTTCCATCACACCAAAGCACAATATCACCACCTCTTGGGCACTTCAAATACATTGAATTTAAATCATCTGCAGTCACCAACCATACTTTCAAGTGTTGTTGTCCTTCAAAATAACCAACGTTAAAATTTGTAGTACTAGGAACATGCTCCCCAAAGTCATCATGTAACTTCAAACGTAAGGCACTGACTGACTCAAACATAGTTTGAAAATGATGTAGCTCACGAACAATGACATCACTCTTCTTAGTAGGATTAATGATTTTTACTTTGTAATTGTAGAATGGAATCTGCAGAATAAACACAGACACACACTATATAATTATGTACAATCATTATAATTATTGATAAAATTAATAACCACATGTTTATTTATTATATTATGCATAAACATCTTATAATTATACACATATGCCCAATTATGAAGTAGTTTTCAGCTTTATCTCTGAATTACATAAATAATTTAATCAAGTAAGTGATAAACTTTGTTTTCAGTCAGTATAATCATACATAATTATACTATAACATACTCTACTGGTGTTTGGAGTTGTAGAGCCGTTCATCTGCAGGCCTATGACTTGACTATTGGCAGTATTAGCAATTGAAGTAGGTGTACCCATAGAATGCTGCTTTCGCTGAAGTTGTGCCAACAGACTAGCTAACAGAGGATTGGCCATCTTGCCAGAGAGTGTAGAGTGAAATGAGTGTCGAGTGATTTCATTGGCTGAACTCACGTGATCGGCTTTAATATAATTGCAAGAAGTCCGTAAAGCTCAATAAAACATTTTAGCTTTTAACTCTTTAATAACCATAGACGCATATTTGCGTCATTTAATTAATGCGTTTACATGACAATAGATGCGATTATGCGTCAAAAAGCAAGCCAAATAAAAGAGCTAGCATAGCGGTCAAATGAACAGCTGTATTAAAGTACACTACGAAGAAGGGATCATGTGAAATACACGGACCAACCGTGAATACAGTATGAGAAGCTGTATAAGTAACCGGATGTTTATTTTATTATGACGTGGGAGGTGTGGCGTGGCGTGCCTGTAGCCATGAGGTCTTGAAGGAAATAATAGGTTAGTGTTATTATTACAAACATAATTAATTCATGCATTTATAACTAATTTTAGATATATAAACGTGGTGAGATAACTTAATGAAATTCTGAACTAGAAGGACTGTAGTCAATTATGTTACACTGGGAGCAATGTCCCTACAGATGTTATCAAAAGCAAGTCTTGAAGTTGTGCCGTGTCTCTCCCGCCACATAAACTCGTCAATATATGATGGCAATTGATGTTCATGACAGCCTCTCATTCGCTTCAGTTTGGTCTTCACCCTATTCCAGTAGCGTTTTGAGTGTGAATTCCTGTAACTGGGTCCACAAAATGGATACTGTGGTTAACCACACCATGGCTGGCAACACTTGGCATTGTGTTCACTCTGCTATATGCCCTCCACTCATCACTATAAATGTGTGTTCCTGGGCGAACAATCTGTTGAATAATGGGTAGCAAAGTTGCAGCATCACGGCATGAAACCACTCTCATTACCCAGTGCTGGTTGAGATGTTGTGTCTACCAACCCAAACACCCATACCTGCAATTGAGGTGGACGTCCTCTGTGATTCTAAAAAGATTAGAATGAATGGAATATATATATATTTATCAATTTTATTTAACCTATTTTATATCTAATTTTAGGAAACGAAATCAAGGCAACACTGCATTCAGGAATAGAAATTTACCTTTGGCTTATATTTAAACAATGACTCGTCAATTTGAACGATACTTCCTGGTCCTGCAAGATGGCAGTCATCAATAGTGAGGAGTCTCCACCCACATATCTCTCTTAGCCATTGATAAATATCAATGGCTGTTCGATTTGTAGTCTCAGCTTCTTCTGAAGCCATTGCTACTGGATATTGCCGTGCCCACCAATATAATAGACACAACCAATTTCGCAGTGGTAGTTTTGATCTTTGAAAAAAACTGCCCTCTCTCAAAGTCACTGCCTTTCGGCATGCTGTGTTTGGACAACGCCATCTATTGCAAGATGGAGTGAATTGTTTATTCATTATAATTATTTATAAATTTTAATTTTATAATACCTGAATCCATGAGATATGTCTGATCTTTTTTGAACATGCCACGTCCTCATGGTGTATCAGACATACACTCAAGCATATTCATAAAGTTGCCAGGCAACTACTATTGATCTTATGGCTTCTCGAAATATAAGCCAATTAGAACATGCCATGTCCTCGTGGTGTATCGGATGGATATACACTCAAGAATATTCATAATCCCTCGGGCTACGCCCTCAGGATTATGAATATTCTTTCGTGTTTATCTGATACACCCCTTGGTGGCATGTTCTAACTATTACATAGTCAATACTTTTCTTGGGGATGATATACCTCAAAACATGGATACAGACAAAGGGGGGTCTTGCACACTTTACATTGATATGATGTCTGCTTCCTTTTCTTTTTGCTACAGACATGGCAATTTGGTCTGCCACCACATTCAGTTGTCTTTGGTATTGGCTCAAAAAGGGGTTATTCTGCTAGCCTTAGTGGTTGTTCTGGTTTACGTGTGTGTGATGGGGTTTGAATATGTCCATCCATAAGACACTTAACAAAAGATATTCTAAAATCAAGTTGGGTCATCTTCCGTCCACTTGAAATTTTCATGTAAAGGGTGTATGTATTGACCATGCTCGAATCTAGCATATGGAAAAACACTCTCCTATACCATTTCCGAATCCTATTAGCAAAACCATAATACAAAACAAATTGGTTGCTTTTGTCAACCCCCACCCATGTTCTGATTATAGTCTTCCACTACAGCTGGTTTGGATAATACTTCCTGACCACTAACAGCATTCCCCGTTCGTCTTCATTTGCTTACCATCGAATCATCATGGAATGTTGACAACATATTGACCTCCCATTTGTCCTTCCACTTCATGGCCATCATTCCATCAAAATATTCAGTTACTTCCTCGCCTTTTTGAAGCTTAGCTGATAATCTTTTCGATTGGATCTTACTGTCCCACAAGCATTGAAACCCCTGGATTTTAAATCAGCATATAGAAGTGGACTGTTCACAATGGAGAGAAATGATTTACAGGGTTTATTGTAAGCTATAATGCTCAAACTAATGAGTACGAGATTGCCTATAATGAAGAGGAGGAACATTATTATAAGCCTTCAAGACATATCCCAGGGTGACTTAATTGTAACAAGTACTATAGCCTTTACTTTCTAGTTTGGTTAATCTAATTAACATTATGCTCTATACAATCAAAACACTAATGAGTTTTATAAACATTTCATCAACTTTTTAATAAACATTTTTGTCAATTAATAAACAACTCAATGAAAATTTAATAGTACAACAGTTGCAATCAAACTAAATCATACATAGAATTATAATTAATTTTGTCAACAAAGTAACTCTTGTCTCTGCAAGTTCAGTCAGTAACTTATTTAATTCTTCTTTGAGAATGAAGATGTCAATATCCTGCTGTTTAAGCTTTGAGAATAGGTCGCTAATCCTTGTGTAGCAATCCTTCACTTCTTTCTGAAGCTCTTTCACATGTAATTCTCCTGCAAATACATAGAAGTTAGTATGTTGCTATTGCACAACGCAGACAAATTTCATCTTGCCTTTCAAACATATACCTTGAATAGATGTCATTATCAGGTGCCATGGTTTATAAGCACATAATGATACGCACAAAGATATCCAATTCTACATATTGCTATAGAAAAAATTCTCATGCCAAAGGCGTCACTCTAGTACTCACCTCTCCAAACTTGTAGGTAATGAACTACCTACAAGCATAACTCCTTGCCAGCCAGATGGTTAACAGCAACCAATTTCTTTCAAACTTGGTACAGGTATTAGTTAGGCCTAGTATTTACTACATGTCAACTCAAGAATTGCTTACTGGTGTCATTTACCATATTACAGGCAAAATCGTTAAGTAGGATTTCTTAATTGCTATGCTTCTTTTGGCTGCTCTGGATAATTTATTGGTATAGTATATTGGAAGAACTATAACACAGTACATTTGCACAGCAGTACTTCTTGGCTCCAAAGTTCAAAATTGTATTCTTTTTAATAAAGCACAATGTGACCTTTATCCCCAGCGGAGAATGAAGTTCGACTACCCAATAGTATTGTGTATACCACTGAAAGGACTGATTAACTCACATTGATTTTTTGAGTTGCAGACCCTAACATTCTGCTGAGTATTGTTATCCTCTGTATCTTCATTCTGATCTACATTCTGTTCAAACTCATTGTCTTCTGCATATTCTTTCAGAACACCTTTTAAATTAAACACGCTCAAATATTTAGTACCACTAGCTATGCTTACAATTTTCCTCCTTTCGTTTCACTTAGGCCAAATATAATAATGTATGAATGTATTTAGATTATTTATTGTGATATGAATATAAGGTATCGGGGGCGTGGCCGCCAGCGTGGGCGGTACACGTGACTTCCGCTATGACGTTTCAAACGTCATATGTAGGGGTGTGGCATGAGCCATTAAAGGTGGATCTTTTGCAAAATGGAAGCTCTGAAAAGAACTGGTTTTGTAGCTCTGAAAAGAGCTGTTAAAGAATATACTGTGCACAGTGTGGGAACCTCAGACAGGATACGAAATGGCTATATCTCTGTACATGTTTTCCAGTACATCACTAGATGTCCGGCCATATCTCTCTCGCCAAAGAAACTCATCCAAATATGACCCCAACATGGTTCGATGACACCCTCTCATTCTTTTAAGTTTTATTTTAACACGATTCCAATAACTTTCTATGTGATTAGTATGTACCCCAGTTTGGCTATCAACAAATTCTAGTGAGTGATTTACTGTATCGTGATTCTGTACAGTTGGTAGCTGTTGAATATTGTTATATGCTGCCCAACTGTCTGACCATATAATTGTACCATTGTGTGTATGGTCTTCAATGATGGGGAGGAGTGTTGCAGCAGTTCTGTCATTTACTATCTCCATATATCTCAAGGCTGGCTGTTGAGAAGTGTCACACATCCCGAATACCCATAGTGGTTCATCTGCTGGACGACCTCTGTTGTACTACAAAAGAAACAGTATAGTCACATTCATTCATTTATTCATTCGTTCATTCACACAAATATTTATGTATAATTATACTTGTTCTTCCATTCATTGTGCTTTTGTATTATACCTTTGGCTTATGCGAAAATAAAGATTCATCAATTGCTACTACTACTCCTTGACCTCCAAGTTTAACCCTTTCCCGACCAATGACGCTTTAACGCGTCATTATCTAATTTGCTCTACCTGCTAATGACGCGTTACGCGTCATTGTTACCGAAAGGCAAATATATGATAAAATCTTTAAGTATAGAAGAAACTAACAAGCCCACACTACGAAGAAGGCATTTAGTTAGTTGAAATTAGGGAAAACATCAAATTCCAGGCTAAACAAAAGTGATAAAGACGCTAAGTATGGGCGTCGCCGTTGACTATTATAGATTCAAACACTCGTCTTGCTGCTTTCCTGCAGCTAACGAAGCATGTTTTGGTATCAATGGCTTTCTTAGAAGGTTTTCTGTATAACTAAGTGAGTTAAAAGTCATGATTACTTAAAATTCAGGCGCGTTATACAGACTATACAAAAAGTGGGCGTTGCCCGTCGATCACTATACATACAAACGTTCACCTTTCTCTCTCCTGCTGATAGCGAAGTATAAATTTTACATCAATGAGTTTGTTAAAGACTCTTCTTTCCACAAAGTAAATTAGAATGTTGAGTCTTATAAAATATGAGAGTTATAGGGCTGAAAATGTTATATAGATATTAAGCGCTCCGCTCACACAAGTTTTATAATTAAATTTGGGTTAATAACGAAAACGCCCGTGGTCGGGAAAGGGTTAATTGGTGGATCAACAGAACAAAGTCGATAACTGCAAACATCTCTGAGCCACTGATATACTTGAATTGCTGTTTTCTCTGTGACCTCTACTTCTACTGCAGCATCAGTAACTGGATACTGCCTTGCCCACCAATGCATCAGTAATAGCCACTTCTGTAAAGTTAATTTGCTCTGTTCAAAAAAACTTCCTTTTCTTATACTTGCTGTTTTGTTGCAATCAGGACACCTCCATCGATAGCCATCACTTATATCTGATCTCTCCTTCATTTCCATACCTATCCCACACTGTGCACAGTTCATCCTGTCTGCTAAGACATTCTTTCTTTGAAGGAAGGTTATAATAGCTGCAGTTCCACCAAAAGCAATAGGTCCTAATTCCAGTAAAGACATTGTTACCCGCCAAAATAATTTCACAGTCACTTAGCAAGTATAATTATATATAAATATTATAAATTATATAAAATTATTTATAATAATTGTTATAATACAATTCAACATAGTAAAAATAAGTTAAAAGTCTGCAATGATTGTATTATAATTATTTTAAATAAGTTAAAAGTCTACAATGATTGTAATATAATAACTTTTTAACATGGCAATATGAGTTCGCGAAACCTGAAAACAATACGCAGAAAAACGCGAAAAAAAAACTGGAAGCAGCCCCACCCTCAATGTTTGAAACGTCATAGCGGAAGTCACGTGTTCCGCCCACGCTGTCGGCCACGCCCCCGATACCTTAAACTGTCCTGTCCGTGTATTACAGTTGATCCAGCTAATATATTGTACTATCTATATCACTAATAAAGCCGAAATCATGTTTTCATCACACTGTTGTGAATTGTTGGTTGATGACTACTAATTGGGTAGGCGTGGCTGTTATGTGACGTATTATACATTGTGACAACTACAACCAAGGTGATGTTTCTTACATAGTGTTGCATAACTAGTTCTAGAACTGGGCACATATTTCAGACTTCTATTGAGAATTGCAAAAGCAATGACTTCTTTTCAATATATGTTGATAATATGAGGCACTGTAAAGAAATTGCTTTTTGATAAACAACTTCCTTCACACTATTTTGTCTTCTTACCAAGAAGTAGGTGGATCACCCCAGCGAGATGTTACACATGACAGTACAGAAAACAGTGCATGTGTTTTGAACAAATTATTGATTTTCAACTAAAAAGGTGTGATTACTTAAGCATTTGCATAATTGTCTTTTTGTGTGTAAACAGAGATGGACAGTGTCTGCCACATCACTAGAAGCAGTACTGGTCATGTTGGTGCTGGTGGTATATTCTGCATGCAAATTTTGAACCACTCCAGATAAAGCTTATCCAGTCACTGTCACTTACAACAAAACGTGTGTTTAGGAATAGCACCAACTTAAAGTTTTTTTGATACTGATCATTTGCGAAGGTACACCATCAATGGAGGAGGTAACGCAGAACCAGAATAGATGCAGCGACATATGCATAGCAGGGTATGTATTCTGCCTTTTTCTGTAGCTACAATGATTTAGAGGTACAATAAAAGATACAAAAAACTATCTACTTTTAATTATTTATAAGACTCAAGTGATTAAATATTTCTGATTCCTCATCTTCAAAGTCAGTAACCTGAGCATCATCACTCTTGGCCTCAATCTCTACTTCACTTGGCTTTTGCATGATGCCATCCAATCCTCAAGTAATTCCTACCTGAGTAAATCAGTTGACTAGAATTTGTGGATTTTCACTAATACAAGATATTCCATCATGTCAATCAAACATTTAGCCCCAACTCTTTCATCACAGCTAATGCTGATGGGTTGTAGTTCCATCATCACCACAGGTCTGCATATACCACTTTTCAAATTGTTGAAAACATTCATATGTTGGAGTTGGAGGGCGTTAGCCAGCATACATAAATATTGTTTTCTTCAAAGAGGCTGTTGACAGAACCTGTAATTATCGATGATGACAATACCAGGCTTTCATCCTCTACATTGGTGTAAGATGGATGCTCTTTACATACAGTATAGTTGGTCTCCTCGGTGAACCAGTGCTTTGAGGAATGAGTGATGTCCCAATTGACACAGCAAAGACAGCAGTTATTAAGTGCTTATCATTTGCTCCTACAACACTTTACACCTACAATATCTGTGGGCCAACGGGAAGATGGCACTATACATTTATGAATTGTTTCCTAGTCATTATTGGCCAACTTTCATTTTAGTTAGTTGTAGTTAGTTTGTTAAAAATCGCAATCGTTACTAAAAAGGTAACCAAACTAACATGCAAGTTCTAATGTTCATTCCTAATCTCGCAGCTGTGAAATCGAAAGACCAGGAATGCACCAAAGCTGAGTAGACTACTCGGAGCCCAGATAAAACAATTATGTAACCATTGTATATTCTTTGTTGCACTCTTTATAGCAAAAAAAAAAAGCAATGTACCGTCTGTGCTCGATGCCTGTAATCACAAGAACCATGCCTGTAATCTATTTGTAAAAAGACCTAATTCTGCTAAGCAAATTATTGGCCACAAACATTAACTGAAATGAATTGGTGGAGAGTCTCATTGTTAAGTAGGGAATAACCCACCTCTATTAACCTTGTCAAACTACACTTTTGTGTAGGTGAGATAGTCCAAATTATCCTGTTCACATGGAACAGGCACATTCTGAAGACACTCAGCAAATTGTTTAGTTTTGTCTCCTCTTCATTTTTCATGCTTCAATAGTAGTGTGTGAAGTACATATATAGGGTAGGCACATGCATATTGCATTGAATTTTTTTCATCGGTAGTTCTAATATTTTTTTTCATCGGTAGTTCTAAGATTTTTTCCCCGTCCCTAAATATGTCACTTTCCCTTTTTGGGTCACCGCTAGGTTGATGTACCTAATGAATAGTTCCACTCCACTAATGATTTGTTATGATGCCAGGATCTGTAAAGTTTTTAATGATACCCATAACAAATTCAGCTAATGAGGCAAGACTAGACATTTCGGTTAATGGTTTTTGGGGAGGCAGGTATGAGAAAACGTTCCTGAATGTTAGAGTATTCAACCCACATGCTCCCTCGAATAACACCCTAAAAAAGGAGACATGTTAGTGTAAACATGAAAGAGAGAAAAAGCGTCTTTATGAGAAAAGAATTATCGAAATAAAACATTCAACATTCACCGGTACCCCTCTGGTGTTTTCGGTAACAGGAGGAATGGCCAAGGAGAGTTCTTTAGTTTTCAAGCGACTAGCCTCAATGGTTGCTGAAAAACAAGATGCATCATATAATGAAACCCTTAATTGGATCAGATGTTCCATCGGATTCAAACTATTACTTTCCATCAATCCAGAGTTTACGGGGATCACGATCCTCCCGCCACCAACCAGTTCCTCATTCCATGGAATTGATTGTTAGAAGGTAGGCTTCATTGGAATATGAATAGATTTTGAACTAAACATGACTAATTTCCTCAATTTTAAATATCCTTGCTAAAATTACTATATTTATTGTTAATATTATCAAAAAATTGATATTAATATAGATAGAATTAATGTACAATTTATTAAATTTGAGAATTTTATCCTAAGATCATCTAGACATCTGAAGGAAAGCAGATAGAGAGATAAAAATAATAGATGATACATAATACATAATTACAAATAGATTAATGAAATATGGATTATTTGGTAGTGCATGACTAAAAAATGTTAAAAAAAAAGGTGGAGCACATCCTTTATTGGATTTTGCATATACAGAACTTAGTTGGGCAAGTACAGTTGATTAACTTTATTTTGAACATTCCTACTAATAATCAGTAACAATGTCCAAAAATCAAAATCAAGACCTTAAATCAATTAGCATAACTTGAGTATTTGGGTATCACAAACAATTCATTAAAAAGTATCCTTCTTTAATTAACACAGGCTGTCTTGTCTTTAGTGCATGTATTATACTTTAAATTACTGTTCCCATGCAAATATATAGTAACTGATTAGAACCTATCAAAAAATATTATACAGTTATAAAACATGATTTACCATTTTATTAAATCCCCCCATGTATTTGTGGGTTATTTGCATCTTGCTTTCTGATCCTGTTATACTACCAAGAGACAAGTTATTTTGTATTATTTCTGACACCCAGCTAAAAAGTAATGTAGGAAGAAGTAATTTTACTGATATATACATACATACACACACACACACACACACACAATTATAATTACATTATATGTGATATGACTAAAAAATAGTACCGTGTTTTGCTGCACAGAATATAATAATGCGATATAATACAATATTATGATATTTGAAGTAATAACTTATAAATTGTAAACATCTGTCGTTTGGTGGTAGTTGTCAAGAAATGATAAAAGAGCAATCAAAGTTGTGTAAATCCGTATACTACATGGCAGGGCATAAATGAAGATAGTATTACCCGCTTTGAAGGTTTTGTGATCAAACCTTTGCTCATTCAAATTACACATTTTCAATGCTTTCGTAAATCAGTAGGTATTAGTCTTAAAATCACTTTTTGCAGTATATTCAGTTATAAGAGTGTATTTCACAATGCAAACTGGTAAGCCTAAACTCGTTAAAAATATGCACTTCTGTTTTTTTTCCAGCCTAAATAGGGCTTACTATTATTATTGATCTAGGCTACCATTTGTAACCAAGAAAAAGCAGTCCAACAGTAATCACAGTATATACATTTAGAAGCATCAAACCACTACAAAATTACTCACTTTCCTTCTCCCTCGAAAACAAAAATCCTTTGTAACGTACGGGGATTTTTTCTCCATCCCTAAAGTACGTAAGTTGGCCCAGTTTATGGTATCTATTACATGATACTGTTTACTGTACACTGATACAAATGTAATGCATTTGATACAAAACTGTGTTTGCTATGTACACATAGTTTACAAAATCATTGAGCTTCAATTTACTCTAGTTTAACATGTAAAGGCAGCTGCAAATTCATAATGAAATCTCTATTGATGCTCCTGCTGGTGCTCTTTCTAACTGTGTCTCTACTATATATGACTCAGTCATTAACACTCAAACTGTTAAACAAATGACAAGTGTTAAAAACACTAACTGTCTGCACTGATCATATAGTGCATAGCAGATGATGATAAAATGGCTAAAAGAGTCTATTGGGACAGAAAGACCCATAGAGAGTTGTCATAAGAAAGAAATGCTTTTGGGATTTAATGTCACACATGGTGCTGACCTTTATATCAGTATACTTAAACTCTTAAATAGTGATATAAAGCAAACACATAATGTACACATGTATCTAACTCTAGAACATGAATGTGATTATAATACACATTTGCTATTCCTGTCGGTGATTTATTCATAACTCAATCTCTTCATCAAAAGATAATGTGTAGAAAATATTACTCAACAAAATTATGTTAAATGAGTAACTAATTGTCATACTAAAGCATATTGTGTTAGAGAATTTGAAAGTACAACTGAGAGTAGCTGTATCAGTAATCAAAGAATCTAATCTCCCATTGTTAAATTAGCTCCACAATATCCTCAACTATTATATAACAGTTACGTTCAGTGTTAGTACATTTCTTCTTTCTCTATTGGATTTTGTGTCCTTGGGTTTAGTTTAGCTAGTTGTTTATCCGATTGTATGTGTGCATGGAGAGTTTAGTTAATGTCACATTTCAAAACTGCTATCTTCATCAAAATTACAAAGCTATGTTTCTGATGGAACTTTACTAGAACCCGAACACCTATAGACAATCGACAAACCAATATCATCTATATGAATTGACATCCTGTGGATCCTATTAGCTATTGAGTTCAAATGGAAAGCTGAAAACCGTACTCCTCTAGGTTCAATAGCAAGGGTAGCAGTACAAACACCGTACTCTTGAACGTTCAATAATGAGGGTAGCAGTACAAACAGTGTACTCCTCAAGGTTCAATAGCAAGGGTAGCAGTACAAACACCGTACTCTTGAAGGTTCAATAGCGACAAGGTTAGCAGTACAAACACCGTACTCCTCAAGGTTCAATAGCAAGGGTAGCAGTACAAACACCGTACTTTTGAAGGTTCAATAGCGACCAGGTTAGGAGTACAAACACTGCACTCCTCAAGGTTCAATAGCAAGGGTAGCAGTACAAACACCGTACTCTTGAAGGTTCAATAGCGACAAGGTTAGCAGTACAAACACCGTACTCCTCAAGGTTCAATAGCAAGGGTAGCAGTACAAACACCGTACTTTTGAAGGTTCAATAGCGACAAGGTTAGCAGTACAAACACCGTACTCCTCAAGGTTCAATATCAAGGGTAGCAGTACAAACACCGTACTTTTGAAGGTTCAATAGCGACCAGGTTAGCAGTACAAACACTGCACTCCTCAAGGTTCAATAGCAAGGGTAGCAGTACAAACACCGTACTCTTGAAGGTTCAATAGCGACAAGGTTAGCAGTACAAACACCATACTCCTCAAACCAGCGATGTACATACACCTCAACGGAGGTATGATGATGTGAGTAATTGACCAATGAGATATATGTAGACAGCTCTATCACACCCATTTTAGTTATTTTTGATTTAATTAATACAGACAATGCTACAGCCTTATTATACCTTATACCCATACATGGCCAGGTAGATTTAGACATTTCACTAAATTGAATCTTTATAATTGCAATTTGCAATTTTTATATTGATAATTTGGTGGAAGAATGTATATCAAGCCTATCAGGCACACCACATTGACATATAAATTTGCAGCTGGCCTGAATGTTTAAATGGCCAGTCCTTATAGTAGGAGTTGCTAGGTGTGAGGGTTTAAATTAGTATTGAAATGATACTAATGATATTCACACGGTATTGATGCAATCAGATGTGTTATAACTTTGTAAGGGCAACTGTGGACAATCTGAACTATATGTACACTGATCAGATTGTTTCGACCTATTGGGTCTCGTCAGCACAGTGTATCCCAAATTCACATTACACTGTGCAGAATGATGCAAAATGTATGTTATATAATAAATATTTTGAAAAGTTTCTATGTAGTACCATGTCTAGTACCTCCAGAGGTACTGGTTAGAGCTTTCAGATGAGTCAGAAGAGATATAACTTTACTATTTCTAGTACAGTCAGCACCTCCAGAATCAAAGTAGAATGTGCTTTAGTAACTGCAGGTAGACAACATACATGTACATACATATACATACATATGTGACAGTTCTTAAATAAAGAATATAAAACTGTAAACAACTATAGACTACATGATTAAGTACAATACTTTGAGGTAGTGACTTAAAATAATATAAGGGTCTAATTGTATAAGTTGGTAGACAGGTCATACATACATACATACATACTTATAATTAAACATTAATCTCTCTCTCACACACACACACACACACACACACACACACACAAATTCCTGCAGCTAAGTCAACACTTGAAGAGACTTCAAACCACATGAACCTAACCTGTCCTTAAACAGAAATTAAGAAATTGAGAAAATGCTCGTTTTCGAATCAAAAACCGTAAGATAGATATAATCATAATTGGATAATCCTCATTTTCATTGAAAAAATCTGAAATCAGAAGGTAGATATAATATCGGATCAGTATCAGTATCACTACATATCTAAAGTAATTATCAGTTTATTGGAATATTGGTAAAATCTCATATCAGTGCATCACTACTCATGTAGTTTGACAGTACAGTACTACAAAAGTATAATTAACACTAAATGACAAAAGTGTATTTGAAGAGTATTTGGTAAGTAATAGATAGAACATGACCGCGAGGGATGTATCAGATATACACGAAAATGATATTCATAATCCCGAGGGCGTAGCCCGAGGGATTATAAATATCATTTGAGTGTATACCTGATACGCCACGAGGTGAGGTCATGTTCTATATGGCTTGTATTGATAGGAAGCCATAAGATGAAATACGCCACTCACGCAGTTGCTATGCAATTATTTTGGTATCCTAGCAATATCTATTGCGTCATGACTGTTGCGGTTTATCTCCTAGTAACTACCATTACGTCACAATATTTTAGCGTGTGAGACTGTTCAAATTTGGATATCGAAGTAATCGAACTAGTGAAAGAGAAGGGAGATCCGGAAATTCAAGACGTTCGAAAAAAGTGTCTAAAGCTTTCTTTAACCAAAAAGAATCATTTTGCGTACATACAAAAGGAAGAAACAGATGGATGGTTTTCAACTTTCATAGTTGAGGTTCGCCGCGTCGATGGTTACCAATATCCTCCAAGAAACATTCACAAATTGCTTTCAGGTATTCTTCATTCTTCGATATATGAGATATTACAGCTGTGATACTCCCAATGTATTGTACAGAAGAGACTCCCGGTTCAAGGTGTTTGCGAGGTCGTGTAAAGCTATTGGAACTAGTGTCTGACACGTAGGTGTTATTAAGATGGAAGAGGAAGATCAACTATTATTAAAAACTATTGTTTTGTTTTGTTCTATTACTATGTTGTTAAAAAACATCCGGTGGAATATATATATATCACTGTCAGTTGCTTTAATCTTATAGTGTCATGTCCGGTGGAATATGTATATTTAACAGGAAGTTGGGGTCTACGTAATATACACTGATCGCAGTAGCTTTCATCTTATGGCTTCCTATAATACAAGTATTAGTTAAACCATGGTTTTGAGGGCAGTATGGGATATACACGAGTGCCATTATTCAACTAAAGCTCGAGAGCTTAGCCCAAGGGCTCTAATTGAATTATTGCATGAGTGTGTATTTCATACTGCACGAGAAACCATGGTTTAATTTGTTTGTGTCAAAGTGCACGGGTGTCTTAATCCATTATTGGACAATCTGGATTTTCATTGGTGTTGCCATGGAGTCTCTGGGTTGTTAACAACTCTGACGTCATCAACCAGCAGTACGAGAGATGTCGAAAGTAACCTATGGATTCTGAGAAAGAGAACTGTGGAGAAAACTCAAAGATAAGGCCTCGTTTGTCGCTTTCATTGAAAAACAGGCGATTTACCTCTCCATGCACTTACTGCAAACGAGATGACAAAAGTTTGTGAGGGTTTCACTCCACAGAAATCAACTAAAAACACTGATTGGGCGCTTCGTGTGTTTCAAGAATGGCAGAAACAGACAGATGGTGATCAGTGCCCTTCAGATCTCCTGGAACGTCTTTCTGCTGAAAAGCTTAACTACTGGCTTTCCCGTTTTGTCGTTGAATGCAGGTGAGTAGATGGGCAACCCTATCCTTCCAGTACTTGGCTGGATGACTTCAATTCTCTCATGCTAAGTCCGAAGACTGTCCAAATTTTCTGGACAAGAAAGATCCAAGGTTTCAAGACTTAAGATGTTGTACTTATTATTATATTCTCTTTGCTTCATTGTCACAGTTATTATAAATACAATATAAAACCATAAGGCAATATATTAACCACAGAGGTCAATATATAAACCACAGAAGTCAATATGGAATATATTGCCCTGTCGGTGCTTTTGATACACCCACTCACTGTGATACAAATGCAAATGCATACTTTTAATTATAAATCCTCAAATACAAAATTTAATGCAAATACAAATACTTGAAAAAGTATTTAAATGCAATTAAATACAAATACTAATGTATTTGAACCCAAGCCTGGGTATAATACATTCCTTCAATTAACTAACAGAAATTTCATATTATTATTTCAAACTTTTAACATCAGATATAGTATTTTTATGTTCAAGACCATTTCAGTAGTAGCCTCTGAATATGACACCATTGTTTTTTTTAGTATGCATAGTGACCATACTCACTAATTATCTATTAAAGTGTGTGCCAAAAATTACCATCCCACTAAACTCAGAATGAAATGAATATATGGGAAATATTTTCAAAGATGGTTATTAATAATACATACATCAAGTGAAATCAACAAAAATCTTGTATCAAGGTTTAACCTATACAAAGAAATTGTAAACCTACACATACTGTATACGTGGAAATATTGGCGGTGTTTTTTATTTGGCTATTTGGCAATTTGGCAGTTTTGGATTGCAATGGTGAAATTAAAAATCCCTAATTAATTCACGAATGTGCATGTGTAATCCAAACATTATGCAAGTGCCAAGTGAAGTTTAGTAGTCCAAGGGCATTACCCACATTTTTACTTACCTTCACAACTTTTACATTTTACACAACAAAGACATTTAACTCATTACATACTAAATTAATGACGCCTCTATGTTGCTACATTACCAAATTAATTTCAAACGTAAGCAATCATGTGACCATAGTTGACCTTGACCTTTGATCAATCTAGCCAGCATGGTTGCCTTGAGATTTTTTGTAAGTTATTTGTTGGTAGAGTAAAATTGGTGTATGTTCTATCGCGATATTTATGATAGCGTTAAGTATAGGAATGTGTGAGTGACTGTTTTAAGGATTTCTTAGTGATTTACGATGACTATGGTGAGGTAAATAGATGAACAGAATAGTAAAGAGAATTGTATATTATGATTCAGAGAATAGTTATAGTGATTGGTGGGGCAATAAGTATGATCACCAGGATAACAGTGAAAAAAGAAAAGGTAAGTGAAAATAATTTGTTACAATTTATTTAGTTTTTTTTCCTTTTTTGTAAGTGTTAAGAGGTGAAAGAAATGAAGGTAAATAAATCAGTAAACATAATTTGGTGTTATATTTGATTTGGAGGAGGGGGAAGGGGAGGGGTACTATTGTTATTGGTGGTACAACAAGAAACAATCATCAGCCTTGCCATCATGGCACAAGTGCTTTTCACATGTTTTACAATACCAGTAGCTTTCATGTCATTTGTAGTGGGGGAAAAAAATTCACTGTTAAAAGTTGATTTGTGAAATTTTTCCCTGCTTAATTATTCTCTATGGTTAATCATTATTAATTATTATGAAATGATGTACATGTAACACTCAGTGAAATAATTTCCAAGTCACTATCAACACTTGAATTAGTATAATTATGACAGTCATGTGATAGTTGACCATTTTTTTCCCAAATTGAAAGGCAAAGAAGTTTGAATACTGCAGAGCAATGTAAGTAAATGGAATTTGACATACATGTGTACATGTATTTTATGTGTAAGAGACTATACATGAGCAGAAGTTGATCCACATTTTTAATATTTCTGACACACAAGGTACAACTACAACAATAAAGGTGGAAATGTCTGATGCATTAATCATTAACCATATAATATTTCTTACCAACAAAGTGGAGCAGTTAAGGAACCTTGGAACCTGTAAACACATCACATAAGGTGGTGTACATAACTGGAAAGCACAGGTTCAAGTACACAATTATGCAATGGGAGGTCTTTTGCACATTTTGACCACCTCTGGTTAGTCCTGCAAGGCTTGATTCCTATCGCTGCAGAAAAGGCAGGTTGAATCCCTGTGAAATCAAGGGCAAGGGAGGGTTTTGGGTAGGAGGCAAGTATAAATAACCTTGGAACAGTAAAAAAAATATCACTAAAGAAAACATGGGAAGTAGTGAGTCAAAGGAAGAGAACATGAAACTAGAAGAGCAGAAATTGAAGTAAGAGAAGCTGAGAAAAGAGGAAGAGAAGTCAAGAAAAGAGCAAAAACTGTAAGAACTTGAAAAGGAAGAGAGAAGACAAAAAGAAGCAACAACAATACCAGGAAGAAAAGACAAAGAACAAGAGAAAAGGAGGAGAGACTACTACCAAAGGAAGGAAGAAAGAAGGAGGAGACAGGAATGGAATAGTCTAAAAAGAAAATTCGATGAGGAAAATGAAAAATTGAGAAGAGAAAATCAAAAGATTTTGCCTTTTCACCTACCTCAGGTACCTCATCTTCTTTGTTCAAATCATCTTCCCGCTCCTTATCTTGGTGTTCCTCAAGTTCATACGGCAATTGGCTGTTCAAATCATCTTCCGCTCCTTATCTTGGTGTCCCTCAAGTACCAGTTAGTCATACTGCAATAGGTGTTAGTCCTACTGCTCCTCCTCCTATCCAGCAGCTGCTGAAAATCATTCCAATCACTGAAATATACAAGAACATAATTATGTACATAATTCATTTATAGGCTGCTTTTGTTTTTGTTGCTTGTAAATATATTTCATTGTGCAGAACTATCTTTAAAAACAGTCTTTAAAATGTGATTTAATAGTTAATTTTTGCAAGTATAAAGGAGCATTAGATCACGAACATCTACATCAATTGCTTATAGCAAAATGGTACAATGACATATATGTAAGTTAAGATTTAGCATTTAGACCAATAAAGTTTGACCACACTCAATTTGCTAATCGATTGTCCTCACCCATTTTGCTAATCTGGGTATGTATGGTCCTATTAAGGGCCAGGGACGATGAATACACAAGTTACTAGATATACCTATAAATAGATAGATTAATTAAATAATGGATGCATGAATGAATGAATGAATGAATGAATGGATGAATGAATGATGAACAAATGGATGAATAAATAGATACGTAGATATATATATATATATATATAAAATATATATTACAATATATATGTGATATATATATGTATACACACACACACACACATACACACACACACACACACAAACACAGACACATAAACACAGACACAAACACAGATACACAAACACAGACACACGCACACAGACACACAAACACAAACAGACACACAAACACAGACAAACACACAAACACAGACACACAAACACAAACACAAACACAGACAAACACACAAACACAGACACACAAACACAAACACACACACAGACACACAAACACAAACACATACACAGACACACAAACACAGATACACAGACACAAACACAGACACACACAGACACAGACACACAAACACAAACACAAACACAATTACATATAAGTACATGTACTAGTATTGATTTAGTTAACTATAACTAAACCCCTTTTAGTAGAGGATTGTGACTTTTATAAAACTACAAGTACACAGCAATATCTTACTTAAATAAAATTGGCCGATAATGGCACTTTTAGTTAGTTGACTAAAACTGAAATCATTTTAGTAAGCCTAAATAGTTTCACTATACTTACAGCATATAACTAAAACTGTGATAACTATAAATAACAGCGGTGATTACACTTATACTGTATGTACATAGAATAGTTACATACATGTACATATATATACACATACATGATAAGCTTCCAGAACATGTACATACTGTACTGTATAGACACATACATGTATCATAGATACACATACATCTACATGTACATATATACACACATACATGATAATTTATCTAGTAACATACATGTACATGGTGACATATGGCCACCTAGCCTGCAATCTTATAACTATTACGTATAGTTTAATATTGTAAGGTTAATATACTAGTTTAATATCATGCATGATTATACTGTAACTTAATACCCTTACATGTACTATAGTGTATAATTTAATGTCATAAGATCATTAAATACATATTACAGAAATGGGGTAAATTACAATGCAATGTAATATATTACTATTACCTCTGAGGTCAATGTAATATATTACTATTACTATTACTGCCTAAGTCAATGTTACTGTTATGGATTATTACACACATACATGTACCTGTCAAGTGTAGACTTGAGTACATGTACATATCAACTGTCGGCTCAAGTACGCACTGTACAGCATACACATACATGTATATATCAGGTGTAGGCTCAAGTACACACATGACAGTACACGTACATATCAATGTACATGAGTATATACATGTACACATACATGTAGTTATGTATGTGAGTATATACATGTACACATACATGTAGTTATGTACGTGAGTATAACAATAAAAATGTAGTCCATTTATACTCACATATGTAACAATAAACAAAGCAACACACATATGACAATGAGCAAAACAACAAATTAGCAATAAATCCAGATAACATTACAACTCAAAGTACAGTACTAAGTAAAGACATGAAAGCAGGTGTACACAAAGTAAAGTACAACTATACAAACTAATTAACACTAGATATTTAAGTTAGTCCTAGCTTACATATGTCCATTACACATGTATATACACATTTACATGTATTAAAAACTACATGTATGTGTACATGTATATACTCACGTACATAACTACATGTATGTGTACATGTATATACTCACGTACATAACTACATGTATGTGTACATGTATATATACTCACATACATAACTACATGTATGTGTACATGTATATACACATTTAGATGTAATTACTAGGGCTGGGAATCGGCTGAGATTCTGAAATTGATTATCACTAACTTCAAGTCAATTGATAATCGATTAAAATCAGTGGAAGTAATTAGGCCAATTAAGTCAATCAATACAGGAAACTTCTGATGATCAAAAAGGCTTCCTATCACTTCCATAATTATTGTAGCCTTCACATTCTTGAAAAGTATGGCTTTTGGCATAATCAATATCACAGAATTATATAATTTCATAATCAGAAGAATTTTCAATATCGATTGATTAATGGATTAATCGTCCCAGCCCTAGTAATTACTATACTGAAACACACGATGCACTGTCAAATGTGTTCTAAGTGATTTATTGACGATTTGGTAAACTACCACTGTTGTTGGACTGCTTCGTTAGTAGAGGTGAGCAAAGTGTTAGTGTGCAATAACTCACGCAAAAGTGTGCAATAAGTGTTCAATCATGTGACGCATTATCTGCACTCTGATTGGCCACAGGTCACATGATCAGCAATAATATATACGGACGCTGTCACCCTCAGAGGCTCAGAGTAGTCGGTCAGTCACTGTGTTTGAGGTTGTTGCTACCAGTACTTACCTGCAGGTGTGTTTGTGCAGCTGTTTTATGTAGTTGTTTGTATGTATTATTATATTTTTCTAGGATTGTGTGTTTTGACTACCCCAATAGTGATTGTGAGTTATGATAGACGGGCAATGTAGTGTATGTTTCATGTTGGTTTGTCTCTTTATCGGTATAGTATCGCTTGCCTTCATCACCTTAGCTAGATAAAGATAAGATCTGTCTATTGTCTAACTTTGTAAGTTTGTATATATATTATATATATGTACAGCTATTTTATGTGGGAAGTGCTTTACTACTATTCTAAATACTTACCTGCAGTTTGCTGTTTTATGTAGTTGTTTCTATTTATTCTTTTAGTATTTTGTGGCTAGTCTCGCCTTATTTTGACTTGCCTTTTGTGGAGTATCCCAATAGTTATGATAGACGGGCAATGTAGTGTATGTTTCATGTTGGTTTGTCTCTTTATCGGTATAGTATCGGTTGCCTTTATCACCTTAGCTGGATAAAGATAAGATCTGTCTATCACTCTATTGTCTAACTTTGTAAGTTTGTATATATATATATATGTACAGCTATTTTATGTGGTTGCTACAGGAAGTGCTTTACTACTATTCTAAATACTTACCTGCAGTTTGCTGTTTTATGTAGCTGTTTCTATTTATTCTTTTAGTATTTTGTGGCTAGTCTCGCCTCATTTTGACTTGCCTTTTGTGGAGTACCCCAATAGTGATTGTGAGTTATGATAGATGGGCAATGTAGTGTATGTTTCATGTTGGTTTGTCTTTTAAACTTAATGTTACTTTGTTCATGAATCATGATACCCACAAACATGAGGAGTGGCTGCAATATGAATATACAATGTCATAATGTTAAACATGTGACTGCAACTCTGCAGTAGCCAAGATTATGAAACAAACTTTGTTTAGGTATGATCTGGCAACACTGGTGTGTGTGTGTGTGTGTGTGTGTGTGTGTGTGTGTGTGTGTGTGTGTGTGTGTGTGTGTGTGTGTGTGTGTGTGTGTGTGTGTGTTAGTGTGTATTTACGTGTTGGGTGGAAAGGGCAAGCTAGCTGAACCACTGAGGCAGGTAGTGCACAATTCCAACACCAACAGTGTGAAGTTTCTGTCCTGTCACAGAAACGAAGACGGTGATTCTCCTCTGAGCTTTAGTCAGACGACCCAGTATTTCACTCATGGTTCAGATCTTTCCTATATTTGGGACTTTATTGGTCAAAAGCATGCAGTGTCACAAACAGTATTTAACAATCTTAACTTTTAACATATTCACATATGCTTTGATACTTTGGTGTTATTGGACTCCTGACAGGGATAGTCTGGCCTTGGGAACCAGAAATGGGGGTTAAAGACATCTTGGTGGGATCCCAACCCTCCCCTCTCTATCCGTATCTGGAAATGCTTATAGAGTCCTGTTCACCAATGCACCAGTAAATACATGTAATAATAACTTACTTACAAAACCCTGAAGTCAAACAATGGCCTATTCCTACTGGATTACAAAAGATCCTACTCCCTTGAAAACTTTACTTACCATGTGCTCTCCTAATTAATCTTAGGTGGGCGTTTTTAATTAATAATTAAAATTATTGCAAGGCTATTACTATTACAGATGCTGTTGTGTATGTGTGTGTGTGTGTGTTAGTGTGTATTTACGTGTTGGGTTAAAAGGGCAAGCTAGCTGAACCACTGAGGCAGGTAGTGCACAATTCCAACACCAACAGTGTAAAGTTTCTGTCCTGTCACAGAAACGAAGACGGTGATTCTCCTCTGAGCTTTAGTCAGACGACCCAGTATTTCACTCATGGTTCAGATCTTTCCTATATTTGGGACTTTATTGGTCAAAAGCATGCAGTGTCACAAACAGTATTTAACAATCTTAACTTTTAACATATTCACATATGCTTTGATACTTTGGTGTTATTGGACTCCTGACAGGGATAGTCTGGCCTTGGGAACCAGAAATGGGGGTTAAAGACATCTTGGTGGGATCCCAACCCTCCCCTCTCTATCCGTATCTGGAAATGCTTATAGAGTCCTGTTCACCAATGCACCAGTAAATACATGTAATAATAACTTACTTACAAAACCCTGAAGTCAAACAATGGCCTATTCCTACTGGATTACAAAAGATCCTACTCCCTTGAAAACTTTACTTACCATGTGCTCTCCTAATTAATCTTAGGTGGGCGTTTTTAATTAATAATTAAAATTATTGCAAGGCTATTACTATTACAGATGCTGTTGTGTATGTGTGTGTGTGTGTGTGTTAGTGTGTATTTACGTGTTGGGTGGAAAGGGCAAGCTAGCTGAACCACTGAGGCAGGTAGTGCACAATTCCAACACCAACAGTGTAAAGTTTCTGTCCTGTCACAGAAACGAAGACGGTGATTCTCCTCTGAGCTTTAGTCAGACGACCCAGTATTTCACTCATGGTTCAGATCTTTCCTATATTTGGGACTTTATTGGTCAAAAGCATGCAGTGTCACAAACAGTATTTAACAATCTTAACTTTTAACATATTCACATATGCTTTGATACTTTGGTGTTATTGGACTCCTGACAGGGATAGTCTGGCCTTGGGAACCAGAAATGGGGGTTAAAGACATCTTGGTGGGATCCCAACCCTCCCCTCTCTATCCGTATCTGGAAATGCTTATAGAGTCCTGTTCACCAATGCACCAGTAAATACATGTAATAATAACTTACTTACAAAACCCTGAAGTCAAACAATGGCCTATTCCTACTGGATTACAAAAGATCCTACTCCCTTGAAAACTTTACTTACCATGTGCTCTCCTAATTAATCTTAGGTGGGCGTTTTTAATTAATAATTAAAATTATTGCAAGGCTATTACTATTACAGATGCTGTTGTGTATGTGTGTGTGTGTGTGTGTTAGTGTGTATTTACGTGTTGGGTGGAAAGGGCAAGCTAGCTGAACCACTGAGGCAGGTAGTGCACAATTCCAACACCAACAGTGTAAAGTTTCTGTCCTGTCACAGAAACGAAGACGGTGATTCTCCTCTGAGCTTTAGTCAGACGACCCAGTATTTCACTCATGGTTCAGATCTTTCCTATATTTGGGACTTTATTGGTCAAAAGCATGCAGTGTCACAAACAGTATTTAACAATCTTAACTTTTAACATATTCACATATGCTTTGATACTTTGGTGTTATTGGACTCCTGACAGGGATAGTCTGGCCTTGGGAACCAGAAATGGGGGTTAAAGACATCTTGGTGGGATCCCAACCCTCCCCTCTCTATCCGTATCTGGAAATGCTTATAGAGTCCTGTTCACCAATGCACCAGTAAATACATGTAATAATAACTTACTTACAAAACCCTGAAGTCAAACAATGGCCTATTCCTACTGGATTACAAAAGATCCTACTCCCTTGAAAACTTTACTTACCATGTGCTCTCCTAATTAATCTTAGGTGGGCGTTTTTAATTAATAATTAAAATTATTGCAAGGCTATTACTATTACAGATGCTGTTGTGTATGTGTGTGTGTGTGTGTGTGTGTGTGTGTGTGTGTGTGTGTGTGTGTGTGTGTGTGTGTGTGTGTGTGTGTGTGTGTGTGTGTGTGTGTGTGTGTGTTTAGAAAAAATAGAGACAGCTGGTGTTTACCAAGATCCTCAGGCCGTACATCTGAACGAACAGGCGGCCCTACGGGGACTGACTTCCAACTGAATGACAGACCTCTCTCTGATCAGGAGGTAACTTCTCCCCTAAAGCTTCAGTGGTACGAGTATCTGACACTTACTTCACCTCATTCATATCTCATAAAGCTAAAGTGCTAAGCTTAAAAAAACCTAGACTGGCATAATAAGTCTTTCTTCAGCTCTAGTGCTTCATGTTTTTATGTGTGGTTATTAATTTAGCATGGAGGCTTACAGAGTTTACATGCTTTGTGGATTATAGTAAAGTGTGGTAAAGATCAGCAATTAGCTACTTAACATAAAACAGTGTAATAAATAGTATCTAACAATCTTAACTTTTAACACATTCACATATGCTTTGATGCTTTGGTGATATTGGACTCCTGACAGGGATAGTCTGGTCTTGGGAACCAGAACTGGGGGTTAAAGACTCTTTGGTGGGATCCCAACCCTCCCCTCTCTATCCGTATCTGGAGATGCTTATAGAGTCCTGTTCACCAATGCACCAGTAAATACATGTAATAATAACTTACTTACAAAACCTTGAAGTTAAATAACAGCCCAATCTTACTGGATTAAAAAAGATCCTACTCCCTTGAAAACTTTACCTACCATACTTATGCACATGTGCTCTCCTAATTAACCTTAGGTGGGCGTTTCCAATTAATAATTAAAATTATTGCAAGGCTATTACTATTACAGATGCTGTGTGTTTGTGTGTGTGTGTGTGTGTGTGTGTGTGTGTGTGTGTGTGTGTGTGTGTGTGTGTGTGTGTGTGTGTGTGTGTGTGTGTGTGTGTGTGTTGATAAGTATTGATAAGTATTGATAAGTATTGCTGTTAGTTGAGCTACATGTACCTTAGTTATATAATATCGCACGGATACTGAGTAATATTTTCTGGGTATCTGTGTGACAATAAATTTAGCAATATTCAAGCATATCTTGAAGTTAAAATTTTATTCACATTAGAGCTTTCCATACACACCAACCATGAATGCATTAAGATAAAAAAACTACCTTGCCATTCCATTCTTTCTATAATTATGCCTATTAATCTCGAAGTTAAACCACAGAGCAGTGGCTATCTCAGACTACCTCCAACAAGGAAAAAGGGCACTGAACACAATTATAAAAACGTCTGTAGTTTCACATTATGAACAAAACTTACCTCATTCAGAATTATTCAACTCTTGTTGAATACTTAACCATAATCATAGGTAATCTCTCGCTAGACTTGCAATAAAACTTCCGGTCAGATTATTTTCTAGTTCTACCTGTTATTTTTGTGGCACCAACTAATAATTGCAACAGGTATATACACATGTATGTAGTAACAGGTACATAATGACACCTGTTGGTAACAGGTACAGGTAGAGGATAACAGGTATATTAGTAGCATAACAGGTAATTAAGTATAACAGGTACATTAAGTAGATTAGTAGTGTAACAGGTACAGTATTAGTGTAACAGGTACATTAGTAATTGCAAATTAATTATTCTGCTCACACCCTTTCCTGTTTGTTATTTGGGTGTAAGTTATCCTGTTCTTTGAGAAGGCTTGTAAGTTTGTACTTTAAGTGGGATAGAAGGGGTTCTTAGTTGAAATAGAGTTTTACTAATTGAAGAAGGGTCCAGTGCAAAAAACTCCCTAAGTCTGTATTTCAAAATCAGGCTTAAAGTTTATCAAAGCTTATTAATAATATCATTTGGTTTCACGAGTGTCAAATGTGATTGCAACATGTTCATATGTGTTGGACATGTGCAGTTTGAAATGGTTCAACATATTGAACCGTAATTATCCAGTTATAATAAATATTTTTTATAGCCATTCATCTTCGTAAAAAGGCCAGTGTTGCCGAAATCTTTGGTGTATATTAGCTAAGTAGCAATACGCCTTACCTTTTTGTATTGATAAATATTTTGTAAGTAGTGTAACAGTGTCAGATAATATATATTTAAAGATCCTTCAAGCAATCAACAATAATGTGTCATGGAGGAAGTAGTACGAGTTATCGAGTGGTTATAGATGACCATTACATGTAACTAAAGTTATCATATAGGATGGCATGTATAAAGTACACTAATCTAGTTAGTAGTTATGTGTGGTAGTATTAATGACGTTTAATATATATATGTAGGAGTATAATATGGACAGTGGAAGTGATGCTACAGATCTGCAGATTGTTCAATGGGAGATTGAAGAGGTTGTAGAGCAGATTAAAAAGGTTGAAGATGAGATAACAGTTGCACCAAACAAAGAGGAGAAACAGCAACTGAGAGAAAAGGAGAATCAATTGAGAGAAAAGGAGAATCAATTGAGAGAAAAGGAGATCTTACTTATTAAAAAGAGTTTGCAAGACAAAGAAAATGAAGAAGACGAAGAAGAGGGAGAAGACGAAGAAGTGGAGAATTCAGAGGCAGTGACCAAACAGGTGAATGTTTTGTCCACAGCTTTTGTCACTTATGTTCAGTGTTTGAGCTACAATACAATTTAGGCGTTTTAAGACGCCCTAAAACTCGCAAAAGACGCCTTTTTTCAAGTGAAAGGCGTCCAATCAATAAAGGGTGTGGTCAGTTATGCATTAATAATGCAACAAAATTTAAGGGCGTTGCCACCACGTGTTTGTTATTGTGCTGCAACGTGGAAGTGCTCTGGTTTTTGAGCCTCTTGGCACTAGTGGAGGATCTTCAAATTCAGAAGACAGTGTAAGTTATACAATGGTAAAAAAAATGTGTTCCCAGATGGCTGGAAGAATTGTCTTGGCTAGATTGAAGACCAAGTGAATAAAATATGCTTTGTACAAAGTCTAAGAAGAAGAATGCCTTTATAGATGGCTGTCCAAACTTCAGAAGAAAGACTGTAGAAAATCATGTACATGTATGTAGGCTTGATCATGTTTGTGCTGTAAATTTGTAATTAAAAATGGTTAATAATTGACCACACCCACAATGAATATTTAATTAGGACACCCTTCAAAATATTTCTAGCTCAAACCTTGCATATGTTTTTTTTATTTTTTTTTTCCCATAGCAGGCCGTTGAAGTTCATTTTTTATATTTTGGTGTGTCGTTCTATCGCATGTCTCAAAGGCGGAGAACTATTCCAAACATTCTAAACCTATCCGATTGTCCTGACAAGTTAAAACAAAAGATAATACAAGAAAGTAAAATTATAAAAAATAAATTCAATAGGAGCTACTCTGTTTGTGGAAGATTCATCAGATTGGCAGGATTTATATACATATACTCCCACGGCAGCAACTATTCAACATGTTCATCCCTGTGCTATTCTGACATTGAAGATGTTTTCAATGTAACGAGAAGCGAAGAAAATCTATGTAAATGCTCACAACCTGGACACCACTATTGCTTAGAGCCTTTCTTCTTTGATGATGGCTCAGTTTTACAAATCTATACGGGGCTGCTATCTGCTGTGGAAGATAAAAGTAAAGTAGAAGCTGAAATTCAAAAAATTAAGCAAAAAATGTCTCCGCATAAAAATCCCATTTGTAACTGGGATGAAAATGACTGGACAGAGTGACTAGTTGATGGAATCAATACCATGTTTCCTAAGATGGAAGCTGTGTACTCTGCTGAAATGCGGCTAAACTTTTCTAAATCATTAATAGAAAAAACTCTCCATTTGCCAATATATTGTGCATCATTTTACCTATTCAGAGGTGCCCCAGATATTATAATTAAAAAAGAAATTGTTATTGTAAATTCTGCCGGTTCCGATTCAACATCAGATTGTGACAGCAGTGATGAAATGGCTGTTGATACCAATCAACGTCCACCATTAAAAACTGGTGAAGGAAGACTTGAACCGGAGAAATTAGGGGAATTGCTCGCTGGTCTATATATCCTCCTTGTCAGCAAAGTTCTAAGGAGAATTGTGAAAGAAGAGAACATCGACAAACAGTATGAAGTAAAAGGACTTCTCATTGACAAGGTGTGTGGAGCAGTGCGATGCAATCTTTGCATGAACATTCAAGGTGGATTTGGTAAATTGTATTACTACGTGACAGACTGTAATCGAGGAATGTTAAGTTCAGATATATTGTGCAATCATTTGCAAAAACTTATGTGAAAGATGGTGCCTTTTCATGTAAACTTTTCTTACTTTTACTTTTACTTAATTCACCAATCCAAAAACAAATCTTAAATTTAATTGCTGAACTTGGTTGTAAAATTAAAAAAAATTTTTTGTGAATGTGCAGATGAATAGTTGTGAAATATGTACCTGTACCTCATGCATGTATGTACCTTACCTACTGTAGGGCAACAGCTATAATAGTTGTGTAACAGGTACATTAGTAGGGCAACAGGTACATTAGTAGGGTAACATACATTAGTAGGGTAACATGTACATTACAATGGTATGGTAACAAGTGTAACGGGTAAATTAGTAAAGTAAGACCTAATTACTATGGTAACAGGACAAAGGTATATTAGTAGTGTAACAGGTACAAAAGTAGTGTAACAGGTACATGTAACAGGTACATGTAACAGGTGCATTAGTAACCTAACAGGTAATTAGTAAGATAACAGGTACAATAGTAGTGTAAATTAGTAGATAACAGGAAGAATAGTAGTGTAACAGGTACATGAGAAAGGCTTTTGCATTACTAATGTACCTGTTATCCTTCTAATGTACCTGGTGCATTATTACCTTACTAATGTACCTGTTACACTACCAATGTCTAACTAATGTATCTGTTACACTACCTATGTGTACCTTACTAACGTACCTGTTATGCTACTAATATACCTATTATTCTCTATCTGTACCTGTTACCAACGGTGTATATTATCACTATTATGTACCTGTTAGGCTGTTACCATACTAATGTACCTGATGCAGTCATTATGTACCTGTTACCATACATATATACCTGTTGCAATTATTAGTTGGTGCCACAAAAATATCATGAACCACTTTGTAACCAACTGTACCTGTTATCCTTTAATGTACCTGTTACCAGGGCTGGGGTCAATTATAATTGAAGCTATTACAATTACATAATTGTAATTTGAGGTTGGTGTCTGTAATTGTGTAATTAGAAACGTAATTGACATACTTGAGGCCTCTGGCGATTTTTTTTACACTACTTCCTCATTA
Source organism: Petrosia ficiformis (assembly GCA_947044365.1). Lineage (NCBI taxonomy): Eukaryota > Metazoa > Porifera > Demospongiae > Haplosclerida > Petrosiidae > Petrosia > Petrosia ficiformis. Next base: position 28,645,947 of record OX345636.1, read on the forward strand.
TTTATACACCGTGTTATACAATACATATATATATATATATGCAATTATATATATATTATATCATGTACATTACAAGCACCAAGCAAGAGGGTCGCAGGCAGGCTCGAGGGCAAGGTGATTATAAAATGTGATACAGCGCACCAGTAGGCTTGATATAACTACTTTATGTCCCATGTTTCACCATGCTATGTAAGTGACAACCACCACTAGTGTATGTATCAAACATGCACAGAGTACTGTAAAATTCTTTGAAGTAAGGTGTTACCAGGATAAATATATAGTTATTCTATCTTCAGTACAGTTATTTCAATGTAATTATTAAAATCTCCTCTCCATTGAACGCTCTTGTAATCTCCATTTGAAAGTTGAATTGGAGAATATTAACTTTTTAAACAGATTTAAGGGCAACTGTGGACAATCTGAATATACATGTATACAGACTGTTTCGACCTATTGGGTCTCATCAGCACAGTGTATCCCAAATTCACAATACATTGTTACAGAATGATGTTATGTGGTTATTATGAAAATAGACTCATCATATCCAGCACCTCAAGAGGTACTAATTAATTAACACTACAGAATTGGACTTCCATCATTACTGTTTGATTAGCTGCATCAGGTATCACTCAGTGCTGTGCATTCACATATTCAATCATTTTTTTATTTCTTTAAGCACCTAAAGAAAGTTTTGTACCCAAGCATTGTGCTCTTTATAATTGTATTTGTTCTCACTCAAGCACGAAATTATTATATTCTATGGTTGTAATGGGACTATCCTTATATGAAGTGACAACCCGAGTAGTAGCCTCTGAGTCTGACTCTATTGTTCACATGCAAGTGCCCCCCCCCAAATAATTATCTATTAAAGTGCCAACAATTACCACCCTAAAAGACTTGGAATGAAATGCACAAAGTTAAGTGAAATTTAGAGTAAAGGTTTACCTAAGGAAATTGTAAACCTACACATACCATATACATGTACATGAAAATATTATCGACACGGTTTTTTAATTGACGGTTTGGTGATTTTAGATTCAAACCATCAAATTAAAACTCACCAATTAATTCACCTGACCCATGCTTAAAAACTGTGATACATGTACATGTACATAAATACATGTACCTGCATATATACACATACACATACACATACATACACAAAAACACACACACACACCTGTCTAAATATATAAGTAGTTTCCATATTTTGACCATTATATCTGTAAATGATCTTTACTAGGATATGGGGTAGTGACTTTCTGTCTATTGGTGTAGGAGGTCCCCAACTCTGAAATATCATCAAAAAAAGAAAAGATGACACTTTGTCACACTCGTCTAGATATATCTGTCAATTCTGTATCTACCTATATGTACAGTATTTGTGTATGTATGAATATACACATATATATATAGTGCTGCATACTCACTTCAGTATTCAGGACATGCATGTTAGTGTTGTTTTAGGGTGACAAAAATTACTACTGCTATTATTATTTACAGTATATGTTACAACTATTTTACTTTAGTTATTGTATATGGCTAGTTATAGTCAACTAACTGCTTGTTTTATGGCCCGTAGGGCCATTTCTGATTGCTTTCCCTATATATATATATATATATATATATACATGTATATGTCTGTGGCCACATATGTGATTATGCGTTGTATACATAGTTAAGGAAGTTACGTCATTCCCAGGGCTCGGTCAGGCTGATGTGTTTCGGGCATGATAAAGTTAGCCATGATTACTGAATGCTGGACACCACAAAGCAGTCATAGGAATACTTTTTCCTCTACATATCTTGATCAGTTGAGTTAATTACAGTAACATTTTTACAATATAATTATACTTGTAATTTAGTTATAGTTGAGTTAACTAAAAGTCATAGCACCATACTAACAAAAGAGGGTTTAGATATAGTTATAGTCAACTAAAACAACCAAGACTAATAAAACCAAACATCTATTCTTATACACTACATTAATTACGATTATTATAACTAGATTAGGATAATGAAATCAATTATCATACATCCAGTCAACATACATGTACATGTAAAATAACAAATATTAATTAGGGGTGTGGTCTTTTACATTGTATTTACATTGTCACCTTGTATTCATCAGATGTGTATCTCATATTTTCCTCCTAGTCGATGAAGAATAGGAGCCTTTGTAAGTTGCACAATGCTAAGTTGCTAAATCTAAAGAACCAAAAAAAAATACATGTTTATTATTCAAATATCTACAACTAACCAAATTTACTATGATTTTATGAATTAAAATAAATGTGTGACACAATTTACTTTCTCTCTAGCTACATGTACATGTATTTACAAAAATGACTACTTTTAGTTTAGTTATTAACTTAAATAATATTAGGTTTACTAAAAGTTTTAGTTATTAGCATATTATTAGTAACTACAAGTGCATCTATTAGTACACCTATTTACTTATTTCATTTATTCTGTTCTAATCCGCCATTTTTTTTATGTTTAAAATTTTATAATTAATGGGTGTGGAAAGTTATATCTATTATTAAACTTAAAATGAGTATAACCCTATTAATTGAAAGTACGTTTTTATCTGTAAATTTCCATACAGTTTTAAAAGAATGAATTTGTCACGAATCATCACAAAAAATCTTGTTGTATGCAGTACCCATTGTTTTTTTTTGCAAGTTTCAAGGTGTCTGGGGACATTTCCACCATTCTATAATTACATTGTGGGTCAGAACACAAGGATAGACCTAGTCTCGGTGGCCATATGATAATTACATTCTAGCTATGGCTGAGCATTTTGTTGTTTGTCTCAAAGACTTCAGTACAAAGGAGACTTAACAGTGAGGCTAGTAATGTATTATATAAAGTTTTCATGAATTGGAAAGTAAGTAAATTTCTCCAGCAGTATTTATACTACTGCCAGTATAGGCAGTCTGATGAATATATCCCTGTCACAAAGTAACTCTTTAACTGCAAAGGTTTCAACAGATGTATGCAGTTCTCAGAAGAATAGCATTTTTCCCTTTTTTTCTAATTAAAATCTACTAGACATCTTGTGACTTTGATATTGTGAATATGATATTTCACGTTGTTGCAATCTCATTGGTTCTGCTGACATTCCGACAGAGGACACAAAAACCTGTTCAGAGTCACCAGACTTTTCCCGCTTTGTGTTTCCACCTCCATTAATTTGGAAGGTCTGCCCATGCAAGACTAGGTTAAACCTACATGTACATGTCTATTACACAACATGTTTGGGCTCATAGCAAAAATAGTTCACCTCTGCTCATGCATAGTGTGAACTAATACTTCATCAGTTATGATAACATGTACATGTATATGAGAGAAACCTATCATTGTTGTTGAACTTTCAAATGATTGGACTGAAATTACATTCGAGCAATTCGTGAACAAATAAAATCCTCATTATAACTGGATGTTTTTTGTACCTCTTCAATAGAGTTCAAGACCCCACTAGTAATTTGATTACAACAAGTACTTCTCCAACTTGAATCAGGTTTCGAACCTTTCGACTGAGTGAGCCATGATAGCAACACCTTAGAATCGAATTCTCACACTTGTTGTATATTTAATCCTTCATAATCAGCTCATGCTAACAACACACGAAGATTATGTTTGCAATTTTCCAGTTTGTGGGCGTGGTGCGAAAGAAATTGGTTGCATGAAATCATGGAATATAAAAGAAACTAACATGCACAGAAGCACACAACTTGAAGAAGACATTTATTTAGTATAAAGTAGTCCAAAAGTTTATGCTACATGCCTATGTAATATTGTTATAACTTTGTAATACATTATGCTTATAAATACGAAAGTTGGTGACATTACCTATGGAGACATAGGTCTACTCTTTTAATGTTTCTTAGTTGCTACGGTGATGACCTTTGACCTTTACTCTACTAAAAAATGAAAATTTTATTTAAATCTAATGACTATCAAATTTATATAGTGAATAGTATCCACTACTTCCTTCTTTTTCGAAGAAACGTTTTTAAAATTGGACAAGTATAATTTTTATTATCAAGATTTATTTATGTTATGGTAGGTATCAAACAAATTAGGTTTTAAAATAAAGTAAGCGGTAGAGAAGAACTGCTTCAATGAACATTACGATTAATAATAATAGCAAGTTCTGTTCAAAGGTTACCCAAAGCAGTCATTTCTTAAAGCTTTTTTGAAGTCATTCGGGATCTTTGAATCGAGTCTCCTTTCTCCTTTGCCTGTAACTGTTGACAAGCACATTGTATGTTCACCAAAAAAGTGGTGTCATGCAAGGTCCAACCCAATATGTCGGATCATACACAAAGATATAACGTATCAATGATCACTAGCTACATGATGATCAATTTGGAACAGGAGGCAGTGGCAAAGACAATGAACAGACAGCTTCAAGTTTATCCAAGCGACTTTCTATAGAAGAGACCCGAGAGGCCGACTCTTTGAGCAATTTTTCTCAATGTTTTACACCTTTCCCTAATAGTTGAAGCGAGGTCTGTGGATGCTCAGTCCATTGTTTCAATATTTACTGCGTTATCAAATACAGATTTTTGGCGCAAGTGTACGACCTTTAATTTCCTCTCTTATTAGGCCTGCTACAGGAATAAAGCCTTCTAAAGCAGTTGGTATTTGCTTCATCAAAGATGATTTGTATTTAATGTTATCAGGGTCATCATAAAGTTTGTACAGTACAATCTGTAAGGCGGTAATTAGCAAGACAAAGTATAGAGTTACACACAGTGTAGAAAATGGTTTGTCATAAACATTTGTTTGCCTCAACTTGTTACTCCATTTTTACACAGGTAGTAAAAAAAATCACTAAATTTTGTATAATTGCAAGCAATCTAACAAGGAATAATGACAAAACTTCATTGCAGATCTAATTACAAATTCTTTTTAATTGCACTTTTTCTTTAACCTTTATTACCTTGTACATGCATTCGCATTCTTCATGAGATGGTTTATCTTCACATGTTGATTTCTAATAACAACACAATTGAAATAGCACATGAGATTACAATACACTTACATATGTAGCTATGCAGAACTACTTTCCACTTGTGACATTGTAAATCACCATGGTTACTGATGACTGAGAATCATCACGATGTAACATTTTACAACAAGTCAGTATAAATCTATATTTATTATTACTCATTCATTTAGTTCATTTAACATATCTTCAGCTATACTTGTTAGAGCAAGTTTCTCTAGTTTCTTCTAATTAGGGGAGACATAACTAGCTCTCAGAAGTGTACATTGTACAAGGAATACCAGTGTTATCATAAGAATTAGTTCAGGTGAAGTCTTGAACCCGAATGCCCTATATAATTTATATTAGCCTTGGGCAATGATGGATCAGTACATGGTTTTCTCAAAAGGCTGGTTTTTGAAGTGTGATTTAGGAAGAAAGAAACATCATATGATGCTATATTTTATAATCATAGATGGAGCATCTAATAACTTGCTTCACAGCTGACTCAGTAAGGCTTCAAAGGTATGGGTAACGCCCACTTTATTACTAGCCGTATAAAATCTGTATTTTAATAAAAAGACGTTCTCTGGCCATCAAGAAGATAATTATTATTGTTAGTTATAAAAACACTCAATATCAAAAGGTATGTGTGTATTTAAACTTATCTGTATATATTAGCAGAGATTTCAGCTCATTAGTTCCAATTGAAATGTATGGGCGGCCATTTTTTTTCGGTGCCAACCCTACATAGAGAGTACTACCGTACTCTCTGATTATGAAAGTGTTTATGTAGTACCATGTCTATGTACCATGTCTAGTACTTCCAGAGGTACTGGTAATAGAGCTTTCAGAATTGGACTGAAAAACTGAAATACTTACTCTTTGTTTCAGATGAGTCAGAAGAGATATAACTTAACCATTTCTAATACAGTCAGCACCAAAGTAGAGTGTGCTATAGTAAATGCAGGTAGACAAACATACATACCGGTACAACACATGTACATACTGTGATACACTGAACCTTTGACTTAATTAAGTGTCTTTCATTGTTCATTCTTAGCTTTAGCCTTATCTTTGTGTTTGTCTTATGGTTTTTGGTTTTGTATATAAGTAGATGTATTTTCCTTAGTTATATAGTAGTTATCTTGAATTATCACTGTATACAGTTATTATTAGTTACTAGTGATTAAACCACTTTGAGTTGGAAATATAGTCTCTTGTAGCTAAATTAGACCTTGAGCGAATAGTATCCATTGAGGAATCTATCACAATACATACATAATTATATATATGTGACAGTTCTTTTACATAATTAGTTGAATCAACTAATTTAATTTCTATGCTCAGAACATTAAAAAACCAGTTATCACTGTAAACAACTATAGACTACATGATCAAATACAAGACTTTAACAATAGAGGAAGTGCCTTTATAATAATATGAGTCTAATAGTATATGTTGGTAGACACAGGTCTCACACACACACACACACACATTTTAATCCTACAATTATAAAATGGCAAAGTACATGTAATTCCAAACTAGAGTAGAAACCACATGTTAACCTCAAAGTAATAAACACCTAAGGTACACTGCAGAAGCACATGCTGACCTTTAAAACACATGCATAAAATCACATGCTCACATGGTAGCCTGAAAGATGTGCCAGGTATGTGTATCTAGCTGCATCCTAATAATGTATTGATAATGTGTATTCATCCACTAAAGAATTATAAATAATATACATGTATTAACTGATGCTTTGATGGATAGGACTTAAAAATAATTATTAAGCATACAATGTACAAATAAAGATCAACATTAAAATCGGATAGAGAGGGGAGGGTTGGGATCCCACCAAAGATGTCTTTAACCTCCAGTTCTGGTTCCCAAGGCCAGACTATCCGTGTCAAATTGTCCAATTACATCAAAGCATCAAGGCATATTTATAAGATTATTGGGAATTTTTTAATCGCTTTATTTTTGTTTGTTTATTTCTTGTGCTATGTTTTCTTCATATGCCAAAGGAAAAATAACCACTTAATTATTTTGATATTCCATTTCCAAGGAAGTCAATATTTACTTGTGTGTGGGACTGCTAAAAGCAACTTGTGTTGAAGTGGTTTGTTTTGCCTCACTTTATCACAGCCTCTGGGTGTGATTATACACCTTATGATTTTGGTTTTGGGCTAAGTTTAGGTTCTAATCTATGAGTGCCCAGCTTGTAAGGATAATCTTAGGTGGACTTTCTCATGTTTGATCTAGGTTAGGTGATGATAATAAATACACAGAAAAAACATACATGCATTACCTAATATATTTATCATAATAAATTATGGTATCATTATTGGCCTTTTTTATCATCGTTAGCTATTTTATCTTCATAACTATAATTATTAGCTGTTCGTTCACTCTGTTGTAAATAATATTTGTGATGCCGTCCTCAGCTAAGAGATCTAACTTTCATTACACACACACACACACATACTGGTGTGCTGCATAAATAATAAACACTTCTGAATAAAACATCTAAACACAAATTGCTGTAACCTTTAATGTCACTTGCTTAGTAATGGATGTGGTGGCACCACAATATCTAAGTGTATTACAGTACAAACTAGTAATTAACTTTATGATATACACTATAACATTATTGAGTTACAGGATTTATAGTACAGTTTACCATGGATGGATGAGGGATAGAAGAAAGCCAGGCACATGCATGTGCAAACTTTGCTGACACACACACAGAATTTGTGTGTCCAGATACTACGTTTGTAAGAAGTATGATTGATATATGACAAGTGTTGCATTGTCTTGTTCTCAAAGGATTGTAGGATTATTTGCTGACACACACACAGAATTTGTGTGTCCAGATACTACGTTTGTAAGAAGTATGATTGATATATGACAAGTGTTGCATTGTCTTGTTCTCAAAGGATTGTAGGATTATATAAGAGTAGTAGGTGGTAGCTGTTAACTCTGTGTGCTCCAGTAATGACGCTTTTGTTTTCCTGTTATGGAAGTGTATTTTGCTACCAAGTAATACAAATATGTGAAGCGTGCAATTAAGGACAGTGAAGTCTGAAGTTGCTGCATGAAGTTGGTTGTTTCTCTCCTGAAATCACTGATGGCAGAGCAAGTTTTTAAATGTAGGAATGAATGTCTGCTGCCTTTTTTTTGTACGTATATCAATCATATTTCTCAGAAATGTACATAGTATCCAAGTATCCAGACACACATGTACATGCATGTACATGTGTGTGTGTGTGTGTGTGTGTGTGTGTGTGTGTGTGTGTGTGTGTGTGTGTGTGTGTGTGTGTGTGTGTTAGTGTGTATTTACGTGTTGGGTGGAAAGGGCAAGCTAGCTGAACCACTGAGGCAGGTAGTGCACAATTCCAACACCAACAGTGTAAAGTTTCTGTCCTGTCACAGAAACGAAGACGGTGATTCTCCTCTGAGCTTTAGTCAGACGACCCAGTATTTCACTCATGGTTCAGATCTTTCCTATATTTGGGACTTTATTGGTCAAAAGCATGCAGTGTCACAAACAGTATTTAACAATCTTAACTTTTAACATATTCACATATCCTTTGATACTTTGGTGTTATTGGACTCCTGACAGGGATAGTCTGGCCTTGGGATCCAGAAATGGGGGTTAAAGACATCTTGGTGGGATCCCAACCCTCCCCTCTCTATCCGTATCTGGAAATGCTTATAGAGTCCTGTTCACCAATGCACCAGTAAATACATGTAATAATAACTTACTTACAAAACCCTGAAGTCAAACAATGGCCTATTCCTACTGGATTACAAAAGATCCTACTCCCTTGAAAACTTTACTTACCATGTGCTCTCCTAATTAATCTTAGGTGGGCGTTTTTAATTAATAATTAAAATTATTGCAAGGCTATTACTATTAAAGATGCTGTTGTGTATGTGTGTGTGTGTGTGTGTGTGTGTGTGTGTGTGTGTGTGTGTGTGTGTGTGTGGTATAAAAAAACCCCACAGGGGTGGAGACTAGGGGCCCCCACCTCTGTGGGGGCCCCTGTCTGATTGAACATTTTGTTAAACATAATTTTATATAACTGGCGAGATTATTGTGTATTCTATTAGAGGCTTATTTATGAGTATAGAGCTTTATTGATCTTACCTTTCATAAAGCACTCAGAGATGCAAGTGGGAGGTGGCGAAACGTTGACCAACTGCAATAACAGCTGGGCGTTTACTTGATCCCTCCTCCTTAGGCATGTCTCAGGCCGCTTCACAGGTACTTGTCGTTACAGTGGCTAACTGCTTGTAGTTGACTTTCCCAGGCTAACGGACCATATGGTGTGTTTAGGGGTATATACGTGTTGGGTGGAACCTCTGTCCTGGTCATTCCACTAAGGTGAGCAGCGAGGGACCAACACCAAATAGTATAAAGTTCAGTCAAGTCACTGATCTCACAGACGATGACTCTCCCCTAAGGTTACCCACATCGAAAAGTGCTTTGTTCATACATGTTGGGTGGAACCCCTGTCCTGGTGTATACCACTGAGGTGAGCAGCGGGGAACCTGCTCCAACTAGTGTATGTAGATGTGTATTTTTATGTTGGGTGGAAGGGGCAAGCTAACTGAACACACAATTAAAAGCCCGGGGGTCCAACAGGTTGAGAGCGGTCGGCAGTTTTTACCAACTGAATCAACAGATGGCTCGCACAATTGTTCTCTCACACACACAGAGATATCCCTCGGGTCTGGATATTGTGATGGCTAACAGAGGGCGTTATTGTAGCCTTGTGTCAACACAACAGAGCCACCTGGCTGATTAGAACCAGTATGTGTTAGTGTGTATTTACGTGTTGGGTGGAAAGGGCAAGCTAGCTGAACCACTGAGGCAGGTAGTGCACACTTCCAACACCAACAGTGTAAAGTTTCTGTCCTGTCACAGAAACGAAGACGGTGATTCTCCTCTGAGCTTTAGTCAGACGACCCAGTATTTCACTCATGGTTCAGATCTTTCTTATATTTGGGACTTTATTGGTCAAAAGCATGCAGTGTCACAAACAGTATTTAACAATCTTAACTTTTAACATATTCACATATGCTTTGATACTTTGGTGTTATTGGACTCCTGACAGGGATAGTCTGGCCTTGGGATCCAGAAATGGGGGTTAAAGACATCTTGGTGGGATCCCAACCCTCCCCTCTCTATCCGTATCTGGAAATGCTTATAGAGTCCTGTTCACCAATGCACCAGTAAATACATGTAATAATAACTTACTTACAAAACCCTGAAGTCAAACAATGGCCTATTCCTACTGGATTACAAAAGATCCTACTCCCTTGAAAACTTTGCTTACCATGTGCTCTCCTAATTAATCTTAGGTGGGCGTTTTTAATTAATAATTAAAATTATTGCAAGGCTATTACTATTACAGATGCTGTTGTGTATGTGTGTGTGTGTGTGTGTGTGTGTGTGTTATGTATGTATGCATGTTAATGTTAGTGTGTAGCAACTTTTATGATGAATGTGCTTTAAGCTTGTGCAAAAATCCAAAGCTATAAAGCAATTGAACTGACAAAGACACTAAGTGTGGATGTTGGCACTGGCCACTGCACTTTCAAACACTCACTTTGCTGCTTTCCTCCCACTAACGACCCATGATTTTAGTATCTATGGCATTGTTAGAAGGTCCTCTGTCGAAGTAAGTTAAAAGTTTGTGTTGTATAAAATATAGAAGTTATGAATGAAAACAGTGGTATGTTCATTCTGGGAATTAATTGGTAAATTTTAATTTGATCCAAAACAACCAAACTGCCAATTAAGAAACACTTGAAATGTGGAAAGCTAACCTGTGATGGTTTGAATTACTAGTCAAAAAGCTTGTGTTCTCATGTTATTGCTACAGCTGAATCAATTTGTGAACTGATTAGTTGGTTTAAACATACTAACCAAGAACCAAGTTTGTGGAAGCCTTCACGAAGTTCTGGGCTTCCCAAGAATCCAGGCTATAAACCTGGACAGAGTAAGAGAAGTAGAAAGTCTTCAGTTCGTTCTACCATTTTAACAAGATCAAAGTTAACATTACCACAAGAAACTGTTCAACACTCTTGTAGCCTTACATCTAATTGTACACGTCTACGTCAGTGGCAACATCATCTCAATCCTCAATCTCTATTACATCTCCAATCACTGTACCATCAGTTACAATATCATCACCAATCAATGTGCCATCGATCTCCATTTCATCACCTATCACACTGCACCATCAGTTACGATAACATCACCAATCAATGTGCCATCTATCTCCATTACGTCACCTATCACTGCACCATCAGTTACGATAACATCACCAATCAAGGTCTCATCTATCTCCATTTCGTCACCTATTAGTGCACTGTCTGTTTCCATAACAACACCAGCTTCATATAGAATGGCAGTCAGTCCAACTCCACTGTCAACCAGTCCATTCAGTTTAAAATTCATTTCAGACTGAATTAGCAAGTGCCAAGGTTGTTGCAAAAACTTCCGTCTTTTCAGTGGTTGTACTCTCTATCCCCCTACTGATTTAATTGTCTGCCGATTAGAACATAGACCATTTATTCGACCTGATGGATCAGTTCAGGTACCAGCAAAGCCTGGTAACTCGCATTACCATTTGAACCTAGCTTGTTTAGAAGCTGCAGCTCCTGGAATTCCAATACAATTGGAAGTACCTGAGGATGTTAAAGTCAAACTTTTGGATTGTCACAAGCTTGTTCTTTTGTCACAATTTGGATTGTATACCTAACTCAAGTCATAATTATCAATTATCACTATCACTCAATTATCAGTGTTCATATATATAGTTTGATTAGTTGGTTTAGTAGAATTATAAAATCAGAATATTCTCAATGATGAATTTAATTTACAATCAATCTTCAATCTGAATCACCATCAGTAAACTAAGAACAATACAAATTAGTCTTTGATTCAATAACCACTACTAAAGGCCTCCATACACTAGGCAACTTATTGCGTGCACAAGTTGCCCTTGTGGGATATCAAAAGTTGCCATGTTGTTTGTTGCCAGATTAGAAAGCCATTCTATTCTGGCAACATATTGCTCAACCAAACTATGTATGTGTACTCAAATATTTCTGCAACTTGTTACAGGCAATAAGTTGCCTACACAGTGAAAACTGTTTGTTATAGTATGTTATATGAATGGCTAATTCTTCTGTTATAAACTGGGTATAATGATGTCTTATACCTGTCATAGTATAACAATGTTATATTTCTGCTTATTACAACTTCAGTTATAATTACGGTGCATATACTTGGTGTATAACCATTTGCATTCCAAAACAATTCATTCCTTTTTCTATTGTCAAATATATACACTACTTGAAGGCAATGTCAAGTATATAGCTGCATACTGTTGTGCAAAGGACGATCAGATTGATTGTGATACTGTATAGCTATCAGTGGTTTCAATCCAAGTATAATTATAATTGGATTTCACATAACGATAATTACTACAAGTGTTGGAATGATTTGTTTTTTGTCAGACAGAAAGACTAAATAAAACTCATTACAAAAAAAAATAAAATTATACAAAGTTTATATTAAATTTTACGAAAACTAAGGAAACTGATTTAGCATTGTTCCTGTTATGAAACATTCCAATAACTAGGTAGTTTAATGGTTCAGCAATCCTATAAGAAACTCACTGTAGTGAAATATATATATATATGACTGCAAATCATTCATTATGGAAAATGAGTTGATCAGTAAGTAACACAAGTGAAAATCATACTTGTTCTATTATGCTTAGGAGACAAACAAGTCCAGTCTATCAATAGAACAATGACAAAAAATCTAACACTGAAAAGTAATGCAATTAACTGAATTGATACAGAAGTTAATACCATATAGAAACTTACTCATGTGATAATTCATAGGTTGTTGTTACAATGACCGTGTATGAAATCCAATCAGTATTAACAAAACACAGGAAAATATCATTTAACTTATATACCTTCCTTAATTGTCATACCAATTATTTCATGTCTCATAACGATACATGCTATGTATATAACACCCTAACGACAAATAAACACAATACTAACAACATTAGACTGAACTACATACAAGAAGTATGCATCCAAAGTCTAACGTATGACAAATAAACACAATACTAACAACATTAGACTGAACTACATACAAGAAGTATGCATCCAAAGTCTAACGTATGACAAATAAACATAATACTAACAACATTAGACTGAACTACATACAAGAAGTATGCATCCAAAGCCTAACGTATGACAAATAAATATAATACTAACAACATTAGACTGAACTACATACAAGAGGTATGTATCAATAATGCATCTGACATAATCTAATGCAGGCTATTGGTCAGACATACAGAAGTTGAGTAAATTAAGTCTACTCACCTATGATAGTTCCACAGTGTTGGATATAACCTTTTGCATTTTCAGCCATTTTGCCTCATCACTTGATTTAATTAATAATTTATTATTGTTGGCACTATGTCACGAGGGAAGCAGTCTATAGAAGCTAAGAGAAAGAAGAGATCACGACTAAGAAAGAAGAAAAGGGAAAAAGCTCGTATTATAAAGCAATCTGAAGTCAATCTGCCAGTTTCTCTACCTCTCACTCCATCAAACTCATTCGAGCAGACACAGGATTATCCATTGCAGGATAGTCACCAAGATTTGTCCGTAATAAGTACAAAAGTTAAAACTTGGTTAGAATGTCCTATGAATGACTTCACCGCCAAAGAGTGTGCTGAAACTAGTGCCAGTGGTGATGTAGAAGTTGTCGGTAGTCACTCAACTCCCTCTGAGTACCCCGGAGATCATAGGTTTGATGAAATGTTTGTGGAGGAAGAAATAAGTAATCTAAAGGAAGCTCAAGAATGGAAAAAACTAAAGGAACAGTATTCATCTTATCAAGACATTTGTCCTTATTTTGTTCAAAAAAAAGATGACAGAGCCCAGTCTATCAACCTCCTGTGTTAGTTCAATTGATCGAGTAGATTTAGATGCCTACCATCACAAACTCAAACAGGAAGCTAACAAAGGATATAATAGTGCAAGAATTTACAGGAATGCATATGAAAAAATAAAGCAGAGGTACAAAGAATTAGATATAAAATCGTGTAAAGATAAGGATGCTATAAGATTTTTTTGGCGAAATCAAATTATGGAAGGACAATTCAGAGCAGGCAATATTCTGCGCCGAGCTATTATGTCACCTGATTTTGTCTAACAATTATGTATTTACATACATGATTCTGTAATCTGTATATTGACAAACAACTAATTGCTAAAACTATGTTGTCATTAATTAATTGATTGAATGTATGAAGTTATGAATTAATTATCAGATAAAACACAACAGTGGTAGATACAATATAATTATGTACTTAGTCCAATCAGAACAGAGCTATATATAAAAGTCCATACATAATACATACCAATTATGACATACAAATTACAACCCCTCATGGAAGACATCTTTCCACAAGGAGCTGGCTACACCATGCAAACTAATGATATCATCTACACACAATTACAATTCTTTAATAGTGGTACACAAATATTAATACTGTCTTCTCCGTAGTCAAACATAAATGAAGTTGCAGCAATGGCACATCTTCCAGCAATTCTGCAAACAGGCATATAGGATGCTGCAGACATATTGCAGAATACTGTTGAAGAAATAACAATAGATGGATGTAGATAGTCTCTATGGGAATGATCCATATACCATTGCACATTAGCAAGATTATGGGACAAAGTTGATATTTCTTGTGAAGGAGTTGCTAAATCAGGTGTAATCCTGATTTTATGCTGAATAAAGCAGGTTAAAATACCTATCCTCAATGGGGCCTCGCCATTTGGATCAATATCCAAAACTCCAGGCCAGTGAGCAGCAATAGCAGGTGATCTTGTCGAACGTGATGCAGTTGAAACAAACTCTTCATTGTTGATTATAATATTTTTGCTTTGATTATAGAAGCGATCGAGATCTGCAACTATGTAGTTAGGATATAAGTACGCATACATTTGTTTTAAGTACATAAGCTCTGTATCAGTAAAGCATTTCTCATTCAATGGTAGAGGCAAGGATTGATATGGGTAGATTTGACATTTGTTGCATGCTTATAAACTTAAATCAAAGCACCAGAAGACAAATAATGGACCATAATCTAGCATACATTCTTTGATGTGGCAAGCCATATGCATGTTAGGGCTGCAATGTTTAGGACCGTAGAGTTGAACAAATTCCTTGAAATAGGTTATAAGTAGCTCATGAGCTTTAAAAATCTGGGATTCAGATATAACAGGCAAGACCAGAAGATGGAAAGCATCAACAAATATACACCAACATCTGAAGTGACTGTCATGTATTATTCCATATAGACTATGCAATGAGTATATTAATATCCAATACTTCCACTCATCTGCAGTGAAAGATGCAAACCCTGCACTTATTTTTCGTGGAATCCTTCCAACTTTAGGAGGAGGATTCATTAAATCAAGTCTTTCTTGGATCTTCACCAGCTCATTAGTGCCAATTATGCCAACATCTCTCCATACTTTAAAGGCATGTTTGGCTATTCCAAGGAAGAGAGTGGTATCCAACATTCACAATCAAAACCACTATAGTCAGGCTTTTCCCCAAATGTGGGTGTTAGAAAATCCTTTAGGCATTTCGAGCAGCCTTTCACTGCATTGAAACTGGAAAACCCACATACTTTTCTTGTGGCAGGCAAGTCACACATAACACAGAACAGCATTGCCCTTAAACGTGTCAAAGAGAGAAGTGAAGATGTATTTTTGAATGTTATACCAAGATATAGTTGCTTCAATTCCTCAATAAGAGGTTTGAGAAAGGGGTTTAGGTTTTTAGGTTCTTTTGGTCCAGGAATCATGCCTATCAATATCATATTCTCTAATTTAAAACGATCTGTTCTAGGTAAGTTCAAAACTGTTAAATAAATTGCACCAACTGAATAAATGGTTTCAGAAAATGGATTAAACCAATCAATGTTCAAACCTAGACATAAATTATTAGGAATTGAAAGAAACCTGTTGCTTGTTTGGAGATTTTTCCACAACCATCCATCATACACATCACCAAGTGTTTTAGATGACATATCTTTACGGTTTCTCCAATGTTCACACATTTCTAAAAACCCATGGCGTCTAGCCATGTCCTTGATAGACTCAACTACACTATGATAAACAAACAGTTTTCTAGGAACAAGCTTTGAACCCTTACCAAGTTTTACTCTGTTACATGTAGTACGTTTAGAAGAATGTGGATGGTTTGGGAACTCAATGTGTGAACACACTCTAGATTAGAGCTGTGCATATATACCGAATTACCGGTATACCTACCGGTTTTTACTGTATGAACGGTATACCGATCTTCAACAAGTAAAAACCGGTTAATTGATAACCACACCCATTAATTGATTGTGCACGTGTGCATGTGTGAACGCAAGCAAATGGCTGTTCGAGAAGACGTACTGACACCCAAGGGTAAAACTTCACCAGTTTGGAAATACTTCGGATATTTTAAGGGCGAAGATGAAACAAATACTAAGCCTATGTGCAAGTTATGTGGAGGAAGGGTTGAAAGAGCCGGAGGAACTTCTAATCTTAAGGCCCATCTTCGCACGTGGCATCGTACTATTTATGATGAGCTGTATCCAGAAGTACAGACTTTGCCTACATCTTCCAAGCAAGGAACCATGGATTGTTATGTGAAACGTGTTGAGAAATTGTCATCAAACTGTGAGAGAGCGAAGAAGCTTACAAAAAGTATCTGTGAGATGATCGCTCGAGATATTCGACCGATCAGTATCGTGGATGACGTTGGTTTTTTGAATGTGATGAAGGAGGCAGAGCCCAGGTACGTGGTGCCTTGTAGGTCTACCATTTCTCGTTATATAGATGATATGTATGTTCAAGAAAAAAGAGTTGCACGTAGTATGCTGGCAGATGTAGATTATTTGTGTTGCACTAGTGACATGTGGACCTCACGAAGTGCTGATGGCTATATTTCTTTGACATGTCACTTTATCAATAAAGATTTCAAAATGTGCTATAAAAATTTGCAAACACATCATTTTCCTGGCTCCCATGATCATACTAACATAAGCGAGGCACTATCATCATCTGCTGTTGAGTGGTGCATTGATTTGCACAAGCAGGTAGTAGCATTTACAACAGATAGTGGCTCAAATATCGTCAAGGCTCTAGAAGAGATGGGAATATTACGCTTACCATGTGCTGGCCACACACTAAATTTGGCTGTACAAAAGGGAATGAAAGTGCAACGGGTAGTTACAGCTATAGGGCGTTGTCGAAAACTTGTAGCACATTTTCATCGATCCCGTGTTGACAGTGAGGATCTGCAGAAAAAACAAGAAATGTTTCAAGATGTGAAAAAGAACAAATTGATAATGGTTAGTGTTTTACATACATTCATCAGTGTTCTCAAGCATTTTCATACTTTTATGAAATATATAAACATGATTTATCTTCAAAGTTGAGTTTACTTGATTGTTTAAACAATGTGGTTTGTAGGTTGTGTTTAATATCCTGTGGTTTTATGGTATAACAATGTTTGGTGGTGCAAAATTTAAATTTGAACCTCTGGTGGTGTGACACCACCACAAAAAGGCCTAAGGAGAACACTGAATTATGCATACAATAATACTCATTCATATGTAATGATTGTGCTTATCTTTTGTCAGGATGTCTCCACCCGATGGAATTCTACATATGACATGATAGAAAGGGTTCTTGAACAACAGCTTGCAGTAAGTGCAGTGTTACTTCAACGACGAAACTTGGTACATTTGGAAGTTTCTCCAAATGAATGGAGAATTTTAGAGGACATTGTTCAGCTACTTCGTCCATTCAAGATTGCTACTCTCCACTTGTCTGGTGAGAAATACCCTACCATTTCAGCACTAGGCCCTCTACTAGGAGAGATCAAGAAAAAGGTGGCAGTAGATGTGAGTGACAGTGTTGTTATAACAGAATTCAAAAGAGCTCTTCGGGATGATATCAATAGTCGCTACCAACATCCAGACATTCAAATGTTGCTAAACAAAGCGTCATATTTGGATCCTAGATTTAAATCATTGACTCACTTATCTAGCTTTCAGCAATCTGAAGTGAGTGATGCCATCTTACAAGAGCTCATTGAGTTGGAAAATGATAGTGACTATGGCAATGAATCAGATGCTGAAAGGGAGCCCAATAATGAATCTAATGATGAATCTAATGATGAATGTTCTACTGCTGAACCCAGAAAGAAGAAAGCCAAAAATGCTCTTCTTGATATGCTGGGGGATTCATTTATTGTTCAGGCAGCAGCTACATGTACTAGCACACATGATGATATGATTCATGCTGAAGTCCTCCGTTATAAATCAGAAACAACCATTCCTCTTGATCAGTATCCATTAGAATGGTGGTGTGCTCATTCTTGTGTTTTCCCAAATATTTCTAAACTGGCAAGAAAGTATTTGTGTATTGTTGCCACATCCGTTCCCTCGGAACAGGTTTTCAGTACAGCAGGAAATATTGTTTCTGTTAAAAGAGCTTCGCTATTACCAGAAAACGTGAATAAACTAGTTTTTTTACATGACAATTTGCCAAAAGTGAAATTTGATTATAAAAGAATACACTGAAGTTATTATCTTTTTTTTTTTTCAAAATATAATTTCCATGTCAATACAAGGTGTACATGTGGTCAGGTATACCGGTATATTGGACTTCATACACCTAGGTATACCGGTTTTTTGTTTGGTAGTAGGTGCACAGCTCTACTCTAGATTCTTGAATGCCACTTTGATTTATAAAGCAATCATCAACTAAGTAAATATTATCACACTTTGGGCATACAGCATACTCAATACATTGGTAATCCCCTTTAAAATATTTGCGAATTTTGTATAATGATTTAGGAAGGACCCTTGCAATATCTGTCAAGAGTGGATTGGTACAAACAGCAACAAGGTGTCTAAAAAGAATTCCTATGAATTTTAAAAGAGCAACTATAGCTCTTTCAGAAAGTCGATAACATAAGTGGTAGAGATTTAAAAATCCATAAAGGACATTACTAACTTTAGGATTCACCTCCACTCCCCCTTCATCTGATTCTGATTCTGATAAATCCCAAAGCTCTTCTCCATCCAAGCTTGATATTTCATTGCTACTCATAGTCATATCTGAGTCTGAATCACTTAAAGATATATCAGTAAAATATCTTAAATATCTTTCATTTTGATCACTTCCCAATGAAAACAATTCATTCTTGTCATTGTCACCTTCTGATTCTAGTTCAAATGTAGAGTCAAGATCATCAACATGATTAAACCCATCTGTTCTGTCACGGGTGGATTGACAGTTCTTCCCGAAACAAACACTCCCATCCTTGTCAAACAAATGCCTGAAATACGCAGCATGGGCGAGCTCTTCTCCACACCATTCACAGATCTTTCTATTCTCGTCCATTATTGAGTTTATTTTCAGATATCACTTCGTTATATTAGAATTACGGTTCAAAACACGTGTTCTGGACTGATGGATAAACGGGTGCAGCAGAGCCTGAAAAGGAAAGATCAGAGAAACGTAGGTCCAAAACAGACAGTTAAACGAGCAATAGCCTTTGATGGTACAAGTTCTGGGCGTCCTACAAGTTTTTATTCTAGTTTGAAGTCAAGATCATCTGGTATTTCTTGGTTTGTGTACATATATATATATATAATATAATATTATAATTATTTATAATTACATATTTATATATGATAATTACAGTATGATGATGACATTATCCCTTTGATGTGTGGGGTCTATATATATATATTATATAGACTTAAGAGATGGTCTATATATTTTTTATTATAGAGCTGTCTGTCTAGTGTCTGACCACTGTGCAATTATCACTAACACATGCACACATGGTAATGTGGTTTTTTTTTCAAGGTGAATAAGTGAAATAATTGTACATGTCAAAGTCACTTTTAATCTGCATACACTTTTGTCAATTTACTTTAATCTTACATGTGCACACTATGCAGGAGATGTCACCATCATACAATATATTGTGTATGGTATGCTAAACGGTCCTATATACTGAATATACGACCTCTGTTTTGTGTCCTCAGATGTGATATAGCCATTGTAGGCTTGGGGTATACCACATCCTTTAACATAAAAACACATGTCCTATATTTAGTATATAGAACCTATTAGCATACTATATAATATACGTATATGTTATAACCTGCCTACGAGGGTATATCTGATTTATAATCACTGAGCACGAGTCCGAGATAGAGATGATTATAAATCTGATATAGTACACCATTTTGAATTTTAGTTATTGAACTAAAATTAAAATGTTGTAAAGAAAGGTGAACCAATTAGAACTAAAACTAAAATCATTTTGAAGTACAAGAACTAACCAAAACTAAAACTAAAATTACCTAATATAATTTTGGTATAATTTTAGTTCAGTACTCCAAATTATTAAGGTAGCAATTTACAATACAGCACATTCTGAGATCATGCTATTCATGCTATTATATGTAAGTATCACATTATTAAGGTGCAGCTGCTAGCTGCAGCTGTCTCTGCTCTGTGAACTTTGTGAAGTGTAATGGTAAAATCTGAAGTACTAATAAAACAAAACAAAAATTACTTGTAAATTCTATCATGTACATTGTCGTGCGTTTCTAACTAAAGAACTAGAGCTAAAACTAAAACATATTTGTGAGACAAGAACTAACCAAAACTAAAACTAAAATATTTTAATGGGAGCTGAACTAGCCAAAACTAAAACTAAAATGATTTGAAAACCTTGGAACTAACCAAAACTAAAACTAAAATTATTTTCCTGTACCAAAACAACACTAATATATATATATATAATTATATACATATATATATATATATATACAGTACTTTCCACTGTGTCATATTTCATCATGCAGAACCACCAAGCCAGTTATCAACTGCTGGTATACATGCTAGAGGTTCTAAAACTACTGCTACAAATCCAGCTCACAATCCAGCTGACAATAGGTAAATAATTATTTCTAATTACTTATTCTCTTTTTAAGGCCTATTAGCATTAACAACTATAGCTGTAATGGAATTATACTACTGTGTTAATTCAAGTAATTGAATTTTGTTTTGCATGAGATAGAGGAGATATACATCTTAATCTTCTTGTAGGGATATAGAGAACTACTGGCAGCCAGGTGAAATTTTACCTGTTACTACTTCCTCTCCAAACCATTGTTTATCCTCTGATGAATTTGATCCTGTGTCTCCTCTGGCTCATGATAATCATTCTACCATCATGGATGTTTTGCAGACATTTCAGTCATCAATGGAGAAGCAGCTAATGGGAATGAGCAGTCAGCTGAATGGTATATGCACTAGAATTGATAGAGTGGAGGAAAGGCAGACCAATATTGAGGTGCAACTTCAGGATAAGCTGGAAAGTTCATCACAACCTTCAAGTAGTACTAGTACACCAACAATGAGAAGAAAACGTGTCACACTTACATCTTTGCAGGTGCACATATTATATTAATCCAAATGAAGGGTTACTGATTATTGCCTTCTCCAGAACAAAATACGAAGGCTTCATACTTCTTTGGATGAAGATAATCAAATCCAAGTTGATGAACCGTAAGATGCTAACCCTTATACTTTCATATCTTGTTGTAAATAGACTGTAAAACAACTACTGGTTACAGAGTTGTAGTGTAATCATGGTTATAATAAATTTATAATTTGTAGTGTAATCATGGTTATAATAAATTTATAATTTATAATTAATAAATTTATAATTTTTGAGAATCAGAATTACAATGAACTTTCTTCTTTTCTTTGTTTTTACAGAATCAATAGTCCACACAACAGCAAGGTTGTTAAGGAAATTGTAAAATCTATCACTCTTTCCAGTGGAGACAAGTTTAGTGAAGATGAGATACAGTGTGAGTTCATTAATTTTGTGATGCTCTATATAAGACCATATGCATTTCATCTTAATCTTGTAGTTGGTTTTAAAACATATCGCAAAACATCTTTACCCCCGTAAAAAGAAAAAAACAAATCCGTTCAAGGCAGCAAAGAGTAAGCTCATTGTATGCTAATATTAATAATACATTAATTTAATCACCACAGATTTATGAACGCAGAGCAAAAGAAGTAAAAGAAAAAGAATTGTTGTATTGGAAGCAATTAACACAGGACATGATGTCTGCACTGTTAGAAATGGGGTGTACATATACACCAGGGATGTAGTATACAAGGGTGTAGAAGCTCACATTGGGTGTATGATGTGGTTTTGGGGGGTAAAATAATGGAAGGTGTACCTTTTGGTTTGTCAAAGGTGTGAATGTTGTCAACCAGGGAGCAAATAATACCAATGACAATACCATGCATGCATGAGTAGTGATTGATACTACTAATTATACAGATAACACAGCTCTATATAAATAATTTTCCATTGCACGCAGTCTTTATTCTCTTTGTATATCATCTCCATTTTAATATGTACATCTTAGCCAAGTGGCGTACACCTAGGGCTATCACACCAAGAGTACCAGGTTCAATCCCAGAATCTACATTACTCATTTTTTTTTTCCAAATAGCTAATCCGCATGGCGTTTAAAGGGTTAAATCACAATGTATATAGATGTAGATAACCACACCTTTGTCAATAAATCTTGTATGAAGAAACAACCAAATCTTATGTGTAATTACAAAGAATACAAAAATGAGATTAAAAAGTAAGACGATGCTTTATTGGAACCATTAGACTGTCACAGTTGTTCTTCAAATGAAGGGGGATATGTGAAACAAGGTTCTCCTATTGCACAAAGCATATTTCAGTGCTGTTTTTTACTTCAAAAGCGTGGTAATGTGGGTTGTACGAACATGTGTATAATAGTAACACACTGAACACAATGATTTCATCAATAATGTATACACTAGTTATCTTTCCAAATAAAGGAAACTCCTCATCAAATCCTACCACCACGACACAAGGTTTTTTATATGTGGTACCACAGACTTTTTACCCACTTTGACCTAGATGACATAATTAAAATAAATTACATTATACAAAGGGGTCAACTAAGAGTGATCACATATGCATTGGGTATAAGTTATATAAATTACATACTTGTACGGATGAGAGTCTTCATTACCAACTGGAAATCCACTTGGCACTGTAACTACGTTACCTAATGAGCACAATATAATACATGCATCAGTTTATGTCCTTATGATAGTAATATACATACCAATGTCAACAGAGAATGAAGAATCATCCAGATGAAGGTAAGATTGTAATTGCTCATGTCTCAGTGCAAGTGTGTGGCAAATATTAATGTAGTTTCCAAGGGAATTAGCAAGGCGCTTGAAATAAGAATGTTTGGATTCATATCGCATGGTCCAGTGATGTTTCAAAGGTCCATATCTAGAAATAACAAAGTATGGACAATATTAATTTTAATATTATACCAGAAGCCCTTAGGTTGGGGCTCATGATTATACATAAAAATATTACATCGGACTTACTGTCGAATTAATTCTGGCATGTGAACCATAAAATGCATCTTAGGGATGACAGGATTGGAGGGGTAGATGACTGTAAACTCATTATGATGATCTACTGACAAAAGGGATATGTCCTCTGGAGAAATGTCGGGAGCAAAAAGGATGTCGACGATGTCAAGAAGAAGATATGACAGCCAATGCTCATCCTCCTCTGGTACCCAGTAACCTAATAGCCACATCTGACTAGCTGAAATATTGACATGTTCAATTAATACATGTATGACACAAGATGATGACACTACTTACCACTCTGCTTCAAAGAATTGTCTTTGTCACTAATAGTTTTTGCAGAAATGGTTGATGGACGATCCTTTACTTCAGTGTGGCCTAAGTGAAATGCTTCAATTTGCTGATTCAACTGATCTAGAGTAAAATAGTTATCGCAGCAGATGAACTGCCGCAATAAGAGCTTAGCTTCATACTGTAATGCACCTTCCAGTATGTCGTGCATTACATCTGGTATCAATGCACCAGTAGCAATATCAAAGTATTGTAACTCATCAAGCACAGATCTGTAGTTGATGCCATAATTTTTTGAGCACTCGCGATAATCTTCATCTGTACTCTCCAGATGTCGAAGTTGTTCAGCATGAGTTGAAGGCGTACGTAGTACAAAATCACGAGCTCTGAACTTTGAATTCATCTCGTGTCTAGTGGCCATGCATTGACGACATGGACGATATGCTGCAGTTGTCTCCTTGAATCCACCACATGCACATGCACAACTAGCTGGGTTGTCAGCTGAAAGGACACACAGTGTACCATAGAAAGTTTTAGGAGTTCCAGAAATTACAAAAGTACAACCATTCTCCTAATTAAGATGAAAAATATTCATAGTACAGTTAAAGATTTATGAATAACAAGTTAACTACAAATACCATTACAATGATTATGCATTATTATGAATATAATAGCACTTGCAAACATACTAATCTTTTAAGGTCTTCAACAATTGGTTTCATGATAACATTCATGCCATACTTCTTAATCAGAGTACTCTTGACAAGTGCTAACAATTGAATAGACCTCAGTTTAGACCGCACTTTCGGTACACAATTACCCAGGGTGAAGTAAAATGCACCTGTATACAGTTGCATTATAGAAATAATGGATCTTGTAAAGTTAAATATATTATTACCAATTTTGTGAACACTTCTTCTAGATCCAAGTGGATTACATAGTTCTAAATCATCATAATACAGAAACACCTACATGTATGTGTATTAATTATGATAGTGTGCATGGATGCTAATGTTACCTGTAGCCACTGAATACTGACACTGCAAAGTGGATGTTTAGAGAACTTTCGTCCGTCACAATAATCTCTCAGAATTGTATCCTTGCTTTTGTGACCTTTCTCAATCTATTACAATTATAGTTAACTATCACTGCGTGTACATATACAATAGCAAGTACAGTGTACAGCTGCATGTGTACAATATACAGTAGTTTACCTCAGTTAACAAATTGCTGTTTTGCAGTAATCTTTCAAGTGTTGAAAGTAGTGGTAAATATTTCATTTCATCTTTTACCTCTACACACTGCCTCTTACTTCCACTTCCTCTCATCTTTCTCTCAGATCCTAATACAATTGTTTTAGGATCCTGTAGCAAATCACAAGGTACATGATATACATGTATGTAATTATGACATTATTAAATATTGTAACTCTTACCACCATTGCAAACTTTTCCTTGAAATACTTCAGTTGGCGGTATTCAGACTCAAGTCCCTTGAAGGGTCTTCCATACTGTCCATCAACATCAAACACAGGATCAAGTGATAAGATTATTTCATCACTAACTTGAGAATTCCTCAGTTGTGCTTTTGTTACATTGTGAAGGTCTGACAGATATATTTGGAAGAGATCTGTTACATGTTCAATGATTGATTCCATTGCCACTTGTGATATTTTGTGTTTTTCTTTGATCTTTAATATCCACTTAGCTGCTGCTCTCTTCAGAGCATCTGAATTTGAAACCACACTACTTTGGTCATCTATAGAAAGAAAAAAAACAAGACCTGTTAAAATATGACTATTATGTGATAAAAATTGTACAAATATATATATTATAGGATCAACTATAATATTAGTGTTGTTTTAGTTTGACAATAATGACCACTTTTAGTTAGTTATAGTTAATTAATTTTAGGCTCACTAATTTAGTTAGTTATAGTTAATTAATTTTAGGCTTACTAAAAGGGTTTTAGCACCTGTATTGGCATGTTAAATTATACAGATTGAACCCCTACTCTCCCTAGACTATAGGATCGACAACACGCCCTATGAATATTAATGAGGTGCTGTGTATTACAGTTGACACTAACTATATTATACAACATTACCCATAAGTTCATATTCATCCTCAAGATTAACTTCCTCATCACTGTTGTCTGCAGAGTCATCACAATCTGCGTTAATGATAACATCATCAATGGCATCTTCAGCATCATTACTGCAATCATTGCTACCGAGTTGAAGGTTGGTATGAGTTTGAGTATGACGAGAATAGACATGGTGCTTGTAGGTAGTGATGTTTTGGTATCTCCTTCGGCACTTATTAAGTCCACATACAAAACTGAATCCTGGCTTACTTGAATGAACTTCAGTTAAGTGTCTCAAAAGAAACGACATAGAAGTTTTCCTCAAACTACTACACAGTTGACACTGCTTAACAGTTTCCATAACCACGTCACGTTAAAGTGTTGAATATTTGGCGCATGCGCAATAGACATGTGAAAAAGTGCAGCTGCAAAGAGAATCTTTAAGAGATGGAAAGGAGAGAAGAAAAGGCGTTAGGAGGTTTTTCTGTTGACGAATTCAACTATTTTCTTATTGAAAAAGGTTTACCTCAAGACGTTACAACAGCAATTCAGGAAAATGGCGTAAGTGGAGATATCTTTATGGAGCTTTCAGAAGATAATCTAAAAGAAGTTGCTCCACGTCTATCAGACATAATTGCTCTAAAACAAATACAGCAGTCACATCAGCCCACAAAAGTTTCTACTCCACTCAATCCAAGGGTATGATTGAAATATTTTTGCTTTTCCTTTTGAAATAATTATCGTTGTAGATAGTATTAAACATTTAATGTGTATGGAACTATTATAATTATATTATCCAGCTGCTGTGTTTCAAAATCATGAACATAGTAATTATGACATTACAACAAACAACAGTTATAATTCTTTTTTTTTTTCTTCCAGAACTTGAAGACAAAGTCGTATGATGATTGTGAGAGCTGGCTTCAAGGTTTCAAGCTTCCTGACTCATTCTCATCCCGAACAATGGAGTGTATTTCGACTGGTATACTTACTCAGAGTTGCCGAACCGAAATTATACAGACACTTGCAGCTTTAATGTGGGTTCACACTCACTACCCATCTAAAGAAGCTTACAACACAGTGTGTGCAAAGCTTGTTATGACAAATCCAACCTTGGCAGATGATGCCGATGATGACCAAGCTACCTATGTTAGTAAATCAGTTTTAAAATTTTTGTTGACTTTGTATACCAATTTTAATTTTCCCATTCATAGTCTAATTAATATATATATAATTATATATATATCCTATACTATAATACATACCAATACTTCATTTTTGCTTGTATAGCTTTCCTGGAAGCAGAAGCTGAGAGATCGCTTTAAATTCCTAAGACGCCCACCTACCAGTGGATTAAATTCTACCAAACCAGGTAAACGTAGAAAAACTGTCTCAAGAGTTGGCACGATAGAATTGGATGACACAAACGCCAACTATACAGAGGAAGACTATGAGAAGGATGTGAAGGCTATGGCCATTTCTTGTAATTTTATAACCTGTAGTTGAAACAAGAGTTTCGATCCTTGCTAAAACTAGATGGACGACTGCACTCTCTTTTTGAAAATTGGGAGCTGTGGAGAAATCGTATTACACAGTATGCAAGAGTCAAGTCAACCAACCGAATCACGGTTATTGCATTACTGGCCGAATACGACTCTGCTGATTCATCAAATGATGAAGGTATTGTATATTCGTAATTATAAATTGTATATTTATTATAATTATATATGTGACTAGGGCTGCACGGTATTCACAAATATAGTATCACGGTATTCTACATGCAAATATAGCAATATAACTAAATACCTACTATTGCCTTGTTTATTAAATAATAACATGTCCAATTGCAACAAAATTTAATGGTAAGTGATTATTGTTAAGTAAGTGATTATAAAACTGAAATGATAACTGCAACATGATAAATAAGATAATTGTTGATGGACATAATAAAATTAATACGTGTTCACAGGTTCCTAGAAAGAAAAGTTAACATGTCAACCTTTTCTGGTTTCATGCTAGCTCGTAACGGAGTTACTATATTTCCAGCAGTGCTGAAAAAGCCTTTCCGAAGCAGAACTTGTCCACCTTTTGCCCTTCTTGTCATACTTCTGACCTTTCTCTATGTATATACCGCGACGGTGTTGTAATAAAACCGTGTTACTACTAAATACCGATATACCGTGCAGCCCTATATGTGACCTGGAATGAGAAAATTAGTATTTTATACCAAACCTTTAGTATACCACAATTTATCTTCCAATAGTATATAGTATAACTTTTTGAATCTTGAACATTTATAACTAAACTTGCAGGGTAATACAGTGTATACATGCATTAACCCATAGCACTGTTAAGGAGCATGCAGCAAAACTGCAACATTATGGTATTAAATCATGTTTAAAAACTTGGGCATTAAATGGAGTAAAAATTCTTTTATTTACTTCTTGTAACAATATGCATTTAAAAAGAATAGTATGCCATGTTTTTACATGTAGTGAATTGTTGTAACAAGAAATTACAAGGCATTAACTTGTATCCAGCTGTAATTATTATTGTTTTTTTTTTCCTCCTGGAAATTTCAGACAAGGTGGGTGTGATATGCCTGAAACTCTTGTGCGAGTTACTAATTGCCAGAAGGAGGGAAATGGCTACTATTATTCATTCATTTCCAGTAAGAGTTGATTTAATTATTGGATAAACACAATACATGCATGCATGTTGTGTTTAACTTTCAATTATAATTATTTCATTTAGGATACCATTAACATTGAGCAACAGCTGTTGTCAATGAACAAGAATGTACCCTTTCTTTTGCATCTGGAGTCAGCAGAGAAGAACAATTTTGTCGTTGTTGTTGAGAGGGAAGTGTTCATTACAACAGACAACTTCATCAACGCAATGCTCTACCTGTTTGGAGCCTACTACTCCTTTAATATTGCTTATACACAACTAGCACATCCTGTACTAATCTTTCTACAGAGGTATGTTATGGGTATTGAAGATACCCAAAGCATTCCGAAATGTGTGAGAGAAGCAGTGACAGTGATGAAAAGGTTTACATAAAAAAATATTATAATTATATAACATTGTAATTATATATGGATTCATCTTACTCTTGTGCATAATGTTTACATGTAGTATTATATAGTTAAGCTTGAGTTTTAATTGTTCTTTTATTTTTCATGTAGATGTATAGCAACTTTTATTTGATCTTGTTTTTCAGTTTCAGTGTATATGTACAGTATTGTACATGTATATTAAGCTTGACTTGATCTTTACTTTTTACTTCATTACTGACAGCTTATTTTAGTTTCATTGTATATAATTATTATGTTCTATAATTGTTTTACACTCCAAAAAAAATTTACACCCTTAACATAACAACCCACACTTTCATCAGCGACATCATACACCCAAAGGCACACCCTAAGGGGGTAGTATTAGACTGGTATGTGGTACACCCTTTGTGGTGTATGTGTACACCTTTTCTCTAACAGTGTGATGAGGAGAAGATAGGTGACGTGTTTGTTCGACACCAACCTTTTTATCAGTCTGAACAATTGATTAAGTTTTTAAACAAGCTGGACAATCGTTCTGAAAAGCAAACATGCCATCAACCACGAACCAAGAGAGAAATTAGATCACCATTGGTAAAAGATATTCCACCTCATGCGAAGAACTGGATGATAAAACCACAACTCAGAAGTAAAGAAGATTCTGAAAATGAAATTGAAAAAATTGACAAATTAGAAGACCATGATGATGGAGGCAATGATTCCAACTCCTCAGAAATTGTTGACTGATATCAGCACAATAATTATTATTATAATATTGTATTATTATAATATTATTTTTTTGTTTTCGGTAGTTCTGTTTTTGTACACAATTTGTGATTTTTTTTTGCTATAACATTAATATTAAATCCGGTAGTATAAGACAGTTATAAGGGTTGATATTGTCCAGATATATCCAGTTATAAGAGGCTGTATATTGCTAATATTAACTGGTGTATAACAGGAGGATTATATTGTATCTATAGTCTGTTATAGCATGGTGATAACAGTGATATTGCCTGGATTATTCTAGTTGTATACCAAAATTATAACACAGGTATTAACTTGGTATAAGTAGCTTTATACTGATGTATTTTTACAGTGCTAGTGTATGCAGGCCTTAAATGAATGTCTTCTGCCATGCAGCAGGATTAGACTACATCTATAGACCTAGAGAGAACAGAACTACTAGTCAGTAAACTTATTGGCACTTTCTTTCCTTCCATCATCTCAGTTTTCTGTTCCGTTTGACCGCGTAAGGTTTGTTGCTAAGGGCGTGGCTACATCTTCCCCGTAAAACATCGTGTCACCATTGGTTCTATATTCTGTGCTTGTAATAATGGCGAAAAGCAAATTTTTGGGAGTGTGCCAGTGTGGACTTTGACGCTCGTCCTGCCAAAACCATGGATATCTGTGATCCATAATTTACATCAGAGGAAGCTAATGTATTGTACTATCTATATCACTAATAAAGCCGAAATCGTGTTTTCATCACACTGTTGTGAATTGTTGGTTGATTACTAATTGGGTAGGCGTGGCTGTTATGTGACGTATTATACAGCTGTGACAACTACAACCAAGGTGATGTGATGTTTCTGACATAGTGTTGCATAACAAGTTCTAGAACTGGGCACACATATTTCAGACTTCTATTACGAATTGCAAAAGCAATGACTTCTTTTCAATAGATGTTGATAATATGAGGCAAGGAATCAAATATGAGCCACTATTTTGTCTTACCAAGAAGTAGGTGGATCACCCCAGCAAGATGTTTCACATGACAGTACAGAAAACAGTGCATGTGTTTTGAACAAATTGTGGATTTTCAACTAAAAAGGTGTGATTACTTAAGCATTTGCATAATATTCTTTTTGTGTGTAAACAGAGATGGACAGTGTCTGCCACATCACTAGGAGCAGTACTGGTCGTGTTGGTGCTGGTGGTATATTCAGCATGAAAATTTTGAACCACTCCAGATAAAGCTTATCCAGTCACTGTCACTGACTACAAAAAGTGTGTTTAGGAATAGCCCAACTTAAAGTTTTTTGATACTGGTCATTTGCGAAGGTACACCATCAATGGAGGAGGTAACACAGAACCAGACTAGATGCAGAGACACATGAATAGCAAGGTGTGAATTCTGCCCTCTTCTGTAGCTACAATGATTTTAGAGGTACAATAAAATATACAAAAAACTATCTTACTTGTTTTAATTATTTATAAGACTCAAGTGATTAAATATTTCTGATTCCTCATCTTCAAAGTCATTATTAACCTGAGCATCACTCTTGGCCTCAATCTCTACTTCACTTGGCTTTTGCATGATGCCATCCAATGCTCAAGTAATTCCTACCCGAGTAAATCAGTTGACTAGAATTTGTGGCTTTTCACTAATACAAGTATATTATATCGTGTCAATCAAACATTTAGCCCCCAACTCTTTCATCACAGCTAATGCTGATGGGTTGTAGTTCCATATCACCATAGGTCTGCATATACCACTTTTCAAATGGTTGAAAACATTCATGAGTTGGAGTTGGAGTCGGAGGGGGGTTAGCCAGCATACATAAATATTGTTTTCTTCAAAAGAGGCTGTAGACAGACCCTGTAATTGTCGATGATGACAATACCAGGCTTTCATCCTCTACAGTGGTGTAAGATGATGCTCTTTACATACAGTATAGTTGGTCTCCTCAGTGAACCAGTGCTCTGAGGAATGAGTGATGTCCCAATTGCCAATGAAAGGAAATCTCTGGAAATACTTCCACAGCAAAGACAGCAGTTATTAGGTGCTTTTCATTTGCTCAGGATATTGGGCCAACAGGAAGATGGCACTATACATTTTATGAATTGTTTCCTAGTTGTTATTGGCCAACTTTCATTTTAGTGTTAATTACAGCTGTAGTTGTAGTTAGTTTGTTAAAAACCATAATCCTTACTAAAAAGGTAACCAAACCAATATGTAAGTTCTAATGTTCATTCCTATTCTCGCAGCTGTGAAATCGAAAGACCAGGAATGCACCAAAACTGAGTTAGACTACTCAGAGCCCAGATAAAACAATTATGTAACCGTCGTATATTCTTTTTGGCACTCTTGATAGCAAAAAAAAAAAAAAACAGCGTTGTACCGTCTGTGCTCAATGCGTGTAATCACAAGAACCATGCCTGTAATCTATTTGTAAAAAGATCTAATTCTGCTTAGTAAATTATTGGC
Source organism: Petrosia ficiformis (assembly GCA_947044365.1). NCBI lineage: Eukaryota > Metazoa > Porifera > Demospongiae > Haplosclerida > Petrosiidae > Petrosia > Petrosia ficiformis. The sequence continues at coordinate 28,678,201 of OX345636.1, forward strand.
ACAAACATTAACTGAAATGAATTAGTGGAGAGTCACATTGTTAAGTAGGGAATAACCCACCTCTATTAACCTTGTCAAACTACACTTTTGTGTAGGTGAGATAGTCCAAGTTATCCTGTTCACATGGAACAGGCACATTCTGAAGACGCCTCAACAAATTGTTTAGGCTTTGTCTCCTTTTCATTTTTCATGCTTGAATAGTAGTGTGTGAGTACATATATAGGCACATGCATATTGCATTGAATTTTGTTCATCAGTAGTTATAATATTTTGGTCCATAGTTTTCTTCCAACACACACATTTGTTTTGCATGTGTGTGTAGTGAGCAGGTACTTGTGTATCTGTTAGTGGCCACACCCTTCGCTTGAGGAGGAAGGGTCTGGTAACAGCAGAGTTGTGGTTATTGTAAAGCTGGAATTTTAATTACCAGAAAAGAGTGTGACTCGCTAAGAAGCTTTCAATAACTTCAAAGGTTTCCAGGGTAACGAAAACACACCTACATCAAAATGGCCGACTAGCTCAGAAACATAGGAAAAGAATCGTACTCATAACACATCTTATATAAATAAATTTGCATAATCAAGACATGGTACACATAGGCAAAGCTCCACTATTATCATTTCAATCTATTCAAAGTAGCATGCACTCCATTTTATTAGGACAAAAACCGAGCGTAAAAGCAACAAACTCTACATTGATAATTTAAACATAAATGTCACTAACCAGCAGAGAATGATATATGAATATCTTCTTGTATCCTTGCAGTACAGTTTCGTGTGATTTGTAAGTCAAGAAAGTCGCAGGATTACTCAAAAAAAGTAAAACAAATAAACTACTATGTGACGTTATTATGGCGTCATTCAAAATTAATTTGGTTCTGACGTGTCAAGTACGTAATTTTAATTAAAACGTTAAAGAGTTAAAGGAATGAAAAGAAACAGACAAACTAGTGAGGCAGAAAATAGAGCCTGTGTATACTGAGAAAATGCAAACTAAGTTTAAAAACTGAAAAAGAAACTAAAACATGTTGAAGAGGAGATACGAGAGATGAGGATGGATCTTGAAGTTACATTGACTTTGAAGTCCAAGCTGGAGATCAGTGATCAGGAGAATGTTTCAGAAAATAAAAGCCTGAATTATCAAATAGATGGTTTAAGTAATATAATAATGACACATGACCATCATAAATATCATCATTATCCTGGACATAAGAATGGTTAATATACTCAGATGTATGTTTAAATGTATTACTGCTATGCACTGCTATAGTAACAAATAATTTAGCATTCACAATAGAATAATGTTTAACTCATTACGTACTAAATTAATGACGCTGCTATGTTGCTACATTACCAAATTAATTTCAAACGTAAGCAATCATGTGACCATAGTTGACCTTGACCTTTGATCATCGTGTTTAGTTGCTCGTTTCTTGCTCTTGGCAGGAAAAATATATCTGTAGAGGAGATCGATCTAGCCAGCATGGCTGCCTTGAGATTTTTTGTAAGTTATTTGTCGGTAGAGTAAAATTGATGTAAGTTCTAACGCGATATTTATGTATCTATTGATAGCGTTAAGTATAGGAATGTGTGAGTAACTTTTTAAAGGATTTCTTAGCGATTTACGATGAGTATTGTAAGGTAAATTGATGAACAGGATAGTAAAGAGAATTGTATATTATGATTCAGAGAATAGTTATAGTGATTGGTGGGGGAATAAGTATGATCACCAGGATAACAGTGAAAAAAGAAAAGGTAAGTGAAAATAATTTGTTATAATTTGTGACCAAGTCTCACAAAATAGACCTTATTACAATGATTATATTTTTTCGCTACATACTATCTATACTATATATCCTTTTTGATTTCTTTTATTATTTACCTGTGAATCATTATCCGTTTGCCAGCTATAAGGCAAATCCGTTTGCTCGTCTTTCATACGCGAATTGTGACACGAATTATTACGCAATCGTATACGGATTATTCAAACGCTTGTCTTAAAATGGCAACTCAAAACAGTGAAAACAGTGTTGCAAAAGCTCTCAATTCATCAATGTTCAGCGCCAATGATCAAGCTGCATTGCGCGAGTTTGTGGAAGACTATTTTTTTGATATCCCCCTGGAAGATTATTCTGGTATGTTGTAATCAATCATGAATAATGTTAACTGATAATTAAACAAACAATCAATGAATACACTAATAGATAATGCCTCTGATGAGGAAACTGAGTGTGATGTTGAAAGAGTAAGGTTGCAACCAAAAGAAGCTGAAGCTAGAGAAAGAGAGATGGGTAAATGTTGCTATCTATAATAAATAAAGTAAGTGTGTTCATGAATTGCATAGAAGAGAATGAAATGGTGGCAGAAGTACAAATGGATAGAGAGATAGCAGAGGATGGATGTCAGAGTATAAACACAGAGATTGGTAAATATACAGTAGAACTGAACAGTATCTTAGGGTTGTTTATTACATGTCATGATACTGTAGATGAGAATATTATGGTAGATGTACGGGTAGCTAATACCGAGGGAGTGGAAAATACTCACACAGATATTGGTATAAACATACTTCATAATTATTATGTTAATTAATGGTAACCTTAATTGTAGTAGAGAATGATGCTTCATTGGAAGTGCAGGTGGATGATGGAGTATTAGAAATTCAGACAGAGGAAGAAGTACTAACTACGATCAGTAATATTGAGAAGGGAGGTACATAATTATAAATATATGATACTGAGTCCAGATTAATTAAATGATTGATGTAGGTGCATTAGAACTGAGACCTATAGATGAGGAAGAGATGACCAAAATAGATCATTTTATAAAACAGACCTGTGGCTGCAAAAACAATAATGGCGGCCCGTGCAGTGATGTTTTAGCCAGTAAGTTCTCTCTTCTCAGAGCACAATGTGCTGAACTTGACAAAACTTCGCTGGACTACGTGATGCTTGGAGAACTAATGGCAATGACCAAAACATCAGACATCACCAGCAGAAAACATCCATCTAAAACAAGAGAACGGCAATCTTATGATTATTGCCATGAGGGTGTGAAGGTACATCACATGCATCATAGTATTAGTACAATGAATTTTTACCTTGTTATTATGATTAGATTTGTAGAAAGACTTTCCTATTCCTGCATGGTGTGCAAACAGGTCGTTTAAAAGCGCTGCAGAGAAGCTACCAAGTTCAAGGCATTGAAGCACGACTCCATGGTAATCTCAACAAGCTACCAATTCACGGCTTTACAACTGAAGAAATATGCAGGGTTACCATGTTTTTAGACAATTATGCTGAATCCCATGCCATACTTTTACCTGGTAGAATTCCCGGGTACAAGAATTGGGATGTCAAGCTGCTACCATCACAGATGACAAAAAATTCTGTGTGGTTAGAGTACGTTCATGCTCATGCCACGTTCACAGTTAGAATTGTCAGCTACCGAAGCTTTTGTCGATTATGGCAGAGATATAGACCATCTCTGATTATCACAAAGCCGAAATCTGATCTCTGCTGGGAATGCCAACAAAACTCTGCAACCATCACAGCTTCTTTCAATAAGTCTGAGGAAGAAAAAATAATGGTAATTATGGTATTCAAAATCAATTCTAAATTAAAAATTAAGATTCATCATAATAATTATTACAATACCTTCATAGATCCTGACAAAAGCAACAGACCATATCAGCAGAGCACAAACAGAAAGAAACTACTACAAAGCTCAATGGCACATTCTCTCCACCTGCCATTGGCTTCATCAAACCTCCGGCATCTGTTGACATCACATTGCACATCAGCTTTGATTTTGTCCAACAACTACACTACCCTTGTAACCCGCTTCAGCTTGGACCCATTTACTTCTTAACACCAAGAAAATGTGGTATCTTTGGCCTCTGTTCTGAAGCCATACCTTTTCAGATCAATTACTTAATTGACAAAGCCGTCGACACTGGAAAGGGATCTAATTCAGTTATCAGCTACCTATGGTATGGGAGCAATGCACTTGGCTCTGCATGCAGACAATTGTTCAGGACAGAACAAAAATAACATTATGCTACAGGTATGATCATTATTTTTGAAGGTTCAATATGTTTAATTTTAATTCATTTTAGTACCTGACCTGGAGAGTGATGAATGGTCTCAACAAGACTATTACTTTGTCTTTCATGATTGTAGGACATACAAAATTCATGCCTGACTCCTGTTTCGGTTTATTGAAGCAGAAAATGAGGCGTACTAACATCGAGTGTTTGGACGATATTGTCCAAACAATCAATAAATCTGCCAATGTAAATCACACACAGTTAGTAGGCACACAAAATGGAGAGGTATTAGTTCCTACATATGATTGGCTATCTTTCTTCGCAATGTATTTTAAGAAGATCTCAAACATAAAAAGTTACCAGAATTTTATTGTATCCACCAATTCACCTGGAGTAGTAGAATATAAGAAATTCAGCAATTCAGAATCCACAAAAATCAACATCATCAAAGACTCATTAGTACTACCTACAACAGGCGAACTTCCTCAAATACTTGCTCCATCTGGGCTCTCCAGTGACCGTCAATGGTACTTACATGATAAAATAAGACCTTTCTGCTCCGAGAGAACACAAGATTTGACATGCCCACTTCCATCTGTTCCAAAAAGTACACGAGCAAACACACCAACTCAAACACCCATTGCTTCACCTATGAGGTCTACAATGACAGATACATTGCCACCAACAAAAATACCACGTATCTGTGCCAAGTGTGGTCTGTCTGGGCATAATCGCAGATCTTGCAAATAATCTACATGTAAAACATCACTATTTATCTTTTCTAATACATAATATTAAGTAACTTACAATGTATACATTCATATTAAACTCTTTAAAATAGGTAAAATTCAGAAATAATGGCAGATCTTCACTCCTGCACATGTTGATATTACAAACGCCATGTTTTAGGCCACGCCCACCACGTGGTTTTCCGTGAACGGAAATACACGGAAATAGAATAAAAATTTTAAAATCACATTTTCTCAAAATGGCGTTTTGATAGATAGACATGCGAACATGTCCATAACAACGCCCATAACAACGCATAATTACGTCATATCAACACGATCGTGGTGTTAAATCAGAGCTAATGAAATGAAGCATTATGTAGTGCTGTTATCTGAATTTGGTCAAAAATTGTCATAAGGGCTATTTTGTGAGACTTGGTCACATTTATTTAGTTTTTTTCCTTTTTTGTAAGTGTTACGGATAATAAGAGGTGAAATAAATGAAGGTAAATAAATCAGTAAAAGTAATTTGGTGTTATATGTGATTTGGAGGAGGGGGAATGGGAGGGGTACTATTGTTATTGGTGGTACAACAAGAAACAATCATCAGCCTTGCCATCATGGCACAAGTGCTTTTCACATGTATTACAATAACAGTAGCTTTCATGTCGTTCGTTTCTCCTATGATAGCAAAAATAACAACGAGACTTTTTCTCTGCTCGTCTAGGGAAATGGTCAGCACAGAATCGTTGTGTTGGATTTGTTGTAAGTGATGGACGGCCACGACGTTTCCTGTTGTTGAAATTGCCAATTAGGGACTTTGCTAAAGCTGTTCGGAAATCCTTTACCCTGTTGATTGATGTTGTCGAGTGGTGCTTGCACAAGATATAAGAATTGGTTACTGCCACATCAAATAGGAACCACCATATGTATTTATAAAACTTTCTACCTTTTAGCCTGACCCTCGCAATTGGTCATTGTAGTCTACTCCACCCATGTATTTGTTGGACAAGGAACAGAGATACGTGTACCATCGTTCTGACGTCGCTGTACTGTAGTAGATTCAGTTGGGTTACAGTTAGAAGAAATAACTAAAACTGGACGATTATCTTGCCACAGGGAAACTACAAGTCGATTAGATTGTTTGCGGTTTCTAACCCAACCCTCTCCTTTTGCCTCCTTACACTGTCCGACTAGAAAATCGCCCCTTCTACTGAGGCCTTTCTTCATGTGAGGTTGCAGGTCAGAAGGGAAGGCAATCCGGTTGCTTCGAAGTGTTCCACACCCATAGATTCCATCCTTGGAGAGATCCAGCAACAACTTCACACTAGAAAAGTAGTTGTCGAAATAAACATGATGATATCTAGAAAGGATAGTATTATAATTATTCATTACATAATAAAATTTACAATTTACCTATGTTTTATATTTTGACACAGATTTTTGACAACAGATGCTCCCAAGCCATTGTCAGACTTTTCTCCATCTTTGCCCTTGTATACTTCAAGACGGGACACATACCCTGTTTGAGCGTCAGCTAATACCCACACTTTGAATCCTCTTTTGATGGGTTTTAGGGGTAAATACTGTTTCATGCTTGACCTTCCCTTGAAAGGTATCATGGCCTCATCAATGCTGAGCTCTTTGTTTAGGTTGTAAACAGCCTCAAATCTTTCCCCTAGATGCTTGAGAATTGGCTGGATTTTTCCCAATTTGTTTATACTCGGGAGTTCCAGTTGGAGGAAGAGATTGATTGTCAGCAAAGTGCAAGTATTTACTAATCTCAATAAACCTTGTTCGGGATATACGGGAAACAATTGGTGTATAGTGGTAAACTGGATCACTTTTCCAGTAGTCAAACAGGGCTGGTAGATTGACAATTCCCATGAGTAGCATAAAACCCATAAATGCCTCTAGGTCTGCAACAGTTAAAGGTTGCCAAGAGTCAAAAGATGGTTGCCCCATGCACTCTAATGCATATTTGTTTGTTTGTTCAACTATGTATTGTAGGATTTCAACTGTGAAGAAAAGTTTGAAAATTCCTAATGTGGTGAATCTGGAATAACAACTGTTGGTCCAACTGTATGTGTGAAATCCTTTGGAGTTATAGACTTCATGGTACTTGTCCATTTGATTCTAAAGAGATAATTATTAGGTTAAATCATAATTACATTTTTTTTCTTTTCTAAGTTTGTGCTTACTGCAAATCCTTTCTTCCCTTTCCTTTCCTCTGTGGTCTCTCATTGTTTTCTCTGCTGTCATCATCACTCTCCTCATTTTCGCTTCTTTCATCCTCCATTCTCACGTCACCTATATCATCATTGTTATCATCACCATACACATCATCATCCTCCCTGTCTCTGTCGTCGTTATTATTAACATCGCACTCATTTTAAAATTTAAATCGTATGCTTGGGATCACCAGAACTAACCAATGTACTTTGCACTTGATATTCACTTAATATTTTATAGGCAGAATCAATAGAAACCATAGAAAAACCTTTGACAAATACAGTGAGAAATAATAATTGATGTGTATACTTATGTTTGAACATAAGAGTTTTAATTTAAGTGTGAAACTTCTTTGTGACAATTATATTACCGTATAGTGGGTATGTTTCATAAGGTCAAAGTTTCGTTTTTTCGTTCTAAAAAAAGGGAGGAACAAATGTTTAACTCATGAATAATAATTATTATTATTAGGCGTGGTCACTCATGGCAGCACGTGAGACTGTTACTAGTGGTGACAATATGGAGCGTTATTTCAAACGAGTTGATAGCCCATTTTTATCTGCTGAACATGGTGAATTATCAAAAGTTGTGCCATCAAAATCCATAAAAGAAGCTAATAAAACCACGGAATCGTTATTGTCGGAGGAGAGCAGTCGAAAAAGGCAGGAGTATCAGAAAGTGTCCACTGAGATGAAGTCAAAAATTGCCAAGTATGCTTCTGAAAATGGCGTTCAAGCACCCGTTAGAAGGTTCAAAGAGCAGGTACCTAATGCTCCGAAAAACTGGAAGAATACAGTGCGAGATTGGAAGTATGCTTATTTGCATGAACTGTATAGAAAAAGAGGTGCTGGAGACAATACAGATGTATTATTACCTGCAAAGAGAATGGGCAGACCTTTACTCCTTGGAGATGAACTAGATAAGCAGGTTCAAGAGTATATAAAGAGTCTTAGGAATGGCCATGCAGTTGTGAACACAGCAATTGTTCTTGCTGTAGTAAAGGGTCATGATGCAATTTTTTTGTCTTCAATTGAGTTAACCAGGGACTGGGCGAAGAGTTTAATGAAGAGAATGGATTTAACAAAGCGTAAAGCTACTTCCAAATGACTTTGATACAGTTCGTGAAATCTATCTAAATGACATAGCATCAATTGCTGTAATGGAAGACATACCTCAACCACTGATTATCAATTGGGACCAGACTGGCACCCACTTTGTGCCTGTTTCGGAATGGACAGTGGAAGTCAAAGGATCAAAGAGAGTGGAAGTTGCCGGTCTTAATGACAAGCGGCAAATGACAATAGTGCTTGCAGGAACAGTTAATGGCGTTCCTAGCTCCACAGCTTATTTATTCTGGTTCAACATCAAAAAGCTTACCAAGGAATGTGATATTTCCATCAGAATGGCATGTTACCACAACTCCAACTCACTGGTCAAATGAAAACACAATGTTAGAATACATTGACAAAGTTATTCACCCATATGTGAAGGAAAAAAGGGAAGAATTACACCTAGACTCTGATTTCCCAGCTTTGGTCTTATTTGATCATTTCAGTGGACAGGCAACACAAACTGTATTTGATCATTTTGAGAAATATCACATTATGTATGTACTCATTCCCAAGACGTGTACTGATCGGCTTCACCCAATGGATCTGTCTGTAAGTGGACAATGTATTAGAGATGTTGGAGGATGAAGATTTTTTCTTCCCTGGAAGTGATGAAGAATTCTATACCAGCAATGATGAAGAAATGGAGCCTTTCAATAATGTAATTTGTTGTGCAATAGAAAGCATTCACTGCCTCCTATTATATGCATATATAAATATATATTATGTGAAAACGTGTGTGTATAAATGTAAAACAGTATAAATTGAAAGGCAGAGAGATATGCAAAAAGTGAGGCTATAGTAAAGGGATAATGCATTTTCATAAAATTAATTATGTACATGTACTTGTATTACAATGTAAAATGCATAAATGTATGAGTTTGTACATGTATTTTATAGGTTACAGAGGGCATGAATGGATGTGGTGAAGATATGAATGGCAGTGAGAGTGGTAATGCTTGTGATATTTTGAATGATGTGTGCGGAAGTGTAAATGATGATGATATTGTAATAGATGTTGGCAATGGAGACATAACTGTTGAACTTGATGAAAGACAAATGGAGTTGGAATACAATGCATCTGATGTGGCAAGAAGTGATAGTCAGAGCACCAGTGGTGGTCATGGTCAAGGTGAAGGAGTACTTAGTTTTGGAAGGGGACGTGGTGGTGGAAGGGGTCGTGGTCGTGGAAGGGGTCATTATAGAGGTGGAGTAAGTTCTAATAATGGAGGTGTAAATAGTGAAGAGAATGTCGGAGTGTGTAATACAAAGAGAACATACATGTTGAGCCATATGTAAGTAGTGCTGGTCCCAGAGTTTCTGTTGGTGATATTTTACAGCTGTTGAGGCCTCCAGTTTTTGACACTGAAACTAATAGGTATGCTAGACTGTGTAGAGAAAGAGCAGGTGAAGAGCATACATGGGGAAACTACAGAAGAAGAAATTATAGCTTACCTGGGTTTCACAATATTGATGGGACTGAACCAGCTTCCCTACATATATGATTATTGGTCCACTGAATCATTTCTCCATTACTTCAAAATTTCATCTCGAATCAGTCGTTCTCGTTTTCTGGAGATAAAACGAGAACGACTGATATCTCCATTTTGTTGACAACACTTCACTTGTGCCTAAAGGTGAGGATGGGTATGATAAACTTGGCAAGATAAGACCTATACTAGACCATGTAAGGCAAAGGAATCTGGCCAATTATGAACCTCACAAAGAAAACAGTATTGACGAGGCCATGATCAAGTACAAAGGACGGTCATCACTCCAACAATACCGTTGAAAATGGTGGTCAAGACTAACCAGCCCTGTAACACACTATTCTGTCTCTGGCTGCTGTTATTAGCTGGTGATATAGAGATCAATCCTGGACCAAGTTACAGGTTCCCTTGCACTATCTGTAAAAGACCTTTAATGTCTTCACAGAGAGGAGTACTTTGTGACTGTTGTGACAATTGGACTCACACTAAGTGTTGTAGTATATCCAACCTTGAATATGATGAGTTGACAGCTGTTGGAGATTCTGAGAGTTGGTTTTGTCCAACTTGTCTTCTCTCTGAGCTCCCCTCCTTTGCTGCTGTGTCTGATAGTATCTTTTCTGACTTTGACAAGTTAAATTCTAACAAGCTCTTCCATCCTCACATCTTAGACGAAGATGGTATAGATGGTTTATTGAATCTTAGCAGCAACCCTCATACTAACACCATCACAGTTGCCCATCTAAACATAAGGAGTCTCCTACCTAAAATTGATATTCTAAGTGATTCATGTGCTAGGTTTTAATCTCAACAAGCATCCACCATCCTCACACTTAGTGAAACTTGGTTAAGTGAGGAGATATCAGATGCCTCTGTTGTGATAGAAGGGTATTCCATTCATAGGAAGGATAGAACCTCACATGGAGGTGGGATTGCTGCCTATGTACCCTCTCACCTCAAGATCCGTAGAAGGATTGATCTTGAAGTCAGTGAAGTTGAAGTACTCTGGTTGGAGTTGCGTTTTCGACTTAGAAGGGTTCTTCTGGGAGTTGTGTACCGCTCTCCAAGCAATACTAATTTCCTGACTTCTTTTGAATATATTACTTCCAGAGCTGCTTCTGAGAGTAACAAATCAATTCTCTTGTTGGGAGACTTTAATTGTGATGTGTCAGCACCGAGTTCCCCAATGTCATTATGGAGGAGCTTCAATTAGCTCAGCTTGTCTCCTCTCCTACCAGGATCACAGCTAATTCTAGCACTACCATTGATCTCATATTTAGTTCTGAACGGAACCTTGCCACTTCAGTTGCAAGTACACCCTGTGACCTTAGTGATCATCATATAGTGTCTTGCCAAGTAAATATTAAAGCATCTCGTCCAATACCATCCTTTGTTTATTCTAGATCATTTAACCCTTTACCGACTATAATTGAAATAATTATTAACCCCAATTTAATTAAGAAATTTTGTGTGGGCGGAGCGCTTAATATCTGTATAGCTTTTCAACACTATTACTCTAGTATTTTATAAGACTCAACATTCTTACTTTTTTTGTGGAAAGAAGAGTCTTTAACAAACCCATTGATGTAAAATTTATACTTCGCTATCAGCAGGAAGAGAGAAAGGCGAACGTTTGTAAGTATAGTAGTCGACGGGCAACGCCCACTTTTTGTCTAGTCTGTATAACGCCTGAATTTTAAGAAACCATGACTTTTAACTCACTTAGTTATACAAAAGACCTTCTAAGAAAGCCCTTGATACCAAAAAAAAGCTTCGTTAGCAGCAGGAAAGCAGCAAGACGAGTGTTTGAAACAGCAGTAGTCAGCGGCGACGCCCATACTTAGCGTCTTTATCAGTTTTGTTTGGCCTGGAATTTGACGTTTTCCCTAATTTAAACTAACTAAATGTCTTCTTCGTAGTGTGTGCTTGTTAGTTTCTTCTGCAACATTCGTGGAGCAAGTTGTTCTCTCAGGACGCGTTTTCGCGTCTTCCGCCATTTTAACAATTTAACGCATGACTCGTTTTCGCGTCATTCGTTAAAAAAGGGTTAATGATTGTGACATTGATTCACTCTGCCAAGATATGCAGTCATGTCCCTGGCATGTAGCTGAAATGTTCGATGATATTAATGATCAAGTTGGCTTTTGGGAGGATCTTTACCTCTTTACTCTTGATCCCCATGTTCCCAAGAGAAAATTTCGAGTTCGCCCAAAGAAGCTACCTTGGATTAATGAAGACATACGTGATCTTATGAAGCATAGGGATTGGTTGCACAAGAGAGCAATCAGGGATTGTTCTTCAATCACATGGGATATGTACAAGGCAGCTCGTAACAAGGTTACCAGTGAGATTAAAAAATCTAAAGCCACCTACTTCAACAACCTTTCCACTTCTAAAATCAATCAGTCTCGCCTATGGAAACACCTTAACCATCTCCTTTCTAGGACAAATAGGGAATCAGTGAAATCACTACTAGTTAACGGCTCTGAACTAACCAATAAGATGGAGATAGCAGAAGTTATGAATCATCATTTCATTTCTGCTACTGGATGTTTACAGTCTCCTCTTACTTATCAGAGCAACCAAAGCCTGCTAGTCAACCCTAATTCCTCTTTTACCTTTACTCCAGTCTATGAAGAGGAAGTGATTATTGTAATATCATCTTTACACCCAAACAAGTCCTCTGGTCCTAGTGAAATTAATACCAAGTACCTTCAAATCCTTTTACCTTACATCTCTACCTCCCTTACTCGTTTAATCAATCTCAGCCTAAAAACAGGCTCAATACCTTTTCTCTGGAAAGTTGCTAACGTCACACCCGTACATAAAAAAGGTGAATCCTGATAATTATAGGCCCATATCTGTTATCCCCACCCTTGGAAAGATTTTGGAGAAGGTGGTGTATTCTCGCCTTATGCACTATCTAGATGAACACAACATCCTCACTCCCTTTCAATCAGGCTTTCGTCCTAACCATTCCACTGAAGATGTCTTATTGAAGACAGTGGAGGATTGGAGACTCAGTGTGGATCGAGGAAATGCCGTTGCTGCTGTTTTTATAGACTTCTCTAAGGCCTTTGATTCCATCTCTCATCCACTCTTGGTCAAAAAGCTTCAGTCAATAGGAGTTGCTGATATTGCCCTAACATGGTTCCACGACTTCCTAACAAATAGACAGCAGAGAGTAGTAATTGATGGTCATGCATCCAGTTGGCTTACAATCCAAAAAGGAGTACCACAGGGTTCTTTACTTGGTCCCCTTCTATTCTCAATCTATACCAACGACATGCCTTTGACTGTCAAGAATTGCTCCATCAACATGTATGCAGATGACACTGCTTTATACACAGCCAATACTAATGCTTTCAAAGCAGCTAATTCTGTAAGTAAAGATCTCACTGCTACTCATAAGAGGTGTCTGGACAATTCCATCACTATCAACTTTAAGAAAACCTATGCAATGTTTTTGTCTCGTAACTTACGTAGCCTTACTTCACAGTGTAATAATGCCATGATCTACCTAAATGGCTTACCACTTCAGACTGTTACAGAAATACGCTATCTAGGAGTGATTATTGATTCAAAACTATCTTTTAAGAGTCACATTTCGTCTATTATTTCTAAGGCATATGGTGCATTAAAAACCTTGACCCGTGCTCAAGCTTCTCTCCCACTCTCAATACGTAAACGTCTTTATAAAGCCTTAGTACTCCCAATTTTGGAATATTGCCCCTCTGTCTGGGAACCCAGTACATCTGCACTCTCTGATGAGGATTATTTTAAACAAGCCACTGGGAATGAGTTCTCATCCTCTCAGACTTGAGTTGCAATGGCGTTCACTTCATGACAGGAGACTGTATCGAAGAGCATTATCCACCTTCAAATCAATCAATAAACTTTCACCACCATACCTTCATAACCTTTTTACCTACAACATCCACACTAGAGGCCGAAACCATGATAAACTATATGTTATCAGACCTCTTACAAACTGGTATAAAAATTCATTTATGTATAGATCCACAAAATTATGGAACTCACTAACTAAAGAGACAAGATACGCCACCTCAATCAAACATTTTAATTATTGTTTTTTTTTTTAATATGTAATCTTGTATTCATTGTTTTACTTATTTATTTATTTACTTTTGTACTTCATGCCTACTTATCTCTTCCTCTTTTATTTTATTTTATTTTATTTTTTCTTTTTTCTTATATCATTTATTGATGTATTTGTTTGTTTACCAGGGCTCTCAGGAAGACCAGCTCTTTTGCTGATGAGACCTCCCTGGCTAAATAAAATTTTACCTACCTACCTATCACACGTTTTAACAGTCTCACGTGAATTTTTACCAAAATTGGGTGTGGTCGTTAGAGTTAATTTACAACAAAATATGGTGCTTCTCCATGTAGAGATTTGGTACATTACATCATTATTATTGGTTTTATTAATTAACCCTTTCCAGTCCAGGGGGTCTATATGACCTATAAAAATCTTGTCACTATTAACAGTGCTCTTTATTTTTTAGTAACTCCAAATAACGCACAGTCAGCATAAATTGATTGTAAATGAATATTTTAATATTTCAAACACGTAGTCTTGCATTTGAATTATGGCTCTTCGAAGATTTACCAAACATTGCTACCATTTTTCCTTTCTTTCTCTTTAGCAATGCAGATGTGGACGTTAGCCAGATTTCTTCCTCTGATTATAGGGCAATTGATTCCTGAAGAGAACAAATTTTGGTTAAATTTCCTTCGTCTCTTGGACATCATGGATTTTCCACATCTCTTTCACCAGAAGATTGTGGTTACTTAGAAGCACTAATCAGTGATCATCATACCTGCTTCTTTGAACTTTATTCAAGTTTGAATGTAACACCCAAATTACACAACTTAATTCACATGCCCCGACTGATATTAGAGTGAGTGAATGTATGTGGACATAGAGTTACTTCATTATATAGAGTGTGAGAGTGTCATTATAAGATGTAGTACTTAACTCTTCAAGATGCAATTATTATCTTTTTATCATTTTAAATTATATAGATATGGGCCTCTCATGTCTTATTGGACTGCTAGATTCGAAGCAAAACACCGTTACTTCAAAAAATTAGCTAATGTTACTGGCAATTTTACTAATATTTGCTTCTCTTTAGCTACACGACATCAACTATATCAGTGCTATTTGGCTCTGAACACTACTACTTTACCTGGTGAAAAGCCGGAAATTGGTCCAGGTATGTATGTCCATACTGACGTATTGTGTACAATTAAAAATATCACAAGTTAGATAATTACTATAATTAGGTAGTTAAATTTGATAATCCCTTCTCCTATATAGCTGCAAAATAGTATCATATTCCCATGCATTGACTGCAATAGTACATCCAGCAAACACTTTCTTTAATATACTTGATGTGATGTTTCAGGTAATTTCCTGTGTAATTAATATATGATAAGTATTTGTAGCTTTAACAAAAAGGGTTATCCAAACTAAGACATGCCATAATCCTCCTCTACCATCCTGGTCATAACAGACTATTGGTAAACCCAATGAAATTAAGTAAATATTAACTTGCAATCTTTTTAGGTAAAGTTGTGAAAAAACCTGATGATGCAGTTTTACATTCCAACATTGCACATCTTCCTGAATGGCTAATGAGGTACCAGAAGTAAAATAATTACCATTGATGTATTTATTAGTCCATCACATATTATAGTTGAGCGAAATGATTCTATTTACCACATAACTTGTTTTAATCATCTAGCACTAATTGGGTTCGGATTCATGGGACTCTGTACCAAACTCCATCTGTCTTGGTGATAGGAAAAGAAAATGATGATCTTGTATTTGGAGAACTAAAAGACATCCTATGTTTTGATGAATTCATCGTATTTCAAGTTGAAGTGCTGGAATATTTGTTATATTGTTCTCACTTTCATGCACACATTGTATCAACAAGAATGTCATGGTAATAGATATTTAGTTCATCCTGATGACTTCTTGGATTATTTACCTTATGGATTGTATCTACCTCCTACTATGTCATGCACTGAATCTGTCAGATTTATTGTATTAAAACATAATTATATTGTCATAATGAATTATTTAATGAATGATCAAAAATTAATTATTTTTCACACTTAAACATTTTAAAATAATGTGTTGTAATTATGTCTTCCTTAATTCAGCTATGCAACATCATTATCACTGTTGGTAACATTGTAACCTACTTGCATTATTATCTCTATAGATGTTCACCTTGTACATGACTATCATGTATTTACTGTTTACCTGAATATAAACAAAGAAAGCTAACACAATAACACTATAGTGGTGTTTCGTCAACACATGTTGGTGTAAGCCAAGCACCTGCCACTTGTGTAGACACTATTGTGTGTCAGTAACACCATCACACTGGACAGCAAGGTGCTTCATTAACACTGTTATTTTTACAGTGAAGAGAGCAGTCAAACTAGCTCAGCTAAGTCATAATCAGCAACAAAGACTATCTACTGAAACTGACGACCAGAGAGCTGCTAGACTAGCTCACCTAAGTCACAATCAGCGACAAAGACTGTCTACTGAAAGTGATGACCAGAGAGCTGCCAGACTAGCTCAGCTAAGTCATAATCGGCAGGAAAGAATGTCTTTAGAAACACCAGAAGAAAGACAATGTAAACTGCAGCTCAACAGAGACGGACACCAACAAACAAGACAAATTGTGTACACAAAGTCAGAAGATAGAAAAATACCATGCTGATTTGGCGAATCTGAGTTCATCTTCTGCATGTTCTACTTGCTACAAACTCATTCTTAGAAATTCTCACAAGTCATCTGATATTGAATGTATCCGATGTTCAGATACATAAAATTTCAATTTCCTCTTCAAGTTACTACTGGCCATGATCTCTTCACTTCGATTTCCAGTGCAACTAAACGTGTATGTAGCAATGCGCATGCGTATAAACTCGTGAAGGATGTACCTGAATTACCTGAGCCTGTCTGGGACATTTTATTTGAAATTTTTTTGTCCTGGTTTTTAAGACGTTTCACTACAGTCTGTAATAATGCATTTGTTGTTTCAAGCTGGTCAAGAACATCAGTTGGATTAACATTCTCCTTATCCAGTTTTCTAACTTTTGATTGTACTGATGAAACAGTTGTCTTCTTTCTTTTCTTAAGTTTAGGACTGAATGTACTTACTCTTGACACGGGGTACCTTGGAGTAGCAATAGTAGCATGACGTTCAGTAGGCTTTGGGCAGTTCGAGGTCATCATCATGGTGGATTTCTGGTCATTTACAGTCTCACTCTCTGTATCAGATTCAGCATCTGACAAATCAGGGAAATTTGGGGAATTAGTCTCAACGTCATCTAGGTCTTGGTCAGAGTGACAGGCTTGTGGTTTGGGGGGTCATGGAATTGGAAATCTCAAAGCGTGACGACTGTAGATGGAGATGCCCTCACTGTGATCAGGAACTAGTTTATAGGGCTTACCAAAAAAATCGGTTATGAAATAAAAATAAAGACACCAAATATTCTTCTTATTCCACTTAATAACAGTGTAAATAAAGATTAAAACTTATGTAGAGCAGATTGTTTTTATGTAATTATGCTTTCAGTTATAAAAAAAATGTCATATGGGGCTGTGATCATTCTAGCATGTGCAAAACATAATGTATGTTATTGTTTATATATCCATAAAGTCTATTCACATTCACGATGTCCTCAAAATTATAATGTGATGACTTTCTATGTACTATATTGTATAGCTGTCATAAGGTTAATTCAATAATTACACCAAAAGAACGGGAAGGATATTTATGTGAAAATGTTGCAGCGAAACAGATTGTTGGTCATTCCAAACTAAGGTTATGAACATTATTCTGAGAACAAGGTTAGTTTGATGCATGGGTGTGGCTACAGTGTGCATATTATATTAAAATGGCTGAAAGAAACTAGGAAAAAAACAAGCGAAGAAAAGAATACAAGAAAAAGAAAAGAGCTGGGAGGATTAATGGCCGTAAAGAACATCAGTCTTGTACAATTGAAAAGCTGTCAAAGGAAGTAGTGGTGTTGGATGATGAGAAAGAAAGACAGGATTGGGAATTGAAGTTTAAACATTTAGAAAGGTAAGTGGTTGAGTTTTGAATTATGATTATATAGCACAATTGCTATGTGACAGAATAATAATTATGTTTATGAGTTTAATACCTACAAAAACATCATTGCAACAATATTGTGACAGTAGCATGAAAGGGAAGACGTCATTCATAGTAGAGCGAATGGAGAGAATGCATCAGCAAAGGCCACATTGCCCTGATGAACCAGATCAGCAACAGTCTGTTGATCAAAGCAAGAAGTTGGTTTTGATCTTATAGATGTTTTCATGCAAATGAGTCTCAGTCATGGATGTGGGCAGCAAAGGACCAGTGTGTCATAAAGCCAATGTCCGTGGGTGTGTACTTGGTAGGTACTTAGTTATAATCCAGATAAAGATGTATGGAAGGTTTGAAACAGTTCTAACATAGTTTAAGGATTGTTTGCAGTTGTTAAATGTTATAGGCATATATATATGCCCGCCGCGTATACGGGAAGCCGTGTAGGGGCATATAAATATGCCCAACTCGTTAAAAGGGTTAATAACCATAGACGCATATTTGCGTCATTTAATTAATGCGTTTACATGACAATAGATGCAATTATGCGTCAATGAAGAAAAGTGCTCGCACAGCAGTCAAATGAACAGCTGTATTAGAGTTCATTACAAAGAAGACATTTAGTTAGTTGAAATTAGTGAAAACGTCAAATTCCAGGCCAAACAAAACCGGTAATATGCTAAGTATGGGCGTCGCCGCTGACTACTACAGCTTTCCTGCAGCTAACGAAGCATGTTTTTGGTATTAATGGCTTTCTTAGAAGGTCTTTTGTATAACTAAGTGAGTTAAAAGTCATGGTTGCTTAAAATTCAGGCGTTATACAGACTAGACAAAAAGTGGGCATTGCCCGTCGACTACTATACTTACAAACGTTCGCATTTCTCTCTTCCTGCTGATAGTGAAGTATAAATTTTACATCAATGGGTTCGTTAAAGACTCTTCTTTCCACAAAATAAGTTAGAATGTTGAGTCTTATAAAATATGAGAGTTATAGTGCTGAAAATGTTGATTAGATATTAAGCGCTTCACCCACACAAAATTTTTAAATTAAATTTGGGTTAATAAACGAAAACGCTTATTTCAATTATGGTTGGTAAAGAGTTTAAACAAGGGAAGTTATCTGTCAGGAGGGCAGCAATACAATATTGTGTCCCTAAGTCTACGCTGAATGATTGAGTAAATGGTAGAGTTGCACTTGGTTCACATAGTGTCCCAGGTTGGTATTTATTATTATTAGATGAAGAGGAAGAACTAATCATATTTCTTTGTAAATCGGCTAGAATGGGGTATAAAAAGGAAGTTTTAGCAATTGTAGAAGAGATTACAGCCTCAAAAGGTAATCAAATATTCATGTCCAATGGGTGGTGGGAAAGTTTCCGATGTAGGCATCCTGATTTAACACTGAGAACTGTGTCGTATACATGTTTTGTTGCCAATGACATTGATGTAATATTTTGATCTTCTGGAACAAACTATAGTATATACTAATCTCTTAGAGTTTCCCTCTCAAATCTTTAACTGTGATGAGACGGGTCTACCACTTGATCACACACCATCATCTGCAATTGTCATAAAAGACCAAAAGCATCCAAGAGCTCTCACATCAGGCAACAAGAAACATATATCAGTCTTAGCATGCAACAATGCATCTGGGTATGTTATTCCACCACTTGTAATTTTTGGAAGAAAGGGGCTGAATACTGGACTCATTGCTGAGAAAATAATTGTATTTTGTCTACCACCAAACACGACACATTTGACACAACCTTTAGACAAGGGAGTTTTTGGTCCTATAAAAACCTACTGGCACCAAGAATGTCAAAATATATGATTAAGCATCCATGTAAAGTTGTTACAGAATATGAGTTTTAGTCGAGCTTGGTATAAAGCTATGACTATTCCCAATATAATTGGTGCATTTCGAATGACAGGCATGTATCCATTCAATCGGGATGCAATTGAAGTTATTGATTTTATACCACATAGTATTATATCACTCACTGAAGCCACTAGCTTAGCATTTATTCCTCTATATAGCGCATCTCTCCCTGCTCACAGACTGTGTGCTCTTAAACATGATCAAGTTGTAGCAAAAACTGATGCTGTGTTCACTCAGGAGGAACATGCTCGGTTCTTACGAAGGTTTGAAAAGGGATATGATCTTATGAATGATAGGAACAAATATTGGTTAAAAATATTTCACTCCAGCTCTGTTCCTGAATCACCACCCAATGTAAATACTTGTTCCATAGACACATCATACTCTGATATATCTGGACCACTAAATCTCCTTCTTGGAGCAGTTTAAACACATCTATTATTAATAAAATTGGGCCAAACACTCTTCCTGAGATGAAGAAACCACACTCATATCAGAAATCATGTGGATGAGTTCTTACTAGTGTGGAAAACAGAAAAGCATTAGAAGAAGCAGGAAAAGGAGAATGAAAAAGAGAGAAGAAAGAGAAATGTGATAAGCTTAATAGATAGCGAAAAAGAATGCTAAAGGTGAATGAACATAATTATATTAGTAGTATGATGTAACCATGTGCTGAAAAATAGTGATGGAAAAAATGGTGTCCGCTCAACCAAAAATCTGCATAGTGGGACTTGTATGCTTCAACCAGCAAAAATACATTTAGAGAGTAGGAAGATAGTATGTCAATGTAAAATTGGGTTCCTAGTAGTCTTGTACTTTAGTTCAGTAGACAACAATCTGGGCACAAAAATCAATTGAACACTTTTCAATAAACTCAACAGTCCAAAGGTTAAATCCACTGTTTTCCCTAAAGCGCATCAATCACGTAATTTATGCACTCAGATTCTGAAAACGAAAGCTGCACCTCTAGTTAAAGACAGGACATGCCCGTTATTAATTAACCACATGTAAAATGGTGGTGCAGCTAGCTGTCTCTATCCAATGAGTTTTTAGGTTTGCCAACATCTCAAAGCCCTCGAAAACATGTAGATAAAGTTGAGTAGCTACTGTGGGATGATGAAGTAAGTGAAATGTTTTGTAGATTTAAACATTTGTAAGGAATTGGATAGATGAATGTTTAGTTTTTTGTATTGGCTGTATTTTTTCAATTTCAGCCTGTTTTAGACTGTCTCGGTTGAACTACAATGCATGTATACTAGGAGCTTAAAGAGAAATGTTTGTATCAGATGATTTGCTTGTACATAATTTGACATATAGTGCAGCTTGCAGCTAACGTAGTTAAGATGTAAACAATAGGTGTGGTTGTGAATCACTTGATTTATATCCTAGAGAAAAATCTCTTTCACATAACCCAACACAAGTACTGTACTTCGTTGTTTGTATATACCAGTGTACATGCAGGAATGTATGGGAAGTGGCTTGTTTATTTTATTCTTGACCCTCCTGCTGTTAGTACCATTCACATATATACTTTTTGAGTTTTAACATTCCAACATTATTCATTTCATTAATATAGGAGTTTCTCATACTGAAAGTACTAGTGTTGATGCTCCTGATAAAGATAATTACTATACTAATTTTATTGTATACTTAATTAGGAGTTTCTCGTTCTAAAAGACCCAATGAAAGTGAATAAATTATTAGATAATTATATTAATTTTGTTGTTTACTTAATTAGAAATTTCTAGAAATACTGGTGTTGATGATCCCGATAAAGGGGATTAACTCTTTGAACGCGAAGGGGGGTAAACGTCATTCACCACAATCACGCCAGCGTTGTTTGACCTTGACCTTTAAATCTTATTTTCAAGAAAGAAGCTTCTTGTTGAGTTCTAAGCATGTGGAAAGCTTAATTATGGACGAGATGAGCAACCTTTGTAAGGTTTAGACTATCAGTGGAGGTTTTAAAGAAAGGCGCTGACACAGAGAGCTCAAGTAACCATAGATCATTTTCTCATAATCTGCTCGATGTTTGTTGGTATGTTGGATACTCTAGACACCCGGAGACAGTGTGCAGTTGAGTACTGATCATGTTTCAGCGAGTCTTCACAATCTAAGGTATGTTTCTGCTTTTTTTCATAGTGTAATATGTAACTATATACAAAGAGAGAGAGCTAGATAAATAATTGAATACAAGTATGGTTGTGTGCCTAATAATTATGCATGTAGTGTTGTAGGAGAAAACGTAAAGTAAGGATGCATTGCTGTATTACTTATAGATATCTAGTAGGATCTACATATGTATGGTATAATTCGAAACATGGAACAATACATAGGCTGACGTCACTCTGTTTACACTTGTATGTTGATGTCTTCCTTCCTCTCCCTTTTTTGAAACTGCACACTGCACACTACACATTCCAGCTGTTTAGTTTTACCACATTGCTGCTGGTAGGGAAGTGACGTTCTGTAAGACGAGCAACAGAGGGAAGAGAATGTTTGCATGACTGATGAGAATTTCCTGCTATGTCAATTCCAGTCCTGTTCAATAGTTCCATTGCCAGCTGTGTTCTGAACTGTTGATGTGATAGTTGTTTTGATCCATCAGTTGATAGTTTATAAAAAATGTAGGAGTTCACAATAACCAGGTCTAACAGGTGAAAAAAAGTTCTCTTGCACCATTTAATTGTTCGATGGTTGAACCCATAGTAAGATAGTAACTGATCTGCCTTGTTCACTCCACCCATATATGTATTGCATTGCTCAACCATCACTGGTTTTTCTATTTCTTCCCTTCCCCCTACAGCATGTCTAGTTCGTCGTCGTTTGGAAATGATGTCATTGCACTGTAAAAAATGGAGTGTCAGGTGTACACCGGGGTGTCAAATTAATGAGTGTTGTGATAACACTAGGGTGCCATAGTTACACTACCGTGTTCACGCCACACCTTGGTGTCAAATTTATGGGTGTTATAACAACACTAGGGTGCCATAGTTACACTACCGTGTTCACACCACACCTTGGTGTCAAATTTATGGGTGTTATAACAACACTGGGGTGCCATTATTACACTGCTGTGTCCACTCAACACACTAGGGTGCTATTATCAACATTTATTATAGTTTTTATGTATAATTTTATTAATTTTTTAATAACAATTAATCAATGATAAGTATACTTATCATGGAATGAAAAATATATAAGAAAATAATAGAATAATTTAATTGTGATAAACATTACTTCTGATGACGACATACACTAACCCAGGATCATTAGATACTGAGTTCAAGTGATACGAACCATAAGGATGAAAATCAAGTAAGTTTGTTTGCTTAATAAGGTACCTTTGTCTAGATGCCATAGGCAGTGACAGTAATTCAAAAGCATGATAAGGGTGGCTAAACTGTCGTGTTACCATTGGTATAAATTCAAAAAAAACAGTCTTTCCATCAACATAAATACTAGTAACATTTCCAAACTTCAATTCTTCTTCTACTCCAATTACTATTGTGAAGGGTAGTTGATATTTAGTGCCATTTAACTGTACCCACTTTGCTCTATAATGTACAAGATGTAAACTTACAATGAAAGTGTTATGGAATTTGTACCTGAACAAAGTTGTTGCTGGTATTGGTGTTCTCGAATTCCAAAGTAAACTAAAAGGACATTCAACTGATGACCCTAATAAACCTCATAAATATTTAAGATCACATTACATAATGTCACGTACCAGGACCAATTTCTATATTCTCTCCTGCCAGTGCATCGGAGTTTAACGAAAGATAACACTGATACAGTTGGTGACGTAGTGCTAATGAATAGCAAATATTGGTAAAATTTCCCATAACACTTGCAAGATGTTTAAAATATTTGTGTTTTGCTTCAAAGCGAGTGGTCCAGTGATTTATCAGGGGTCCAAACCTATAAAAATAACTTTAAAACAATTGCTATTAGGGAAAAGAAGGAATGGAAACTGACTGCATAATAAGTCGTGGCATGTGAACCATTGAATGCATCTTTAAAGTAATAGAGACATTGGGATACAAACTTCTAAATGTGGAATGATGGTCACTGATTAATGATTCTAAATATCCGCACAGTTCTGTAGGAATGCAACGTGCAAACAAAACATCCATTATATCAAGGAGACGTAAAAAATTCTCCCAATATTCATTTCCTTCTGGCACTATGTGTCCAATTGCTAAAGGAAGAAACCGAGCTAGTGTCCACATCTGCATAGCTACAGATAAAAAGAGACAGTGATAAAATACATTCTTTAATCTTCTTCTTAATAATGTGATTTAACCCTAACCATGTTGATGAAGATTTGAGTCTACTGTAGCAAGAGAAACTGCAGCAAGGGTAGAGGGCTTTTCTCCATCGATGGAACGCAAGTTCAGCTTTGTGAATAGATCATCAATTGGTCCAAGAGTTAACATCTTTTGATCAACAATAAAGACCTACATAGAAAATACATATTAACATATTGTACCATAAATAAATATAAAATGATAAAATACTTTTAACATAAGTTTGAGCTGCAGAGGAAGTGCTCCTTCCAAAATGTCATGCATAATATCGGGGATAAGAGCGCCAGATGTGACATCAAAAAATTGTAAAGTGTCTAACAATGCTCGGCGGTTGATTCCAAATGTAGTGGAATAGTGTTGTTTATCTGCGACTGATAAGTCATTTCGTTCAAGTAATTTGCAATGATCAGAGTGTTCATCAGCTGATCTAAGACGAAACTGGGACTCTACGAACTGTAAACGTAAATACAAATGTACATGTTATCAATTAATACTTCAAAAAGTACATGTAAAGCTATTAATTTCAAATAGTTTTTACATACCTTTGATTGGATGTCTGCAGTAGTTCCATTGCAGAATCTACAAAACCTAAATGCAGAGGCACTTTGCTTAAATCCTCCTAGCAAAGTGCTAGCTGGGTTGTCAGCTGACACAATAGTTATAGTGCCACGAAAGTAGCGTTCAACTCCATTCACAATTAATGGAATGCCTTTCTCCTGAATAAACAATCAAAATGATATGCTATATATATGTATCAAAAGTTAATTAGTTTACAGATTCAAGTTTACGGATATCCTCCATGATTGGACTAAGAACTTCATCAATTCCAAACTCTGCTACGGTTTTATACTTTGCAAGTAGTAACAATTGGATGTTACTAATCTTTGATCTAAGTTGTGGTCTTAAATTTCCGAGGATGTAATAAAACACACCTAAAATGAGTGTTGGAAAAACAGATAGGGGTACTGTCATAATTATTCTCTGGTGAAAAATAATAATATGGGTTATTAAGCAAATCATTAACTGTTATTATTAATTTTCAAATTAGATATGTACTGATATAGATATTGATACTATAAGAATCCTGACCTAAAGTGAATGTACTTACCAATCTTGTGTTTAGTTCGCCTAGATCCCAACGGGTTGCAAATTTCTAATTCATCATAATAAAATATGAGTTGCAAGGATGAATTATCAGAAGAAAAAAGTGGGTGTTTACGAAAATGCTGACTGTCACAGTAATCACAAAGGAGGCCTAGTGATGCATTCTCATGACTGTGATTGACCTGAAGTAATATGTTACACATAACGAGTTTCACATACTTCCATTATACTAACCTCAGCTATAATTGTAGAGTTATTAAGTTGACTTTGCAAAGTATCTAGTAAAGGAATGTACATAGTTTCTACTTTTTTGACAACAACTCTTCTTTTTCTTCCTGCAAGCCTTAGTGTTGATGATTCTTTTAGGACAATTCTTCTGGGTTCCTACAGAAATATACGTGTACACAAATTGACAGAATTATAATAATATAGAACTACAATAATAATAAATATGCACATACACGTACATGTACATGAAGCTGTACTACACTCTTTATTACATAATATGACTTACAATAAAGTTAAAATAGTCCTTGTAATATTGCACTTGATGGTGGAAGGACGTTAAGCCTTCAAATGGTCTGGTATTAGAACTGCTGAAGACCTCATCAACTTTTGATAATGTAGATAAATCAACACCTGCATTACTCAAAACACTGTTTGTTTGGGTTCTGAGAGATTCAACAACAAAATCCACCATATCTGATACATCAGCCACAATTCCAAGAGTTGCTCTCCTTGTCAGACTCCTAGTTTCACTTGTTTTCAAGATCCACCTTGCAGAAAATGATCTCATGTCTACAGCTGTTTCCGAAATCGAAGTATACATTTCTGAATTTGAATTAGTATTCCAAAATTCTTGATTGTCATGATCACTAACTGACTGATCACTACTATTAGTAACGATAGAATGATATGTACGTTGATGATTCTGATACGTTCTAAAGTTGGTAAAAGTTCTTGAACAACCATCTATTGAACACTGGATACTAAAGTTAGGATCTAATGAATGTACCATTCGTATGTGGGTCAAAAGAAGTGTCCGAGAAGGGGCAATAAATTCATCCTCTGGGCAATAGGGGCACACAAATTTTGCCATAGTTGTTTTCTCTAATTAGAGCACACTAATCGCATGAACGTCACGTGATAAGCACATTTGGCGGTTTAGTAAGTTGAGTGAACTATAGATGGAACCAGTAGAAGAGAAGATGGCATCATTTGACCACTTGTCTCCAGAAGAAGTTTGTATGTATTTGAAGAACGAAGTACCAACTATATCTCAAGAGATTCTGGATAGCGTTATAGACCATAAAATAGACGGAGAAGTATTTCTCGAGATGAATGATGAATACCTACGTGAGATTGCTCCTCTACTAGGAGATCGTCTAAAAATAAAGAGAGCAGTACATAAGGCCCAGAGTCATCCATCAATACTGGTAAAGCTATTTTAATATTATTATAATTTACAATCATGTCTACAACATGTGCTAAATGATATGCTGTAGCATATGTAAAATTAATCACTATTTCTTTTATATTACTATATATTGGTAAAGGGTACTTCCAGTAGTTCTATGACCCCTACATCAGATATCTGTAACTTAAGTGATTCGGAAAACCAATCAGCTACTCCTTCTGTTAACAAAAATTATACTCCCTGTCGGCTTCAGTATGAAATTAATAAAGATATACCTTTGTGTAGGTGAGTTTCACTGTGGACTACTGGTATGTAATGTCATTATATATTATATACATTATTTACCAGACCATCTAAGCTCTTTTATAATGTGTTATTTTTGCTTTGTTTAAATTTACAGTGATACCGACTCTGTTCTTTCAGTCAACTCCACTTTAGAATCAAACTCTGTAGTCTTGGATGATAAGTAAGTTGTGCAATCTTTTTACTGTAATTATTACATATATCTTATTTGATAAACATCATGGCCCTATCTTCTAGGTATGAATCTATATAATTACACTATCACTTTAAATGCAGTCATGTATGTCAAAATATGTCTCCTTAACATAGTGAGGTACCCTTGTCTGACTGGGCAGAAAAGCTTAAAATTCCATCACGATTTTCAATGGAGACAACTGCTGCTTTAAAATCTGGAGTACCTACCAGAAAAGCCAGAGATGAAATCATTAGTGCTCTTTCAACACTTATGTTGGTACATACCTTTCGACCTACCTCTGAGGACTATAACATAATATGCAAGAAACTAATAGATAAACACCCTAGTCTCAAAGATAGTGTTGGCTCAGGCTATGTAAGTGTATACAACATATCACATTTAATTTTTCATCTCTTACTGTCAATATTGTTTATATAATTACATACTGTATCTTCAGGATTCTTGGAAACAAAAGCTGCGAATGAGATTCAAAAATCTTAGACGACCAGCTAGAGCTGAAAAGATTGGGATTGATGTTCCACCCCCTCAGAAAAAGCTCAAGATTCAAACACAGTCAGTAGAAGCACCATCAGCCTCAGATATGGCTGAGTATGAACAGCATATTGCCTATATTCAGAAGAATTACAAGTCAAATAAATGGTCTCTATCTAGCATGGTTAGTTTGATGGAAGCCACAGCTGTTTATAGGCAGAAATGGATATTAGAAGACAATCCTATTGTTAAAGATGTTTTACACAACTTTCCATGTTTAAAAGAACCTAAAGTGGTAGGTATATTACATATAATTCATACTTGATTTATTCATAATTAATTAAATACAGATAATTAACGAGTTTTGCAGATTGACTGGATGTATTGAATCTGACGTGACTGCTAGATGGAGTGATATTCAGAGACGAGTATTTCTTTATGCTGATAAAGAAAACAGAAAACCTGTGAAATCTTTACTTGCACAGTACAATGCATCAGATAATGAAAACCCAGGTTACTTAATCTAGCTATTGTAGTTTTTGAACTAGTGGATGTATCTTCTTTATTTAGATCGTACCACTGTGTATGTTCTGTTGTTGCTGGAAGCACTATTGAATTCTAGAAGCAAAGGGAGGATGTCATTTATAACCACATTTGAGGTAAAAACTAAGAATGTGTTGTGACAAAAAAAAAAGAAATTTGATATGGTAACTATGTAAGTACCATTTTATTTTACTTGATCTTACAGGGTGAATCAATCAACATTGAAGAGTGTCTAGAAATGGTAGAGTCTCGTGCTCCATTCATTGCTGCCTTTGGAGTGACAGTTGATGAAATCACCGACATTAAAGTAGTGATTGAAAAAGAAAACTTTCTAAGTATGCCATCTGTTACAACAGCTACACATTGTTGCTTTGCATCCTATTACATTTACAATATATCGTATCCTCAATGTTTCAATCATCTGATGCTTTTTATGGAACAATATGTGTATTGTATCAAGCCTACACAAAAGTTACCATTGTCAGTGAGGGTTGTTATGGATTGTTTGGATAAGATTTAACCATCATTCATTATTTTTTTTCTCTCATCACCTACATGTATCATTTATCATTTTTTTTCACTTATCTATTTTTGTTTACTCTTGGTTTGTTATTAATATTATTTTGATAATAAATTGAAATCAGAAATTAAGATTTAATATGACACCCCAAATCTTCATATCAGGTGTTTCTATACCACCATTAAAGTCTCTGATGACACTTCCATGTGTGTTACCTTGGCACCATTTAGGGGTGTCATTGATTTGACACCCCATTTTTGGTGTCAAATTCGCACAGTCACTTAACACCCCAAATTGGTGTTACTATGACACCTTATTTTTTACAGTGTGTGCTCAGCATGGTCACCAATCGTTTATCCTGCCATTGTAATGCGATAAGTCCCTCGGATATCTCTACTGCTCTAACATCTCCTTTGTTTATATCAGTCTTATTCCTAAATTGTTTGGGCATCCCCCTTCTGTCAACACGTACAGTTCCACACACACCAAATCCCAAATGATTTAGTTTTGTATATAAGGCTGGACTTGTATAAAAGTTATCCGTATATATATGATGGCCTCTAGGTAAACATTCAACCAGCTGGATAACTGTTGCATGTGTTACGGTCCGATCTTGAGTTGATAGAGATTTATCTTTACCTGTGAAAAGAAGATAATTATAGGAAAATACATTTTGATGTTCAAAAAAAGGAGACAGCTATAACACTTACCAGTATATAAGCTCCAATTAGAAGTATATCCAGTTTTTGAGTCAGCTAAAACATAAGCTTTCAATCCCCACTTGTTAGGTTTTTTTGGTAGATACTGGATAAACCATATCCTACACTTAAAACTCACCATAGATTCATCCACTGCTAGCTCACGACTAGGGTTGTATGCAAATTGGAAATTGGATAACAGAGGTCTCAAAAGTGGTCTTATTTTAAATAGTGGGTCATAACCAGGTTCACCTTTCCTTTTGCTCTTTTTGTTGTCATTGAGATGTATGAATTTTAGAATCACAGAGAATCTATCTCTGGTCATTATTCGTGAAAAGGCATTTGTGCCAAAAGGCCAGGTTTTTACCCAGTAGTCCTCTATTCTGGGATAGTGAATGACCCCCATAATAATTATTATGGCTATGAATTGTAGTAATTCTGTAAGATTATGTATCTTTTTCTTCCAGGTATGAAGTCTTGATTGCCTGGGAATATCTGGATTTGCTCCAAAATGTTGATCAGCGTACAGATTTGTCTGAATGACTATGTGGTCCAAAATGCTATCAGTCATAAGAAGCTGGAAGTAGTCAATAGGTGTTTTGTTTGACATATCAAGGCTACAAGCTGGTCCTTCTGCAAAGTCCTGATTTTGACTGGCTTCTCTTGAAAAGCATCCAATACTATCAATACCATCACTGTTCTCTGTCATCATTTCACCATTTGTTTCCTCAATTTCTACCTCTTCATTATCGTCATTGCCTTCATTTGCATCCATCATTTGCATCATTTCTATTTCATCTACACTGTCGATTTTATCTTCTGGTCCATCTAATAATTCCAAAACTTGATCTGTGTTGTATCTTGCCATATTTTTGGAAATAGTAATTAATAATTTGAACTCTTCACTACTAAAATAACAAAGGAGGGGCTCATAGACCTGTGGTAACTTGCTGTAATAATTTTAGTACCTGCGCATATATATATGCGCACCGCGTTCAAGCATGTTATACGCATGCGCATATATATATGCGCACCGCATTCAAAGGGTTAATATTATTGTTATGGATAATTAATATTCTAATTTTACTCAATAGGAGTTTGTTGTACTAGAATTACTAATTGTGATAAAAGTGATTAATATTATTATAGATAATCATATTAATTATACTCAATGCTATAGGAGTTTCTTGTACTAGAAGTACTAATCCCAATAAAGGTGATTAATATTATTATACTATACATACCCTATTCTTACTAATCAGACCGCACAATTTGAGGTATATGCTAAGCAACATGTTTTGCTAATACTGCACTGTTCGGTAGAGAGAGAGAGTTAGAAATTTTGAATTCAGTTTTTGAATAGATTGTTAGGTTACTGTTATTTCATCATACTGATTATGGCTGAGCAGAATTTCAACCCTCAACTTTTAAGCAGACTACAAGTTGTTAACTGTATTAATCTGATTTGCCAAAATAGTGTACAAGTTAAGATATACCTCTCCCATTGTATTTCCTAGGGGAAGAGTAATACTTTTGTGAAGCACTGAAAGTCGCTTGGAACTTCTTTGGCCTCACTCAGTGCTCTTTCCCACAGGGATAAAGGTGATTAATATCGTTATTGTGGACAATTATACTAATTTTGTATATTCAATAGGAGTTTCTCATACTAGAAGTACAAATACCCGAGATGAGATGAGCTGTTTTGATAAAAAGTGTCAGCATCAAGTGGGTGGAGCATGAAAAAAGCTTGAAATGGTTTCACCAAATTTGAGTTGGATTAAAATTAACAAATCATTCTGCAATAAACTTTGTGTGTAAAAAATGCTGCAATTGAAATAAGTTCGATACCTTGATTTAGTATGCATCTTTGTTTCAATAATTATCTAAAATAAATATTGCTTTGTTTCAGGGTTATTACACATTAATTTATTGGATTTGTTGGTGTGTGTTGATCAAGAATAACTATTTCACAACAGAGTATTGTCAGATTTGTTGTCATGAAAGTAGATTGGGAAGTCAATGCAGTAGTCTCAAAATGAGGTCATTTTGATTTTTTCATGGTAGTTTAACAGACCGCGTTTACGATTTGGAAGTTTTGTTCGTTCATAGAATTGTCTGATTTGTGCTTTTGAGAATTAATATTGTTTGGTGTTTTTAATATTTTGTATACCTAAATAATTCTAAATAATTCTAGCAGAATTGTGCAGGTGTGGGTGTGGGCATCATTGTCCTATAAATCAGACAAAAATGCAGGGAACTGGCAACATATAATGATATAAACGTCTGTTATTTGTTTGCAGTCCGTGCATATCTTATTTCATACTTTTCTAAAGTCATAAATACATAATGCACACTCAATACCTTACAAGAAGATAGAACCAACACCACGAAGTAACAGAGGTCACAACATAAACATTAAGTGTCAGGAGCAATGGGAGGTGTGTTTTTGAGTCTGTACCCAGTTACAGCCGACCAACTAGTGTTTGCACAGGTGCTGTTGTGTAGCTGGAAGTGCATTTGGCATAAATACAGTGGTGATCAGCCGTAACTTTACAGTGTACATGTTGAGTTACTCGTGAGTGCAATGCGAGCGACTCACAGGACGAATGTGCCTGATAATATTCTCATAATTTTTGTACGAATGTCACGAATGCTAAGTGTGCGTGTTGGCACTGACCACTGCACTTTCAAACACTTGCCTTGCTACTTTCTTCTAAACTAACAAAGCATACTTTTGATATCTCTGAGTTTGTTAGAAGCTAAGTCAGAAGTCTGTGTTGTGTAAAACGTGGAAGTTGTACAGGTAAGTAAGTGTGGGCGTTGCCCTTTGGACTACTAAACTTTCAAAAACTCGCTTTGCTGACTTCCTGCTGATAGTGAAGCATAAAGGTTACATTCTTAACAACTCTTCTTTTCAGCAAAGTAAGTTAGAAACTCTGGTTTTATAAAACAATACAGGTATAGAGGTGAAAAGAGTTAGATATACACTCCGCTCGTGGATGCGTGTGCTCACAATCTCATACATGTTGCCCTTTTAGCTTCGTGTACTTTGCGTGTCCCACGCTAGTAACGTACGACACACTGCTTATATAGCAACAATTAATTGTGAATTTCAAAGGTGAATCGTTTGACTTCTTGGCGTTTTCTGAAGAACCGGGAGTGGCATACAACCACAAATACAAAAAAAAGTTATGCACTTACGTCAGAACTGATATTTCCTCCCACCAGGCTGTGAACAAGACAGACAAGACCTGTGAACACAAAGAAAATTGTGCTATAATTGTAATCATTTCCATAAAAATTCATTGAAATTGCACAAAAAAAAAAGACATTACTTAATTCATCATACATTCTAGTCAGTATTGTTGTGAGGGTTGTATGTTGTTTAGTTACTATAAATAGTGGGTGGATTGTGTTCAGGACATAAACTCAGGGCTAGAGTTTTGGGACAAGGGCTCTGAGCTAGAGCTTTGGGACGAGGGTTTACGGCAGTTTAACTACAACTATAACTGAAACCCCTTTTAGTAAGGCATTCTGACTTCTAGGTAATTAAACTGTAACTAAACAAATGAAAATTGGCCAATAATGGACACTTAGTTAACATACAAACAAGTCCCTTCTCACGGGAGAGTTCCTTTGTGTAGCAGTCACTACTACAAATAGTAGCAAAAACACAATCCACCCACTATTTATAGTAACTAAACAGCATACAACCCTCACAACAATACTGACTAGAATGTATGATGTAATGCAATGACTGCTACATGAAGAAGCACCCTTCTATGACAATTGCATATCAAATAGATATATTGCAAAAAATTATGCTTATATACAATTATTGTAATCTTGTATTACTAGAGATTACTTAATTACTATGATTCACTCACCAGTTCAATCTGTGAACCCTGTTTTATAGGGAAATTAAATTCAGTATTATAACTCTTTCAGTTTTGCAACAGACACATATTCGAAATTATTATAACCACACCCACCTTGATCAAGCATATATAATGTGTGAGGTGTGGCTGAGCATCACAGATGCAACTGAATGCAGCTTCTTTGCAACTTTCTGGACCTCCTGGAGCAATCTAACACTCACCTCAACCTTGCTTACCAATTACTGCAAGCACAGCATTCACTGAAGTCGGCAAGCGAACTCTATCTTTCACTTATTCTCCCAACATCCCTTTCTCTCTCACAGGAACTAGCTAGAAAGCCAGTCTATGCATCACACAAACATCAACATCCCATTCTAATCTCCTTTTACTTATTTATTTATTTATTTTTAAGTACCCTAAGCTAACATCAAAGGGCGGACAATTGAATCAATGCACCGCCCAACCACATCCAACAAAGCGTGGGCGTTTTTGACAATAGTATGCCAACATGCTGCCACCACATTGGTATACTCTCATAATCTACAGTAATTTGGGGTGGGGTACATCCAAGATCTTGTGAATTGCAGTTTAAATTCAGTATTATATTATGATTTCACACGATTTGTGAAATGTCAGGTGTTTTCGGAAGCACAACTTTGCAGTGAGAATGCCTAAGTACACACAACCTGGCAGATATAGAAGGCTATAGTTGACCTACATATTGCATGGAGCTTCAAAAATATCTTTAGTTCTGGAGATAGTTTGTGGTGTCCGATCTTCCATAATTTACTCCTTATATATTATATTATATATATATATAACATTATAGTTCAATTTACCTTGGCTTTGGCTTTGGTCTCTGCCCTTGCTTGCGACAACAAAATCTCCAGTGTGTTTCTAGTTGAATCAAACATTCATCGGTGAAAATAACATCTTCAAATTTTCCTCCAAGGTTCTCCTTGGCCCATTTTAGTTGTTGCTTCGTCTTGTTGACATCTTGAATCAACTGGCAATAGGCGCTCCCTCTGAAGGTCCAACCCAAGGAAGAATGGCATCTTAGAATGGTAGCCAATGAGAGATTGTGTCCAGTTTTAACAAGATGAGCATGCATTTGTACAGCAGGTGTTTCATTGTTGACTTCCATCTGCAAATCCACTATTCTTTTGATTTCTGCCATGATTTTAGAGGGCCTTCCAGAGCCTGGTCATCTACCTATGTTCCCAGATATATATATAGTAATGGGTTATAAACGTACCTTCTCTTTGCCTGCTAATTATAATTCTTTCTTCATGAAGTTTCTGAGTAATAGTAGGAGCTCTGAAACCTTCACTGTGGTAGAACAGAATCCTCTGCTGAACGTAGAGATTAAACACCAGCTACACACTGTGTAGTTCTAAAAACAACTTTAGAACAAAGATAGAAAGTAGCTGCAGAAGAGAAATAGGCAACGAAGACAGACCTAACAAAAACGCTAAAATGAATTTCCACCACAGGCACGTGATCTCTTGGGTGTGGCTCGAGCTGCAATTTTATTACGTAATCCATTACACTGTGCAACATGCGTAACAATCTATCTCTTTCAATCTTGCAACAGACACATATTCAAAATTAATATAACCACACCCACCTTGATCAAGCATATAATCTGTGAGGTATGGCTCAGCATCACAGATGCAACTTTCTGGACCTCCTGAAGCAATGTAACAGTCACCTCAACCTTGCTTACCATTTGGCCTTGTAGAGTACAAGGATTGTCGTCCACTATGGCTAATTGCTGTTACAGCAACTGGATTATCATTGGTGTGTTTTAAAAGGTGTGACAAGTGCTCTAGGCTTATGTATTATGTGAGAAGGGAAGGAAGTCAGTGCATCATCTAATTTCCTAGGTTTAGCTAGTTTACAACAACGAAGGAACTTAGTATCTGTCAAGAGAAAATCCTTGAAGCAAAAGGTAAATCAGTTGCATATCAAGTTACCTAGCTGTGTTTTCTGAACATTTATGTAGGTAAAGAACTTAACAACTTATGATGTGGATGTAAATGATTTGACTCATGAACAATTACTGACTTTGATGTCCCAAATCAATTGGAAAAGTATAGCTGAGCTACAAATATTACTTGATGAAGCTGAGAGAGCTGGTAAGAGAGATATATTAAAAGAGACATGGAAAAAAGATGTAGAAGACAGGATCTTGTTTCAGAGAGATCAAAACAAGAATTGTAAGCTAAGTAATTAACAAGTCCACCTACACATATCAGTAATCGGATCAACAGACTAAGTGTTAATCATGTTTACAGTGTGACTATCATGTTGTACATTACTAACACTTATTGTCTTTATCCTTTATCACAGTAACTGGTAGAAAGGGGAACAGATGGAGTATGATAACTATCAGAATGGGTAAGTAGATAATAATTATTATTTCATCTTTTACACCTATTCAATTGTTAACCCTTTCGCAGGCGTGGCCAATAATTGACATTAAACGCCCCAGGTCACCTATTTTTTCAACAAAAAAAAAATGTTACATATAACACTCAAAACTCGTCGAACAAAAGAACAGAAGAACAGGGGTAACTTGATGTTATTTGTTCAAACTACAGTAAAGGTAATATGTACAGCCCATGTTGCTGCAACTTGGAAGGATTTTCCGCTATTTAAGTGTTACTATGATACATGAAAAGGTCACTCACAGTTTATAACAAGAGGCGAATGCGATAATGAAAAAAAGTCAACTTTCATTCTATGAAATGATTCCACGATGCATTAGATTACTGTTGGTGGCTTTCTTTAGTTTCTATGATGAGCAGACGTCAAGATATAAAGCGTCTGGCAACGCTTACTTAGTAGCAGTTTGATCACACCCAGATGGGAGAAATATTCAATTTTTATTGAACGCGTTTTGATCATACATTGCTGTCCTCATATCTTTCCTCCTTGCCCTTACCTCGTTCGCTCTTCGTCGCTAAAAAGTACATAGGTGAGTACTTTAACACTTCTAAGTTTACTTTAGTTTCTTTATTTCCATTCTTAATTGAAGTTAATGTGTGTAAACCTCCTTCGCTTTTGGTGAAGAAGACAAGATGGCGGATCTCTCATAGTAATCAATCTTTATCTACAGCATCACAGGTTTACAAGTTTAGTCTTATCAACTAAAAGATAGGTAAGTGTTTGAAGATTTGTGTGTTCACCTAATTTGCTTTTTCATCCATGTTTAGTGCGTATAAAACTCCTTCGCTTTTGATGAAGAAGACGATCAAGATGGTGGATCAATCATTGTGATTGAACCTAACATATCACAGGTTTACAAGCTGTTGTTGTCAACCAAAAGAAAAGGCAAGTGTTTGAAGATTTGCATGCTCACTTGATTTACTCTACCATCCATGTTTAGTGTCTGTGCTCATTTGTTTTGGTGAAGATGATGAGACAAATTGATCATTATGATTGACATCTCACAGATCTACAGGATTAGTGTTGTTAACCAAAAGACAGGTAAGTGTTTGTGTTTTGCCTTTTACATGCAAACATAAATATATATATATACATAACAATAATAAAGTAGGAGGGATATGATAATATGTCTGATTATTATTCATGATTATAGTGCAGTACTGTGTGGTAAATTTGGAAACAGTTGTCTATGTGCAATGGTGTCTTGCAGACAGTACACTGATACTGTGTTTGGGACCGTTTCCCACGAGCCCTACAAACTTCACATTGTGGACGTCCACCATGACGTGTGTCGGAAACAATCTCTCAGACAGTCTTGTTGGTAGTTCCTGATTCGTTGCATAATATCTATGCTGGATGTGAGGTGAATGCTCTTCCAACATTGATGAGATTAGTGCAGTCCTGAAATCTAACTGTGACATCTGTTTTTCCGAAACTTCATTATACAGGATATTGGCATTCACTATGGACAAGTCCAAAAGATGGTAAAATACCCTTTTCCACCATTTGACAGACCTGAGTAAAATAATTATAAAATGTTTTATAAACATCATTATCGAATTTCATTTTCTTTTTAGGTAACCTGTGGGGATAGCCATAATAGCGAACAAGCTGGTCACTGATATCGACTCCTCCCATGTGTGAATTATATTCATGTATCAGTTTTGGCTTCTTGACCATTTCTGTCCCTTGCTCAGCAGCTCTTGTCTTCCTTTTAATGTCAACAAGCCCAGTGTCTGGACGAGTTGACATCATAGTCACATCTCGCTTGTCCTTCCACTTGAGGCAAGTGATGTTGCCAGTCATGACCTCGCTATACACTTCACCTAGTGAGTATGGTACAATTACATAATTAATTATTACTACATTTTTATACCTTTCTGTAGAGTTTTCTGTTGAAAGGTTTTCGAGATTCCCTTCCTGTTGCCTCAAAAGCCTTTCAAATGTAACTCGCGGAAAAGGGGTGAGGAGCTGTAAAAATTGTCTGTATAGACATGATAACCTTTGTTCTCCAGACCAGAGACTAGGTTCATCACCACATTGTGAGTGAGACCCTTTTCTGGAGCAATGGTGGTCTCTTTTCCTGAATTACAGAAGTAAGAAGTTCACAACAGCAAAGTAAGTGCTTTACAATAACATTCATGTGTTACTATTTGTTTCTGTTTTTGTTTGTTTTATTTGTTACCTGTATAAAGGTTGAAGTTCCAGGCGTATCCGGATTTGCTGTCCGCTAACACCCAGGCCTTGATACCCCACTTGGTCGGTTTCTTTGGCATGTATTGGACCCAAGCCAGCCTCCCTTTGAAACCAATCATTGTCTCATCAACAATGATATGCTGGTGAGGAACATAAATTGACATAAAAGAATTTACAATCTTGTTTAGGAGAGGTCTGATTTTAAATTGTTTGTCAAAATCAGGACTGCCATGTGGTGGTTGTTTCTCCGAGTCGTTAAGATGGAAAAACGACATCAGAAGCTCGAATCGCCGACTCGACATAATGCTACTAAATGTAACATTGTGAAATGGAAATTTCGTACTCCAATGAGATCTACATGGGTAAATAACTATAAATTCATACAACAAATTTATTTGTGGTTCTTACCTTATAGTAGGGAAGCCAACAAGACCCATTAAAATAATTATTGCTAAGAATGGATCAACTTCCTCCAGCTTCATTGGATTTTTTATCCATGCATGCGCTCTGGCATGCTTGTGTTGCTCTAAATGTGTTTGTGAATTGGAGATTCGTTGTTCAGCATATCTTGTTGTTTCAACATGAATCAGTTTTTTCACTTCTGGAGTGAAGAAAAGATGGAAGAAGTCAATGGGTTCTTTACCATTCATCTGTACTGTGACCCCTGGAACAGCAGTGAAGGTGTATGCTATAATGGATAAATAATAATAAACAATAACATTACCAATACTTTTTTTTTTACAGTTGATCTTACGAGGGATAGCAATCCTTGAACCACTGGAATTAGGAGTGTTAGTACTCAATGTATTCATTGGCAGAGGAACAGAATTAGAAATGGAGTTAGTAGTTGTAGATGGAACATGATCAGAAACAGCAGTGAAAGTAGGAGGAGAAGTAGGAGGAGCATTTGAAGTAGAATGAGTAGTACTCAAAGTACTGGTTTGCAGGACAGCAGAAACAGCAGTGGAAGTAGGAGAATTACGAGTAGAAGTAGGATGAGTAGTACTCGAAGTACTGGTTTCCAAAAAAGTAGTAGAAGTATGTAGGGATAGTACTGAAATTGGAAATTGGAAAACAGCAGTTATAATAATAATGATAATGAAAATTTTCTTATGCTTGCAACTTACTTGGGAGTGGAGTGTTGGTGGAAGAAGTTGATATATAATAAATAAAATATATTATAATACTTATATTTTATTCAAATAAAATTTTGATATTGGGTGGGGCTCACCTGTGACAGCAGCAGAAACAGACGAGGTAAGCTCGGTCCTGTCTAAAGGTCTGGGTGGTTCAAATAACTCGCTGCAGTCACAGTCTACTTCCTGGTTGTCGAGGTCAATGTAACTATCATCAATGTAGTCCTCATAATCACTGCAAGACCCATCGCTCGCAACTTCATCCATGTATGCTAGTACTGCAGCAGCATCTCGTGAATAAAAGCTTCTCTTTCCTGGCAGCATTCTCCAATAGCTCAGTGAATAACAAACTGAAGAAAGAAGGACAGCTGCGCGAGTTAGTTGTTACCATCGCTACAACGCCGATCGGCGTCGTTGACCGCCAGTGAAGGTATTACGCAATCGCCGTTTGGCGTCGGTGACCGCGAAAGGGTTAACAATAGCTCTTGCAGTCTATACAAGAAACCCAGCTGCCTACAAGTCTCTATCAAGCTTTCAATTACTACATCCTGGAACGCTAAAAACATATTCCTGTCACAATGTTGAGGTAGATCGGGAAGTTGAAGTATGTCTAGCAGATGAGCGTGTGGAATATGATGATTGTGTTAAAGGACATATGGCAACAAGTAAACCCTATCCTTCAGTATGCAAAGGTGTTCTCATTTTTGATGAAGTGAAAGTGGCAGCTAGGAATAGCCGCAATGACAATTTTGTTGGGCACACCATGACAAATCAGGGTTTCAGATCTTTACTATGTAATTGTTGGACCATACTACATTACTAATGGGCCTTTCAAAGCAAAATTTATGCTTGCATTTGTCTTGAGAAAGTTTGAAGCACAAGGTTTCCATGTCTTCTCGTTCATTTGTGATGGTTCATCCTCTAATCTGTCAATGATCAAAATTCTTTTAGGTCCGTTCTACCATAATGATGATCTTGCTGATTGACACAGTATTCCCACATCACTGATTAACCCATTCACAGGTAGTGAAATTCACATAATAATTTGCCCATCTCATCAGGTATGTATATACCAATTAGTGTTCAACTTAATGATAATATATAATAGAGTAATTTTATTGAGCCTTAATAACACGGTAGAGTTTTTTAATTATCAATAACAATAATAAAATTATTATTAATAAAAACTGAACGTTTCGACCCGAAGGTCTTCTTCAGCAGTATACAAAACAAAACCAAATAGCCTATTTATATACGGACAATTAACAAGTGATGACGTCATGACAGTACAAAGAGTGAGAACAATGATGGTACAGGAAATACAAAGGGTGGTACAGAAAAATAACAAGGTTTGACAATGATGGTACAAGAAAAGTAAACTATGACATGAAGGTTTAGATTAAGTCTGTGATGATAGAATAGAGTCCCAAGACGGATTAATGTGTACTCCAGGGTCTGTATTGATGGTGTCAGAAGTACTTTTTATTAAAATAGCTTCTCTGATCTTTCTTCTTCTCCAATTTTCTTCAACTGCTAAAACTTCACACTTGTCCCATAGAATACTGTGACCTGTAGAATGAACATTGTTATGATCTCCGATCTTGATAGCTCTCTTGTGTTCACTCATCCTGATCTTGAAAGTCCTTCCGGTTTCACCTATGTAAGTTCCACCACATTCACAGTGAATGGCATAAATGACCCCCGTCTTTTCAAAGGGTGGAATCGGTGTTTTGACTTGTTGCAACATATTCCCAAGTAATATGCAATGTTTTTAGCTGAAGAATATGATTTCAGCCTTATACGAATCACGTGTTAGTGGTGGAGGTACAAATAAATTTAACAAAGGTGTGATGTTTGGCTGGGGTCCTATTGAGAATATGTTATATAGAGCAGTTCAGCGGAAAAAAAAACCAGCTTGCAAGAGTCCCAGGGTTGAAAGAGAATTATATTTTCAGAGACCCATGGTCATGGTTAAATGTAAAATTATGCAGCTACATTCTATATATTTTTATAAGTGATAATTTTAGCAAGAGTATGTTATAACTGAGTTGTTGGAGCATGCCAGCCAAACCCCAGTCCCTCCAGATGCTCCATCGGTGATGATGACAATTGAATATCTACAAGCATGCAATAAACAATTTGAAAATTCTTGGAAAACATGTATTTGTGAAAGACATGTCAAGTCCCATCCCAGCTAGCGTGGAAGAAGGTTATCATTTTTTTCTTGTTGGTTTGACAATAAACTCGCTCAAGGTATGTTAATTCGGACAGAGTGTATGTAACAATATTTACATGTACATTCATCTTTGTACAGGGTTATAAAATCATTACTACATCAGAAAAGGAATTTTTGTCTTGGCAGATCTGGGACTTACTCAGGCTCATGTATTATGGCTTTAAGAATGTCTTTGTTTCTGCTCATCCTAGCTACACTGTATATCCAGTGCGTCTTAATGGAAATGCAGTTGAAACGTTCTTTAATGAAGTCAAACATGCCACATCTGTCAGTTGTCATCTATTAATTATGCCACTGCCAGAGGTGCAGTGATAACTAGAGGAAGTATTCATAGCAAGCTGAGGCGTCATTGTGGAGACTACAGAAGTGCACCTCTCTTTATATGTAAGCATGAATTGAAATGTAAGCCCTACAACTGGAAGAACAACTATTATGCATACCATAAGAAACAATTAAGATTATAATAGCTAATTAGTAGTAATAATTATAATATTATACATATAACAAACAATATAATTACAGTTTTATTTTTGTTCATGTATCAATGGCATATGCCTTCAATTTGTCCCTGAGAGCCATTTCTGAATGTATTCCTTTATTGCTAGCTATCCTTTCAACCAGGTCTTGATTTATCAGACTCTAGTTTGCTATTCTATTGACCACCCGTGTTAGTAAATCTCTATATACATTAGCCATAGTAGCTATATCAGATCTCCAAAATCACTAATTAGTTCTGTATTGTTTTGTGAGTAAAATGATTCTTCTGCCTTGTAATTTGTACTCTTTATAATTCAAGTGATTCTTGATTGCTCTGGAACATTTGCGCATAAATGGGGAAATGTCATCTTCCCTCTGTCTTGCAGCAGGAAGAACAGACTTGTCAGTTTCTACAATGCTTTTTAGCATTTCTAACTCAAGTGCATAACGTCGTCTTCTGCTTGGACGGTAATGTTTGCGAAGCTGACCAAAAAGAGTCTTCTTCCTAAAGTTTATTGCAATGAACAAAGAAAATCCAAAGAGCCGATATAGAGATGCATCATCATCTGGCTCTGTAATTCTTTCCATATCCACAACATTTAGTTGGGTAGTTATCCAGGTTGTAATAGAGACAGACACCTATATAATAATGTTATATATCATTTTACTATTTATTGTGCATGATTGTAGTCTTACCTGCTTTTAAAAAAACGTGTAAGAAGCAGCAGCAACAGCTGAAATTAGAGCACTCCTGTCCAAATTTGAAATCTCCTCACCATATCTAAAAGTTTCAGTTGAACCACTATTCTGAAATATATGATAAATACATTAAATAATCAATCGTAGATTATCTTCAGTTTTTCCTACAACAATGCAGGCTTCCTTTTGGTAAGGAATACCATTTTGTTTAGCCCAGTTTACA
Organism: Petrosia ficiformis; assembly: GCA_947044365.1. Classification (NCBI taxonomy): domain Eukaryota; kingdom Metazoa; phylum Porifera; class Demospongiae; order Haplosclerida; family Petrosiidae; genus Petrosia; species Petrosia ficiformis. Next base: position 28,720,706 of record OX345636.1, read on the forward strand.
CTGTATACAAGAAAAACAAAGAGTATGGTTATACCACTACTCAGTTCTGGATACATGTTTGTATGTATAGTTATATACCTTGAATGTTATTGACCACTGACATCACCAAAATTGTTGTGAAGTAAAAAGTTGCACTCTGGTATAATTACAGGAGAGCCTATAGAATATTTAACCCTTGGAACACTGATGTCACATATATGTGACGTTTCACCTCTACGTGGTTCGGAGTGTGTTCCTAGCATTACGAAGCCCTCCAAATCCTTGTAATTGATGTGAGGCACAAGCCCATGAAAATGGCTAAAACAGTTGCTGCTTTTTTCGGCCACCCTTTGTCCTAAATAACGAGTACAGGGGGAATTTTCAAGGGGGCTGTCCCCCTGTTGATGGGGGTTTGAAGGGGGTGCAGCCCCCTTGCCACCCATGCAAATTGTGGTTTTAGTGACCCCGCCCATGCGCTCTGGTGGGTACCTGAGGCATTTCCCTTGCTGTAAAACCTGAAATCGTAGGTGTTGCTGATACCAACATGCAGTGGGGTCATTTTGGTTGCCCCAGTTCCAGTCAAAAGAGGGAGAGCACTGCATTTGATTTAATCCTACAAAGCGCTTGGGGACTTTGGAGTCCTGGTAAGCAAGTTGGTAGAAGTAGTGCTCCTTGAAAAACAAGCTCAGTGCTGTAAGGGTTAAATTTGGTGATAAAACATAACTTCTTTCACATTCGATGAGGTAACAGCATTCATGGTTTAATGATTCCTATAGGGTTTGAAAGATATTCCATCAAGAAAGAACTACCAATGAAACACATGAAATGAGGTGAGGTTTCAAAGTATAGATGTTGGCAAAAAGACAAACTGGAAACAGTACTAAGTTCCACTGCTGTTGTGCCATCACATACCATACAGATGCATGAAATTTACACTGTCATATGTATTTACGTGTTAAGGTGGCGCTCGGGCAGCCAGAAAAGTGCGGTTAATGATTTCACATTTTATTCATGATATTCATGACTTCAGTTATTCTATCATATTTGTGGTTTGTCACTATGCAAATTTCGCAATTGCTCGTTTAGCGCGGTAAATTCAATGTAAATTACAATATGGCAAGAAAGAAATATTATGGGAAATCTTCCAAGAGTAGAAAACAACAACTTGCAAGAGCTAGATTGGCCACATCTAACACAATCACAGGTAGAATGGATTGTAATACAATAATTAATATAATGAACAAAAACATAATGTATAACACATTAATTATTAATTATATAGATAATGCATGCAGTAGGAATTCAAGTTATAGTGAGACCAATTCAACAACTGAAACTTCTGTGCCTCTCAACTATTCTTACATACAGGATGGTAGTCGAGTAATTTCACTAAGTTGTCTAGGAGAATACATAGCTACAATAAACCAGCATTCTCTTCTTTGTAATGCTAATATTCACTTTCTTGGGGAAATAAATAGAAATGGACTTGCGTCTACTCTGGTTTCTAAATGTTGCAAGTGTCAGCTAATGCTATCATTTGAAACATCAAAGAAAGTACATATAAATACATCGTCACAATTTGAAGTGAATATTGGTGCTACATTGGGTCAAATAGCTACAGGAGGTGGTGGATCTCATCTGGAAGAACAGTTATCAGCTTGTGACATTCCTAGCATGCACACTGAAACCTTTGTCATTCTAGAGAGAAAATTAGGAATACTATTGGAGGAAGAAGTGACCACCCAACTGATACAAGCTGGAAAAGAGGAAAAAGAACGAGCTATTCAAAAGGACAAGTATCATCAAGGAGTGCCAGCTATATCAGTGGTTGTAGATTGTGGGTGGAGTAAACGTTCACATAAGCATTCGTACAATGCTAATTCAGGGGTAGGTGTTATTTTTGGAGCAGAAACAAAACGTTTGTTGTATGTTGGAGTGAGAAATAAATATTGTTCAGTTTGTTCCATTGCGAAAAGAAAAGGAGTGCAACCGAAAGAACATCACTGCTTCTGTAACTGGAGTGGGACATCATGTGGAATGGAACCTGACATTATCACTGAGGGGTTTTGTTGTTCTGAAAGCATGCACGGTTTACGATACATGTGGTTGATAGGAGATGGAGATAGTTCCGCCTTACATGCTATCACTACCTTAGTTCCTTATGGACGTGATGTCAAGAAAGTAGAGTGTTCGAACCATGCTGTCAAATGTTATAGGACTAGATTAGAAAATATCTATAAAGACAATCCTTCATTTCGAGGTAAAGGTGGCTTGACAAAAGCAATTATTAAACGAAGAAATGGACCCAGACATTGCTTTGGTGATCACAGTTTGTGTCGATCTAGTTTCTCTAAGCATGTAAAACAAACAAGTTCACACTCAGGTAAGTTTGTCTGAAAAATTATAAACATTGTACAATACACTAATCTTTCATACAGATGCCGATGTAATCCCAACAAATTCCACTACATGTACTTTATCAAATCTCTCATCGGTGGGTTCAACATTAGAAACACTCCCTCCTGGACTTCTTCGAATTTCTGGATCATTCGAAAACAGATGTATGGCGGCTGCACTCCGATTGCAAATAGGTCCTGGCTGGGTATCTGAGTTTTGGAGAAAGAACCTGGAGAATACCAACTAAAATTTATGAAATCTCGTAAGAGAAAATGGGAGAAAGATTGCTCAAGGAAAATAACAGAGAAATACAAGCGACAAAGAATGACAACACGTCTTCAATTACCTGATCCACAGAATAACAACTCATATGGAGAAAATCCAGCCGAGCCTGAAGTGGATATTGTAGAGTTGAGGAGATTGTGTGGAGAGTATCTTAGTTGCCTTAAAGTAACACCAGAGGAAATCAAAGCTATCTCCAGAAGAACATCCAGATAGAGATCTATCTTTCTGGAACGATCATATGTTTAAAAAGTTGAAAAGATTCTATATGAACTCAATGCTTCCTGAACTTGCCAGACCACGTCATCCATCAAGGCAGCCTATTCGTGAGGATTTCAGTCTTGAAATTAGTAGTGACTGCTAATCCACAGTTTCAGTTCTCTTTTTTTTTCCTTTCCTTGTCTTTTCTTTGAGTTTCAAACGGTTTTTTTTCAAAACCACCATATTTCAAAAGATTTCGCCGAAATATGGGGTGTGGCTTAAGAAATAATTAAAATACCTAACATGTTTTGTGGTAAAACTTGCAGAAGATTCGTTGTCATAATTAGATAGGCCAGGCATGCTTCTTTTGGTACATTTTTCTCTGCTCTTATTATCCGTAGAGCTTTGATATTTCAAACAGTTGTTCAGGAGGTGTGCCTCAAGAATCGTACAGAACCGTTTTCATCTCCAATCGTTCTGTACCGATTTATAGCGATGAAAACATGATGGTATTGAAAATCTGGTGATCTAGAAGTAGTATTCGAAAACTGTTCTGTACGTTTTCAGATCTTAGTGAGTTGAGTGCTGACAGCAAGTTTTGTTTCGTTATCTACTACACAGACGGAGAAAAATGTACCTTACACTTCCATAATTGTCGATCGCCTACTCACATTGTAGATTTCATCTACATTTAAAATTTTTTCTGGAGTTAGCACATCTTGAGATATATAAATTGTACAAAAATGAATCAAAAAAGTGAAAGAGTTCTTGAGATATAATAATAAGTAGTAACTAATGAATATTCATATATTTTGCCCGAGCGCCACCTTAAGGTAACTTGCATGAGATTTTATTAATTTTCACAGATACCATCACATCTGTTTAGACAACTTTTTATCTAGTGTTGATATTCTGCTAGATTTACTTGTATGGATGTTGCACCCTCTGTAGGTTTTTCCACAAAACTTTAAGCCATATAAAAAAAGGAACTTCAGAGTGGAGAGTATAGAGTAAAGACAACATAAAATGATCACCATCTGTCTGGCAATACAATGTCCAGTTCTAGTTATTTCTAGTAATAGTGATCCCACACAAAAAAAAAAAAAAAAAAAAAAAAAACAAGGAAATCTAGAGGTAGGTAGCAACATCATTTATTCCCCACAGTCAGTTAAAATATTTATGGAAGGAGTTGATAGAAAGTATTATAAATATATATGGTGGTTTACATTTGATGTATATCGTAAGCAAAACTATACTGAAACATAATCACTGGGTATTCAATTTAATCAGTTGAGAAACTCATCAAAATGTAATGTAGTTAAAAGTGCAGGACGACCATCAATCCTAGTCTTCACCAATCAGATTCTGTGAAAGTCAATTCCCCACAAAATATGTGGAACCTAACTGCTGGTATGTGACATGACTGCAATAGCTGTACACTCCATTTATGCCAAAATGGTAAATCAGATGATTGCTTAATTTTATATTCATTCCTTTAGTCACATAATAGTCATTTATGTTTCTTATTAGTACGTGGTCAAATAAATATTTTACATTATTATTCTTATTAATCATACATTCTATCATCACTAATCCATGTCAGTTATTTACTGAGTTATAGTTATTGTCTGTATAAAACTATATTTCCAAGTAACCTGTGTTAGTCCATTGATTGTTTTGCTATTAAGCTCCCGCATCAGATATTGTGCATTAACCAATGAGTTGAGTGTTTGTCTTAAATAGCCTTGATCAAGAAAGATGAAAGGATTCTTGCACAACTATTTCATTGTGCACTCTTTTTCATACATGGAGTACAGATGCACCGTTTTAACCTTTTTATGAAATTAATTGTGGTTTGTTAATTGCAGGTGCAGGTTGCATGTATGGCAAAATATGTTTTTTACAAACTCTTATATAGTCAATTACATAATAAAAGTTATTATTCTAAAATAATATTATATTAATTTTACCTGAAAAATATATTAAAGTTAAGGAAGCCTGCTTTAACAGCTCATGTTAGTAGTGAGGCTTGGGATCTAGAGAGCTGTGTGTTAGAAACATTCAATTTCAACACTGGGCACACAGCAGTCCACATCACTTGGGAATTAAAGCGAGTTGTTAGCTAATGAACATTACATGCTATGTCACAGTTGATGCCTCAAATATGCTGGCTGGAGAAATCCCCCTTGCTATATGCACACACACTTAATTTGGTAGTCCAAGTGGCTATCAAAGCAGACACAACACTTACATTCCTCCAGATTAAGTGTAAAACATAGTCTCATAGTTCCATCAATGCATAAAAGTGTCTGACAAGTTGAGGTGTGTACAGGAACAACTAAAATTAATAAAAGATGTTGTAAGTTGGTAGAATTCGCTCAACTTACTTGATGTTTGAGAGGATCGTCTCGCATCATGAAGCAGTCACTGCAGTACTTTGTTTACTGGAAAAGGCAGATATTATTACATGCAACCTTTTCTCCAAGCTACTGAAGACATAAGCAGTGATAAATATGTATCCATTTCAATGATAATCCCACTCTCCAGACTACTACCTGTAGCAAACCAACACAGTCACCATTAGCCAGCATCTTTTGAGTGAACTTCACTGAGTCAATATATGTAATGGCCGTAGCCACTTCGCTGGACCCTTGTTTGGCCTTTGTTAATACTTCTGCTATGGAAACACCCATACAATTAGAAAAGGAGAGATACAAGATTTTGCAGCTCAGAAAGAGATTTCTGAAACTGAAATGGAAACAGAAGCCCAATTACAAACAAAAGAGGAAAATTTGCGGGATGCCCTTTGATGAAAAGGTCACTGAAGCAACTTCTAAAACACATTCTTTTCTGTAGGTGAGAAAATTTTTCAAGAAGAACATCGATCGTCAAATAAACCCACTCCAGTGGTGGAATGAAAAAGGAGCTCACTTTCTTCATATGATGATGCTAGCAAAAAAATACACAGCAATACCAGGCTCATCATCTGTGAGACTCTTCTCTAAGGGCTGCAAAAAGAAATAGGATAAAACCAAAAAATATTGACATAATGCTATTTCTTTAAAATTCATCAAACTTATGTCTATTGCTAACAAGGTTCTAATCTTTGATTTTACTATTACACATAAGATATTTCTTTAAGACAGGATGGACCACTCCATAAGGCTTTGGCTAGTCTCAGTTCGACTTTAAAATTAGATCTATTGGCATGCTAATATATCGCCAAGGAGACTTACAGTGTTAACATATTTCTTCTTAATTGAATCAGACCTAGAATTGAGTCAAGCAAGACATTTGTGAGGTACATTTATACAATTACAGCTAATTATATAATAAAGGGATTGTTATAGTTTTAAAATGGCAGTGTTTTTTTTGTATAGTTTTTTTTACTTCAATATAGGAAAACCCACCTTGGAAGTAACTCCATTTGTGGAGGCTTGTTTTTGTAGTCATACTATTAGGGATGTGCGATACAACAAAAACCTAATACCAAATATCACGACAACGTTTATGACGATACCTTTCTTTGCAGATGTGTAGGTCTGTTGTAATTACTTGTTTGATTAATCTCATACAGTTACTGTCATCATTTCCAACCTTTAAGATTACCTCTAGCGCTTGTACAAGAGAGGAAGTGGGGTCATCAGTTCTTCAATGAGGGTCCACTCTGGATTATCTGGTAATAAGAAACGAATGGCTCTGTCTGTGGTTTCTATTAATCATGTATGTTGACCCCCAATGAGTCATACATTCCTGTACTAATTAAATTTATGGTTAGGTAGTTTCAAATGCTCTCGCTTTTCCCTTAATTTGTAGCTTGCCTGGGTTGATTTATGAAAATGGTCAAGTAATTTTCTAACTCTTCCCAAAACTCAACCCACTGAGGAAGTTGGAGAGCTTTTCCAGTACTTAATTGCAAGGTGTGACCAATATAACCAATTATGACAAACTCATTTCATCATGGTACATAGTGTTCAAGAAAGGCTGGGTTGCAGGTCTAACTAAACACATGAATTGAACAAGTGCATCTTGGCATGATTTGCACCTTCTACTACCTTTTTTAATGTTCGCTCTTGGGAGGGCAGGAAGTATGTCTCACTAGTTGAAGGCTTTGAGGCTATATCATCATTGTGCTGGATAACATGGTGTTTCTGGTGAAACAGCACATTTGTTGCTGTTGACACAACTACTTCATATTTCTTCTGTATAGTACCACCTTCATCAGTAACAAACCCAAAGTATTTCCATACTTTGCTCTTTGACTCTACCAGGAGCTGGAAAAATAATTAATTGCACATGCTCAGTATGTATCGCACATCCCTACCATTAACCCTTTTTAATTTTTACCATAGATGCATCATAGCAATGCACATTGCCTGTTTGTGGGCTTTCCACTTTATTCAACCAAACTACTAGTACTACCAAAATCTCTGATATCTAAAGTAACATACATTTACTCAGACAGTTATAGAATAAGGGGTGTGGCTCAAAGTATCTGTACAAATATCCTGATTGAGCTATTTTCAACAATTCTTCTGAACATAAAATAATAATAATATATGAATATGCATAGTGCAAAATTACAATGATGGACTCTCTCTAGGAACACATACTCTAGACTAGAGGAATGACTAAACCAGTGGCTTCAGCGAGTGATGTAATAGTATGCGGTAGCAACGCTTGAAAGTTTATTATTTAGAAAAATAATTATTCACATAATTAGAATAGAGCGCTGGAACACTTGAGTGGAGTTTTTATTTTCATCACAGGCGAAGATTTTGTCAAGTATTCCAGGCTAGGTGAGTGTTTGTGGGGTTTCAAAGGTGCTAAAGTCTGTTTCTAATGGTAATGTAGTAAAATCTAGCCGATTTCCTTGTTTTAAATGTGTGCTTGTGTGGTACATAAAAGTGTAAATAGTTAGAGATGAGAAACGCATCAAGGACATGTTGCTTTTCTTCAAAGAGTAGTATTATGGGGATTTTGTGTTATTTGGAATTTCATGTTTTTAACTTTTAATTAATTGTGTGTTACAAATAACTTTTTTTATTTACTAGGACAAAGTCTGCTGGACATGTCATTTGTGGATGCCTATCCTCACCTTCATGCAATGGGTGTAACACCTACAATGCTTCTTTCAGATGATGACTTTGGATTAAAAAAACTTAACATTCCTGTTGTGAAAAATAAAGCCGCCATCATTAAATTGTGGAATTTTATGAATGCCAATCAAACATGTACTTACTATATACTGTGGCAGTGGATAGCATGTCTTTTTGGTGATAATTGGCCAGAAGTTAGCTTCCCAACGTCAAAGTATTCTTCATAGATCAGCAAAGGTAAGCAAAATGAAGAAGATGGCAAATTCTGAATTTAAAGATACATCCCTGTCTGCCTTTTTGAATGAACCCTACCACCGTTTGCCAAAATTGTTTATGTCACACGAAAAGTTTCACTTCTTTGAAGTCTAGTTCTTCAAACTCAGTTGCTGTTATTAATGTAAAGCCTGTCATCAATGCTGTTTTGAGCAACATTGCCCATAAACATGTGGATCGCCTCCCTGGACGAACTGTGCTTTGTGATATGATGATTGAATGCTTAACTATTGCACAAGCACAGTTAGGAGAGGAGAAAGAGAAAATTATTTTACTCCCCAGACTGATGGTACTACCAAGTATGGGGAACACTTTGGAACTTATGATATTTCCACTACTGATACCACATATAGCCTTGGGCTTTTCCAGATCTGCATAAAGTACTTTGGACACATTGGTTGAAATACTAGATGATCTAGATGTTGTCAGGAGTGAAATTGGTGAGACTGCAGTATCAGCTAAGATTCTGTCTAAAATGAAAAACACCATGTCTGATAGACATGCAGCCGAGAAGTTATTCGCACAAATTCTAGCTGAGTATAGGTGTAATATCTTACCAGATGTTGTGGCAGGTTATGACGAATGCTGAGCATGAACAACTAACTAATGCGAATTAACAACTTTTTTTGTGGTCTCCATTTTCTTGTGGGTTTGGCAGATGCAGCAAAGGCCACTTAAAAACTCTGGGAGTCCACCATAATCACTGTTCTGGAACACAACGTCTCATTAGAACTACTTGCAAAGCTTTTCAACTTTACATAAATTGAAGGCTTTCGGTTAAAAAGGACACTAAAACATTTTTTTGTCAAAGGACTTTTCACTTGAAATATGTTGTACATTTATCAAACTTCTTGATCCTGCAGTCACAGTGCAGTGAGTGTCTCCTAAGCGATGTAATACACGATTATAGTCTAGCCACACCTTAAATGATTAGAAGGTGTGGTTATCTACATCATGGCTGAAGTTTCATGTGACTCCTGTTCTGGTTTGAATTCACTGTATTCAGTAGAAACCGTAGAGGTATGTGAAGGTGAAACCGAACCTCGAATCCTTGGGAAAGGAAGAAAAACAAGAAACCCTGATAATTGGAAAGCTAAACATGTGAAAAAGCCTGGGTTGTGCAAGCATGCCCCTCGTACTGAAATTTCCTGCTCAACAAATTGCTGCAAGAAGGAGTGTTTGAAAATGTTCTCCACAGAGCATCTTTTAAAAATCAGGAAGGAATTTGAGGAACTTTTTTATGATCAACAAAATCTTTATTTGAATGGTCTACTTCAGCGGCATCAAACTAAGAAATCAAGTGGACATACCCGTCATGAAACCCCTGCAATGACCTCAAATGGGAAACGTCTTGGTCGGCCACCTGCCAAGGAAAGTGTGTTTTCATTAGGTTACTACCTTGGTAATGAGAGTAAGATAGATATTAAAGTGTGTCAAAAAGCTTTCTGTTTAGTATTTGGATTTGGCCCTAAAAGACTATTGGTACTTCGCGAAAAAATCAAAGCCAGTGATACTTCTATTGAGCCTGATATGCGTGGAAAATATTTGTGGGGAAAAAGATGATGCAGAAACTAAGAGCAATGTCAGTAAAGGTGCCCTACAACTAGTCCTTTTTACACCAGAAGCTTTTTTTCTTCACCAAAGATGGAGGAGGTTGCTTTGTTCAGAATTATACCAGCAGCATGTAAGAGGTCTCATTATTGATGAGGCACATTGTGTTAGTAAATGGTAGGTAATATTTGTTTACCGAATTTAATCAGTGATTGAAATGATTATTTACACTTCATATAGGGGAGAAACATTCCATAGTGCACTTTGTGTGGGAGAACTTCGCAGTATGCTTCCTCCAACAGTTAATGTGATGGCTTTAACAGCTACAGCAACTAAAATATTGAGATTGGAATTATCAAACATTTTGGGAATGATTAATCCTACTGCTGTCGTGTTTTCTCCATGTAAGCCCAATATATCCTATTTTGTTATGGAGTTTCGATCAATGAATGAAACTTTTCAAACATTACTTGTACAACTTACAAGGAGAACTTCATGTCCTCGTACAATCATCTACTGTCAGACCTTTCAGGACTGTTCCAATCTTTATCTGTTTCTTAAAGTTAATTTGGGTGTAAACTTCACTGAACCACCTGGAGCTCCCACACAACTTTCTAGATATAGACTCGTAGAGATGTTCACTAGTTTTACTCCAGTAAATGTTAAGGATCAGATTATTTCTGCATTCACTGCATCTCAAGTTCGTGTTGTGTGCGCAACAATAGCTTTTGGCATGGGCGTCAACTGCCCAGATGTAAGACAGGTCTTACATTTGGGTCCACGTGAAGACTTGGAATCCTACATACAGGAGACTGGCCAAGTGGTAAGAGATGGATTGATATCACAGGCTATCCTACTAAAAAGAAAGGGTGTTCTAGATACATAAACAATGCGCAATGATGGATTACTTAAAATCTACAGAGTATCGGTGAGACACATTGTTTAATGATATGGAAGATTACCAACATGTTGACCCTGGAAAGCCTTGCCTTTGTTGTGATGTGTGCCTAATTAAATGTAAATGCAACTGCAAGGAAGGATGTAGTCATGAAAATTTCATTAATTTATAATCTATTATTAGAAAAAAATGGCGACTAAGAAAGCTAAGAAGGACGGCTTCGAGTATTTGGATAAGAACTCTCAAGAATGTGTAGATGGTCACTGACTACTTCACCGTTAATTCTAATGATAAAGACTGTAAGTTGATACTTAAATTAATGAAATTCACTATGTATTTTTAAATTTTGAATCTAATGAATAATATTACAGAGTATAGTAATAATGTTTGATGATGAAAAACAATATAACATGAATGAGGAAGAGAAACACAATGAGCAAGACGGTAGGGCAGAAATTTAAACAGCTGGAAACATTTTATATTTTAATTCTATAGATGACACTCCATTGGTGGAAGTTTTCCCTTGCATCACCACAGTTACCACAACCAACACCATTCCAAGAAGTGGGAGTAGTGAACAGAGATCTGGATGAAGGGGAAGTAAAAAAGATAGAAAGATTTGTAAGAGAAGTGTAGTAAGTGCAGCAAAAAATTTGATATGGCATACATACAACAAATTAGAAATGATTTAGCTGAACTGACTCACAATGAAATGGATTTTATCCTTTATCCTTATGGGATCAGTTCTGTGCTGTGCATCAGACTCTACAGAAACTACTGTAGTTCATCGCAACTCTCATCAACACTCGAGACAATCAATGATGTTTCTGCACAAAGGATCCAAGGTATAAATTTACAGTGATTTATAGATATTAACAATATCCGAAATCCCATTTTTTAGATATGTCGTAACCCTTTCTCACTCTGTACAACATTAGGAAATTCCGACTACACTGTGTTTGACACAGTCTTTCCACAAATGGAATAGTACCAAGGTGAAAAAAATGAAAAATTTAAATCCTGGAATACAAAATACAGTTTAGTTAAAACTTATGATCTTTATTTATCCCTTTACATAGATCTCCTGGGGACAACCACATAATGGCATTACTACAGAAGTCCAGAGGCTCATCATCTTCCTGTCTCAATTTGCTGAGAACCGCGCTATATATCTGCCAGGCCATATACCTGGCTACAAGAACTGTGACATCCAGCTGTTACATTCAAGTACAACTAAAAAGATTTATCAAGAATCTGCAGAAATCAGTTTTTTTAGGCCTCTTGGGTACTCCCCCTTCACACGTCTGTGGAAAATGTACAAACCTCATATAACAGTCATGAAGCCAATGTCAGACCTTTGCTGGATATGTGAAAAACATAGTGTAGCATTGGTTATAAGTATGAATAGGCCATAGGAAGACAAGTCAGAAGTATATGACCTACATACATGTATTATGAGGGAAGGAAAGGCAGGTATTGCTGTGCGCTGAGGAGAGGACTTTAGAAGTTGGAGAAGATGATGTGGGACCAGGTACTTGATATTGTGGGAAGGATATAAGAGAGAGGAGGCTTCGTGGGTGGAACGGCAGTACGTGACTGCGGCAGCAGCACTGAGGTACATTTTTGTTATTAGCGAAGTCATGAGTTGTATTTGTGTTATTTAGGACATTTCTAGTTCCTTGGCCAACAAGAAGAGAGGTCCTCGACAATATAAGTAATTTAAGTACTCAAATTAAGTTTAAAATTAGGTTGTGTTCGTAAGTGTGTGTTTTCTGTCTGTTTTCGTCAAGATGTTTTTAATTATTTGTTTAAAGGTAAATGTGTTAGTCGTAAACGTGGGTAAAATGTATGATAGAAGTGATTTTAATTTAGATAATTTTGTGTATTATAATAAGTTTAATGAAAGTTGTTGTGTAGATTTTCCATTTTTTTATATAGTTATGTTAAATTTGTTCGTTTGTCCTTTAATTCTTCTATGGAGTGCCGTTGAGGTCAAAATAGCATTTAAATGTCTGCGTAATGAGATGAATATATAAGTCAACGTATATAATAAATACGTTGACTTATTTGTAATACATTGACGTACTTATATATACTGCAACGTACTTATATTTACTGCAACGTACTTATAAATACTGCAACTTATTTGTAAATACATCGACGTACTTATATATACTGCAACGTACTTATAAATACTGCAACTTATTTGTAAATACATCGACGTACTTATATATACTGCTGCAACTTATTTGTAAATACATCGACGTACTTATATATACTGCAACTTATTTAAAATACATCAACGTACTTATAAATACTGCAATTTATTTGTAAATACATCAACATACTTATATATACTGAAACTTATTTGTAAATACATTGACGTACTTATATATACTGCAACGTACTTATAAATACTGCAACTTATTTGTAAATACATCAACATACTTATATATACTACTGCAACTTATTTGTAAATACATCGACGTACTTATATATACTGCAACTTATTTAAAATACATCAACGTACTTATAAATACTGCAATTTATTTGTAAATACATCAACATACTTATATATACTGAAACTTATTTGTAAATACAATGACGTACTTATATATACTGCAACATATTTATACAATGTACATGATGACGCAATAATTATTAGTGTGAGTAGCGTGTAATTGTGGAGTGCCGCTGATGGACAGAGACACTACTGACCGTTTGGCTGGAGCTATTGCTTCTGCTGTAAGCAGAGAAATCAATAACCATTTCTCTACTCCTACTGGTCGTTCCACTAGTAACACATTGTATCAACCTATGGGAGGTCATCAATTGCAAGTACGAGTACTAGTACTAGTGGACGTAGCCTCAGAGACCATAGTGGAGGAACAAGAGGTGAATGCACAATAACATCATAATTTTATTATAATTACAATTATTATATCATATTGTAATTGCAGCTATATATATATAATTATAATACATAATCATATGTTCGTCAGTGACTCCAAAATCTGTAGCGTTATTAATTTTACACTAGCTACTGCCATGTGATATAACATATTATATACTATACTATTTACAATAACAAAATGGGGTAGTCTGTGAAAAGCTAATCACTACCATGATTTTTTTCCATATTACATATTTATTATAGAAGGAGAAAACTGATCATGAGTACATTATCTCTGGCAGTTCTCAGGTAATTTTATAGAAATAATTTATAGTGATTTATAATAATTATAGAAAATTAATTGTAATAGTAGTACAATGTGGGTGATTGTTATGAGCTAGAGGTTTGTGTACTTCTACTCCCCTTTAAATTGAAAATTTCCATGGCCTATTTGTCATTTAGCAGTGATGATGATGATATGCTGTCAACAATTCTTCTCGGCCCCTACTCCAATCAGAGTTCACCTTTTCTTATAGAAGATGAGAATACCAATAATTCTCAGTACAGCATTATTTTGATATGTATATTCAATAATTCCTATATGCAATTTCAATTTAGTGCTGCAATGAACTCTACAGACATCATCTGCATGGAGCAAGTGCAAGCTGTACACAATACTCCACAAACTGATCAATTGTCTCTCCAATCAACCGGCTCTACAAATCCTCCAGCATCTATTGTAGAATATGAATGTTCCTCAATGCCATCATCTAGCTCTTCCTCTGGGTGTAGTGATCTTTATGAGATATTTCCAGACATACCACCTTCCACTCTTGATGCACTTTTTTCATTGTGTTCTTGCAGTATGACTTTGAGCACCGATTTAGTTACATCACTGTCACTTGAACAAGTCTTGAGCATCTTTCATCAAAAGGTGATTGATGTGTATAAGCAACAAAAGGTTCAAGTAGATGAAGGTGACATCCTTAATGATGCAGTAGCTATCTTCAAGAATGATAAACTCTCTCTCTCTCATCCCATAAGAGTTTATTTTGTTGGTCAACCTGCAGTTGACAGTGGTGGTGTCCATCGCCAATTCTTCAATGATTCTATTGAGAAATTTCCATTTTCTTCTGATTTGAATTTATTTGTTGGTTCTCCTTTCAGGCTCAGACTACGTCATAGTACACAGATTATCATATCTGGGACAATGAAGATTATCAGTCGTCTTATTGCTCATGCCATACTTCTGGAAGGAATTGGTTTGCCTTATCTTTCACCTTGTCTCTACTGGTATATGTGTACTCAATCCGAAAACATAGCACTTCAGTATGCCTTACTGGATGACCTTGATGAACACTGTCAAGCAGTAGTACAACAGGTAGATGTTTACTTAGTGATTTAACTATACTCTACCTTTAAGCCTGGACAATGCATAGATATCATACTAATGTTCATGCATGATGTAGAAACAAAATATTGTACTATCCCTTAATAATTATTTGTAACAATTCCTTTCAGAATCGAGATGCCAAGTGTAATGAAGACCTGATGCAAGTAATGAATGATGATACTGCAACAGATTTGATGTCTACAGTTGGAACAACTCATGTACTTGGTGTAAGTGTCCACCAAATGTATACATAATAGCTATAAGAAAAACTATAACCATGCAATCTAATGAACTATCAGTAGTTTGTATACATGTATTTTTATTTAATTATTATACAGATGAAGACAAAGGACATTATAGCACAAGATATAGTGTTACATGAAGCTGTTATTCGTCATTCAAGAGTGATGTCTCACTTTACTGATGGACTGAGGGAAATAGGTTTAATGCATCTCATGAAAGTTTTGTCTGACCTCTTTGAACCACTATTTGTTTCAACAAATAATATAACATCGGCTTCTTTTAAGCAGCTTTTGAAACTTCCAAAGAAAGAAGATCTGTCAGACATTCAAGGCAATGCCATTAAGGACTTGTTGTACTTCATTGATTCCGCAAGTGATGATGGTTAGTCGTAAACTATAGAGTTTTTACTACCTCTGTTTTGAAACACTGTTAACTATTAACAAACATTCGTGTGGAATATATATTGAAACTCAAGTGTTTCTACTTTTCATGGATACCACTAAATTTTTTTATTTTCTTCTCTTTGTTTCACACAGAACTAAAGATGTTACTGCATTTCGTCACTGCATTGACAAGTGTTGTTGGCAACACAGTAAACATCGAATTTAGTTCTGAAGGAGACTTTTATAGCTCAACTTGTTCCAAGACATTGATGATTCCGGTAGGACATCAGTATGATCTCTTTGCTGATTCTATATACTCTATTATATATCGAAAGGAATCGAAATCATTTACTGTTGTTTAATTTAATTGTTGCAGTGGAGTTTATTACTATGGTCTTCTCATATATATATATATACTCTAACACATATAATTATATACTTAATTATATGTATGGTCACTTTGTTTTCTTTATTAATCATGAGTACAGCCTATATACACTTCATTATGTGTGATTTTGTGGTGCTGGTATTTTGCATGAATAACTGATAAAATATGAACTATAATTATTGGCATGAGTATACAAGGTGAGAGTTAGTTCTGTTTCTATAACATGCTTTGATTTTATTATGTATGTATACTGGAAGAGGTACAGAAGATTAATAATACTATTCCAATGTATATCCTTCCTCTTCAAGAAGTTGACATGCTTGACCTAGCATGTCAGAATATATGTCAACCAAATCTTTATCTTGTGGTGATGCATTGTATGCATCTATCAGTTCCTGCAAATGTTCATTTGATAAAGGAAGTGATGTCTCTGGTATATACTTCACCTCTATTTGTGTTATCATTTTCTGAAGCTAAGTCTCTGCCATAGAATTGTGAATCTGTAACATGTTCACTATCAGAATTATAAAGAGAACTATCTTTTACAAATATCTGCATGGGTGAACGATTCCTTTCACTTCTGAGTGGATGGTTATTCCAAGAGGAAACAAATGTTTTGAGAGCTTCATTTATTGCAGGTAGGAATACCAAATGCAAACAGTACAAATCAACAGGATTTGTATTGTCCAAACATCCTTCATTTTCCATTCTTTGGAATACATTTGAGAATACAGATGCCACCTGTTCACCAACATCCCTCCACAGCCTCTCAATTCTGGTATTATGTACACTTGATCCAGCAATGTAAGAACCTCTATTATCACCTCTGTTTTCTGTCATATACTGCCAGACAAGTGTATTTTCTCCCCTCTTGTCTGTTCTTACACGAGAAGGTAATCCATACTCCAAAACAGCTGAATGGAACAGGTTCATAACAGTTTCAGCTGTATTGTTAACATTGCATTTTAAATATACAATCAGGCGTGAATGGCCATCAATACATCCATGTGTAACGAAGTTCCATCGAATCAACTTATGATGGCCATCCAAGTGCCATAATGCATTTGGACCTGGCACTTGATACACTTGTTGACACAGTCTTGAAGGCATTGCTACAGGCTGTCGTAGAGTATGAATTGCATTTTGCAATCTGAAAATGCATAATTATGCAAATTTATATTAAACATTTTTGAAATGTCATTGTATAATTACAAATGTACCTTTGTCTTTGAACATGTATTCTTTGTGACAGTAAAAGCCCAATGATTGTTCTCTCTCCTGCATTTGCTAAACCACTAATGCAGTCCTCAATTCTGGAGCACAAAGCTTCTTCAGAAATTTGAGAGTAAGATCTTTTCACATTCCATTCACTAAGTCTTCTTTTCAAAGTGGAATATGATACTCCAACTATGATAGCAATCCTGAAATTATGCAGAAACACTAAATATACATGCTGATATAATTATATATGGGGTGCCGTTTGTTTCAAAATTAAGTTTTGGAGGACACGCCCGAGAATTGTCAGTGATTTAGCCTAAATCTCAGTGTCCTAGCCTAATTATCGTCGAAATTTAGCTAAATGTCAGTGATTTAGCCTAAATGTCGGCTAAATATCATCGACATTTAGTTAAATGTCTGTGATTTAGCCTAAATATCGTCGGTGATTTAGCCTAAATATAGTCGATATTTAGCCTAAATATCGTCGATATTTACCCAAATGTTGGTGATTTAGCCTAAATATTGTTGACATTTGTGACGCGCTCTGTGAAAAGGTGGCTATCTTTTTAAATTTAATATTTTTGAATGGGCTCAATAATGCAAAAAACACGCCAAGTGGCGAAATCGTGTTTATTGTAGTTTCATGAGGACAAATACCTTGGCTATCTCTACCAGCAGTTTCAAAGTCCAGATCCACGTAGTTTTTCCAGAACGAGTGTTTGTTCAGAGTCGGTCAGAAATGTTTATAACGCCATTAAAAAATTAACGGAGATGTAACACTAAACGAAACACGGAAATTCCCTGACCGCTGGCCTCGCCCCCCTAGCAACAAGCATAGTAACGTATTTGTCTGATGGCTTCAAGGAATTCTTCTGATATTGCATGCAATTAAAAGAGCTTTTTTCAAAGCTCACTGACCCCATTGGACATAGAATCACTCACTTCTTTCATTACTGATTATTTTTGGAATGAGGATGACCCAAATGTAAGGTAATTAGTAATTGTTATAATGTAATCATAGCATACACATGTACTTATAATAACAAATGAATATAATATATATAATCAATAGACAATGAAGAGCAGGATGAAGACTTGAATTTTGAGGGTGAATTCATTCTCTAGAGATATAAATAAGCTGCAAATTGACATTGTTCTTGTACAGGTCATAATGATGCAGTTGAATGGATGTGACTCTATGAAAAACAGAAGTAGTAGTGTAGTAGCATGCTCATACACTTCACTAAGGCACAGTATATATGTATAAATACAAATGTTGTTCATAAGAATGATAATGAATTTATTAATGATACTAATAAAACTCATGTCTCACCTGTTTGCTGGATTTTCACATTTATAATGGGTCTTTCTGTCATGTTTCAGTCCTTCTTACCTCGTAAATAAGGGTTAAATCGCTCGATCTTCAACAAAACTCTGAGTAGAAACTGTCTCCATCTTCCTGTTCACAGTACTTACTTCGTTTACGGAAATATACGGAATTTAATAATAATCACATTAAATTGCATTTTTTGGGGAATTATGTGGAACCAAACAACTTGGCGTCTGGCTCGATATCTCGCGATTGCAATGTCGGATGGAAAAAGCGAATACACCATCAGATAGCCAAGAGAATGGGGAATCTAAAGATGTGAATATCTCATTTTTTCAAAATAGTAAGATAGCCACCTTTTCTCATCCTGGGTCACATTTAGTTAAATGTCTGTGATTTAGCCTAAATATCGTCAACATTTAGCCAATTGTCAGTGATTTAGCCTAAATATCGTCGACATTTAGTTAAATGTCGGTGATTTCGCCTAAATATCGTTGCCATTTCGCTAAATGTCGGTGATTTAGACTAAATTTAGTTAAATAACTGTGATTTGGCCTACATGTCGGTGATTTAGCCTGCTATGTAAGCGTTGGTCCTTGTTTTATGTGTAAATTGTTGGGTTGGGCTACACAACGAGACCTACTACACTCAAGATAGATCGAATTTCTCATGGCAGAAAATCACATTGACATAAATAAGCTTCAGACTGCTCTAGTTACTGCGGTAACATCTGTTTTTTCGCAGATCAATGAACCTAAACCTAGGGCAACCTGTTCCAGAGATACTTTCTTTGATACTGATGCTGAAGATTTTGTCACAAATAAACCATTGCAAAAAAGGTAATCGGATAAGTGTTTGTTTGATGGAATGTATTAAATTGTTTATTGTTTTAGACCACTTCCATCAGCATTTGGAAAAAGAAAAAAGGGAATAGGCTCAGCAACCACCAATTCAAGCAAAAAAAAGTGTTTTGAATATGAAAGAAATATAATTCTCCTCCCAACTGACTTCTGCAATCAAGATGATGGTATTATACCTATACCTAGGAGTGGAAAAGTCGTGATCTGTTGGCTGAAAACTCTCTAATTGGAAAAATAGTTCTTCGTTCTTCTATGACTGAAGAAGAAATCTTTGCAGAAATAAGAAATGTTTTTAAGAAACAGATGGGAAATAATGATGATTTTCATTTTTCCATATTGCAACACACTGGTGGAGGATCTAAAACGTTGACAATTCCTTCTCTCTCAGAAACATTCAGATGGACAGCTAGTGCAGTGGCAGGTCATAATTCGAAATCACCAATTTACATCTTAGCTAATGAAGAACTAAAGGTATAGCTGATATCCATAGATTTAATGAACATAAATAGTACTGCCATATCAGCATGAAATGTAAATCAGTTTATAACAGTTTTTTTTAACAAGTATAAGCCATATAAACTTTTAATTCACAAGATAATAGAAATAGAATATTATGTGTACAATTATAGCAAAGACTTTGAAGAAAATTACTACTTCATGCCTAGTTTTTATATCTTCATAATCATGTGTATAGATAAAGGAGAGTACAAAACCAGTTGAATTGCAATTGACAATGCTAAAAGCGGAGAGCAGTAGATATGATAGTGATTTGTACATGCATAATGATGAATCTACTAATAATAGAAATTCAGATGAAAACTATTAGGTATTTGAATTATAATTTCGTATGCTATTTACTTTGATTATTTCTTATTTGTATAGTACTTATATAAACTTGGTTAGTGATGACGAGGATGCCAAGCTTCTGCCATCTCCTCCTCCACCCTGTCATTCTCCTTTAACTCCAACCTCAGTGTAAGTCTATAATAATTATTTATAATATGTAATTATATATCCATGCATGTAATACTTTATACATTTACTAATTATGTACATTATATTGGAACACATATAAAATACAGACGATTTGTTTTTCTATTTTTTTTGGATAGGGATGGTATATCTGTTGATCAATTATTGAAAGAACATCATTTCAGGGTAATAAACACTGATAACGTTCATAGAATATCTGTACGTCGCAAACACATCACTGATTGAGATACCTGAGAAAAGGCTTCAAAAACAACACATACCAATATGTAGGGGAAATTATGGCTCTTTCTATTGCACATGGAGGTCCTGGTCCTAATTGCTTGTCCTCTGCAGTAGTTGATTACCTCTGTTATGGATTGCAAAAGATTCATGGCACTGTGGATGATATCCCAAATGAATCTATCAGAAGCAGAAGAGCAGTTAAAAAGGTACCTATTCTATTATTTGGATAAAATAATAAAGCTTATTATAATAAATTATAATTATAGTATATATAGTGACACACATGGGATGGCAACTAAGCGAAAGGCTTTATGGGTCTCCATATTAGTGTTAATTTAGAAAACTTGCACAGTGGGTTGTTGATGATTTTATTTATTGTATATAGCTACAGGAAGTGTCAGAACAACAGGAGTATGAGAGTATAATTAACAGTGATGAGTTTGAATTTCGATATGATTGTGGTTTAATTTTGCCAGGAGCCTCATACATGCTATATTCCAGAGAAGATTTTATAAATGCTATTATAACACATTTTACAGTGGTAAGTGTCAGTCTAAAATAATTATTACATGAATTAAAGAGTATAATAATATTTTATAGATCAAAGTTAAAGCAGAGTTTGAATACCTTAGACATTTTAACATTATTAAGGGACTATCCTGTAACTATGAGATGTCTTTTCATTGCAAATAGCAATCTACTTACAGCTGATGCCATTCAAGACATGTTCTTCATTCATTTTTCTGCATCTGGTTCCAATGAAAGACAGAAGGAAGAAGAGATTGCAATGTTTTGGATAACTTTTTTACAAGATGTTCAAAGTAACTTTGCTCAATTCTGAACTCTGAGTTAGTAATTATTATTATTTATTTTTTATATAGTGGGTGAAGGATCTGTTGACACAACACCTCCCAATGATCATGAAGTGCACATGAAAACATTCTTCATTACCTTAGAAAATATTCTCATTTTTACTACGGGAGCAAATTCAGTAGCTCCAATGGGTTTCTATCCCACGCCTAGCATTAGATTCCACAAAAAATCATTCTTTCCTGAGGCCAATACTTGTGCCAATATTCTCTCTTTGCCTCTGAATATTGGATCATAATAATTATGAAACATTTAAGTATTACTTTTGTTTTGGAATCACTAATGCAGTTGGATTTGGTCAAGTTTGATGAATATTAGCTTTATAAACATTGTTGAGAACAAAAGTTACAATATTATTGTAATTATCATTTAGTTTGATGTTATCAGTGCATATTTTTGTACTCTTTTTGTTCAAATGCAACTGTCACAACCGTGTTGAAGGTGCTGACCTACTACATTTGATATTTTTAAATAGTTAGTCATTTCATCATCGTTGTTTATAGTGGTAGAAGTTAAGCCATTAAGGGTAATTTTTAGGGCAATACAAGGATTGAATTTCTCTAAAGGAATTTCTACTGTGTCATTAGCAGTAGGGATGTGTTGCATTGACGAAGGTGTAAGAAGTGATGAATGTTGTTGATACATTTGAGAAAGCATTCCTTGGCAGAACAACTGATTAGGTGTCTGATTGTGCTCAGTAGAAATGGGGTGACTATTCCAGCTTTCTGAGAATTCAGTAAAATTTGATTAATTTTTGGTAAATACACCCAATGAAGACAGAATATATCAGCCACGTTGAGTGGGTTGAGTTGATTTCTTTCTTCTAATGTTCTGAAGGAATTAATGAAGATAGAACTCACTGAACGGGATACATCCCTCCATAAACGCTCAATCCTTTCATTGTGAACTGATGAACCTGTTATTACAGCTTCTGATGAAGAGTACTCTTCTATCATATATCTCCATATGTCAGTGTTTTCGCCACCTTGATCTGTACGAATTTTATTTGTTAAACCATAAACTTCAATTGCTCTACGAAACAATTGTAGAACTGTGTCACCCTTATTATTATCTGAACATGATAAAAACACAATAGTTCTTGAAAAACCATCAACTCCTCCATGAATAACAAAGTGCCATCGTATCATTTTGTGATTACCATCAATGGTGCCAGACTGCATTTGGGCCACTTGTGTGATAACTCCTCCTTCTAATAGTAACACTTCTCCTTATAACAGTGTTAATAGGGTCAACACGATGTATTGAACTTCGAAGACGTGCCCTTGTCACTCGTACTCCATATCTAGCAAGGTGACCAGCCATTAAACGTTCACCATCATATGGATGCTGCAATTTAATTTCTCTAATCAAATGATCAAGATTACCATCATTTATATCAGTATAGGTGATAGTCTGCCCTATTCCTTCCTCATCTAACCTTCGGTACAAAGTAGATCGACTAACACCAATCATGTTGGATATCTTTTCCTACGTAAATCTCAGACTTCTGAGAAATTCAACATCATCCAAATTGATGTAAACTCTTGGTCTACCACTGGAAGTTAAAAAGTATAATTATGGAATAGCTAATAATACTTTCCATGAGAATTACCTTGCAATAGCCATACTGAAAAGTTCAATTAGTTAAAATTGCAATAAAGTCAAAAAACAAGCTTAATCTACGTCACAGTACATCACACAAGTGTCACAATGACAAATCGATTATGAAGTTTACGATATTTAGGCTAAATCACCGACAATTGGCTAAATGTTGACGATATTTAGGCTAAATCACCGACATTTGGCTAAATGTCGACGATATTTAGGCTAAATCACCGATATTTAACTAAATGTCAACGATATATAGGCTAAATATTGACAATATTTAGGCTAAATCACCGACATTTAGGCTCAATCACCGACATTTAACTAAATGTCAACGATATTTAGGCTAAATCACCGACAATTGGCTAAATGTCGACGATATTTAGGCTAAATCGCCGACATTTAGGCTAAATCACAGACATTTAACTAAATATCGACGATATTTAGGCTAGGACACCGACATTTAGGCTAAATCACCGACAATTCTCGAGCGTGACCTCCAAAACTTAATTTTGAAACAAACGGCACCCCATAATTATATAGAGCAATTAACTTACCTTTTAAATGATGTTCCTATAGTTACAAGCTGCTCAACTTGACCTTTTAAATGGTGTTCCTATAGTTACAAGCTGCTCAACTTGTGAACGGTTGAACTAATTGTATGGTTTATTACAGGCAAGTTAACAACTCTAATCCTTACTCCCAGCCCTAGAGGCAGAGGCACTTGATGCTGTATTTATTTCTGTTAATGTACTTGTGTCAGCACAAAAATGTATATATAATTATAACATTATTGTAATTCTGTGAGTGTAAAAAAGTACGTTGATTTATTTACAAATAAGTTGCAGTATTTATAAGTATGTCGATGTATTTACAAATAAGTAGCAGTATTTATAAGTACTTTGCAGTATATATAAGTACGTTGATGTATTTACAAATAAGTTGCAGTATTTATAAGTACGTTGCAGTATATATAAGTACGTTGACGTATTTACAAATAAGTCGACGTATTTATTATATACGTCAGCGTATTTATAAATACGTTGATTTATATATTCACCACACAACGCAGACATTTTAAATACTATTTTGACCCTAATGGCACTCCATATTCTTCCGTATGTAATGATTTCTGTGAAACTCTTTCTGTTACTTTAGTTAAAAAACATTGTTAAATTTTTGATTTTTTAAATAGTATAATTATGAAAATCAATTATAATAAGTTCCCTAGAAAATGAGACAAGAGCGAAATGATTCATTTACACTGTTATTCAGAAAATACTCCCATTTCTTGTTGCCTCCTTTTCTTTCTCCTTCCTCTTCTGCCCCTCCTCCTTACCCTCTGCTGCTCACCCAGCCTTGTGTGGACTACTTGTATCTATATTCAATTACTATACCAATATAATATATGTAGCTATTTACCAGGTTGACTATTTGTTGTCTGCACATGTCCCAGTCTGCTATGCACTGATCACATTATAGTAATTGACATGATATTTGTATTTTGTATTTATATACCTGAGGGGCGGATACTTTCTTGTTGGTTAGATCTAGATATTGATCTTAAATTTATAATTGATGTTCTTGGTGTTGCTGTTGTTAATGTTGTTGCTGTTGTTGCTGTTGTTGATGTTGCTGTTGTTGATGTTGTTATTTTTCTTGCTGTTGTTGATGTTGCCATTGGTGTTGTTTTCATTGTTGTCCTATGAACACTAGATTTATTATCAAGTGCAATTAAGTGACCAAAAAAATAACATTCTGTAATTCTTAAAAATAGATGCAACTCATCTGGGATGGAATATTTTGGTTCTATTTCGATCAAAGGTTGGTTGATTCAGCTTTTTTCCCTTTCACAGACTTCTTGAACTGGTCCAATGTCCGAATATTGTGCTGATCATTCAAAACCGACATATCCCACCTTCCATTTATAATTATACCAATATAACACAACTTTCATGTAGAGACAAATACCTCTTATCTTTATGTATAGTACACCATAAACAGGCATAGTTCGAATTTGCAGCATTTATTCCCATCATTAAGAGAAGAAACTATAATTAATAGTTAAGAATTAATGCATTAACTTCATATTATTCCTACTTTAAGATCACTCCCAAAGACAATTTCTAAGCTCACTGGGCCTTCCATGAATGATAATTTCTTTAGTTCTGAGGAGCTCATTTAATTCTGCCAGGACAGGTTGTAGTGCTGCCTTGAGGTGATCATACTTTTCAGCACTCTTCACAGCTGCAAATGTGTGGTTGCCTAAAACAACAAATAGACAAGACTTATATATACCGCAAATACAAAAATTTTGTAAATGATTGTCAATAATTACCTGTCCCAGCTAAGACATCTTTACATAATGATGGGAAAGAGAAGCTCAAGAGTATGTAGCTAGTGCTCTTAGAAAATGAAGCTCCATCTCCACTAATCTGTAGCTGTACTGATGATAGTAACTGACAATCAGACAGGTAATTAGAAAATGGCAATTGTGTACCATTATTATACTCAAGTATGTTGATTACCTTTTGGGCTAAAATCAGTTCAATACAAGTCTTGAGAGACCTGTATGCCACCAGCATATGGTGAAGGTAAAGGAAGAAGTTTTAACAGAGCTAGATATATCTCTTCTAGTTGCCTTCACTTTATATGAGCGAGGTAGTTGTGGGTGGATCATCGTTAGTTCGTGGTAGCACTCATCAGATACTCCAAACTTCTCTAACAGATACAGCGTCTCTGAGATTGATTCTGAATTTGAGGTACTGTCACCACTACAACCTGCCGAGGAAGAAGGAGAACTATAATTGATCTCTACAGTATTATCAGGTGATTCCAAAACCACTTTCTCTAGAGCAAGCCCAAATGTGTTGACAAACCATAGAGCACGTTCTGCAGCTGTTTTAATCCTCTGTACCTAATCAAAAATTAACATTATTACCTTAAAAATCATTGAGTATACTTAAAAAAACCTTCCTAGCCTTCTGTCTTGCTTGAACTTCATCATAATTTTTGCCCAGGTTAATATCAACATTTGATGTCTGCAGAATGCACTTTTGTTTCATTAGTTCTTCCTCCAGTTTTTAACACAGTTATCCTTTTCAATCACTCTCTGATCTAGCTCTTCAACAATTCAACCTGATGGGAGAGCTCAGAAGCAGAAATAATTTCACTATGATGAACATCAAACAATATACTTTCCTCATTTAGATAAACCATCTTTGGTCTTCCTTTCAACTTCTTAACTTTAACTTGAAGCCTTTTAGCAAGGCTCTTGCAATTCACATCCAACTGGACCGTGTCCACACAATTGTTAAGTAACTGCACATCTGACAAGACTCTTTCAACCACTTGTACATCAAACAGCATGGTATATAGAGACTGTACGAAACATTGTCAGCACTACTACATGTAGGTCTTCTTGAGTTCATAGATGAACTCTCCATTAAGGACTAGAGCCCTTCTCTCTAGTTGTTACGCTAGCCATCTCATGCAGCAATTCCAGCAAATAACTATTCAGCTGCTACTTAGATTAATTAATTATTTTATTAGTGATTTTCTGCATTTTCTCCTGTTTTGAACCCCAAAATGTAACGTATTAAAAATTTTAAATGAACTTCAAAATACTTGCAATCAATAGTATACAGTTTATATTATACAATACTAAGTGCACCTATCCAAATTTTAACACTTCAAAATTACAAAAAATGACAACATTTTTTTGAACAATACATTTTCAATGGAGGAATATGGCGATCAAGAAGATTGCATATTGGAACCACCTGCAAATAAAATAAAGGACACCTGATGAAATTTCGCTTTACCTTGGAGAAAAATGTAAGTTTTCACAACTCACCATTAAACCCTGTACTAAAACATTCAGGTAGTATACGGAAAGATTACTGAATTATTTGCTCCGTGTCAAAGCATTTCTGGGTATGTAAAATAATTAAAGCAAAACACAGCTATTGATGGAAGAGAATTCCAATTAAACACACACAGCTATTGATGTATGTAAAAGAATTAAAGCACAACACAGATATAGATGGTAGCTGTATCCAAAAGCACAATACAGCCATTGATGGATCTAAAACAACAGTATTCCAATTAAAACACAACACACCAATTGATGGAAGAGAATTCCAATTGAAGCACACACAGCTATTAATGTATGTAAAATTAATTTAATTTGTAGCTGATGATAATAAAATATTGAGTATCAATATTAGTAGGGTATTGTAATATTAGTAGGGTATTGTATGTGTGTGTACAGTATGCAACATGCCTTTCCTCAGCTCTGAAGCCCTCTTCCAAACTGTCATGCACCGACACCACTTTCCTTTTTACAAAATAAATATAATAATTATATTAAAAATAATGAAGTGATTCACTTAGTCAAATCTCTAGTAACTTTAAATTTTCTTTTCTGATCAGCTGATGAACCACTCCTACTAGAGTTGTTTTGTAGTTTATTTTCAACAGCTACTAAGCGTTCATCAAGTTTTTTATGTTGAAATTCAATTCTTGCTTCAATTCTTGCTGCTGAGATAGCAGGTTTTCTAACAAACATTGCTGTTGCTGAAACATAGCTATTAAGTCTGGTGAACTCGTTCGTTCAGTTTCACCAAACCTGCAACCTAAGTCATCATGATTAGATGATCTTAAATTGAATGGATCTGAATTCTCTTGCTCTTCTTCTGAATGAGGCAGAAAAACAGGATATCTTTCAAACAGCCTTTCGTTTGGTTGGTAAGGCATAGGATGTAATGGGGATGTAGAATTTCGTCGTAGACAGGGTTCAGTAGTGCTAATCCTTTTTTGTCTTCTGTACTGTGACGTACCTTTTGGTGTATAATTACTCATGCTGCTGCTGGCCTTGATACACTCATGCTCTGTTTTGCGCATGTGTGTGACAATCTCTGTAGTATAGGTGTTGCTTATTAGTGCAATGGAGAAGAAAGAGTGATTTCTTTGTGGTCATTGCGACAGGGTTTTAGGCAGAACTAGTTTCCATTGTCATAGAAGAGTTTATTATGATCAAAGGATGAAGTGTTGGTCTAAGACTAGGAGAACTTTCGATCCATCTGCACATGACAGTATCTCTGAAAGCCCTTTAATGGTTCCTTTCCAGCATACAACAAAAGGTCAAAAGGTCATCAGAAATACCAATTTAGTCTCAGTTCAGATGAACTTGGAAATGATGAAGGTAAGTATTGTCTGTAGTCTCTACAACTTGTGTAGTTTCATTGTGTTGTTCTCTAGCTGTTGACTTGTGAGAAACTCAACATCAAGACCTGAGGGGCTTAGAACAACTGCCTACACATCTATCTGTCTGTGAGTATGATAAATTGCTGTGTAGGATCAAGTAATAAGAACATTCATACACACCAGGACTCAACCCAATTCTTACAGCATTGGGTGAGAGGTGTGGTGTTGTATAAATATTAATGAGTGCTGTTCTGATCTGCTGTATCAAGTGCCTCATATAAATACTATCATAACACTGATATGATTACATACAATTACCATGTTTTTAACCTACATAATTACATATATGTGATTATATATATATGATTATTATTATATACAGCGGCGATCAGCCGTAACTTTACACAGGCTCGTACGTTACTCATGTGCACGCGTTATCGAAGGCATGCGAGCGCGAGAGCGGTCACTTACGAATTACGTGCACTTGCGCGTGTGAGTCGAGTAAACGCGTCCACTCGCACGCAATACAGCTACTTTCAATGAAGCATGACTTATAGAACAAAATTAGTGTCAACTAAAAATTTGTACTTTGGCAAGTCCATTGTCACTGGACTTGCAATAGTTGATGAGAGCAAGTTTATCAGCAAAGCCAATTTGGAGATTGGAGGAGAGAAAGTTATTAAATACGGTTCAAAAAATTTTGACAATGAATGACTTGGAATTCTTGAAGAGGATCAATGAAGGAGAAACCTCCACACCTGCTGTAAGTATACTAGGTCATTGTAGGCCTATTTAATAAATTATACATATTGTATGTAGGCCCTTTCTACTAGTTTTGTAAGTGATGATGTTCCAACACCGGATGTAACACATTTTTTAAAACAGGTTAGTTCAGGTATTAAGGTACATGTGGAAATGTATTCATGGGCTAAACATATACATGTAGGCATCAATTACCTTTACTTTCTTGTTTTAGGGTTCATGTGATTGCAGTTTAAAATTAGATGAAATTTTAAGAAAATTCACAAACATCATAGAGTGGATATATTCATTTAAACAGCAACCACAACCACGTGTACAACTACCACTCCTGGACCATCCATTATACAAACACCTGCCAAATTAAAAAAGATATATCCAATATCTGGAGATGATAGCATGGACATGTATATGGAGAAATTTTTGGGAGACTTACCAGACCTGTCACCATATTCTCCTAAGCAATCCAATAAATACATAAGTCAGGTGGAATTTAAAAAAAAAAATAAAAGCTGTTCTAGAAAGAACTTCACAGTTAATTTAGAAAAAACAGCTTTTCAGTGAGGAGACAATGAAAATTCTAATGTCAAAGGAGTGTTGGGGAAAACCCAACTTGACCCATTTAAATTGGGTTTTGTGAAAGCAAAACTGAAAAGACAGCTTGGGCATCATGCATCAGAGCAATTGATGAAAGAGCTGAATAGAGCAAAATAGCCCATCTCATAAATAGATTTATTACTGTTGTATATCATTATCAAATAAATAAACATAAAACTGTGAAACACAATTAATCAACTCACCTGTTCCTAGCTGATGTACTTTTAGAAGGGGTGTAACAGCCATGAGTTCACTACTATGTAAAGTGGCACGCTTAGTTGTGATACCATATTATTTCTATTTAGCCACTGCTAAATAAATTGCTAATCATCAATTTCAATGGTTAAAATTTAATTTAATTGCGTTTTTCTCCAAATAAAGTATTTATGATTACCATGGTTTAATCGCTCACTGTAGCTCTTTGTCTTTTACATGATTGGGATGTATAATTTAATGCTCTTCTATTCAGGTAAGACAAAAAATCAATTTTTAAATCTTGATCCATAAGACTGGTTTTCGCAGAGCTCATATTGTTAATTTCATAGGTGCTTTCTATTATGTTCTTGTAAATATTCAACCAAACCTTAGGCAACGGCTCGGTAGCATTCAACTATTGGCCTTGGTAAAATCTAGAGCAGTAAGTGAGCATGGAATGAATCATATCTTGTACATTCTTCTTCAAGATATTAAGAAATTGGAAAATGTGAGACCTTTGCGTTATTCTTATAATAAGCTAACGTACATGTACATGTATTCCATAATTTTATGGGGCATATTACTCTTGTCTCAGTCTAATGTGACAGACTGGGGATGAGACTAAGGAAAAGTGTGGCAACTCGTAACTAATTACGATCACTTTACCAGTTTGTTCTTTTTGTAGGGTATCCATGTTGATGGAATATCATGGCCCTTGAAAGGGACAATTGCAGTTTGTTCAGCTGATAACCCTGCTAGCAATGAATTAGGAGGTTTTAAGATGAGTGGCTCATCTTTTCGGATGTGTAGGCATTGCCTTGGTACAAAATCTAACATCCAATCAAAGGTAAACGTTTATAAACAATTATTCTCATCACCCTTCAATAATTATCAATGTTTAGTTTTGTGAGTGTGATTTTCAACTCCGCTCAGCTAAACAATATTCCCACCACTGTAATTTGATAGAAAATGAACCCGAACTTAGTAGTCACTACTCTACAACATTTGGAATAAACCACAGATCTAGTTTGGATTCATTAATGTACTTCAGGGTTGCAGAAGGAGCTATGATTCCAGATATTATGCATGATTTATTGAAGGAGTTTTGCCACTCGAACTGAAACTGATTCTCAATTTGTTATTAATGAAGTACATTGTATCACATGAATATAAAAAACTGAAGCTTGCAGAATATATTTGTGAAACATATGGGCAACAGTGGTTAATCACATAAAATCTGCTGCAGGACCAGGACCACTGGACAAAAAAAACTAAAACAGATCACCACCAAGCACTTAAGTACTACGCCACTTATTCCATGCCTCCCGACGAAAATTGCTTGTTTCATGCAAAAGCTTTCGACCAGAAGTTAATACAGTGACTAATCTAAGAGCTGTATGCTCAAACTATTATCGAACATGCTCTATTCCGGTTTTAAACTTTGTAAATCACAAGTACAAAGGGAATTTTAGGGAAAGAGCAAAACTAGTCGTAAATGAAAAAGAATGGGGTGAAATCACTGACATACACGCAGTATGGTCATCCACAAACACTCACTTCACTGTTGGAACTTGGTACAAAAATATAGAAACCTTTGAAATTTATCCAATGTTAGAATCTGGAGAACGATGCACTTCTGCACACACAACACGTAACATCATCATTTTGGATGGCAAGAACCATTACTATTTTGCTAAACCTTATTGATTTAATTTTGATGCATTTAATTAGTTGTGTAAAATCATTGTATTAGTAATTTCATATCTATTTAGTGAAGTGATTGTTTTTTATTGAAATAAACATAAAAATGCATAATTAAGCAAAGAAATGAAATATTTATTTGCGCTATGAATATTTAATTATTTTGACTCATTTCACATTTTTTATTGTAATGCTGATTACTATTTTACAATTTCCCTTGAAGGAACTGCTAATCTCACTGCAAAAAAATCATGAAGGCCTTATTGCACAAATGGACAAAAATTATTGTATGTAATGATTAAGTATTTGGTAGGGAACAAGCATCATGGAAACCCTCAAAATTTGGTGTGTCATCTTAATTTGCGTGCTTAGTAAAACATATATTACTTTCACAGATGAACACCACAGCTATGTGTAGCATTGTTACTGCCGAGACCAAACCAAAAAAGGAAGAAAATAAAGATGACAAGGAAATGTTTGTGCTGGTTACCTAAGTGAAAATGTAAATGGGATTTTTGCAGGGCGCTAACATTAAACAGGAATTGAACATTGTCGTGGATTCCCTATTTATCCCGCCCAAGCTCACTAAATCTTTTCTAATGGGATTAATTGATATTTAACAAGTACACATGGGATGTTTGAAGTGCAAATTGTTTATTAATTAACACCACAAGGTGTGTCTTGGTGGTCTAAAATAATTCATATAATGGATTATATATAAACATGAAATAACAGTTATAAAAAAATTATCAGCCAGAGTAAAATAAAGGGATTACCATTACTATTCATATAAACACACTTGCACAGTATAGATTGTATAGGAATACAGACAATAGAATTAGAAACAGGGCTTATTTGTTGATTACGAATTAGATTTAAATCTTGTATGATGCCTAAAAGGTTCATGGAAACTGAGACAAAACACGGTATAACTATAATTATGTAATTTTAACCCTATTATACTCTTGAAACAAACTTTTTCTTCAAAACTCTGAAGTATTTCTGGACTACAGTGGATGTTTTGAGATCCACAGCTATATTCTCAGCACAAAGAAGTTGTGCACTACAGCACACAGCAGGTTTTCAAAAAATAAGGAGAGAACTAACATCATATATGCATAAATGGTAGAAAAGGCGAACCTTTAGTTTGTCAAACAATGTTTGAAATGTTGTTGGGGGAATTTTCAAAACATTATGTGATGAACGTAAAGTTGGTAGCAGTTGCATTAAGGTATATGAAAAAGTCAGCTGGAAAAAAATCACTTACTTTGATAAAACAATTTTAGCATTTACCTCTCTGTCAATTTATATTTTTTTGTTCCATGAAAATGTTCTTTTAATGTGCCATTCATTGATTCGAAAGGAAAACAAGAATGTGTCCATAGAGGTCCCAAATTTCTCAGTCAGTGATGTGTATTAACTGGTGAAGTTTTAAAGATACCTTCGAACCTAACAACAGCCAAATAAGAATTTTTTTCAGTTGTTTTACATGTTGTACTCACCATAAAGAGGGCAAAATTGCTGGTAAAGGTCTTTCAGGCATAATTCTTGTTTATAGACTTGGTTGATAAAGTTTTTCAGCAGTATGTGAAAAAAGGGGCCTCAGGAGGTCTCCCAAATAGAATAGGTATAGAATGGGAACATATGCTGTGATCAGTGTTCAGATGTCAGCTCCAGTATATATTATACTATCAAGAAGATAGCCATTTGTGCTGTCAGCCATTGTAAATGCTTTTGATACCCCATTTTGTTGGTTTTTGAGGCATGTATTGTCTTATATTATCAAACTGAAACAACATTAATGAGTATAAGTTTCACCAAACCATCCTTCAAATCTAATCATTGTTTCATCTATGCTGATGTGTTTAGATGGAAAATAGTGCTGGCTAAATTTAGAAACAATTTTTGTTAAATTGTGTCTAATTTTGTAATTGTACTCCGTTTTGGGTAGATTGATTATTCCCATGTTGATGATAACAGCTAAAAATTCTTTCATTTCTAGTGTACTGGCTGATGACCATTTGCCTAGTCTGTAGAAGATGGTCCATGTTTTCCTGCTGTTTTCAATGTATCATATTGTATAGACATGTATATCTGTGGGAGGTATAAATGATAATAACGATTATACATGCAATATGATTTGTGTGTATTCTTCTTCTTATTTACCTGTTGGTCTCCTCCACTAAAAGGCTAATCATATTATCATTAAACTTTGAGAAATGATCCCTGAGCCTCGCCAGTAAAATTGAATCTCAAGAAATCAAAATCTTCATCTAATTCTATCTCTGTCCACGGTAAAGTATTGGATGTTTCGTTTACTACCATACGAGCTCTTTTACTTCCTGGGCTTCCTAATTTTCGTCTATTAGATCCCACCCTACTTGCTATTATATTTTACTATCCAGAGAATTCCACATGCAGCTAAGTGGAGTTATTATTTTTATTTAATCTTATTAATAATTTAATATAATTTTCCAGGACCAGGGTCGGTCTGGCCCACCCCTAGATTCGCCCCTGGACATGTCTACTTTTATATAATGCACTTCCAAGCAGCTGCAATTTGTAAATTACATACTTACCAGGTCTTTTCAATTGATAGTTAGCACATGAGATAGTACCTAAGTGCTTTTGATTTTCGCAATATGTAGAAAGTTTTATAATTCTCATCTTTTGTTGGTGAAATGATGTTTGTTTAAAGGTTTAAGGTAACAGTCATCTCCAGGCGCTTCCAATAGGCTTGTACTAAACCATTTCACTTGCTACTCTTGGGAGAAGAATTGTATTAGGGACAGCAATCCTAGTGATAGTGTCGCATATGAAAGAAGCAATCAGTGATTGATTGCTGAGTTTTTCACACAAAGACCCAAATAATGACCTCATAATAAAATTACTAAAGGAGACTCATACCTAACGTAGGATTGACATAGAAGCTTCCGAGAAAAGGACTATGGAGCTACTGCAACAGTACTTTTTCTTTTCATCGGCTATACATGTGAGTATAAAAAAGATGTTATATATCACAATTATGATTTAGGATGTGTATGTTTTAATGGCAATACTATAATATTATACTTGTTGTACACATACAGGTTGTATTGGAATTCAAATTGATACTGGGAGAGGACTTTGAGACAAAGTAGCCATCTTTACTATTCCACTATCTTTTAAAAATCAATAAGGCACTCTATATGTGACACGGTCTGTGAAAAGGTAGCTATCTTTTTAAAATTAATATTTCAGTATTGGCTCAATAATGCAAAAAACACGCCAAGTGGCGAATTCGTGATTATTGTAGTTTCATGTGGACAAATACCTTGGCTATCTCTACCAGCAGTTTCAAAGTCCAAATCCACGTAGTTTTTCCAGAGCGAGTGTTTGTTCAGAGACCGTCAGACATTTTCGTAACGCCATTAAAAAATTAACGGAGATGTAACACTAAATAAAACACGGAAATTCCCTGACCGCTAGCCACACCCCTGGCAACAAGCAAAAGAATTCTAGAGATATTGCAAACAGCTTTTTTCAAAGCTCACTGACCCCATCGAACCAAGAAGCACTCACTTGCTTCATTACCGACTATTTTTGGAATGAGGATGACCCTGAAGGTAAGCTAATTAGTAATTATTATAATGAATTCATATACTTATAATAACAAATGAAAATAATTAATAGACGATGAAGAGCAGGATGAAGACTTAGATTTTGAATGTGAATACATTCTCTAGAGATATAAATAAGCTGCAAATTGACATTGTTCTTGTACAGGTGATAATGATGATGCAGCTGTATGGAGATGTGACTCTGCTGATGACGATAGAGAATTCTACGAAGAACAGGAAGATGAGGTGGTTCAAAGGGTGGAGATTAGTGATAGTTGGAAGGAAGTGGATGTGGAAAAGAGAGAGATTGATGTCAAGGAAGAGGAACGGGTTCTGTTATTTTCGACAGAAGGGTGTGGCTGCCACAAACTTTACTGGAAACAATTTTCTGCAGAGCATTATGGAGAGATGCGTAACAACATGGCACAACTTGAACATGATGCTTTAGATCTAGTCATCATGGGTCAAATAATGGCTGGTACAACTGTGTCGAACCAGAAGATATTTACACATTTTTATCACCATGGAAAATCAGTAAGTGTACTTCACATCAAGTGTTGTTATAGTGTGAAAATAATGACTGCTTTTATCAAAGGTTTGCAGGAAGACATTTCTTTTTCTTCATGGAATTAGCAAGAAGAGACTAGAAGCAGTTAGAGCTGCATACATGAAAAATGATCTTGTACCTCGGTGAGACATGGTCACTTATCAAAACACTAAAATTAATCAACTGAACCTGTCTTTAGAACACATGGCAATACCAATCGTCAGCCTCAACACTCACTGAGTGTAAAGGAACTTCAAGATGCTGTGAAGTACATTCTCAGCTATGCTGAAAAAATGCCATACTTCCACCTGGACGAATACCTGGGTATAAGAAATACAATGTTCAACTATTGCCCTCCAGTTGTACAAAAAAAGGTGTATGGCAGCTGTATGAATCAGCAACTGAAAAATTAGATGGTAATAGAGTGGTTCACCAAAGTACCTTTAGGAAGCTCTGGAATAAATACACTCCACACGTTATCACAAAACCTCGTTCTGATTTGTGCTGGACTTGCCAGAAGTACAGCACTGCACTTATAAGGAGTGTGAACACACCTGAGGAAAGCAGATCAGAAGTGAGTGGATTAAATTAAACGTTAAAACATATGTATGCATTAGATTTTAAACATTTACTCACATTACTTCAGTTGTACAGACAAGCTGTCAGTCACTTAGAGAGGGCTACAACAGAGAGGAAATATTATAAAGATGCATGTGAAGAATCCTCCAAACAAGTACCTGCTTTAATCACAGAAGATGATATATATTATCCTCCACCAAATTCTTCTCATCAACCCAATTCACTCAAGGTCTGTGTTCATTACTCCTTCGATTTTGCCCAGCAGGTACATCTTCCGAGTGATCCGCTTCAACTCCGCTCCGCGCAAATGTGGTTTATTTGGTGTCACATGTGAAAGTATTTCTCGTCAGGTCAACTTCCTAATTGATGAAGCAGTTGATATGGGAAAAAGGGCAAATTCCATATGCAGCATGTTACACTACTTCTTTAGTCATCATGGTTTGGGAGAACAGACGGTACATCTCAATGCTGACAACTGCGTCAGACAGAATAAGAACAATATCGTTATGCAGGTACATTTAATAACATGTATGAAAAAGTAATGTTGTGACACCGATTTATTTTTCATAGTACTTCATGTGGAGAGTAATGGTTGGACTTCACCAACACATTACCTTATCTTTTCTGCCAGTTGGACATACAAAATTTGCCACCGATGCCTGTTTCGGGTTAATTAAACAAAGATTTCGTCATACACAAGTGGACTTGTATTGATGATTTGGCCAGACTTGTAGAGAGGTCATCGAATGTTAATATAGCACAACCAGTTGGAAACCAATTAATTAACAGGTGAAAGAATCATTCCATTATTCGATTGGCATAATCACTTTGAAACTAAATTCAGAAAACTTTCACACATAAAACAGATTCACAAGTTTGTGTTTAGCAGCGACTGTCCAGGAACTGTAAAAATTAGTGAGTTCTCAAACACAGACGAGAGCACAATAACACTTCTGCGTGATGCCACTTGGTCACCATCTCCAGCAGAACTTCCCCAACTCCTTTACCATACAGGGCTTTCAAACGAGAGGCAGAGGTAACTCTATGAAAAAATAAGAGATTTCTGTTCTGATGACACAAAAGATATCTACCTTGTATGCCTCGCTCATCGGCCACACCACTTCCTTCATCATCTAGACCGACCATCAGGTTTTCTGGAGAAGAGCCACCTACAAAAAAACGAGTTTGTGGTAACTGTGGCAGGACTGGCCACTACAGAAATACATGTAATATTACTATGTAAACTAATCTTTTTCTTTCTTTTTTTTTACTCTGTAGGGTTCTTCTAGGAGCCACCTGCATTTGTTGTTATATCAGCACTGTGACCAAACTGTCACAGTTGTTGTCTACACAAGATTTTCATCTATGTCATTTTATCGTCACTGGTGTTGACTACAGTACCTACCCATTTCTGTTTTTGTTTACTTACCTTTTTTTTGCTGCTTGACTTATATCTATTCCTTTTGTTGTTGTCATTTTATCGGCATTGTGACCAAACTGTCACGTGCTTGACTACCTACCTTTTTTAATGTTTACTGTTGTATTTTTTTGGGTTCTTTTTAGGGCCACCAGATATACAAAAGATTTCAACTAGTAGTGTAGTAGCATACTCATACACTTATCTAAGGCACAGTGTATATAAATACAAATGTTGTTTCACAAGAATGATAATGAATTAATGATACTAATAAAACTCATGTCTCACCTGTTTGCTGCATTTTCACATTTATAACGGGTCATTCAGTCATGTTTGAGTCATTCTTACATCGTAGTTGAGGGTTAAATCGTTCGATCT
The DNA here is from genome assembly GCA_947044365.1 of Petrosia ficiformis. NCBI lineage: Eukaryota > Metazoa > Porifera > Demospongiae > Haplosclerida > Petrosiidae > Petrosia > Petrosia ficiformis. The sequence continues at coordinate 28,758,764 of OX345636.1, forward strand.
TCAACAAAACGCCGAGTAGAAACAGTCTCTATCTTCCATCCAGCCATGTGCGCAAGTGCTTACTCCGTTTACGGAAATATACGGTATTATAATAATAATTGCAATTATCACATTAAATTGTGACCGCGCATGAGAAAAGGTGACTTTTCACGCATTTTATGATTTTGAGGTATTGTGCAAAATTGCAGTTATAGCATACCCTGGCGATTGCCGTTTTATTACATAAAAAGCTTCACTATTATCTTACCTGTCCATTGATACCTTTAACGAAGCTTATAGAACTCTGTATGTTTCACTAGCCTCCGCCAAACCAACCTGTGTGTGCCTTCATCTTCTTCATAACGCGAAAAGTAGGACGGAAATTAAAACGGATGTGTACGATGTAAGTGCTTGCCACACCCCTGGTAACGTTAATGGCAACCTAGTTACCAGCAACACTGTAGCATTTCATGAAAATTCTTTGCTCTGAAGGGAAGGTGAATACTTCAGAGACGATTGGAGACTAACCCACTACAGCTGCAATTGTAAGTTGACAGTATTAATAATTTCATTCATGTTTATTAACAAATAAATAATAAAATAGTTTAAAGGATGTTATAGAGATGATAGATGAAACAAATAATTGGTGAAGGGTGATAAAGATTTCTATAATCCTGTATAGATTTCATTCTGGACACTCCTATATTCCAAGTGTTTGTTTTGAACTGTAAGAAGAATAACAAGACGTCTGTGTAACATATATCTTAATGGAAGCTAAACTAGTTTTCCTGAAAAGCTAAGTGAGTATTTCAACTCCAGTCAAGTAATAAAAATTAATTTTTTCTTTGAAATACAGGTATTAATGGACATTATGTAGGTTTGGGAGAAAAAGACAGTGTACAAGAAGATATACTACCAATATTCATTTCTTGTCAAAATAATGTTACCATAAATACAAAATACATAAATATAAATTGAATATTTAGTACTTACATGATGATGAAAGAAGATTTTAAGGCAGACACATTCTCCTCCATTTTATACCACGTGTTCGAGATACGTAAACAATTAGTTTACGGAATTTAATTATTATAATGAAAAAAATGTTAATTAGGGCGTTTTCTCAAAATGAAGGATAAATAATACGAACGGTTTACGCACTCGCTGTGGCTCTGTCTTTATCCCAATTCAGACGTTTTATATACCATTCTAGAGATAATTTCATGCTCTATTCAGGTATGAATAAAACCCAATTTTCGAAAATTTCGTGAAAAGTCACCTTTTCTCATGCACGGTCACAATTGCATTTTTTGGGGAGTTATGTGTAACCAAACTAGTTAGCGTCTAGCTCGATATCTCGCGATTGCAATGTCAGATAGAAAAAGCGAATACACCATCAGATAGCCAAGTGAATGGGGAATCTAAAGATGTAAATATCTCATTTTTTTTGAAATAGTGAGATAGCCACCTTTTCTCATCCTGGGTCACATATTCCTTTTACTAAGTTTTTGAGCTACGTTTGATGGAGCGATTGACTCAAGAAACTTTGAAAATTTGATTGTCGTCGTACTAGTTAGAACATGGTATATATCGTTGCAACAGTGTCTCCTACCTTTGAAAACTTGGCTATCATCTGAAAGGAGTATTAGGTAATGAGTGTGATGTATTACTTGTAATAATATGTGTGCAATACGAGTCAAATAGTGTTGGAAATCATAATATGTAATGTATGTAGTTATAAATATATTTGTATGATAGAATGAGTATTGTATATAATTATACATAAGTATGTATGTTATATATATGTATGTATATGTGTTATATATATCATGTTTCAGAGGTCTATATGCGTTATATAAACCTGCCACGAGGTAAGATATCACCCGAGGGCGTAGCCCGAGGGTGATATCATCCGAGTTGGCAGGTTTATATAACGCATATAGACAGATGAAACATGTTATATCTGATATATTTTAGAATGAGATTCATACCTTGGATTGTCCTGCAAGAGATTGTCATTGAGTCCGTAAGAAATCGCCATCGAGTTTCACAAGGTTGATATTTTAAAATATCAACCTATTTTGAGGTTTATATGAGAAATATAAACTTACACGCCCCATAGAAATGTATGGGCTATGAATCTCATTATGAGATATATATATATATAGCATGCTACCATGGCAACCGTTTGATTGGTTAGGTCTTATATTTTTGTATATAGACCTGTGAATCTTTAATCTATCAGCATACAATATATTGTATATAGTACACTTACAGTTCTTATATAAAACAATATAAAACCTTGGTTTAGTGTCCTCGGATGTGATATAGCCCTCGCAGGCTCGGGCTATATCACATCCTTGGACACTAAACCTCGGGTCTATATTTTTGTATATAAGACCTGTAAGTGTACTATATATATTACATATAATTATATATAATTATATATATATAATTATATATATATATATTTTTTTTTTTTTTACTGAGAGTCATCTGAGTTGGGTGTGGAATATTTCTAGGCATGGGTAAATATGTAGTGTAGGGTTTGACTTTATAGGGTTGTAATAGAAATCTATTTTCGGGGTGAAAAAATCGGGCATAATTGTACTAAAACAATGTAGATGCAAAATCGGGTTTAACAGAATTTTTTAAAAACTTTTTTGGGTTCAAACATTTTATTTAAAGGGAGGGTGACATGCCAGAAATTGTAAATTTTTTTATTGCATAATCTTGTTCTTTTGATGGTATAACTGTCATAAATTGCTGCAAAATGTTGCTATTAAACGTTTTCACTCTGCAATAGAAGTCTCCTTCACTGCTACGCAGGTCCTGCAGTGTAGTCATCCGGTTGTGGTTGAGTTTGGGCGCGGGTAATATGTGACGTCATTGAAAGAACCGGTTTAATGTGTAAGTATGGCTGAAAGTTGAGATTCAGACAATATTTCCAGTGATCTGAACCTTTCTGTGTCGTTTTCTCCTTTCGAAAGTGGTGAATCAGAACAAGACGAGATTGAAGAATTTCTTGAAAATATAGAACCTTACCAGTTCAAGCCTTTGGCGAGCGATTCATCGTCAGTTGAATCGATGGAAGACGACGGGGAAGCTGAAGATAGGCTTCACAACACAAACTGGTTAGACTAATTATATTATCACTATAAATATATAATAAATAACTGCAGGTGCTAATGTGGACACTGTGAAATAATGCCAACCAGGAGAGAGTGTATTTGTCATTGTGAAGTAGAAAGAATAGTGGAGAAGAAGCAAGAGAATGTTAATTGTATTATCATGAGGGATTCCAGACTGTATGTTTGGATGTATGGGTGCTACAGGCAGCTTACTTCAATTACAGACAACACTATGGTGATGCTGAGGAAAGGGTGATACATGAGTAAGTATTTCATGCAGTCACTGCCATGTAAAATCTTCACACTATAGACGATATCGGTTTATTGCATACCGCCAGCTAACAAGTTGGTGTTGGGGTTGGCTTGGGAGGAGAGTGAGAGTAGTGTTGCCAAGTTGTGCTGTCAACAAAATCACATGTACATTTCCATCAGAAATATATACCGGATTCAAATTTCCAGAACTCTGAATTTTTGTTTTCATTATTTTCAAAATTGTTTATGTATGTATTGATTGATTATATATACAATAGTAATTATAGGAGATTAAATCTACTCTTGTGCATCTTAACAGCAGTGGCTTTTTCAGGTCTCTCAAATTGACCCCAAAGTGGTTCTGGTATTTCGGGCATGTCTGCAGCGGGCTCTCCTTTCTTGCACAGTTTAATGGTCTCCTTTATGAGATTATCTATATAAACTGTAAGAAATGACAACCCCATGCATGTGGAAATGATAGATTATTATATATATTTCATAACATTGTGAAAGGTGCTAACCATATGTTTGATCTGCAAGAATTTTCTTCACAATGTACCCACCCTTCTTAAACTTGGGAAATGTTATGTCATAACACTCATCACCCTTCTTGGTGACAGCTTGCTCACGACTGGCATTCTCGTTAAAATGCAATGCAGCTAGCAGTAACCTGTGTTGAGTAGCAATTATTTTTAAGAACATGCGTATTAAAATACATGATCATACCTGCATTGCATTCCCTGGTATGAGAAAGCAGTAGACCTTGGTGCAAAGTGTATAATGACACTGTGGAATGACTCCAAGGAAGATGTTTGGTAAAGCGGTAAAAGACGAGTAATGTCTTTACAGAGTGTGGTGTTTGTCAACAATTGTGTCAGTTTTTCACTTGGCTTTGTGTCTGTGAAGAAAAATAGAATATCACTGATAGAAGATGAAATTCCACCATGTTAACACAATTATGTTAGCACTATAACAAAATAATAAACACCTCAGGCACAAACTATGCATGAAGAAAATATGGTACATAAGATACTTACGTCTCCTGAACCATTTCTTTCTTCTATCATTTTCTGTTAGTGTGCCATGAGAACACTCAGGAAAGTGTTCACTGTGACCAGAATGTACATCATGTAAGTGGTTGTCTAATGACAACCACTTGGCCTTCATGACATTACCATTACCACATGGAGTTGAGACCATACACCAATATAAGTGATTGATCATGCTTTTTTCCCATTCACCAACTACTTTACACTCTTTTAGGCTTGGCTAAACTCTCCACTTTTTTACGGAAACCTATAGACAATTATAAACGTGTGACATTAGTGGTTGCAGTAACTTTATATAATACATTATTTACCTTTGGCAACATGCCATACATCATAGTAGTGTGCTACCTCTGGATGATTTTCTCTAATCCATTTATTGATTTGCCTATGTCTGTCTGTTACTAAAACTCCTATTTGTAGGTTTTGTTGGCTTATAAATTCGTTTAATTACTGGTATAGTGTATAATTAATATAAAGTGAAATTGTCATACCTGAACAAGCTTAAAATCTACCACCTTGTTGCAAGTTAATTCTATAAGTGAATAGGAACCATACTTTGCACTATGGCCAGGACTGTCTGCTCTTCCATCACCTGCAACCACCAAACTTTCTCCCTTTTCTCTAAAAACAGATAATAGTACTTCTTGATGACGTTCCCAAACTGACCGAATTGCTGGTTGAAGGTATGTACTCTGGTGGCGGAAAAATGACTCTCTGGTTATCATAGAACAATTCAAAATTTTGAATATCCTCAGGGCTTTGGATGGCAGAACACCAGCATACAAGATTGCAGCAGACGTAATAATGTTACCTGCTGGTATATTACCTATAAACGATTGACTTTCCCAAACATATTTTCCTTTACACTTGTTGCACTCTTGTATAACTCGTAGAAAAGAGCCAACTACCACTTTTGTAATATTCACTGTGTAACTTCTACAGTGGACACATGATGCAAAAAGCAACTAAAGAGCTGATTCAATTGGCTCTTCTGGTTCTTCTTCCTGTTCTGAAATTTCACACTGTTCTACTTCTTTACTGAATGCGTCATAACTTGATGGAGTAGCAAGCATTTCCTGTACAATCTATAACAGTATGATTATACCTATATTTGCGAAGATAATTGCCATACCTTATATCTCTGTCTCTTCTCCACAGCTCCTCTCTTTGTTTTCTTGTGAGCTCCATTGCCTTCAATGGAAGAACTCGATCTTTTTTGCAGTAAAGATACTTTCTCCTGTTCTCTTACTTGTGTTGTTGTTGATGGTCTGTGAAATACTGTAGGAACAGCACTAGGTTTCAATCTTTTTTTTTTTTCATTCCGAATTTGGAAGCGATGGCAGAGTCAACTTCAAAGGCGTCATCAGTGAAGTGTTCACTGCACAGAAAGGAATACTCAGTTGCCTTCCATTTAGCTTGAGTTCTTTGGACTTGCTTCTCCCATTGTTTTCTTATAACGTGATCCTTAGGAAATGGAAATAAACACACATGGTCACTGGGGGTATTGGAGCAACCAGCAGCAGCAGCACATCGATTCACCATCTTTCCTGCGAAAAACGTTCCTTCAATGACGTCATGTACTAACCGCGCCCAAATTCAACCACAACCGGATGACTACACTGCAGGACCTGCGTAGCAGTGAAGGAGACTTCTATTGCAGAGCGAAAACGTTTAATAGCAACATTTTGAAGCAATTTATGACAGTTATACCATCAAAAGAACAAGATTATGCAATAAAAAAATTTACAATTTCTGGCATGTCACCATCCCTTTAATAATTATCAAAATCATGGTCCAAATCTTTATTAAAGTACAGTACCATTTCCATTCGTAATGTGTTCTCAGTCATGAGTGATCTATTTGGTTGCTGTACTGCTTTCATCATGCTGAATGACCGCTCAACATCACAGCTCCCAGTGCTTATACTTAAAAGCTCTGTGACAGCTGAAGATAAATTTGGATAGAGTATTTCTAATCCCTTCCAATAGTCTAAAATGAATACTTCTAGATTACTTGTTATTGGCTCCTGGAGATATTTTGGAAACTCTTTTTCAATATCTGATAAATCATTTACTACCAATGAAAACATATCTGTGTAATCTTCGAAATTAGGCGATTGTGCACTCTTGAGAAACGGATCCAGTACAATTATTCTGCATCTCATCATCTTGTAGATTCCTCTGAGTTTTGTCTTGCCATTTATCAGAGAGAGCTTCCCAAATTGTAACAAATCAGATTTAACAGCAAGTCCATCTCTTTCACTAAGCATGTTTAGCACTGCAGCGGTTTCAGCACCCATTGTGAAAGCACCACCATATTTGGAAATCTCCATCTGCAGATTTACAGCTACTGTGTCATTAGATTCTAACTGTTTTTGAATTGCATGTATTGGCTTCAATACTTCCAATAGAAATGTAAGCTTAGTATATAAATTTTGACGGTTTGTAGTAGTACCAAGTAGCTCAGCCAAACTATTTACTTTTTCTGAATCTTTGGAACTGGGAGAGTCAATGAACAGCAACAAAAATCGCCACAAAAACTTGGTCTTAACTGCAGATTCATAAAATGAGTACCAGCGAGTTTGAACAACTGCAGGGGGTTTGCATATTTGTTCTTCTTCTAGGCCATTGATTTGGCATATTTCCTTGTATAATCCTTCAAGCTTCTGTGCATGTTTAAAAATAGCTCCAAATTTAGTAACTACTTTATGTAACACCAACATAGAAGGAGAGTGTAGTGCTGTGTCAACAGCAACATGAATGAGATGGGCTACATCTGTGAAGTGCAACAACCTAGGGTTGTAAGCAGCTTTTACATCAGTGTAAAGCTTCTTCATAATTATATGCTGCCGAGTCACTTGATAACCCTAACACATCAGTCCAACTCTTATTAACATTGTTTAATGCTTGTGATACTGTTAAAGCTGCTGTTGTACTATTACAAGACTTAACAATGCTTGTGTCCAAGGCAGCACTGTCTTTCTGTTACTAAGAAAATCGTAGAACGAGATGAGTGTATTGATTGCTGGTCTACCTATTATATCAGGTGATTCATCTAGTATTACAGAAATCCTCCTGGCAGCTATTTTTTTCCTTGACACTGCTAATGTGCTGTTCATAGATCTCAGGAAGGTATTTCCGAGAAAGCTGTCGGCTGCTTGGCAAGTCCTAGCAGCAGGGCAATATTTACGAAATAGCTTTCCCATATATCCATCAGCTTTATTGAGTGGTAATCCAGAGTACAAAAGAGCACGTGTAAAATCATGTGCCACAGTTTCAGCTTCTCTTTCCTTTCCTTTGATCTAACTCTTACTTCACTCTCATATAGTGTAAGTTGCTTCCCTTCTTGTAATCTCTTTTCATAGTTAGCTTTCATCTGTTTATGGCGTTTGCTGTTCAAATGTTCATTAATTCTGTCCCATGGCTTTTTACCTGAAGTTAGATTGAGTTCCACAGAACAAAACTTACAGGTAAGGATTTCACAGAATGGATTTCCATCAGTACCCAGCACACTGTAAAAACTGAAGTGTGTTGTGCACACTAAACATTAAGCACACCTCTCCTTAAGGTGTGTGATACACACTTTAGTTTGGAGTGACTGGACTACAGTGTGCTATACACACTCTGCAATTGTATTCATACTTCAGCCAAGCTGAAAACTATGGAACGCCAAACAGGACAAAAATACCAGTCCCGATTTACAAGTCTAAATAACCAATTTTCAAGTCTAAATAACCAATTTTCAAGTCTAAATAACCAATTTTAGATTTTGAGTAACCGATTGTTGATTTTGAGTAACCGACTGTCGATTATCGATTATTGATTTTAGATTTTGAGTAACCGATTGTCGATTATCGATTATCGATCATCGATTTTGAGTAACCGATTTTAGATTTTCAGTTCTTTTTTTTATTTTTTTTTTAGTACATGCACGTGATGTGCACGTGACAGGAATCAAAATGGATACCATTTCAGATGGAATATTGTTCATAAAACTTGAAATAGCCAGAGAAAATGCTGATGTTCAGAATCTGGTAGAAATTGCTGATGACTTACTGCAATGTGCTTTATTTATGGAGGCTACTGTAGGCCGTGAAGTTGTAGGCATGATACAAGAGATCAGGGATGCACTATTAGGCATGTTTGAAACTGTAGTAAGAGGGCAAGTTGGACGACCAAAGTTAATAATCACTTCCCGTCAAGTGGCATTTTTCATCCAGCATGGATTTACAACTGTTGCCATAGCTGATATTTATTGTTGTTCAGAAAAAAACAATCCAGCGTCGTTTAAGGGAGGCTGGATTGACTAAAAGCGACTTTTATTCACAGATTTCTGATGATGAGTTAGTCCAAAAGATTACTAGATGGACTCATGAAAATCCAAATTTAGGAGAAAAGAGCATAGATGGTCTTCTCAGAAGTCAGAATATTCATGTACAGAGGCGCAGAGTCAGAGAAGCACTTTATTTTGCTGATCCAGAAGGAACTAAATCCCGATCGACAAGAGCTCTACATAGAAGAGTTTATAATGTTGCAGGACCAAATCATTTATGGCATGTTGATGGCTATCACAAATTGATAAGATGGAAATTTGTAATTCATGGAGGGATAGATGGATATAGCCGATTAGTCGTGTATCTTAAAGTTGCTACAAATAACAAAGCAGAGACAGCTTTTGATGCTTTCCTTGAAGGTGTTGAAAACTACAACATTCCTTCGAGAGTAAGAAGTGATCATGGAGGAGAGAATGTGTTGATAGCACATTTTATGATCAGTCACAGGGGAAGTGGCCGTGGAAGCATGATAACTGGCAGAAGTGTCCATAACCAAAGAATCGAACGGTTATGGCGTGACTTATTTGCTGGATGCGTTAGTTGTTACTATTACTTATTTTATGCAATGGAAGAGGAAGGGCTGTTGAATCCAAATTCCAATGTTGACCTTTATGTATTACATATGGTTTTTCTTTCCAAGATCCAGACTCATTTGGACCAATTTAGACATGGATGGTGTAATCATCGCTTGCGAACTGAGCATAATAAAACACCACTACAGTTGTGGATATCAGAAATTCAACCACCAAATGAAGAGGTTAGTTCAGCTAATGCAACTGAAATGAAATTACACCCTTTTTATTAGGTCAATTACGATGATTATGGTAATGATTGGAATGAACTAATTGCAGGAGATATTGATGAAACTGTTCACGTACCGGAACTACCAGCTTTACTTGATCAGACACAATTAGCCAATCTTGACAGCATAATTGTTCAGATGACACTCGGGAGCAGTGACCTAGTGGGTCTTCAATCTAATCATCACATCTGGATACAACAGTATATTAATGTTAAGCATTATGTTTTGTCTTGTCTTTCTGAAGACCATAACACTGCATGAAAACTGTATTGGTTCAGTTATTATTCAGACTATTACAAATCATAATAAAAAATTATACTTCATGTTTTATATACAAAATTTTGAGTTTCAAATTGTACATGTGGAGGCATGTGTAAGTGGTCCCACCAACAGATAATATGCCTTCTAGAAGAGCAGCCAGCTATACTACAAACATGTATCAAAATGAACCACACCTACTCCTATGTAGTGTTGTTCACTACATTGTACGGTAGTTGATTGGCAGTGATGTTCACCACTTACTTAAATGCAGTGCAGTGTACATGTACATGTCCAGTTCATATAATAATTATTTGGTCAGTTTCTTATATTATTAAATTACTATAAATAAGTTCTAATTCAACACAACTAGTACTAATTGAACACCACTGCAAACGGGTTACAAGTTCTGAATCCAAGTACAATACGATTCACCAGTCTAAACTCTGGGATGGATGAATACAACTCAACAAGTCTATAACAATGATCTGTTCAAATAACTCCAAAACCATCATGTCCTTTAAAGGATAAGATCAATTTTTCTTTAAAAGTGTTGTAATCTTTATGAACAGGTAGGGTTAAAGTAAGAGAGCATGTTGAGGAAGTTGCCAATGTATTTTTTTCATCAAATAATAAAGTTGGGATATATGGGAAGCCCAATGGTGGCTCACGGTCAGAACCAGTGAAAAACGACAATATCTCCCCCATACTAACATCTGTAGTTCCTTCTGTATAAAGATATTATAGTAAGTTTGTGATTATTGTATTTGTTGCTGAAAATAACCTTCACATTCATCCAAGAAGTTTACAAAGTACATGTACATAGCCTCCTCTTTTTTCCGTTTTTCTTGATTCTCTTTTGGTGAAAAATGAGCTACTACTAAAGATTTAATATAGTCTAGGAAAAAATTAATGGAGAATGTATGATGTGCATGTTGTTAACAAAATTCATGTTTACAAACCTGGTGTAATAGTTCGTTTAGAGATATCATCTACAAATAAAGGTTTCAATTTATCTGGATATTGCTGTATCATTGCATCAATTTCAAGGCAATGAAGACCATCAATGAATTGGTCTATCTGGGCCTTCACTTTGATAAGGCAGTGATACCTCTTTAAAATATCAACTACATGTTCAGCATCAGCTGTAGTGATATGTAAAAGGGACTTACAGTAACCTGTTTCAATTAGTAAACTACTATATAACTCATCAGAAAAAATTGCTTGAAGCTGTTTATTATCAGATGCAGATATGATCTATATAAATGGCAAAGTGCAATTATTCAGATAATAGTTTACTGACTCTATATACAGCTTACTAATTCAATCAATCCCTTGACATAAAGATCAGGAATTTCATCATTTTTAATAGTGCTATCTGAAGTCAAATCTCTTGAAATCATGTATTCATATAATGCAGGCATAAGTACAGGGAGCCCAGGACCATCCTGAGTAATGGACATCGCTGTCCATATACCAAGATACTTGAAAATGTTTCTCTATTATAATGAAGCAGTGTACTTAAAATAATTTTGCATTTAAATTAATACCTGTAATGCTGGTACATTCTGCTGGAAGGTTTTAATATAATCTGTTCCAATAAAGTAATTTTCAGTTATACCATGACATAAAAGACGGAAAAACTCGCGACGGAGACCACCAGTATCTTCTCCTGATTCACTAACAAAAATTATCTGCCAATTATAAGCAAAGCATAAGTAAATATATAGGTAATGGTGACCTGTGTACATACTTTGAGGGTCTTAGTAGGACAAAACTTCTTTTTTGATGCATGCATTAATGCATCTTCTATGACATCAGTCCTTCTGATTTCTAAAATCAACTTACTTTCGCATTCTGGAGACATGTCAATATTAAACTTCTTTTGAATCATTTTAATTATGGCACTGAGTGATATGTTTACTGCAGGATATCTGTAATAATTTGTATGACAAACAGCAAACACGTAAATATCAAACTCACTGCGCAACAGGTGAATAGGGTGGAGGAGTCGGAGAGCTGTATTTATTGCTATAGGATTAAAAATCTTAAATTATAATTTAGGATGCCTACAAGACTTTAATAAAACACTGATGCCTATATACAGGAGTGATTTAATAGATTACTTACTACTGAACATCATTCGAAAGAGTCGGGATCATTAAGTCAGAAGAGCTACCGTAACCATTTGACGGTGTAAAATTTCTGTTGATTAATAAAGATTCACTGCTCAACAGTCGATAGACACAATAATTTGTATAAACTTACTCTTGATTTTTTGAGTGAAATGGTGATCGAGCATCATCAATATCAACACTAAAAGCAGGATATTTTGGTAAATCATCATCATCAGAGATGTCAATCAATTCAGAACTTGATTAAAAAAAGAGTGTAGGTGTAATGAATCAAGTTTTATGTAACGACCATGTGTTAATTTATAGTTGGCCTGTTGCCCTATATAATTATATATTGCTTATTGTTGTACTGGTGCAGGGCCCTTGCCCTGTCTAATGAGTGTCTATATATATATATATATATATATATATATATAATGTTCAGATTATGATGCCTTTATGTTGTAGTTCTCTTACTTGTTTTGAATTGTAATAAAGTACTTACATAGGCAATGATAATTATTATAAAGAGAGTAACATTCACAATAAGGATTGTTGTTATATAATTATTATATCTTTTTAAAAACTCTGATTTTACATTAATACCTTGGTGACTTTCTATCTTCAACTCTGCAAACTACAACATGAAGTTCTAAGTCATCTATTGGGATATCTTTTCCACAAGAAAGACACACTTCTGTAATCTAAAACATACATGTACAGTCTTTAATACACAATTTCTCTACAACACTTACTATCTTCTCAGTAGATTCATTTTCACGAGATAAATCTAGATCTCTTTGTAATGGCCTTATATATGTTCGTGAGTTTCCACCACATTGTTGTAGTGCCCTTGGTGAAACTAAAACAGCTGATGAGAGTGACTCAAGTTCTCTTGAATTTGATTTGCATTTACAGAGATGATATCCGCCTCCTTCTTTCAGTTTAGGATAATTTTGTAGCAAAGTATCTTTGAAAATTTCAGCAGAACAATCAACATCTTCAAAAACTATCTTTTTCTCCCCAAGACCAGCAGACATCAAAGTGTCTTTCTGACTAGCTGTTGTTGGTATATAGTGCTGACTGCAGTCTGACAAGCAAACAAATCGATGGGTCCAAGGAGTGATTTTTCTTGTAGTCATCTTTAATTTCTTGGATGACTTAAAGAGTTTGCCAACTTCTGAATAACGTTTACTTCTTGTTTGGTTGTTCTGGCCAAAATTAGATCGAACTTTAGCTAAATTATCCAATACAGCCTGACATCTTGTACTTATGAATCCTAAATTGAATGATAATCACAATTATATTGTGGTACACTGTCATAACGTTTCATATCCCTTTATAACAAGTATAATATACTTGGAGATAGCTCACAGTTGTACTAGAATATTCATATTGTCGGCTCTTTATCATACAATAATAATTTATGCTGGAATGATTACTTACCTCTACCACTGCTTGTAGACGGTTGGCTTTCTGAGACTGATGGCTCTCTACTTTGGTTTGGACAAGCCACAGACTGTTCTGAAAGAGATGATAAGAAGTGGATCGCTTCTTTAGCCTTCTCCAAATCCTCTTGGGTTACCGCCATTTAAATTGTTAACGGTTTTTTACGCACGTGGTTTCTATAATCTGTTCACGGTTTTTAAATCAAAATCGATAATCGAAAACTCAAAATGGAAAATGGAAAATCGATAATCGAAAACTCCGAAAACTCAAAATCGATAATCGATCCGAAAACTCAAAATCGATAATCGATAATAATCGACAATCGGTTACTCAAAATCGATAATCGATAATCGATAATAGACAAACGGTTACTCAAAATCGTGAATCAGTTACTCAAAATCTAAAATTGGTTTTTTAGACTTGTAAATCGGGACTGGTATTTTTGTCCTGTTTGGCGTTCCATAGAAAACAAGTACCTTTTATCTGTTAACTAGATAAGAACACAGTATATATAATTATTTTTATATAAATTCAAAACCAATAATTATTAATAATGAAATATAACTGTCATATTTATTTATCCCATGAACAAATGATCCAGTAGATGTGCTTGTGAGAGTGAAACTACAGAGTTAACACAGTGAAAAGCATAACAGTTTGACATTTCAGGTGCTGTGGATTGTTCATTAATAAACATTTGTTAGCTTTAATTAAACATCAGACTTCACATTGGTAAATCACAGTAAAGTTGACATTTATATAAGAAAAAAAAATATACAAGAAATTAGATACATTCTACAACATAATATTTTAAAGCAACATAAAATCTTGACTGTTGCTTATGCATCCACAAAACTGCATGCTCTATGTACTTAGAAGCTTTGCTTACATCAAATGAAGGTGTGTCTTTATAAACCACTTCAAAAGCATGGTAATGATGAGCAAAATTGATGGTCTCCAATAGTTCACACACTATATAATAATTCTCAACATCGAACACTAAAATTTCCTTAATAATACCAAAAGTAGGCAACAAATTCATCTTATGTAAGACAATAGCACCAGGCTTGTAGAATCTACCAGATAGTTTGAGCCAAGAAACTCTGTGATAATGAATTTTGTTTATAAAATGAGCAATACATAGAACAATGAAATATCAACACCTTGTTAGAAGAATGTTGTCATCCATGTTAGGAAAAACTTCAGTTATATTTGCTTTAAAAGGAGATGAGCCCAAAGGGATTTTAGAATCTATGGAAATATAAATTATATAGAATATATGGCACGTCAATAGCTCCTTTTTTGTCACAGAATGTACCAAGTCAATAGCAAATTACATTTTAGTCATACAGGTTATAAAATTCACAGCTTATATATAGTCCAAGTTTGCTAAAGTACTGATATCCAAATGTAACTTAGATGTACTCTTTTAATTAAAACAAGTGTATCACATATTCATGAGCATTTCATAATCAAGGCTAATAATGGGTGAGAAGGTGTGTGCTAAATTTACATCTAAATTATTATATTTGTCATCCACAGTCCATAAACAATAATTACTAAATACATAATCACATTACAAATAGTATACAAAATTATGACTTGTACGCAATTCTTTATGAAGCATAAATACATGTACATTTATGTAACTAAGTACCTGGGCCACTTAAGTAATCACGATCTATCAAAAATTGGTCACTGTTCAAGTGGTAGCACATCAGTTGTTGATGATGGACGGCAAGAGTTTTAGGAATATTCTTAAAGCATTTCACACGTCGAGCTATGTCTTTGAAGTAGCTGTGCTTACTTTCAAATCTCATAGACCAGAAACGACATACAGGTCCACACCTTTAAAATGTATTGATTAAAAATGATCAGTCAGCAGGGTTAGGGCTGATTACAAAGGCATGATTACAATTAAGATTAAAATTACACAAATTTGAAAAGTGTAATTACTATTAAGATTATGATTACACAAAAAGTGTAATTGATTAGAACTGATTACAACTGATTACAATTACAATTGTAATCAGCCCCAACCCTGTTAGTGAAATTTAGCTACTAATAAATTCCGGATAATGAACTAGATAGTGAAATTTTGGCGTTATGGAACAATCAGGATACAGCTCTTTAAAACCAATATGGTGTTGCTCAATCAAAAGTCGTAAGAAAGCAACATTGTCTGAAGAAATTACAGGAGCCATCAAATAATCTAAAATAGTCAGCAAGAGTAAAAAGTTTTCCCAGTGTTTATCATTTTCAGGTATCATATCTCCTATCATAAGTGGAAACTTTCTTGCTAGAAACCACCATTGAGCTGCTAAAGAATATAAGAGCATATCATTAATCATTAATAGTTTCAACATTAGAAACATTACTAAACAAATCTGTCAGTATACCTGCTTGATTTAATCTCGAGAATGTAGTGTTGCAGGAGTAATAAAAGAAGGTTTGTCACTTCCTTCAACATCAGCATATATAAAGTTTTCAATTCTAGTGTTGACATCATCCAAAGTGATATACTTGCTTGATATCATGACTTTCAACATTTCTTTCATCTCATATGGACCACAACCTTCAAGTATGTCATGCATCACATCTGGAACCAAACCATTTGTTACGTGGAAATATCTGGACTCATTTAACACAGATTCAAAATTAACTCCATATGTAGTCGCATAGTGATCATGAAGAGCACCATGTAGTGATTGACAATGCATTGAATGTGTTTCAGGGGTTCTTCTCTGAAATACTTCAGCAACAAACTATAGTATAACACAAATAATAAGGAAAATAATTAAACAAACCAAACTCACTTTTGTCTTGATCATTACCCAAGCATAGTCGACACTTTCGAAGAGCACCAGATGGTGATTTAAAACCACCTAAATAATGTGACGCTAAATTATCTCCGGAGCATAGAGTTATTGTCCCATTGAAATGATAGTTATTGTCATTATTCACAATAGTAATTCCATCCTATATAGTTAAACAATCTTAAAGACATAAAATAAATTATTAAGATTGTAATACCGTTTCAAGTACTCTAATGTCTTCCATAAAAGATTGCAGGATACTATTTGAGCCATATTTACTGATAACACTGCACTTTGCAACAGCTAATAATTGAATAGCTTTCAACGAAGAGCGTAACTTAGGAGACAAGTTCCCCAACACATAGTAAAAGAAACCTGTGATATAACGAATGGTCAAGACTGAACAAAACAAATTGGTTTTAGAGTATAAATCCATACATAAACAAACCTACCAAGTTTATGTATTTTAGATTTAGATCCAAGAGGATTGCATATTTCTACATCATCATAATAGATGTTTAGTTGAAGACTTTGTGGGTAAATGCTAAATAACTGATGTTGTTTAAAGTCAGACCCATCACAATAGTCTGCTAAAAGTCCATCATTACGTTTATGACATCTCATAACCTTTTATTTGAGAACAAATACGCTTAAAATGATATCATATTACGAAGTGCATAAATACTTACCTCTTCAAAGATTGTTGGATTTGCTAACAATTGCTTTAGTGATTGTAGGAGTGGTACTTCATAGACCCGATCATGAACAATTTTAATGTATGGCTTGGACTTTTTATTCTTTTTAATTAATTTTTGCCCTACATTTCTTTCAACAGGTTCCTACAATACAATGATATACCAAATATTAGGCCTGTGCGATAATGAAAAAACCTATATCACGATAATAATCCCACCTATCACGATAACAATTTCTTTTCGCAATAATCGACCTATCGCGATTATTGCACAGGCCTACCAAATATACACCAAATATACACACATACATGCACAAACATGTGCTTACCAAAAGTCCTAAGTATTCTTTGTAGTACTTTTGCTGGAGATATGTTGTGTTAAGAAAAGAAATAGATTGTCCCGCTCGAAATATTTTTTGAAGTTCGTTACAAATGTCTTGGCTTACACCATTTGATGATAGATACAGCATGACCTCAATTTCTATACTCTGTATCCTATGCTGAACTAATTCATTGATGTCATCAACTATCCCTAAAAGAGCAGTTTGTGAAACTTTATGAATCTCTTTTAATTTTAACAAGAATAGGGCAGCAACTTTCTTCTGTATGACAGGATCCTGCTTATTAACATCATCTCCCTCATTATTAACTAGAACTTGATTCAGAGCAAAGTCTTCTAACTGTATATCTTCTTCCTCGTGTGTGTGAACTGTAGAATCTAATAATAATTATGTTAATATTTGGTTTGTGAATCTCGGCCTTGTGGTGTCGATATATATGCTTTTTAAATGAAGGAAACTTTTTGTATCTTCTTGGACAACCGTTAATTCCACATACAACTCTAAAGTTAGCATCGTGAGAATGAACAGAATGTATATGTCGAAGTACTCTCCTTAGAGAAGTCCCAGAAAAATCATAACAAATCCAACAAATTATTGCCATGTTATTCCGATTAATGCCCAAGAGCATGCGCATTGCAACCAGTTGTCACATGTAAAACAAAAAGATGTCTAAACGTGTTCTTCTCTGTTACCTACAAAAGAACAAAGTTGTAACAATACCAGAAGGAGTCTTTGATATAGCCCACTTGGAAAAGGAATTTATTAAGAACTTCTTTTTTGATTCAAATGTATCTGTAAGTATTGGATTTCAGAGATATGATCCTGAATGGGAGGAATATATTGAGTTGGATGCAGATACAGTTTTGAGTGATAAAGAAAAGTTGAAAGTTGTTGTAACACCGAGTATTGTTTCTCCAGCCTCTGTAGATGTTGATGTGAGTTGTGATGTTCAGTGTGGTTCTGATACCCCCCAAAGCACAAGAATTCCTAACCCTTTACGGCTAGAGTTTGAAGAAGACTGTAGTGATACTCTTGAAACCATTCATTCTATCCGCCACCATAAACGTTTCTTAGATGATGATGATGATGATGATGATGATGATGATGATGATGAAACTAGCAAAGGTGGAAACTCATCGGAAACAACTTCTATACCTACAGTGCCTCTGAAACCAAAGAAAATAAAAGTCAACAAAGACTTGGACGATTCAATTCCCTTACCATCACCCTTTCCTTTACCTAAACACTTTGCAGCAGATGTTGAATTAGCTCTAAAGGCTAAACAAATGACTAGGGAGACAACTGCTAAACTTATATCGTCTGTTGCTGGGGCAATGCTAAGTTATAAAAGATATCCTTCATCACAGGACTACTTCAATGTTGCCGAGTCTATTACAAAAAATTACCCTCACCACAAGGAAGCCCTAATGTAGGTTTTAAATGATTAACTTCAGTAATAATTCTTTAATTGCATCTATTACAGGGAGCAATTGTCTGCATGTTGCAGAACCGATTCAAAGAATTTAGAAGGGGAAGATCACAGAGAAAAGAGAGTCATTTTAAAGCAACTGAACAAGATATTAGTCTAAAACATGCTTCTCCGTCAATTACTACTGTCATTCCCTCTCCTGAGATCACTCCAGGTTAAAAAAATACATAATTATTAATAATTTCAACCTGTAAAATTCAAGTTAGACATTCTTCTACAAAAAAATGTTTATAATTACTCACTATTCAGCTATTTTGTATTGGCCAAAATATGCTTTATCTAACCAGACTAATTACTACCTTTTTCTGGATTTTATTGACATCAGACAAAATGGTGGAATTGTGAAGATTTGCATGTGGGAAAAATTATTTGTAGGAGAAGGTAGCTTTTTGATTATTATATCACATTAAGCAAAATGTATTTCAGGTGAAGATGAAACTTCATTTAACTCTTTACCGACTATAATTGAAATAAGCATTTTCGTTATTAACCTAAATTTAATTAGGAAATATTGTGTGGGTGGAGTCTTAAGATCTATATAGCTTTATTCAACTCTATAACTCTCATATTTTATAATACTCAAAATTCTAACTTACTATGTGGAAAGAAGATTCTTTAACAAACCCATTGAAGTAAAATGTATGCTTCGCTTTCATCAGGAAGAGGGAAAGGCGAACGTTTGTAAGTATTGTAGTCGACGGGCAACGCCCACTTTTTGTCTACTCTGTATAACGCCTAAATTTTAAGCAACCATGACTTTTAACTCACTTAGTCATACAGAAGATCTTCTGAGAAAGCCATTGATACCAAAAACATGCTTCGTTAGCTACAGGAAAGCAGCAAGACGAGTGTTTGAAAAAGTAGTAGTCAGCGGCGACGCCCATACTTAGCGTCTTTCTCACTTTTTTTGGGCCTACAACTTGACGTTTTCCCTAATTTAAACTAACTAAATGTCTTCTTCGTAGTGTGTGCTTGTTAGTTTCTTCTATATTTAAAGATTCTATCATAAAATTGCCTTTTGCTATTTAGGTTGCAAATCTGCAACCTTCGTTAATTAATGCATTATTCAAAAGTTGCATATTTGCAACCTTCGTCGGTAAAGGGTTAAAAGACATAACAAACTTTTAAAAAATGAAAAGTCAAAGCCACATCCAAATTTAAGTGTTGTAGCCGAACTCATGGACAAGACATTTTTTTTGAGAAGACAGGACTTGCTGAGCAATCCATGTGACATATCGACTCTAATAAAGAATTATCCTTGAAGCCTATCATGCTTTCATCGACTGAAAGTTGCTGATTGGGAATATATGCTTGCTTGAAGTTTTTTATGATTTTGTCGAGTATTGGCCTTAATTTATATAATTTGTCATAATTTACACTGTTTGTTGATGGTTGTTCTTGTCCATTGTTTAGGTGCAGAAACTTCAGAATTAGTTCAAATCGACGACCTGACATAATGGAGCTAAAGTTCTCGCCAATGAATGGCCATTTTGTAATCCAATAACAGCTACAAAGATAAGTTAAAATTCATTAAATGTATGCATGTATAGGAGTACTGTTTCACTTACCGTAATGTTGGGTATCCTACTAGGCCTATTGCAATAATAATTGCCAGTAAGGCGTCAACTTCCTTTAGTACCATTGGCTGCCTTACCCAGTCATGCACTCTTGCCTTCGGATGATGATCTATGTAGTCCTTGTTACTCTCCATATACTGGTGGGCATATCTAATTGTCTCATTCAGAATTGTCTGCTTTACCTTGTCATCGATAAATAGGTTGAAAAAGTCAACCGGAGACTTCTCAGTCATGTCTGGTATAATTCCAGGTGTGATGGTAAAGGTAGGTAATGAATTTGCTACAGGATAGACCCCTACACAAAACGTTTAGTTTCAAATAATAATAAGGATAACTACATTCATCTGTCACTGTTATAGACTGGTTATTTACTTACAGTAATATACTATTTATACATGTATATAATTTTTGCATTACTTGTGTTTGCAACAGGTGTCTGGAAATTAGTTGGGACAGTAGTCTGGACAGCAGTCTGAACTGTTGATGTCAGTGCAGGAGATGGAGAGTCTACATAATTTTGTTAAAATTAGTGTTTGTTAAAACTAGTGTTTGCTAATAAGTTTAACTCAAAAAATAAATCTAAATTATCATTTGTTACCTGTATTTTGTTATTATTATTAATTTTTATTACCTGTATTTTTCTGGGTGGAGCTGTACTCTTCCTCTTCTGTAAGATAGCCGTCAAAATCATCATCAGATTCATCACTAGGGATCAATTTCAGTAAAAACTCTGGGTCAGATGGGACTGTTTTACCTCTATTCATCTTTGCAGGTGATATAATTTTTTAATAGCTGCTGGCCAAAATTGCGCACCCGCCATTTCCTGTGGGTGTGGCCGCGGCGCAAAATTGCGCAAGTGTCCGTGAAAGGGTTAAAAATAGATGACTTAAGAGTTTCCAAAGGACTCTTTTATCTATGGGGTGCCATCTGTCTCAAAATACAGTGTGAAGTCAATGTTTAGAAAGTCATCGATGTTTAGCAATGTCATCGATGTTTAGAAAGTCGTCGTCGATATCGATATTTAAAAAGTTGTCGATGTTTAGAAAGTTATCGATGTTTAGCAATGTCATCTATGTTTAGAAAATCGTCGTCGATGTTTAGAAAGTCGTCGTCGATATCGATATTTAAAAAGTCGTCAATGTTTAGCAACGTCATCGATGTTTAGAAAATCTAGCAAGTCAGTTACTTTGAGCCCCTCCCATATCCAAGGTATAATGGCACAACATGTTGTGGAAGGGCAACAAGTCAGGTAAGTACATGCACTAAAGTACAGTATGAGTAGAATTATAGACTAATGTATAATATTAGTAAAATTTATATTATAAATTATATAAGTGATAGTACTAAATCATCCTTTAGAAGTTTGGGACGTCGTGGATATTGAAGATATTAAATTTTTACGAGGTTTGAGATTCACATATGTGAAAATTGCAGAAATTGTAAGTATTAGTCGAGCAACTTTGTACAGAAGAATGGATGAAGAAGGTTTATCCCCATGCACATACACACATATTACATACGGGGCTTTGGATCAAGTTGTGAATAACATTAAACAACATCATCCTAACGATGGAGAACGTCTCCTTATCGGGCATCTTACAAGGCGCAATATTTTTGTTCCTCGTACACGTGTAAGAGCATCTATTCATAGAGTTGATCCAGAAGGCACGGCAATTAGAAGGAGCATAACTGTCAGAAGACGTGTTTATCGTGTTGAAGGACCGAATGCATTATGGCACATAGACAGCCACCATAAATTAATTCGGTGGCATTTTGTGATCCATGGTAGTATTGATGGTTACTCACGGGTGATTGTTTATCTGAAATGTGATGATAACAATCGTGCATCTACTGTACTCAATTTGGACACTTGCTGAAAAGAAACAGCGACCGTGTCAAGTTTGAATTGCTTCGAACCAGCTCTAGAACATTCAGTGTAGATGACCATTCCACAAATAATCTGGTCTAGTTCAGCCTTCACTTTAAGCACAGCAAAATGCTTTGCCATTGATGACACCAACAACTCTGTATCTTCAAGGCGAATTTTATTAACTGGTATGGCAATGCCTAAGTCAAATCTGAAGTCATACTCTTCACCATTGATCAGCTCTTGCAACTCTTCCACTGCGTTTGCATTCTGAATCTACAATGATAATTATGTACATAAAACATAATTTTTAAATAAGTACAATTCTATAAAGATATAGATTTACCTTCATGAGTTTCTGTTGAACCTGTTCATCAGGGACATCATCTATTGTAGCTCTAACATTCTGTACCCCATGCACAATGTAATCTGCAACTGCAGGTGAAAAAAAGGTGGGAGCTGAACCACCATGCACTAGTGATAAGGCAACAATTGAACCAATAAAATAAAAAGTGCACCTTTCCAATTCTAACATATTGTGCATGGGAACTCGTGAATTTTCTTTACCACAAAATAGTGAATTGTTTTGTGCAATACATCTCATCAAAATAGTAAAGTACTCTCGTAATGGGCCACCAATATCTACAGCAGACTCGCCAATAAAAGTGACATGAAGTCGTTTTGTAACATCTAGTCCATTTCTTAATTTATAAAGTGTATCTGCCAATAAATAGCGTCTATGTATCATAATACGAACATTATCATGTATGTCAGTGGAAAGAACTTCATTGCGGTGACGTTGAAGAAGTGTGGGAAGAGTCCAGAGAGACCTATATTAGTTTAAAACTGACTTCATTGTATGTATACGAATTTACTTGCAGATCATGTCACATACATTTAATCAATAATGACTAATGACTATAGTTATGCACTTACTCTTCAGTTGGTGGAGTCAATGGAGAAGCAACAGGTGGTGTAGGGCTTTGGTGATCACTATCTTCCTGATCCAATATACTCACATATTCACTACATCATGCAAAGACATTAATGATTATAATATTGTTATATTACATCATTATCTTTGAAGTAATAAAAAGCAACTAGTATAATCATTGTACTTATATAACATGACAAATATGTCCGCACTTTGTTATTCAGACAGACAATAATTATGTATAATTATAATATTATATAAATTATAATACTAGTAGGGTGACATAACTATCACTGTATTAAGTAGGAATACACACACACGGAATACATGCACACACACCTGTATGGAGAAGTCTCGTTCCATTGCAAGCAGTCTATAATAATGACCTATTTTCTTCATTAATATCTTTCACATCACCATCTTTGCTTACATCAGACTCAAAGTCACACTGTATGGACAATATCTATGTGAATATGTCACTTCACCTAAAACTGACTATACCTTTAATTCTTCTTTCGCAAGAATATAAATTGGTACTTTGGAATTTCTGCCAGCTACAGCTGAGGCTGTCCACGTATAAGATGATGACAATGCAGGTATTACGAGAGATTTACTAGTACCACCAGCTTGCTGAAGTATGGAGAAATCAAATCTTGGATTTCCGCATCAGCAAATATCGAGTAAATTTCTTTAAAAATTTCTTCCTCCATGATAAACGAATTTTCCCTATAAGGCCATGCTTAGCTAAATAGTTCCTAGTGGGTGCCCCCCTAGGAATACTGATGCTTTCATCTTTCCCAACATATGACTGTGGCAGGCATATGATATCCCTGTCATATGTGTACATTTTCTCCTTCTTAACAGGCTGCATATGGTCTCTTTTTCTTAAGAACACAGACGGCAACTTTCTACAGAAGTACATTTTTATTAATAAATAATTATTATATTTTCCCAGACTTATAGAAATACAAATCCATGCCTTTTAGGCATTTTTTTCTTAGGCTCTTCAAAATTGTCATCAATATCAGAACAGGTAGATCTGTCACTACAGTCTGGGAAATCTTGTAGCTTTGACAGAGCAGTCGACAAGGCTCCACTAACTACTTTCTCAATGTCTTTTCTGCTAATCTTGTTGTCCAGAGTGTTAGGTGACTTGCTCTTGCGTTTTCTCTCCATATGACCAACAGCATGCAACCATGTGCTTATTACTATATATAGTCTACGTGGCCACACCCTCCAAGCAAGCATATATACGTATATACGTGCGTATACGTACGTCGATATTGATAAACATCGATGATTTCTAAACATTGACTCCAAACTGTATTAAACATCGATGACATTGCTAAACATCGACAACTTTTTAAATATCGATATCGATAACAACTTTCTAAACATCGATGACATTGCTAAACATCGATGACTTTCTAAACATTGACTTCACACTGTATTTTGAGACAGATGGCACCCCATATTTATCAGATCGCACTGTACTTAAGTATATTTTATTAACTATTCCAGCTCCTGTACAGCATATGGGCTCCTACTATTCATTCAGGAGGTACTACTAGGGGTATGTGAAAACAATCTTAAAAAGTCCACTAAATACCCTGCTTTTATTGACTCAATATATTCTTAGATATAATTATTATAGTATATTCAAATCTGTTTTTATCTTATATTTTTATATCTTCAAGTTATATATATATTAATGATTTATTAGATCATTCATTATTTATATCTTAACCCTTAGCGGTCCACGCCCATTTCAAATGGGGGAGAAATACCTTTGAAAGATAAAATATAAAATATAAAACCAAAACAAAAGATAGGATAAAGAGTCCTCGGACACATGCGTACACATTAACAACTTAGAAGAACTAAAGAAGATAAAAAGTGAGCATGGCAAGGGAAAGATAATATATATATATATACATACTTATTTAAGTTGAAAATAATAAATAGATTTGCAAATTGCGATAGGTTCAATTTATCATGGGCCTGGAGCTGAACCAGGTAATTTGTTTGTGTGCCAGGAATATTTGGTGAGAATAAGCAATAACGACCTTGGCAGCCTCAAGAAGGATGGAAGTGACCAAACTAGAACTGTCTTGGGAGACAATGTGTGAAATGGCTTCCAAAGAAGATGATGGCAAATGACCTAATGATCCAATTTCAATAGTGTCGTAAGATGGACTCCATCCAATAACTTTTAAATCAGATATCAGGTAATTGTACTCTGGTTTATTTAATTTTCGTTCTCTAGCCTGATTGAGGCCATTCTGTGAGTTTGTCGGGATAGTAAGTTCTAGTAGGTGGATCTGCTTACAGAGAGAATTGACTATAACTATATCTGGTCGCAATGAAGTAGAAAGGATATTTGGTGGAATAGTGGAAGGGGGAGTATCTTCGGCTCTCCACTGGTCAATGTCAGCATACAATTTGCTATCACTATGCAATAGGGGAGTTATTCCTTGTAATATTTTTTTCAAAGCTGAGTCGTGTCTCCAAGTATAACGTCCTTGATCCAGGGAAGTGGGACAGCCATTTAGAATATGGGCAGTTGTAGGTTGTATCTATTAATAAAATAATTAACCGTTCACGTGAGATCATTGTAAAAAACGGGTGATTTTTTGAGAGATATGTTGTTTTATCTTGCTGCTTTTGAGCAGCTTTTACGCTTTCTAATGGTTGTTGGACTAGAGACAATAATTCAAGGAGATCTGCAGGTGATATCTAATCAATTTTAGACAGTTTTCTCGTGTCTACTGGTCATGAGCAAGGTAAGTTTGTTATATATAATAATAGTAATAATAATGCATTTATAGTTACATATGAATGATGTAATGGAGATGTATATTATTACAGTGTGTATTTTGATAGTGCAAATGTTATATTATAACATATTGTAAGCAGGTAAATAAAAATGAAACCTTGTATACGAGTATTTACATTTAAAGATTACTTTATGCTTTTATAATGCTTCTTTGTGTGATATATTTGGAAGCATTCATCTGGGCATAGTGCTGGTGTTTCAGGACATGTTTTGCACACAAACAATGTTAAGTGCCGGGTACCATTTTCAGACCTGTCACTACATACCATACAATCTCTACGCTTGTGCCTTTTATCTAGATAGTGAGGAGTTCGCCTGAGTCTTTCAAAACTGGGAGACATGGGTATTGTTTCCCGAGTACGAGACAACTGATGCGGTTCTATAAGACCCTCTATAAGCTGTCTTCTGAAAGTAAGGTGAGTAATACTTTTTTGTAGTTGTTCCCGTTGTGTGTGTTGGTGAATTATGTAAGAGTTCACTACTGTCATCTCAAGAATCCAAAAAAATACCTTCCGCCACCATTTAATACTCTTGTGTAGGAAACTGTAATAACTGCCCATCTGATCCAGCTTGTCCACTCCTAACATGTACTTATTGTATTCCACAACAACTTTAGGTTTCTTTTTAGCAGCTTCATTTGGTCGTCTATGTAATGTAGAAAGAGCAATGAGTCATGTGAATTTATTTATTTATTTAATTTAAATGTTTACCTTGATGGCACATCTACAATGGTATTTGGGTACTTTGTGCTTAGCATAAGAACTCTTCTTTTGTCTGTCCATGATAACACCATCTGTTTCCCATTTTGATAAGATTTTATGGTACCTTTCCGATCCTTTGTTTTTGTTTTGACACTTTTAGGTAATCCCTTTCTATTACTCATTACTGTTCCTGTTAGAGTGAAGCCAATTGCTGCCATGGTATCAGCTAAAATTGGGCTGGTGTAAAATCTATCAGTGTAAAGGTCATATCCTTTGTTTTTTAGATACTCAACTATTGTTAGAACTACTTTTACTGTGTGTGATAAATCGGGCCGGTCTATTAGTTCTGTCTGTTTTCCATAATAAAGAATGAGATTGTGCATGTAACCAGACTTGCTATCTGCTAGAACATAAGCCTTAATCCCCCAAGGATTAGGCTTACCTTTTAAATATTGCTTGAAGTTTACCCTACCTTTGAATGAAATAATAGACTCATCAACTGATATTTGTTGATCAAGAACATAGTTTTGTTTTATTATTGGAAGAAGTAAATCCAACAGTGGCTTAATTTTATTCTTTTTGGTGGCATGATCTATGTCTCCAACATGTAGCATTCCAAATATTTGCCTAAATCGATCCCGTGAAAATATTTGTTTAAAGAAAGGTATTGTTGAAACGAAATCAGTGAGCCAGTAGTCTTGTATATTCTGCAGTTGTATCAGCCCCATATTGAGGATCACTCCTACAAATGCTTTCATTTCATTAACTGTAACAGGTTTCCAGTTACGATACAGAGAACACTGTTTTGTATACTGAGGTAATTTGAAAGTCGCATACTCATTTGTCCTATTGACAAGGAATTGCCACATAGCAGAAGTGAAAAATAAATTAAAGCACTGTATAGGTTTAAGACGGTTTGATTGTGGTGCTGTTGGACCAGGAGTTTCCTTGAATTTTATTTGCAATGGTGGTGGGGTGTATGTGCCTAGTGTAAAAATAATATTTATCACATTACATTTATTATCTACAGTAGCTATGATTTTAGTCAAAAAAAGTTTAAACCTACCTTCTATATCCTCCCAAATACAAGTGGAATGCAGAGACTGTGGTTCACTACTCCCATTTTCTATTACCCTTTCTATATCATTACATTTACTTGTCTCCTCTTCACTGCAGATACTCTCGTCCTCATTTTCAATTCTTTCATCTTCATCTTCACTCCAAAGAGACTCTTCATCTGTTTCAAAGTCACTCCATCTTTCTAGAACTTCCTCAGCATCCATTATGTATATTGCAATTATTATCTTCTTTGTATTAACAGTATAACAAACCACAAAACCACTCAACAATAACTTTAGTTAATTTTTTGCACCTTGTCACGTTATTGTGACAGCCGCCTTTTAATTACATTTTACCGCGTCACGATTTTGTGACAACAGTATTACGTAATGAATTCAGTTTGTCACGGATTCGTGACATTCGACCGCTAAGGGTTAAGATATAAATAATGAATGATTTTTTGGATTTGTTAAAAAGAATAACTAAAAATTATTGTACAGTATAACTATTACAGTATGTTAAGGAGTTTGCATCCCTGCATTTTTGATTTAGAGTTTGTACCAGGGATGTGTACATTCTGCAAAGGGAAAATATAATAATCATTTACTGATATTGAGTTATAGTAATACAATCAAGAGGAGGCTTGTTCATTTTTTCGATTTTTTTTTGCTCAGTTTTGGAAAAAAGAATTTCTAGAAGACTTTTGGCATATGCATACACATCCCTGCACTGCACATTCAATAAATTTATGTGGTTCAACTATACAGTGGAACCCCGCTTAACGACCACACCTGAACAGCGGTCATCTATGATATAACAGCCAGATGTCCTGGTCAGGATTCAGATTACACAAACTTACCTGCTAAGGCAACCTCTGAAGAATGACCACCTCGCTATTGCATATAATGAACACTAGATGGTCCCTAACACTAGCTACACCATTGAGCAAAACTTCGATTTAATGGCCGCGTCACATTTACTCCATTTCTAAGATCTTTTATACTTAATGTTTCATCATTCTCTTTTGTTAATTTAAATAATGGCAATTAAAGATGTTTGCTTGTTTGACTACAAACAACTTTCACTTTACCTACACAGAAATAAGATATGAAATAGGTAAGTACAGTATTATTACATTAAATGTTAAGTTGACTTGTTATGGCTGAAGATACATAGCCATCAACAACACTTTCCTTTAAATGAGATGGCATCTTACGTATTCGTTTGCTTCTTGAGGGAGGACGATTCTCCACCTCTGGTTCAGAACTGGAGCAGTAATTATCACAGGTGTTCATTTTGTGTCTCTTTTCTTAGCTAGTCTTCACACTATAGAACTACTAAGGTAACTCAGGATAACTCTAAATAAAATTACTTATCTTCTTTGCGTATACAAATTTTGTTAGTAACAAATGGCCTTTACACAATAGGATTCCTTACCCTTATAGCACTCTACAACCAGAATTTCATTGATATAATTTCACGAACTATTTATCCAGAGTAATTTTTAATAGTGTTGGCGAAAATGATGTAATTGAGGTAATTCTGAATTAAATAGTCAAAGCAGCAAATGGGGAATGATGAAATAATAATAATAATACATGAAATACATAGGTATAATAAGCATTATAATAAAATTATGTACTTGCAATTGTAGTTATGATATATATGTGTTATGGAAGTGTTCTTCCTTTTTTCCTTTCTTTTTTCTTCTAAATGTATTTGATTTTCTAATTCTTCTTTCCTTAGTCTCTCCAATACCTCATCACTGGTCAATGCTTTGTCTTGGTGTATTAAAGGAACTTTGTGCTTCTGCTGTTTCTTCTTTTCTGCTTCTACTGGTTTGACTGCCTCAATGAAGCATTTACGGAGTTCAGTCCGTAGTGGTGTCTCTGTTATGCAAGGATGTTTATTCTTGGAATACCAGCTTGCGGTGGTAATGCTGGAGGAAGTTTCCAGGATGGAATTGCAGAGGGTATGGTCAGTTAGCTACTAAAGGCATGGAGTTAGTCTAAGCACCATGGCATGCCATAATTCGCCATAATTCATTCGTAGACAATTAGGTGACATTAATCAATCTTTCCTGAAGCAATGTCCTCCACATAAATTTACTAGGACACCAAGGTCTATTATATCTCACCTCTCCTACTAGAAAGCCAGTGCTGGCCTTTATTTTACTCTCTTCCCATCATTTTATCTTTCTTACCTCCTCTCTACTTTCATGACTACTCATTATTGGTCTGTGCAATGCATTTACTGTCTATCTGTGATGCACCACCACATGACTTTTACAGTCAGTTACCTCAACTTTTGCACAATAAATTCCCATACATTAATCCATCTTCCATACTTTGCCCGAATATAGGGAGCTCTATGGATCCAATCCGCCTTCTCATTTGAAAGTATGAATGGGAGTTTTGAAAACAAAACATAAATAATGTAATCAAACTCAGTGCTTACCTGTTGCTACAAAGCACAAAGTTAATGCCAGCCGCTCTCCAGGAGGGATAGCTTTACGCATGTGAGTGTCTCTAT
This sequence comes from Petrosia ficiformis, assembly GCA_947044365.1. Lineage (NCBI taxonomy): Eukaryota > Metazoa > Porifera > Demospongiae > Haplosclerida > Petrosiidae > Petrosia > Petrosia ficiformis. The sequence goes on from OX345636.1 coordinate 28,788,977, forward strand.
GAAGCCTGATTACCAAGCTGGTAGCGCTTTCCAGAGATGGTGATATACTCCTTGGTAAGGACGATTTTTTATTCTTTTTTTAACCCATATCTTTCTGTTTCTTTTTCTCCTGCATTTGTTTGGCCATCAAAATTGCTATTATAATAGCAGCTGCACTGCTGCTCTCAGAATCCGCCATATAATTATTGAAGTTATTATGTATTAAAAGGTTGTATGCAACAATTGCAAAGTGTTTGGAGATCTCAACCAAGGACAGGAAATGTTTGGTGGCATTTTTTAATTGTTGGTCTTCGGCCTTCTGCCAAAAGTCTTCCTTCATTAACTGGACCAAAATTGTGTACTTTGTATCAATTCACCTGAAATGGATCTGATTTTATGGAATGCAATCACCGCTGAGGCATCCCGCTCCCTGTGATGGTAGTATCTTTCGGAGGTAGAAGATGAATGGCTCATGTGAGAGCTTAGCAATTCCTTGTTGAGAGACGAGACTGCAGCAGTAGCACCTGATTTTCGAATCGTTGTAAGGTTTGGCAGGTCATTTAACCCAAATCGTTTAGTCAGCGAAGACACCATGTCTCTATAATTATGTAGTGGCCTACCATTACAGTTGACAAGGGCCAGCTCATCATCACCGGTGGATGATGATGATGATGATACTATTGTCGGCCTAACTACATTGATGTAAAATTGGAATACAAGAGCATCACGCTCTTTTAAAACCATGACAGTAGGACCAATAAGCCCCTGCCGTTTTATGGTTTAGGCAGTGGATGACAAGTTTGTCCTCCAGTGCCTCTTTAAGAGTAAGATTTATTGCAGCTCCAGGGCACTGCCAGTTGCCATGTGTTAGGACACAAAATAAGTATGTCACCAGTGTGTTTGTGTCACCACCCAAAAGGGTAGATTTTCTATAATCTCAGATATTTTAATTTGTATGGCTTTAGTGTCCTCCATTAGGTACTATCGTTTTCTTAAAAACATTCTCTAGAACCACATCTGACATTTTAAAAACGTCTGGTAGTTCTTGTAGACAGGTGCTTGAATTATATGCACAAGTTGCTCTTATATCACATTTTATTGTAGAGGTCTTCCCTTTGTATAACAGTGTTGATACTACACGTGTCTTATTAACCGATTAGGCGCCGGAAGGTTTTCCCAGATTACGTAGTGAAAACGCCACAATAATTTTAAGTTTTCTCATGAAGTTACCCTGTTTGCAGAAAAAGAGCTACAACACAAATACGGTACGTTGTTTGTATTGTCATGATGACGCAGTTGATCAGGCCACTTTCTGAGGAACAGAACGATACCAAAAATGGCTACCTTCTACCCCAAGAATCTTTACTTTAGAGATGTTTTAGTAAGTTAGTAAGTTCTATTCATTCTTCGATATATAACTTACTGTTTTAGCTATATATGTACTGAACACAAAGGTGTATGGTTATTGAATAAAGCCTAATAGTGCTGATATCAAACAGATCAACTATTTTATGGATATGATAATTATAATAATCATTGTAATTAGCTTACTTAATTATACAATATACAGTACAGAGAGCTAAAATAGAGATAACTCTTGATGGTATTTTAAGAAACAGTCTTCAGTTTGGAAGATTGTGGTGGTGATGTGAGTGTAGGTGGTGGTACAGTTTCATCTTCGTCAGTAACCCAATCCTGAAATTCTTCATCACAACCTTCCATGAATGATTCATCTTGATCGTTAGGTTCATCTTGGAGATTCAATACCTCTGAAGTGGAATATTGGATTGTGTCTCTTATTTCTAGTCATACTAAGGGAAAAGACAAAGAAGTCACTGTTTCTTTTCCCATCACAACCGAACAAGAAAGAGACATCGCTCAAGAGTTGTCAATCTAACTAAAGATGGTATTAGAGAACACGCCTGTATCTGTAGTCGACATTTTGTAGTAGTACAACCGATGATGATAAAGTTCATATAGAGAATATGAACCAGCTGTCAATTACTTTAAATTTGTTTCTCTTTGCCTCTAATAAATTCTAAAAAGTGTAATTATAAGATATATCCATATAATATAACTTGGGCTTTCTTTTAAAGAGTTGGAAACTTCAGTTCCATGACAAAGAAGGTAGCACTCTTTAATAGTTCCTCCAAAGTGACACCAGGGATATCAGTTTCAGTTAGCTCAATGTCCCATGACAATGGTAGTTTTACACTCCAACAGGAAGTAAAAAGCAGCGCTTCTTTTTTCCAAAAACTATTAACATTTTTGTCTAAATTTTACCCCATTAGAGAGCATGGATTTCGATCTTTTCATTAAAATATACGGTACACGAAGCAAACTATTCATTATCAAAATTAGTGTTTTTCTCCATTGACTTCAATGCAAAAGTACCCCAAGATGGTGCAGGAATGTACTCCGGAAGTGATGTCACGTTCATTATCCAAGTAATGAATTCTTCAACGCTTTACGTGAAAAGGTCTATTACATTAATGTACTTGAGAAGCAAACCCACAATAACCTTACAGCCCCATAGAGGCCTGCCAACCTGTGCACTAATTGCCTCCTTAGAGTTTTTGAGGAGATGTAAAAAAAAGTTTGAGGGACAACCACTTCATGTCCCTGAATTTAATTAAATACATTTTACAACAGGCAATTATTATTGTACCATTAGCTTATCCATCATTTTACACAGGTAGATGGGTCACTGAATTTATACCTATAGGAACAACTTGTAAGCTTCTCACCACATGTAAGTACTGAATGTTGTATTCGCAGTTACTACACACCATCTGTCTCTCTCTCCCTCCCTCCCTAAAGAAATGGCATGCGTGCACTTCCCATGCAAATTACATGGGCAAAGCACTATACATATACATACATACTGTATGTACATACATAATATGTACATACATACATATGTACATACATAATATGTACATACATATGTATATACATTATGTGTATATATATATATATATATATATATATATATATAAATTAATTAATATAATTATATATATATATTAGGGCTAGGACGATTAATCGATTAATCAATCAATATTGAAAATTCTTCAGATTATCGATTATATTATTATTATTCTAATTATTCCAGAAGACATACTTTTCATGCATGTAACTGCAAGTAATGTACAATTGGAACCTTTTTTGATCATCAAATGGGAGGAGTTTCCTTAATTAATTGAAGAAATGGTAAATGTTTACATTACAGAATCATAATCATTCAGCATGCTGATTGGAAATCTCAATTATGGCTCTCTGTTACTTAATTAGGAATAACTGGAATATCAAGATGTTTTAAGGACAAATTATTATTGTTATATTTTGAGTTTCATAAAATACGAAATTACAACAAAATCAATAATCAAAAGACAAGTATAAAAGTGAGTTCTTGTATAGTGAAACAGCTCTTAACATTCACAGGTACAATAGAACATTAATTAAACACAGGTTACATAAATCACAACTTGGTAAAAATACACAATACATGATTACAATTAAAGAGTCAATTCATTACAATTTCGGGACAAAACAATCAGGAGGCTTATGAATTCTCTTGTGATAATGTTGGGTAGTTAGTTCTGTTGAAGATGACTGATCTGATGATGTATCGGGTGGTGAATTGACTGAAGGTGACGAATCGGATGGTTCGAGAGACGGCTGATTAAACTGAGGGTCAACCAATGGTGTCTCGTCTGTAGTGTCTTGATTTCTTTCATCTAATATTGGGACACAGGTCTGCGGCGTATGTGATCTGTATGTTGTCTGACTGTCTTTCATGATACGGACTTCAAGCCATTTAGAATAGGCATCGATAATTATCAGGAACATGTGACCTAGAAATGGTCCAGCAAAGTCTAGATGACGTCTTGACCAAGGTGTCGATGGCCATTTCCAAGGCTTGATTGGTACAGCAGTGGGCATGGAACGATTGGATTGACATTGAGAACAATCTTTGACAATTGTCTCAATATCCGAGTCAAGGTTGGGCCACCATAAGAACATTCAGGCTAATGTCTGCATACGAGCAATTCCGGGATGGCATGTATGTAATTACATCAATACAGCATCTTCCTTGATATGTAGCTTAGCTTTGTATCCTTTCAAAGTTCCAAGTCCCTCACTAAACACGGATGAGTAGATTGTCCAGTTGATGATCGGCGAGGTGAAACAGTGAATTCCAATCGAGACGAATCGAGCGTAACCAGTTGAGACCAAGTAAACTGGGTCCCTCCTTTCCTGCCACCTTCTGATCCTGGTACTGGATGGACGAAGCAAACTCTCCATACATAATTAGAGGTATGTCTTAAGTCTGACAGTTGTCTCTTGCAGTGGATATGATCCAAAAAAATGGTCATGTGTCTGTTTGGAGAAGACTGAGAATGCGGCACCAGTGTCCACTTCCATAGCGAGAGGAACATTATTGACTGACAAGTCGACATACAAGGGAGGCTGAGAGTTAGAAGTAACATTAAACAAGGTATACTCTTCTGTTTTTGTCTGTGACTTTTCTTCAGTGACATTCTCTTCAGTGATTGTCTTTATATCTGACGGCAGCTGGTGATTCCAATGTTTATGAGATGGATGTGATGAACGATGACGTGGAGTATATGACGAGGAAGTTGAATATGATTTCAAACGAAGTGGAGACGGTGATGCAGATAACGGATTCGATGACTTGCGAGAATGACAAACAGTTTGTATGTGTCCACGTTCGCTAAGGTCCGATAAGCAGCTGGTCCAATAGTAGCGAGAAATATGGATTTCTTCTTATTATCCTCAATGTCATTGGCTGCTAAAAACTGCTTGAATCGTTCAGCATACTGAGACCAGTTCTCCTTGGATTCAAAGAACTCTCCAATGGTACCGAATAGAGCCATTAAATGAACAAAATGATCCTCGTTGCCAGAAATGTTATATTTTGAGTTTCATAAAATACGAAATTACTCAATAATCAAAAGACAAGTATAAAAGTGAGTTCTTATATAGTGAAACAGCCCTTAACAGTAGACGACAGTCTTAACATTCACAGGTACAATAGAACATTAATTAAACACAGGTTACATAAATCACAACACATGATTACAATTAAAGAGTCAATTCATTATGTTATTACAGTAGATACCCAAAGATCAAAATTAACGTTCGAATTTGTTCGATTAGTGAAGAATTGTATTAACCTTTGGCCATGTATATATTTTAATTAATAAATTAACATTTCAATACACAAGATAATATATGTATAATTATATAAAAGGTTTTAGTACTGTGACACCAGAAAGTGATCAACCACCCATGTATATGTACTATCAAATCTATCAAGTTCGGACAAACAGATCTTACATTCAATGAAAATATATTCTTTGTGGACACAACTCTATTAATTAAAATACACAAGAAATGTCCAATATCAAAGAAATCATCAATATTTCAGTCACTGTGGGTGAATGAACTCCTACATGTTCACACCCACTTCTCTACTCATATAAGTGTGTGTGTACAAGTAAACCTTACTAGAGGGTTACACTAATGTTTGTGGTTTGTATTGTAAAGCCTCACATTTTATTGGGCAACAACAGAATTGCTGCAACACAGTTTTTTTTTTGCTGTGCTATGCCATTGAGAACCAAGAAAGTGAAAGGGAAGGAGAATCATGGTGACAAATGCCAACCTTAGTCTTTCATGAAGTGGAAAATGCTATAACCTTCTAAGCAATGAGAACTCAACTTGAAAGAGAGGTTTTTAGTAACTATAACAGATGAAGTACTACCTGACTTCTCATCAAAGGCTTTATACGGTGAATACTACTTGGTAAAATGTAATGATGATTCTATCAACAGAAATATTTTACATAACAGTCCAGTTGAGCTGTATTGATGACTATCTGTGAAGATAATTTACTTTCATTTAGTGTAAAAAAATGAAATATCTCCAGCAACAAGGATACAATCTGTCAGAATCCACGATTTTGCTGGGAAGACGCTTACTTGGATGGTCATATCGTGGTTCTGCTTACTGCCAGGTAATCCGACCCTTAAACAAACTTAAAAGACTAGAGTGGGCTCAGAAGTATATCATGCATATGGATGATTTTAAAAACGTAATATGGACTGATGAAACTACTGTGCAACTAGTCTCGTACCCAGACTGTCATGCCCCATGGCGAAAAACAGTCTGGTAACTTGGGCAAACATTCCTGGCGCAGTGACGTTTATTACAGAGAAAACGAAATAACCAATCAGATTTCAAATATTAGTACGAATCATGTGATTAACTCTTGAATAGGTGTCATTAGGTGACTGGAAATACTTAAAGATGGCGTTCCCTTTAGAAGCTATAGAAGATGCTTTAAAAATGGCTATTTCTCAAGCAGGATATAACAGTCTCGTGTGAACAATACGAAACAATGATTAACTTTGTAAGGGGTAAAGATGTTTTTGTTTCTCTCCCGACTGGGGCTGGAAACAAAAACAACAGTCATAAAACACTTTCTACAAAAAAAGGATTTATCTGGTAGTACTATTTTGGCTCTCTGAAGAAAGTTCCAGACGTCGAAAATATTAAAACTAGTAGAAGTAGCTATGATCACTCTTCTTCCACTGCAGGGACGCTGAAGTTGTCCACAAATAAAACACAACTCTAACTACGCCATATTATTACAAACACCTGTCATGTGATGAAAACGCGGTGTAACGTCACTGCGCCAGGAATGTTTGCCCAAGTTACCAGACTGTTTTTCGCCATGGGGCATGACAGTCTGGGTACGAGACTACTGTGCAACTGGAGCCACACAAAAGATGGGAGGCAACCAAGATATAAGCCAAGACCAAAACACCCAATCAAAGTGCCTGTTTGGGCTGGGATAAGCTGGAATGGCAGAACAGACATATGTGTACTTCAAGGGAGAATGGATGCAAAGTTATATGTGGAGATTCTTGGTAAATGTCTTGTCACTTTCATAAGTCGTATTTAGTCAAACGAACATTGCTTCATGCAAGATAATTACCCAAAGCACACCTCACAACTGGCACAGGAATTCTTCCAAACCATGGGAATTAACTGGCAAAAGACACCACCAGAAAGTCCAGATGCTAACCCAATAGAAAACCTTTGGCACGAATTGAAGAATACAGGAATATATAAGGAGAGAGGTAAAGCCAAGAAAAAAGGAAGATCTTGTAAAGGGAATATTGCAGTTTTGGGAATACAGGAATATATAAGGAGAGAGGTAAAGCCAAGAAAAAAGGAAGATCTTGTAAAGGGAATATTGCAGTTTTGGGAAACAGTTGATATCAAAACCTGCCAAAAATACATCCATCACCTCCACAAAGTGCTTCCCCGAATGATTGAAGTTGAAGGAAGTGCTACTGGATTTTAACAAAGCAACTGTCACTATAATATATTACAATAGCTATTACTGTATATACATGTATAATGTTATATGATTATTGTATATAGTTTGATTTCATAAAAACAAAAGTAGTAATTAATTACATGTAGATGCAATGGCTGGGATGCAGTGGCTTCACTCTATTGACATTGCTTTAACGATTCCTTTTCATTTTGCATGTGTAATATTTATATCATCAGTGAAGATGACATTGGATCACACAGCTATAAGTAGTAAGGCATTTTATAAATCAATGTGTTGTTATTGTCAAACATTATCTCATGACAGTAAGACAGAAGAGATCAAACAGGTACATGTAGACCTTGAAATTTGAATGTGAATTATTACTTTTCTCCTGAAAGGGTGCTCGTTAGCTACTAACAAGGTATATTGTGTTATAGTATACAGTAATATGTTTCATGTAATTATACTAGATAAGTTCAAGTACACTACAAAAGGTATGCTAAAAATGATTTATGATGTTATTAGAGTCCATCCAAGAAAAGGTTCAAAAAGAGTAAGTACACTTCAGTTGACAGCTTACTTTTGTAACATTGTATTTGTATTGTGCATGGTGCAATAGATTAATCCAATCGCTAAAGTGAAGGTATGACATTACATTTCACTAATTTATAAACTATTATTGACTAATTAATAGAGTCCAAAAGGAAGTAAAAATAGTCCCTGAAGATCTGAAACAGTATAGTTCATTCATTTTTCAAATGAACTATGATTATTTACGACTACTAGGGCTGGCTATCAACAAGAGTGGAGAAAACAGGTGAACCTTCATCTTATTACACGGTAAATAATTTATAATCATCTAGATTTTTAAATTGACTAATGAATTTCCTTTTGAAAGAGTATAGATGAACACCTCCTTGATACAGAAGAATTTTTGAAAAGATTGTAGTTAACTGTTTTTCTGATAATTATAATTGAGATACGAATATATATGTATGTTATAATACATAATGGTAGTCAGATGTAATTTTTTTTTCTGGTTGTTTAAATTTTTATTGCATGTATTAACATTCATCAACAACAAGAAGTGGCAATTACTATAATTTTATTGTAGCCCTTTTTATCCACAAGTGTTAATTCAGAAAAATCAGATTGTGATAAAAAATTGTAATTATATATAACAAGAACTACTTTGTAATATATTTGAAAAAACTCAAAGCAAGGGTACTGGTTAAATAAAATAGGTTGAGTAATCGGCAGCTACGTACTATAAAGTACTGCATTGATGTCACCATCAGATTCATATGGATCATCATGAGATGTTTCAAGTTCAACGCATGCATCTTCATATTCATCATCCCCTATTTTCTCTGTTGCATCATTGGTTGATCCACTTGAAAATTGGCTGTAGTCGTAATGAGAATCTTCATCCCTAATCTTTTTCAAATCATGTGGGGTTGGAACACCGTCATTATACGTTTTCCTCAACCATTGTTTAAATGCTTGGTGGAAATGCCCATGATGAGCAGACTCAGGGGATTCTCTGATATATTTTCTCTGTGATTATAATTATATGTAATGCATGGTATGTAAATCATCAACAAGTCTTTTCCCTTACCATTATTGCGATGTGCTCTTCATATTGTTTTCTCTTTGATTGGGGTGCTTTGCTATTTTTTGGCATTGTGGTTTCCCTAAAACCTGTATTGTGTGCATTCATAAAATGCTTGTATAATATTATATAGACATCAAGAACTTACTCTCCTCCTTTCCTCAGTGCGGAAAGTCATAGCAGTTTTCTTTACAAATTTAATGCACACTTTTGCTGTTGTGATGTTTTTTGCATTCTCCTTTAAAACAGCTTTTACAAGTTTCTGTTATTTAACACAGTTATAATTATGTAAACATAATAATATTGGTAAAAATTATTATCTGCTTACATTAATGTTGTCATCACTAATCTCTCTATCTAATGAATCACAATATAACACTGCAGTTCCATGTCTTAATGCCACCTGGAAAAAGCATTAATTTGTTTGCAACAGTAATGCAATACAGTATAATTATATATTTACCTTATACTGATCGATATTTATATCTCCTTTCTCTTGCATTTTTTTCCAGTTGTGATTGAAGTCCTTTCTGACCATCTGCCAAGGTTTTGAATTTCACCTTTCATCTCCTGCAAAAGTTGTGATTGTTTGAATGCAGTTTTTGCTAGATAGTCCAGCATAGGAAAGAGAGGGTGTTGTTTTGCATGATCTGTCAGATGTATTATTCCACTTCTTCTGGGCGCATCGTTACCTTGATCTGAAGAGTTATTTGCATGTGTATATAATAAAAGACAACATTATTTCTGATAGTATTGATTTCACTAGTTCTGCTTTCTCCTTCGGCCATCTCGATCTCGCCGTTCTTGCACATGCGTAGACTTGCTTTATTTTTAAAATTTTGGTGGCAAAAAATGGCTTGTTCTCTTAAAGGTGAGTATAACTCGTTTCCAACAAATCTTAATTAATGTTGTCACTTCTTATATAGGTACATTTGTACCTATTGCAACTGTTCGTTTCAGTATAAGTCCAAATTTGAAAGACATCTAGCTAGTGAAAAGCATAAAGATTGAAGATTATGAACAAGACTACTTAGAGTTGGACGTTGTTAGTGATGACATTGGGTCAAATGTGTATGAGGAAGATGATGAGAAAAGAGGAGATGTACATGTAAGTAAAATGTTAGCTCTGATTACCATTGAGTTCAAGTTTATATCTATTCAGATGTGTAATAATGATGTTTTTACTGATATAGAAGCTATCACATTCTGTTATGATGATGTTGAGTCAACTGATGAGGATGGTAAGTGGTATGTACTTGTAGTATCTGTGAGTAGGAATCTAGGATTGGGTGATTTTGTTATTTAGTTTGATGATTATATGTAACTTTGAAAATGTAATGAATGAAATTTTAATTGTTTTAGGTCCACTAGGGTTGCTACATCTCACCAATTGTTGTGATGATTTCTCTCCTTTCTCCTCCAAAGCAGAAGCTTTTGTATATATCTTGTTGAATTCCCCATGACCAATGGTAAAATATTTCATGATCGAGGAAAAATTATCATTAATCTTTTTTTCTTTAATGGAGAAAACAACTTGAAGTTCATTCTGTTTGTACTAAATCAAATGAACTGTGTGGTACCTTCATTTGACAGTGTCAAAAAAATTGCTTTGACAGGGTTTGATGCACCCACAAAGGTTTAAAAAAATCAAAGTGTTTTCAGTGTGATATACATATCGTCTTCACTGTAGTTTTATTCTCCTTCTGGTACCCGATTCTATATGAATCTTCCTTCGAGTATTATAAAACGTTGCTTTGCAAACCCATCCACTTCTTTGTTAATACGACGATATCCAGTTATTTCTGAAAGAAAAACGTAAGTTGAAAAGTAAATTGTGCTATATTGTGACCTGTTAGATCTTTATATATTAGTGAGATGTTTGAAGCTCAACGATGGCATTCTATGTTTCCTGCTTTCATGACAAAAATCAGCAACAACTCACACATTTTTGTACAGGATTTTGTAGTCTATCGTGATAGTTTGCTGAGTAAGACAATAGCCAAAGTGTTACGATTCTATGAAAAGGCATACCATTTATACATTTATTGCATAATCACATTGTTAACCTCCCTGTAGCTGAATGAGACAGGGATTTTCTTGGAAATTGAAAGAATCTTAACATTTGAGCAGTTTTGGAGGCTACATCCTAAAATATCTATGTTGAATTGCAACCAAACATACATAATAGCAGACCACTCTGAAATACATGTTGACTATGTTGAGCTGTCCTCATGATTTGTTAAAGTGGAATGGAAGTACTATTGAACCTTTGGAAGCTACTATATGTAATACATTTGTATTACTTGTGCCAAGTGTGGATGCATATTAAGTCCCATTTTTGAATTGTCTACAGGAATACTTAGTGTACACTGCAGAACATCCTATGAAGATTGCTGCTGCTGGTGTTCCTGTTGTTGTATCTCCACTTATACTTTACAGTGATGACTTTAGTGGCAATCGTTCTAAGAAATGGAATAAATTTGATGCTTGGTGTGTAACTCTTGCCAGTCTTCCAATGAAGGAAGCCAGAAAATTTGCAAATATTCACTTCATTGCATGTTCTAATGTGGTTTCAGCTGTTGATATGACAGAACCACTTGTAGAAGACCTCTTGACTCTTGAAAATGGTCTTAAAATGTTTGATGCTTGTACATCTTAGTGGTAGCTCCTGTGATTTGTTGTCTTTGTGATAATGTCAGAGCATCCGAGTTACTCAACCATCTTGGGAGTAAAGCAGTGAAGTTTTGTCGGTTTTGTATGGTAGGTTTGTCAATGAATATGATCATAATTATGTTGTTATATAAATTTTAGACTTCTTCATCTCAATCTTATACAACTGGTGCATTGAGAACAACACAGCTTACAAGATCACACATTGAGATAATCAAAAATCAGAAGACAGAGTCTGCCAAGAGACTGAAACGGACTGAGTATGGTATAAAAGAAAAGGACAATTCTTAGGGTTAACAATAGACGTGGAAACTGGTAAAGTTACCACAACTGGTACAGGTACTGGCAATGTAAAAGTAGTATTTAAACTAAAATCTTTTCAGGTACTAAATACTTGTTTACATGTATACAAATAGAGCCTTGTACAAACTTATACTATCTTTATGTTTTCATGTGTACAGGTCAATGCCAGTTGAGTGTTTGCATACAGTTCTTTTGGGAGCATGAAAATACATGCTAAGGTCATTTATGAATCAGGCATCAAACAGTACTAAAAAGGAAATACTAGCTATCATCAACAGTTTTCCTCAGTGTGGATTTTCAACCCGTTTAACAGGAAATATTTGTTACTACTACAAGTCGTTTGTCGGTCGTGACTTCAAGACATGGCTTCAAATGTGTGTGTTTCAGAAATATCTGTCTCCTGATGAAACCAAATGCTGGTTTCTTTATTTTTCTTTACTCGTGTACACTCACATGTACATTGCTGATATAAATGATTTTTTTTTAGGTTTTCAAAATAGCCTACAAATACCCTACTCTTAGCAATACCGAAATAGTATCTGACAAAAAACTTGCCAAGACTTTGTTGACTGTGCAAATATGTACATGCCAGAATTTGCAAGGAGACTAAAGGTCCATCTCATTCTCCATTTGGTTGAATGTATCCAAGAATTTGGACCAGCAAGTGGTTTCAACACAGAAAGGTACACATACATGTAGATTGGATAATTACTTGTATAATTACAGTAATTGTATAAGGTTTGAAGCATTCAACTCATTGATACGTGCTCAAAACATCTTTGGAAACAGACATGCTCCAAGTAAGGATATTGCACACAATTTTGCTGCATTGGAGCACTTATGATTTATATGCTGTGGAGGGTTTTACAAACAGGATGGTATTTACAGAAGGTCTGTGTACACTTGGATTATACAACATTGCTGTATACATTATTATGCACCATTATATACGTAGTTGCGGTCAAGGACTCGTAGACCTTTACAAGAACCCCTGTGTGCAACAGTTTATCAATCAATTGCCTTCACACCAATAATTTACAGAAACTAAAGCTATTTACCAGCCTGGATGTCTACGCAAGGTATGTGAAATTATCTTTATAGTTTCTTGTTTTACAAACTTTGAATATTTATTTCACACTGTAGCTGAGTCCTACCACAGTCCCTTGTAAACTGTCAGAAATACATGTCGCTTTTTGGTATGATTAAATTCTGTGATTATATTACTGACAGTACCTTAAACCTTGATTTTTCTCCATCTCTCTCCATTAGTTTTTGATCATGGGGCTGTGTTTACATCTTCTAGAGTGTTAGCTCACAAGGGAGATTTTGTGAAAATTAATTTAGAGATATGTGAACTTCATAAGTTTGGATATTGTTTTAACCTCTGTAAAAATATAGATATTATATGGAATTTTACTTGCCTGCTGTGCAGTCACTGATCTTGGATTTGACTTCTGTTTGGTACAAGAGCTCGAACTACAGACTGACCCTAACGGTGATCCTATTCTGACTGAGTTTGAGTGTCCTCTGTTTCTTCTAACTACAAATATTCATACCGTGTCCACTAAAACAATTATTTGCCCAGTGTTAGTTGTTCATGTATGCTTTGTGCTGTTTTGTCCACGAAAATGTTACCAAATCAGTTGAGAGACGTATTGTCAGTTCTAATAAATTCGTGTATCGTCACAATTTATCAAATGGTTTATATTGTTTGAACATTTTTTGTATAAGTACTGACTTTTAAACATTTTAATTATAAGTGTTCATTAGATTTTTGTAGTTTGTGATTTTCATCATTTACAAAATAAACTTTTAAAAAGATGATTATTGTTTAAATAATAATGAGATACAATAATGATAACCTTACTAGATTCATATTGACAATTGTCTGGTGAAAATCACATCAGATATCTTTACCATCTCAGCTCTTTACCTCACATTGTTGAATCTCAAAGTTGCTGCAAATCCATGATTTATTAGGATAGGTTTTTCTCCGTATCAGTTCGAAATACGAAGATGACTCGGATTGATATTATTTGGTGTGTTGTGAAATCAAACAGTATAGCAGTACATGAGTACTTGCCCCTATTAGATTTTGTCTTTCATTGTGCACATGACATTGAGCCTATCACATTTCATTTCAGTATTAATATTACATCACTCCTAAAAAAATGAGTGGAGAGGCTGGAAAAATAATATCAAAAACTGATTTTATTCTCTCCATGCCCCATACTATGTGAAAAAGTCTCAAGGGGGAAGTGCTTGCTCTCTGTTACAGCCCTCCTGCAAGTGTATGTGGTAGTAATGTTTTGTTTCAAAGCAGAAGCCTTAAAGCTTGCAACAGCAATTAGAAACAACTAAATAAATATAATACTAAGCAAAAAAAGGACATGTCCACATTTGTATGCACAAAGTATTTCACAGAATGTTGCTTTCATTTATTAATTTTCTTTCTGTTTTATAATACTAAAATGCTAACACAGACATGTCAAGTTACAAATCAGTCTTAGTGTATTAGTGGTGGTACTAGTACGGTGGGGCTCATGCATGCCATGCAACCAATTCAACAAGCTTACATTAAATATATGTATATATATAATTTATAAAATGCTACATACATACATACATACATACATACATACATACATACATACATACGTAGATAATTATAATTATATAATTATCCTTTTACTGGCCACCTAAATTACATAAAAATCCTTACGGAAAGAGATTTATTGCTGCTTTGCATAAAAGTACCACTAAGGCATTATCTAATCTTCTTACAACATGTCTTACTACTATAACTACTCATTTTAAGTTAAAGAATATTGCCATGGCATTTATAATAATACCGGTGTTAACTGTTTTTGGATAATTAATAATTCACAACAGGTCCTTGACAAACTTCACACAATTAATCACTTTACTAAGGCAAAACATTTTGATAGCTTTGATTTTTCTACACTGTATACTAGTATTACACATGTCTCTTTAAAATTAGCACTTACGGCTCTCATACAGCAAGCATATACAGTTAAAAATTGATTGAAAGAATCGAGGTTCACTGTGGTAGGTTTCCTCAGCTTTGACATACTGTAATTTGGGAAATTTTAGATTCTAAAATAATTCGTAATAAATTTTTTCGTATGAGAAATTTTCGTACATAATGCTCTGTATGAAAAATATGTGAATTTTTTTCTTTACCGAATAATTAGAACAACACATGAGACACGTGCGTAAGTGAGTATGGAGTTCGAGAGATCTAGTTGCATTCGAGGCTATCATAATTATATACAAAGCTGTCGGAGAAGTTCACAAAATCATTTTTACGTGGGTCATGTAGCATAGATGGTGGTTTTGTATTCATATTTTATTCTGTAAAGAGATGATGTTTGTCGTCACTGGCAAGAATACATAAGTATAATGAAATAGTTTTATTAGCTAACAGTTGTAAAACCAATTGAAATTTTTCAGTTTAATCTGTTATTAACTATTATTATATTATTGGTAATAGTTGTCATCTATTGTGGTAAACTGTACTAATAGTCATAATACTGTGACGAAATGTAGTAAACTGAAAAGAGCTGAGTAAATTAAATTTGATAGCCCTCCTCCCCCTTCTTTACAAAAAATAACATCATTGACTGTCAATTAAATCACGTGCACGATCACATGATGCCAATTATTTATTTCAATAATTTGTACATGAGGAAATGCAACACTGTTTACCGTTGGACTGGTTGGATTTATTTCGGACCAGGTAATTGATGTACTAGAGGTGGGTTGTGTATTAGTTGGAAATTATAATCACTTCCCTCTGTTATCATTCTAGCCACATCTCTTGATGTACATCAAGTGCTATTGTGCATATGAAAGCAGAAGCCACACAAAGTGTGTACAGCTGATAAACTCATTTTTCTGAAAATAGGCGCTTGGCATTTAGCGCGCAAATTGCGCTGCCAAAATTTAGGCTCGCGGCAGTCAATGAGTTAAGTAGTAACATGGAAAGTTTTTAATCATGTTGTGATGTATTAAATTTTAACTACATTTTTTAAGTTTCTAATTACGTTAAATAATTATGTATATCCAACTGAACTGATCATAAGATGCGATATTATTATTATACACTACATACATCACAAATGATATAATGTTACTATTTAAAGTCATATATTAGAACTGAGGCTTTTGGTATCCATGAGTGACACACTCAAAAGTAATAAAACACTAATACAATGTGATAATGTGAATTTTGTCTGTTGGGTTTAAACAAAAAGTAACTACGGTTCAATCATTATATAGAATCAACTTGGGTATAAAAACCATTTTGAATAGAAATGAAGAAGTGCTATTGTTCTACTCAATTACTGATTATGTTATTTTAAATACTTTGCAGTTGAATGTATGAATGCAGTGGGTTTCTAACATTGATGATAATAGCGATGTATTCAAAGTTGTCTGTATAACTTCTTACTTCGAAAATTGAATACACTCGTCCAGTCAAGTGTGGCTATATTCTTTTTCCTACTTTTTCCATTTGCAAAATTGTGGGTGCAGTTTAACCTTGCTGCATGTGCATGCCTGTAGCTTTGAACCTTACATACATATATGCACCGAGACTACAAGAGGGCTCTGTATCACGAAAAACACAATATACTATATATAATCCCAGCTAATTTATAATTACATTAGAGCACAGAATGATAATTATTAATACTAGTTCATAGTTAAGAGATTTTTTTTGTTTATCATAATTGGAAATTTATATACTTATATTATAATTATTATTACACTAAATCGAAAACTAATTATTAAATAAATAAAAAACAAAACTAATAGTCACTTGAATACGAATGTGTAACCTTTTTCTCTTCTCCAATTCCACTGCTTCCATCCTCTTCCTTTTCATTGGTCTTTTTTTCTGCTTCCTCAGTATTATTCATTTCTATCTTTTCTCCTTATATTTGTAAAGGCCGATCCTGCTGTTCATCCATTTTTGATTTTAACTTTGTCACTATGGCTGTCAATTGTTTCAAGCTTTCTTCTACACTTTGCATTTCCAGAGTCTAGAGTCTGGAGCCTTGACAATTCTTCAGTAGAAATATAATTTAAAGCCTTCTTTTGCTGCTCATTTATACCTAAGACTAGGATCACTTTGCAGTAGACCATTGAGATTTCGGAAGAAGTAAGCAAAAGAACAAGTGTTAATGACATAGGTGATACCTATACATAGTGATCCTCTAGGTTGCCTTGTAGAAATAGACCAATGAAATCACTGCAGGTTCAAAGCTGTAAGTCTAAGCTCCAAATCAACAGGTGTTAATGACATAGGTGATATTTCAACAATGAAAAACAATGTTATTTGATATTATGAATCTATATTGTCATACCTTTCTGTTGGTACTAATATTATCATGAAATGTAGCAGGATTGTCATGCTACAAGCTGGGAATGATTCCATAGTGTCAGTAAACAGATTGAATCGAATGATTTAAACAAGGGAAAAAACAAAAGGGAAACACCCAAGATTTTTCAGAAATTTGGCAGTAGAGTGCCCTCTCTGTTCTTACAATTCTGATGTGTTTTTTCGGCTCTTTTTATCACCTAAAAGATATAGTGTTATAAAAATTGTTGTATAAATATATGCATTATTATTTACCAATGATTTCTCTTCCTCTGTTTTGTTAGCTCAACGAATGATTGCCATACTATTCTTTTTGCTGATCCAACACAAATTGGTCATTGGTTTCATAATAGTAATTTATGGTATGCATAGTTGCCACAGGTACAAAATGTGCTATATTTCGCTAGTCGAGCTGTTGTTTCTGAATTTGTTGCTACATATTTCTCCCACACAGCTCTTTTTGTGATACTTGATGGAAGTAATGGCAAATCAGAATTTTTGTATCCAGGTATTCTTCCTGTGATTATATGCAGACTATAATTTAAAATAGGGCTGCAACGAATAGTAGTTTTTGGTATCCAGCTGGATATTCACTTAGTTTAACGAACGAATATCCGGATATTCACTTGCTTTCAGAGAAATTTTGTCATAACTCGTTTCTAGTGAGATATCAAATATTAGCTCACCATTTTGCTGTTAACAGTTGCTATAGATGTTTTGTAGAGTAACACAGAGCAAGAAACTTCTCCACAGTCATTTTATTGCAATTACAATTTCACGTGTTCAATTTCTACACATGTGCAAACATTAAACGAATATCCGGATGCTAAAAATACATCTAAATACCAAAATAACGAGCGAATATTCGTTGCAGCCCTAATTTAAAAACATATATACCCCTACACACACATTGAAACATACCTGGTAAAATAGTATGGCTTAGCCTTGAAATAGGTCTTTAAAAATTGTACAGCTTATTTTACCTTATTTTACCTCTTCAGGAGAGAAAGCATTGTGTGGCTGGCGATGACAACTACCATAAGTTCTATGAACAGTTCCATGTAAAGGTAAAATTAGTTTAAACAAGATATATAGAGAAAAAAAACATCCCTATGATTGCTTTACAAGTTTAAGTGAAGATAAAAGTATCCTTATGACTGCTTTGTGGTGTCCAGCATTCAGTAATCATGGCTAACTTCATCAAGCACATGATGGAAGACAACAGCTTATTATAGTTATTATTTTGATTATCTACTCTCCTGACCTTTCAAAGGATCTTGTAGAACTTTAGGAATATATTTCAGGCAGAATAGCTAGCTATTACTTCCAGTTTCTACGTAAGCTACACATCTTTCTTTCAGCCGGTGTGTAGAGCTTGATCGCACGTGTTCAAAGGTCACGCATGATACTGAGCATGCGCATGAAGTAGAGCACTAGAATGTTGAAGAAATCTGCAATAAGCAAGCACTGGCAAGCTGAAATACAGAACACTGAGAACAGGCATAGAGCACAAAGGATTGAAACACCACAGATTAAGAAGATTACTACTGCTCAAGCAGAAATACAGAGAAGGATTAGAGCACAAAGGATAGAAACAACAAAGATTAATTTAGACTACTACTACTGCAAGGCAGAGATCACTCTGTAGCATGTCAGACAATCTAATGCAAGCTTAAACAGCACATGCAGAGGAGAGTAAGTGAAAGTTTTAGCTACTGGAATTTCTGCTGATATTTGCTAATAATATTATATATAATTTAAATGAAACTTTTAAAATAATATTATATATATATATATATAATTATGTAATTTAATAATAATAATTATTATAATGTTTTTTTTATTATAACCCCACCATTTTTGGTTACTTGAATCTGTATAAACATAAAACAGAATAATTATAATAATTATTATTATTATAAAATTACTTATTAACTAACAGTTATAATCTTTGACTCCCCCCTCCCTTTTTGTTTCCTCCTTCTTTTTCTCCCTTTCTTTGGTGGAGGTGGAGGTGGAGGTCTAACAGGAGACAGTGGACTGACTGGACTCTGGCGTGGAGTTACTTCTAAATCAATATCCATGACGTCTTCAAATTGAGACATTCTATAGTCTATACCTTGAAGGGCAGAAATTATGCTGTTTTTATACTGGAAGGTAGGATCAATATAGAATTGACCAATGAAATTAAAGATTATATTTTATTGCAGTAAAATATGAAACATTATTACCCGCCAATGGATTTGTTTACTATATCTACCTAGTATTTTACTTGTATATTATGTACTAATTAGCAGCCTGTTTATGTATTGCCTTATTCATGCATGTATTAATTAATTATCAATAAACAATAGTTTAAAATTTTTCTTATAATTTATCAAAATTTTTAAAATTTAAATATGAAAGTTTCCTTGATCATTCTTTTTGAAATACATAATTGCATTGTTGTTTGACATCTTTCAGACTATAATTACGAAGGAAAATTATTATTATCAATCATACATTAATTAAGTGCCATTACACACTAACCATTTATTTTCCACAAATTTTGAAATCTTCAAGGGACCTTTAGCCTTCTACATTAATTATTAAAAGTAGAAGTTACCAGCCTGGACCACGAGGAGGCGTCCCTTATGCCAGGCCACCCACCTTCTGAACAGAAAGTGAGGATCCACCATCAACCAATTGGGACAGGGATCAATGTGTATTGCAAACAGTGAATTTAAGCAGGGGACCCTAGGGGGTATACAACCAATCAATACGTACACAGAGTATACATAGATACCGCCCACTAGGAAATCCCACACACAATAGAATAGAACATGTATAATAATTATTATTATGATATAATTATAAGGCTCAATACATGTACATCATGTACAGATAAATACAATATTAAAGTCCAGCTTTAATAACACTAGTATTAACAATACTAAACAATAATTAAAAGCATAAATGTATTATATAGCACAACAATAATTATCATCATACACATTTACTCCTCACGATCTTGAACATCAGCTCCTCTCAGCCGATCTAACTCTTTAGTTGCCAACTGAGAGGCCTTGATTTTGCTGGATACAAGATCAATTATAGCTACACCATCAAGTGTTCTGACACGACTCAGAGCAACATAAGCCATGCCATCTTCAAACACTTTGGGACCTAGGTCAATCACAGCAGCATCAAGAGATAACCCTTGTACTTTGTGAATAGTAGCAGCCCAACAGGGAAGTAAAGGTAGTTGAGTCCTTTGTAGTGTGACTCCTTCTCGGCCATAGAATTTTGCCGTCACAGGTTCAATTGGAACAGCTTCTGCATTATCTTCAACACTCACTCGGCTGATACGACCAACACGAGGATCGTGGAAGTTGACCAGAACATTTTGAGGTAGGCCAAGTAAATCCCACCACGATTCCACGTGCTCCATTTACTAGTCCATCTTCACAGAGGATGTTTCTTCGGAGCATGACTTGTGCACCAACCGCCAGTTTCAGACTTCTTGGGAGGCCAGCACAGTCATTGTCATCGGGTGGGATGAGTCTTTCTGGGACATCAACATGTTGAACGACACCGTAACTCTGTCTAGCAGAATCGGTGTCGACAATTGAATGCTCACCCTTGAATTCGAACACAGTCGACGCCTGCGCCAACTGTCGAAGACGGTGAGTATTGTATTCGTCCACCATGACTTTCAAAGGTAACAGACGCAGAGCATCTGTGAATGGAGACTGTTCAATATCCACTGGAGTATCTATACCAGAAGTCAGACGGGTCCTGAGCAGAGTGATATCGTCTGGAGTTTGCTGTCCAGTGCGAATTCTACCTAGTACTTGAGAGTAAGTGTTGTCACCCATCTGTCTCATGTTAATTGTCAGCTCCACAATTGTGAAGATATCTCTCCACAAGTGGGTAGAACCAGGATTATAACCATTACCTTCCTGAAATATAAATTTGTCTCTAACAGGTGGTAGTTGAAAGAAGTCTCCAACAGCAATGACATTGAGATCTCCGAAGAGAACTTCAGTGTCATCTGTACCTTTGATTTCAGTCAATCTCTGGTGAATAAAGTTGAGTGTCTGATATGAGACCATACTGATCTCATCAATGATGATCGTGGTGACACTCTTCAAAAGACGTCGCATACCGTGAAGTCTCTCACTCGCTAACTTGCGATAGGTGGTTCTTTTACCATGCTCTACAGGCAAGTTGAGCGCTTTGTGAATAGTGAGACCTCCGATATTGAATGCAGCTACCCCAGTTGGAGCCATCAACATACAAGCACATCCGTCGCCAATCTGGGCACGTTCAAAGTGCTCATGAACTACACTAATCACATGACTCTTACCAGTACCAGCGCCGCCGGTAATGAAAAGCCTAAGTGGCTCAGGTGGTGACTGTACAGCATCCATCTGGTACTCGTGTCGAGCTGTAGTGTAATTCAAAACTTTTTGAAAGGCTAAACGTTGTGACTCATTGAGGCTATCAACCTTTCGGTGGTAATCTGCATCCGTCATGCGTCTTTGGCCCATTGCACGTACAGTGTACAGTGCTATCATCATCTGCATCAGCAAGGTAATCATCGGAAGCCAAGTGGTTGACTTCACCAACACCTTGCTGATCAGTAGTTAAAGCGCTGCTATGATTATCAGCTAACAGCGCTTCATCATAATAAATTGGGTCTGGTCCAGCACCTTCGTTTTCCATCTCCATATTTCGTTGAGCTGCACCAGGAGCTATTGGGGCATAAACAGTGTCACCAAACTGATTAAGTGCCCTCAATTGACATGTAGCTCGTTCAACTTCTGCAGCAAACGAAGCTTGGTCACCACCAAGTACTAGGAGACGATCATTGTTGGAAACAAAGGATTGTTTAGCCGTAGCATGTGAACCCAAGAGATCCACAGTTTCATTACGCCATGGCAAATACAACATAAGCAAGTGGTAGTAGTAGTCGTCACCATTAGCTTCGGGAGTCAGTGTTGGTACACGAAGACATGCTTGCTTTCTACGCAAGTATATCCATCCACTATTACCTTGTAGTTCGTACCTAGGCTGAGCTCTAGTTGACGTACCAAAGGTAGAAGGAGGCTTTGATGTAGCGTACCAAACAGCAAAATGAGCAAGGCTCCTATTGTCAAATGGATCACCAACTGGACGAGCAGCATAGCGCTCATATAGTCCACTTTCAAAAACATCAATATCACAACCATCCATCTCCCGAAGCTTTCTAGTTGACTTTAATACTCTCGTCCTTTTCTGAGGTCTTCCCGTATTCACAAATATTGTACCTCTCGAAGATCCACGTAAATGAAGACCTGTCGTTCGGTAAACAGCTTCCTGAGCACTCAGAATACGATGACTAATCAAGGTGTTACCTATCTTTAACAAACATGATTTCTGAGTACAATTTTCAGGAAGCTTTTCTAGATTACGAGAAATCAGCTGTCTGAGTTCCTTAGGTTCGTCTTTGCACATATAATGGCAGACGTACTGAGCAGCACCGTAGACGGAGCCAACCATTTGCAAGTCCATGTTGGCACCCCAGGCTCTGAGAATGTGAGGGTTGTAAGGATTGATGTATTCATCACCCTGTTCTCTTTTCAGAACATAGAATCTAGCTTTATTGCCGATATCCCTGTTACGTTTCAAGTGAGTAGTTGCACTCGCTTTCTTTGGGAAATCAGATCTACATCTGAATCGACCTTGTTTTCGGCATGTTTGGGTATGAGTGTGTCTCTGTACTCTCATCACTAGCAATCTTAATTCATCATCCTCACCAATCACTGGTACTCCACACGTTATGTATTTATCAATGAACTCTGGTGTAGCTCTCTTACCTTCCACATTACGTAAGTTAGGAGCATCTTTCACCCACCACAGAGAATGGATGTGAGGTGAGCCTCTCTGCTGAAACTCAACCCTCCAAAAGTAGTCCAGAATGGGTTTACCATCTCCATTTAGAATAAATTTCATAAACGAATTGAATCGGTGAGAAAAGTGTTGAGCAACAATCACAGGGTAACTACACAAGAGACGTTTCCGCTGTGTTGTTGGCAATTCTTTCGCCTGTTGCTCAGTGAGATTCATTCCATCACGGTTTGCTAGGATGTAGAGCAGATCAGTCCAGTTCATATCATCAGCACTGAGTGTGAGGAAGAAAGTGGGAGGTCCAAGTGTACGAAACATTGCAAATAGATCAAGCTTAGCCCTCTGCCAATATGCAGCTGAGCCGCGAATATTACGCATGAAACCAAAACAATTCTCAGACAGGTCAGGGTTCTCTGAGGATGTATCACTCAAGAGATCACCAGCTGTCAAAGCCTGTTGGTCATGCTCTTGTTGTTGTGCTTGATCTAAACGGTTTCTAGGCCCCGAGGAGAATCGGATTCTCATTGCAATGCAAACTGCATCACGTAGTCTGTGTTGCTCAAGGAGATTACATGACCACAATAAATAGGGAATGTGACTAGCCCATCTACTATCAGCATTAAGTAAACGGATTTGAATATAGTCCGTAATACTTATTGCTGGATCACGGGCTGTTAGGAAACCATTGACACCATTGGGAAACAAACAGGGAAATGCCATTTCCTCTGCTTTAGCATCAGTAAACAAACTAATAGGCTGGCCTTCAACACGTGGTAGTCTATAAACTGGATAATTGAAATCTCCATTACGAATGATGTCAACAGCTTCCGTGTTAGGCATGTTAAAGTCCGTCCTAACTACTGAACTTTCTAATTGGGGAGGCCTATTAACTGTACCTTGTTGTTGTTGTTGTTGTTCATCATCTTCATCATCTTCTTCATTGGTATTATCATCATTATCTGCATCATTATTATTATTTGCATCATCATCTTCATCAATATTATTATCACTATCATCACATGTGATATTACCATCTTCAATGTGAATATCACCATACAATACATTTGAAGTCTTTAACCAATGTAAAGCTCTCATAATTTTAGGCTTTGTAACCACATACCCTTTGCTGGAATGAGTGGTTACAGAAGATGATGATGGTACAGTAGATGATGAACCTTCCCCCCCTTCAGCAGTTGAGGTTGAAGCAGAAGTTGATGATGATGATTGTACTAGTATTACACCAGATTCATCAATTGGTCTAGGTAGAGCATTACATACCTGCGAAACATCAACAGGGAAATTTATACTTTGGCCAGCCAATGCTCTTTGACCTAATGGAAATACTATAAGCTTCATAAAGGCATGTACTTTAGATATCAACCTCTGCTCCATTGTGTTTAACACAGATAATACAGGAGGGACTTCAACAACTTGTATGTTGTTAATACATGCATAAGGTGGTACTTTCCCTTTACCCAGTATGGACTGACAACGTGTACACAACCAAACACACTCACCTTCAGGAACATCAGGAAGTGGTATAGTTGTTGGATGTGAATATAATGGCGCTATCAAGTCCTCTACTGTTTCATAGGTCACATACGATCCTCCTTGGGGGTAGGTGAGGCGATGACACGAGAAGCAGGAATTACTAGGGCTTACAATAATCTCAGACCTGAATTTCTCCAAATCTTGAGATAACTGATGAAGTCGTCTTTGCTCCTCACCACTTACTGGTGGTGTAAGAACAGGAGTAGTACAGGCTCTTGTAGATTGATTATGTATTCTAAGTGTCTGCAGACGAACTTCTCTAGCTTCAGATGACTCACTACTTCTACGTACATATGTGCGGTCACTCATAACCTGAAGTCTGCGTGACCTGTCATCACTGGTCTCTTCACTAACATGAAAAGCAGTTCTGATTCGTGCATCAGTTAAACGGCTAGACCTCTCTTCTTCAGTCTCTTCACTGACACGTACATTAGCACGTTGACTCAAGTCAGCAAGACGACTGGTCCTTTCTTCTTCATTCTCCTCACTGACACGTACATTAGCACGTTGTCTTAAGTCAGCAAGACGACTGGTCCTTTCTTCTTCATTCTCCTCACTGACACGTACATTAGCACGTTGTCTTAAGTCAGCAAGCCGACTGATCCTTTCTTCTTCAGTTTCCTCATTGACACGTACACTAGCACGTTGTCTTAAATCAGCAAGCCGACTGGATCTTTGTTCTTCAGTCTCTACACTGTTAAGTGTAGAAGCTCTTTGTCTGATTCTTTCCAAACGTATTGCCTTTGTCTGAGAACTTTCAGACTGTAGACGTCTACAGTCAAGTAACCTTTGTTTATTCAATCGGATACTACGCTGCTCTTCTGTTTCATTTAGTCTTCTCAGTCTTTCTCTATCTCTCCTCCTCCTCTCTTTATGCTTATTTCGACTCCATTGTTGTGGGAGGAGCTGGAAGAGTTGTCTGGAGGTAGCTGAACAGCTGTACGGGTCTCAGATTCTGAAAGACGAAGTATCTTTGGACTACACGAACCACTTGCATGCTGCTGGACCAAACCACTAGTACTTTCTACACTATCTAAATTTTCATTTTCGCGTACTCGTTTACATGGAGCACGCTTAGCTTTATTCTTCTCCATACTAACAGTAGACATACTAGTAGTAGTAAGCTACCAGGTGTAAGAACAAAGGTGAACAGCTGGACGCACAAGTTTCCATTGCTACAGGATTTCGCAGACGATAGAGAGTTCCCAGCACGCTTCTTTATTGGTTCCGCCCCCCGGAATTACATCACTTCCTTAACTACGTATACAACGCATACTCGCGTAAGTGGACACAAGAAAATATATATATATATATATAAACATACATCGAACCCGTGGGAAAGCAATCATAGGGATGGCCCTGCGGGCCATAAAAATAATTACTGTTTACCCAGGTTCGATTCCATTTTTCATCAGACTTGATCGATAGCATTCAACAGTGATTTTCCAATTCCATGAAGAAACATAAATGGTTTTCAACAAACATTTATTAAAGAAGTTTGTTGTGTACATGTGTATACTTGATATCATTCTAGTAACATACCTTAATACCTTTATGATAATAGGCTGTGGACAGTCCCTCTTTGTCGATTTTTCATTTGGTGGTTGAATGTGATGATACGTGTTGCTCATTACTAGTCTCGCGTAGCCAGACCTCCGCGGAAAAGATGGGAGGGTCTGGGGACACTAGCATACCATCGTTTGTACTCGCTGCAACTATAGTTGCAGCCCAATCAGATCGCAGGCAGGCTGTCACGTGATTATGTGGAATGTTAATTTGTCAGTTGAAGAGTATGGAGGTTCGAGATGTCGAGAAAGCAGCATCAGAAGCAGCTATTATGCTTGGCTATTCCAAGTTGAAGGATCTACAAATGTCTGTAATAAGTTTCTTTTGTCTTGGGTCGTGACGTTTTTGGCATACTTCCTACTGGGTATGGGAAAAGTCTCTGCTACCAATGCCTTCCACTTGTTTTTGACAAACTGAATTCAGTTTCCTCTGGTGCTAGTATTGTTGTTGTATTAGCTCCTCTTACAGCTATTATGAAAGATCAGGTATGCAATTTACAAAAATCAAAGTAGCAACAAACTTAGTGCCTTAACTTTATTTATACAATAGGTCAAGTGTCTGGAGGCTAAAGGTCTTAGAGCAGCATATGTAACTGGTGAGCCTGGAAAGGAACAAATGAAAGAAGGTGTTCGAGCTGGTCACTATCAACTTGTATTTTTCACTCCTGAATTACTTCTGGATCATCCCCGATGGCGAAAAGTTTTGTGTTCTCAGTTGTATGTAAATCGATTGAAAGCATTTGTTTTAGACGAAGTGCACTGTGTTAAGAAGTGGTAAGCTCACTAATTACTGTATTGATAATGATATTACATATTTAAATACACACAGGGGATCTACATTTCGACAGTCTCTGTTGCGTATTGGAGAGCTACGTTCCATTCTTCCTTCAGGTATATGCATCATGGCACTCACTGCGACTGCTTCTAAAAATCTGCGGTATACACTCAGTAGTATAATAGGATTGAATAAACCATATGTAGTTGCTGTTTCTCCATGTAAAAGAAACATCATGTTCTCTGTTGGGGACTTTACCTCAGTGGAAACCACTTTGAAACCAGTTGTAGAATGTCTGCGTAGAGAAAACGTACTCAAATGCCTAGAATGATTATTTATGCTCATTCCTTTGAGATGTGTGCAAAAATTTTCCTTAATTTTGAACATGAACTAGGAAATGAGTTTTGTGAACCACAAGATGCTCCTAATTTACCAAGGTTTCGACTAGTTGAAACGTTTACTAGTGTCACAGATCAGGCACAGAAAGATTGCATCATTGAAAAGTTTACAACACCCTCTCAGCTAAGAGTAGTTGTTGCCACTGTTGCTTTCGGGATGAGAATCGACTGTCCTGATGTCAGGCAAATTGTACACATTGGCATGCCTGACAACTTAGAGGAGTACATTCAAGAGACAGGACGCTCAGGGAGAGATGGTAATCTTTCTCTTGCTACATTATTACAAGTAAAAGGGAGAAAGCAGACTGCAGACCAAAGTATGAAGGATTATTGTAAAAATGAAGAGAAATGCCGAAAAGACTTACTCTTCAATGATATGGATGAATATTCTCATATAGATATGGGCACTAAGTGTACCTGTTGTGATATTTGCTGTACCTCATGCTTGTGTGGTCATTGCTACGTAACTCGTTCAAATTTCATATTCATGTAATTAAAGTAAACAGGTTTAATTCATTTTTTTAATTTTATTTTCAATCCATTCTGTTAGAACTTTATTATTGTGGTAATGTAAAATGTTCCGAGGGTTTGGAAATGAGTGATGTTTACGTTCTTTATCAGTTGCTCTAAAAACACCGGCATTTATTAACTCATTGACTATAATGGCCTGTCTTTCTCCATCTTTAATGCCTTGTGTGCTCCAGAAGTCTCAGATACATTATTGTCTTTATCAAATTGTGTTAATACTGAAGCCAAAGTGCCAATAGACAGTCCCACCCTCTGAATTGCTTCTTGTGTTTTGTTAGGTCCAAGTGTTTTTATTGATTGTTTAGCTACACGATTTAAGTGTTCCATATGGAAGTCTGCTTCAATATTTTTACCTGGACGACCAAGTACATTCACAAATCTACTCCATATCAACTGTGATCTCATTCGTGAGGAGAAAGAAAATTCATACTGATAAAGCATGTTGAATGCTTCACAACTGTAGTTTGTCCGGTTTGAACTTAAAAAGATTGGAAGTAGGTACTTCCAGCATCTGTACACTCTGTTACCATCTCCCTCTTTAATTGCATCTGAAAATTCTAGATAGAAGCATCCAATACTTATAAGCTGTTGAGCATATTTGAAAGTCTTATCTTTGCTTGTTGTATTTTTAGGAACCTAAAATCTATTACGTTATCCACAACCATACCACACAAATCCTGTAAAACTTTCTTCCTTTCATCATGTGGTTTCATTCACAGCTCATTTGCTCCCTCTATAACACTGTCATCTGGTACATCGCGTACAGACTTCATGTTTAGTGTCTCTAGAGTTGCAGCCACCAGATGGCTTGAAGTAATCAGGTTGATAAAATCATGGCAAGCATTAAAGTCGGACTTGGGGTTTTTAACTACATTCCTCCGGTTAAGTCTGTTTCTCAATTGGTACAGTGTGCCATGCTGCTCTGCTGAATTCATGGAATAAAAATATTTCCATATCACCTGGATGATATAATTAAAATGAAACATACATTCATTTTGTATGTGCATACATACCTCCAGCAATACAACCTTTGTGTGCCAATCTTCACAGACTGGAACAAGTCCATCAAATCTGTTAATTGCAGAAGGTGAATTGACTTTAGCTCTTTTAGCTCCTCGACTTCTGGCCACGGTTAACTGATCACCACCGAACAAAATTGGAAAGAGTGATACTTGTTGAACTTCAACTACTTCGTTTGTGCTGGGGATTAGGTACTCCTTTGTACATTCAATTGAAGGAACGTACTGGTGTATGACAGACATGATGTCCACCATCTCACTGCTTTGAATTTCATTTTTAGGTATGATCCCCAATGGTACCTGTACATAGCAATTAATAATTCATAGGTAAACAATAAATAATGTTTGGTACTTACAACTTCAGACTTTGAGCACATTTCAGCATAGAATGGGTGTTTTATATGCCACTCGATCACACCATCGAAAGTGCGCTTGAAAAAACTAAAACTGTCACACAAGATACGTGACAATAGGACTGAAAAGTTGTTTTGTAAGGCTGCATCATCTTCCTTGATGGTAACAATGATGATGTGAGCTGATTCAGGGAGAGAGCATTAGGGTTGGGAAGTATATCAGATAATCCACTGAAGTCTATCCTATCTTTTAATGCATAGAAATGGAAGTAGTGAATATCAGACAGACCACATTTGTCTATCCTCATGTATCTATGTCTTATGCTCTTGTCGATGTTATCTCCAACTAATCTGTACGAGTATACACCCTGTAAACTGTTACTGTTGAGGTCTGCCTCTATCTCGTCAGTTATATTCTGCTCTTGATCCACAAATTCAGTATCACTGTTGGAAAGAAAACTGGAAGAACACTCTGTGTCTGAATGTTCACTGAATTCATGTTCAGATTCTGAGTCTGATGTTATCGGTGAATAGGCCTGCCAAGAAGAAACAGATTCTGAATCGGATGAACTGTCATCAAGGGAATACGCCTCATTGTCTTCAGGTGGTATAGTATTGAGTTGTGCCAACTAAAATATAACATACAATACTAGAATTTCACAGTAGTACATATCAGTATACTGACCTTACACTGCTGTGCAATACATGAAAACAAATCATCTCGCCATTTCATAACCTTTTCATCATGATTTTTTCCGATCTTGTCAAGAAGACGAATAAGTGTCTTGTGTGATACTGACACGTTTAATTTTTGCAACCTTGTATAAACCTAAACAAAAGAAAAGGAAGCTTTTGTAGCCACAACTATATATATATATAAATTTTTTTTTTATGTTTATGAACCTGTTTAGATGCACTACCATTGTAAAGGATAAGAGACACCATCTTCTGTACTAAATTCATTTTTTTGCTACGATGATTCAGCAAAATTGCTATACACAAACCGATGACTGCTTGAGTATTTGATCTTGTGGTTTTGGTTTTACTCGCAGCAGTAAGAACATTCAAAAGGACTGGAGCATTGACAGAAACCTCATCTAAGATCTTTCTCCAAGAAAATTGTTCCAATTCAGTTTTTGAATCACTGTGCATTACAGACCCCACTTTGTCAGATGACATAGTGATGAGCTCATTCCTAATTTCTTGTCCAATAAGCTTAAGAATGTGATTCTTGGTGACAGGATCACTCCAACACTCTCCAGCAATCTTCTGATGGCTTCTACGTGCTTGCGACTTGGAGTCAGGACATACCTCTTGGGTTTCTTGTATGCTACCTCAACCTATGAAGTTAAATTTGTATATTACCATAATGAAGAGTACTGCAGAGAATCTAGCTTACCGCTACATCTGGAGATACTGATGATAATTGAGACAGATAGGCAGGTTCTGAAATAATATCTCTTGGTCTTTTAACTGGGATAATTGGTGGTGTAATATGTTCCAGTGATTTGCGAAGACTTCCCTCAATCGACTCTTGGAGTTTGAGAAATCTTTTATAAACATAATAACATTTTCTGCACATCATTTCACTTTTACTGTCTATATTGATTGATAATGAATCAACTGATAGACGGTCAACAAAGGCTTTCCAAAGAAGGAAAACATCTTGAGAACTTTTAAGATTCCTTCTATCACTCTCTTTGCCGCTCAGATCATCCCCACAACCAAGACAAAACATGAGTAATATTTATACAAGTGCACCCACGTGGAAATGTTTTAATGTTTTCACAACGTGGTGAAATAAGTATATTCATAATAATTTTATGGACTAATTAAATTCCTCTAGTACAAACGATGGTATGCTAGTGTCCCCAGACCCTCCCGTCTTTTCCGCGGAGGTCTGGCTACGTGAGACTAGCTCATTACAACACATTTCTCCTTTGAATAACATTCAAATGATGTTGCAATCCTTTCCTTGTCTAGATCTTTTTGACGAAGTTGTAATGGAACATCTTCAGATCCAAGAGCAAGGGAGTTGACTATGTCCATTTCATGTATTTTGTGCTATATCTCAAAATTAGCAATTATGATACCATACATAATTCATAGAGCTCCCCTATATATAAATGATAATAAACAAGTGTATATTGAAAAAAAAACATCCCTATCATTGCTTTACAAATTAAGTGAAATTAAATTGTCATTGTTCAAAGGTCACGCATGTTACTCTGCATGCGCATAAAATTGAGCATGTGAAGATGCACTTAGCAAGCACTGCCAAGTAGAAATACAGAACAGGCATAGAGCACAAAGGATGGAAACAGCAAAGATTAAGAAGAGTACTACTGCTCAAGCTAGAAGGCGTAGATTGAAACAACAAAGATTATCAAGACTCCTACTACTGCGAGGCAGAGATCACTCTCCAGCATGTAAGACGAAAATCTAGTGCAAGCTCAAGTAAGTGAAAGTTTTAGCTACCAGAATTTCTACTGGTATTCGCTAATAATTATCATTTAATTGAAACTTTTGAAATAATGTATGTGTATATATCGTAATTATAAGATAATAAATTATATATCAATATAATTATGTATTACTTTCATTTAATTTTTATTTTTACAATGTTTTTTTTTATAATTATATCCCCAGCTCTGTTTACTTGTATCTGTATGTAAATAAAACAAAGAATATAATTATTATTATTATATAAAATTACTTATTAACTAACTGTTATCATCTTAGTTTGAAGGTCCAATTTGTATTTCTTCTGATCGTAAACGTGAGACTAAAGTGCACAGCCTTCTTCAATGTACCCAGCGTTTACAGGTATGGAAGGTCCTACAGATGACACTGACCCATGCTATCACAAAGGGAAGCCATTCCCTTTCTTGTCAAATGGTGATAATTTAATGTGATGACATTTCAGTGTCTTTATTCCAGTTTTTGTTGTCATTGTCACTGTTTTTGTGCTTTCATTAGTTGTTGGCGTCCTATTTCTTTGTGGTTGTATACCACTCCTGGTTCTTCTGAGAATCACCATATCACAGGAGATTTCACTAGCTCCACTGTAAATATTTGTTGCCAAATAACACTTTCAGTTTTATAAGGTTGTAATATTACAACTTCCTGTTCAGAGAGGAAGTACCACACCTACTTAATAGAATACTATACTAAATCTCACTGTTGTTACCACGCCCACGCCCCAAATTACTGGACCAATGTGGTGGTGGCATGTTGTCTAGTGGTGCTTTGAGTTAGCTTAGAGCACTTTAAAAAAGTAAAAGGAGATTAGAATACCATATACCACATGCTGATGCATGTGATGTATATTCTTTGTTCATAGCTTGGTGTAGACAAAGGGATGTTGGGAGGATGAATGAACAAAAGGGTTTGCTCGTTAATGCTGTGTTTGCAGTAATTGGTGAGCAAAATTGAGGTGAGTGTTAGATTTGTTCAGTATTTAAGTAAGTTGCAAATCGCCTGTATTCAATTGCAACGAAGGTTTTGATTTTATTGAGCGCTGAGCCATTTTAATGATTGCTGGGCCACAGCTCACAATCAGTATATTATATTCATGGTAGGTGTGGTTGGAAAATAATAAATTCATTATTTTTTCAAAAGCCCCCAGGTTAAGAAGCTTTAAGTGCTAGTAGAATCTTTTCATGTTGGTACAGCAAGTATTTTTTGTAGATCTTTCTTATATGATGGTACTGCATGTTGTCTTGAGTCCTCCTTGGCCCTTATCTCATTTTAAAATGAGCTACAGATCTTGGTGAACCACACTATGTTCAAATAGTAAATCACTCAAACCAAGAATGTCGTATTAATATTATATGTCACATGACTACAACATGGCTGTTATACAGAGCATAATAAATTGTTATAGAAAATAAAGTTAACTATATATGACACATGACAAACAGTCACATGACTACAACATGTATAATAAAATATGTGTAGAACTAATTAATTCAATAGTAAAGTAACCAGTCAGAAGGCAAACTCCACATCTTCAGAAAGATCCTTTAGTGAATCAACAACAGCCTTTCCTTCAATTCATCTGACGGAGTTTTGTTATGAGTACTACTAGCGTAAGCTGCCAATTATCAGCATGTACCAATTATTGGCACCTATGTACAGCGTCTTACGATAAAAAGATTTACGAAGTATTCCAAACATGTACGGAATAATTCTTTGTGTTTAGTTTCTCCTCGAGGTAAGTATATTTTCCTTTGTGTGTTTTGATGGATATACCAATACAGTATGCCTTGAAAAAGACAAAGAATGAGACTGCACTCTAACTCTGCACCCCCTGTTCTCCAAAGAGCTGATACAGCTGGTAAGCGATCTAAAACCTCAGGTTCAGGACAGTCAGACTCTTGTGGGACTTCATCTCCACCCTACAGTTACACAAAAAAGGCCAAGTAAATCTATGCCTTGCAGAAGTGCTAAGCGATCTAAAAGCTCAGGTTCAGCACAATCAAATCTTTGTCAGACTTTATCTCCACAACCTGTATATCTACAGTCAAGACGAATGTTGTGAATGTCTGATTACATACCTGGAAGATGTTAATCAAGGTACCGGACTAGAGTGGGCCAAGTGTCCTGTGGGCGTTGGCTACACGAATGCAATGACTCTGTACAGCAGGACTTGGACAGAAAGGAGAGATTCTGTTCATTTGACATTTTTTCATTGATCATGACCAGAATCTCCTTGTTGTTATGTAGCTATATTATTATAATTGTTTTCGTAAATCTTTCATAATAATTATCATAATTAGCTATTTAACGAAATGTAATAGCATTGAAAATACATAAATAGTTAGATGAACGTAAAACATAATTCATACTGTTCTAACAGATGATATTTCAACATTGGCAGCAGAAGTCAGTAAGTGCTGATAATTGAGAATAGGAAGTTCTATTGAGTGACGATAATAAGTACATGGTGAAATATTCTGTTGACATCAAAGGTTGCCATTCAAATATACAATGGGGTATTTTCCTGAAATTTGGCCATGATATAGCACATTTGATGACCATTGGTTCCTGTGAAAAAATGTTTTATATTGACAAGAAGATTTGGTCTATAGCGAAGGGCATTTTATACGCCGATAATTGGTAGCTTATGCTAATAGAATTACTAGCAACTGCCAAGGGTCGTCTCTAAAAGAACACGTATAGAATTAGCTGCATGAGTGATAAATGTTGAGTGAATAATGGACCCCATGTTCACTATAAATGATTTCAATTGTCATTACTACATGTACATACCTAGAAACAAAGATTCTGAAGGAGTCTCTCAGGGTACTAGATCTTCTTTGCTTGGAATGACAGATACTAACTGTATCACTCCGGAAAGTGGTACGTCTGACAAACCACTCAAATTTATTCTTTCCAACATTGCATAAGCATGAAAGTAATGAAATGACCTAGTCTGGTAGTTAATTCTCTGATATGATCACCGAAAGCTTTTGTCTATATTATCTCTGACAATTTTGTAATAGTTGCCTCAATAGATATTCCATTGATAGGACAGCACCATCAGAATTGTTATGGGTAGACTGTTTATTATCATTTATTATTATTTTTTACTTTTGTACTTCCTGTTGTAAGTATGCACAATCACAGGTAGACCAGCACATCGCTGATGGAACATTTCCTGTTGAAAATGGTTATATATTCCAACTATTACAATTAGTATAAAGCCAATAACAACTAATTATGATGTAACGTACGAAATCTCTACATGGAGAAGGACCATATTTTATTGTGAATTTACACATAGGGAGTGACACAGAACCACCAAGAATGACATTTACTGAATATCCTGGACAAACTTCACCATAATGTGATTGGCTTACTCCATTACATTAAGGCGAAAAATCTTTTGTGATTTTATTGTGGAATTTGGATTGTTGTGATGGAAAATGATGCATGCATTCATTATGCAAATGTCAACTATCTGCCAAAACACTTTTTTTTCCCCTATTTTATTGTGCAGCTGGTGGTCATTGAGTTCTACTAATACAAAATCTCAGAAGCACCATATTTTATTGTACATTTACACTTAGGAAGTGACACACAACCACCAACAATGACATTTATTGAATGTCCTGGACCAACTTCACTGCAATGTGATCAGCTTATTCTTTACAAGTACAATATGGGACTATTTAGTTAACAACACAAATGAATGTGCTCGTGCTCAAAGGCTATAATAGATATTGTCAGTAAATTGTCATGCTCTGTTTCTGTCAATCTTTATTCTTTTGACTTGAAACTAATATATTTTGTAGTTTCTTTACTTATGAATGCATTATATACATTTCAGCATTCCAAATAGTCTGTGAATGATTTACACAAAAATCAAACATGAGACATTTTAGAAAATATGGGAGTGAATGAGCTGTTGTCTTTCATGAATAATGAACTGAATGTCTGTTGACTATTATTTCCTTGAAGGCTGACATCTAGTATGTTCACTGACAGCAGTATCTAACAGTAAAATTTCAATCTACAAATGTTTAAACCCATACTAAATTGCACTCCCATAGCTTTCAATACAGAATCTACACAAGTGCTTTACTTCCTGTTGTCTAAGGAACCCCTTCGTGTATACTGGTTACAAGAAGAGTGAATTATTATACATAGTTGGGTTTACGTAGTACTATTATAGTTGGTGTTAATTGATGTTGATTTTTTAATGATTATTATGCCTTAATAATAAAGAATAGAATTAAATAAAAGATATATGTACCAAAAGTGGAATACAAATTTAAATACATACATCAAGATATCTGACTCTACTGGCACAAGTATTGGGTGTGTGTCCACAATCATAAGCATGCACTTATCCCGTTCTATTGAAGCTTACAAATTAAGGGGTGAGTAAACCCAGAAGTGGGATGGGGAACCAAGGGGGTAAACCAGGAGTGGGATATTCGAGTTGCAAACTTCATAATAATGATAACAATTTATTATTATTAATTATTATTACTGCACTAAACATTGTACTCCTGTTAGAGCAAATGCTTTTGAGGGTTTAGATTCAGCAAATCGAAGTATTTGACAAACTGAGCAAATACAGAAACATTGTACAGTGGTTTAATCAGCACTAGTACTCCTGTTCAGCTGAAATAAGGTACAGTTTTCCTTTTTAATTTGGTAGTGAACAGATCAGAGGAGGAAGCATAAAAAGAAACTTAAGGTATGGATTCTTCCAAAAATACAGCAGACGTTATAATTGTAGTGAATTATTGACTGTTGTTGCATCTTGCTTAATATTTATATGAGATCATTACAGTGTTACACACAAAAACACTTCAAATAAAAAAGAGCAGCAGCATGATTGATCTTCAAGAAAGGGATACAGGAGATGAGCGTTTTCGAAGGTTTGAATATTCCACAGTATTAAGTATTCAACAGTTTATTTAGCAGCTTTGTGAATTCAGAATAGCACTTAACAGTGCAGAACTCGTCACAAGTGTGACAAAAAAACAACCTGGAAATCCAAAAAATCACTGACAGAAAGAAAACACTGGTGCAGTTATATAGTGCACTTACCCAAATTTATCTGATTCAGTAAATGCATGTCCAGTGTAATTATCACATTGATTGAATCTGTATGTACCACACACATGGCTTTGAAACTATATGTTTATAATAATATAATTGTTACAATAATATAATCATACTTTTTAAAGTAGTAACTGTTACCCAGTACTAAGTTAAAATCAATAACTCATTACTGTACATGTCAGTGAGAAGACTGAAGAAAGGACCAGTCGTCTTGCTGACTTCAGTCAATGTGGTAATGAACATATCAGTGAGGAGACTGAAGAAGAAAGGACCTGAGTTGAGACAACGTGCTAATGTACGTGTCAGTGAGGAAACCTGTGATGAGAGGTCACATATACTTCAGGTCATGCGTGATCTTGAACATGTACGTAGAGGTAGTGAGTCATCTGAAGCTAGAGAAGTTCGTCTACAGGCACTTAGAATACACTTAGAATAAAAAATCAATCTACAAGAGCCTGTACTACTCCTGTTCTTACACCACCAGTAAGTGGTGAGGAGCAAAGACGACTTCATCAGTTATCTCAAGATTTGGAGAAATTCAGGTCTGAGATTATTGTAAGCCATAGTAATTCCTGCTTCTCGTGTCATTGCCTCACCTACCCCCCCCCCAAGGAGGATCGGATGTGACCTATGAAACAGTTGAGGACTTGATAGCGCCATTCTACTCACATCCTGATGTCCCTGAAGGTGAGTGTGTTTTGGTCACAAATCATGCTCAACAGAGAGTATTCAGAGGAATAGATTAAATATACCAAGGGAAATGTTTGGACTAGACAAAACTTTACAGAATTGGACTATATTAGGTTTGGTGATTGAAGACCATGTTGTAGCACTTGTTTGATGTTTTGTATTACTATGACGAAACACAGTTAATTTAAAAATTGTGAATTTAGGTATAACAGAAATAGATAATAACATGCGAGTGACAGACTAAGTTTATTATTTAGTAATCTGTAGTATTTTAGATTAGCAATTTTAATTGTAATGGAACTGTTGATGTGCAGTGTAATTATAAAATGCATGTATTAACAGCAGATACAATGTATGTAAAAGATATTTTTAGTTTATTTGTACATTTTGTTTTTCATTTGTGCTCTCCATACAGTGTGTGTATATATAATTATTTATAATTACATGTATTTGTAATATAAATAAATTATATTGGGTGGGGCAGCTGATAGTAATTAATTAATGCCTACTAAATGGCACCTTAAATTTGTTGATTGCTCTGATGTCATGTTTTATTGGAAGAAGTACTCTTTGCTGTACAAGTACTGTAAGCTTGTATATTGTGTATCATGATATCAACTATTAGCAGATATGCAACCTTCGTCGTTAACACCCACATTTCAGGTTGCAATTTTGCAACCTTCGTCGCTTCTGAGTTAAAGGCAGTTAGTTTTAAACAATACATAAAGGACAAAGCCTATGCTGTAGCTATATGTATAATCTTTTAATTTATTATGGCAAAGATACTATATTGGCTGCACCTTCCAGTGTAAAGAGTAGTGCTTACATTAAAGGTGTAAAGTGGTAGAGAAAGGTATTTTTTTGGATGGTAGAAGTGTCATTTGTCAACAGCTATATACTATACAAAACGATACAAGACTCTATTGAGATGTCATGTATACCACATGTAAGGTTCCGACGATAGTAGCCTTGTGCCAACCTATAATGGAAATACCAAGTTGACTCACAGAAAAATGTCATACCATCCTTTCCGTGTACTGTCTTGGAATTTGAACTTACCAAAGAAGATGACAAAAGAGAGTTATTTGGATCAATCATTGGAGCATCTCCATAGAATACAACATTTCCAAGAAAAGAGTGTGTAGTAGTAGGAAAAAGAGCTCGGAGAGACACACAACAATATGTTTGTATCACATGTTCAGATGCACCTAGTTTATGCCCTGGTAAATGCTTCCAAGCATATCACACAAAACGGTATTTTCACTAACATTATACACATACACATACTTCTCCTGTTCACACACAATTGTATCTATCTATTGATCTAACCTAAATAGTTATGTAATACATTATAACAATAATTATTATCCTAGTTGTTATCTATACATCACAGTAATTATAAAGCATTCATTACTTGTAAAATATAGTAATAATATGTGCAATTCCAATATATAACACCAAAATACATTAAAAAGTTTATTCATTTACAGTACATACCGTATTTATCCGTCTAGAAGCCCGGGCCTCTATTTCCTAAAGGCACTTCCTTGACCAAGCAACTACACGAAACCGGCCTATATATGAGCCCGGCCTGTAAACAATCGCCAGAAGCTAGCGTGCACATATACCACGAGGCCGGGCAATGAATGACTACGCCCAGCATGTAACAAGGTGGAGCCCACTAACTATAGCGATGGCCACTGGTAGTGTCTCTGTCTACGAGAAAGAAAGTGTAGGTTGTAAGAGCTTCTCTTCTTCGTTG
Organism: Petrosia ficiformis; assembly: GCA_947044365.1. Taxonomy (NCBI): domain Eukaryota; kingdom Metazoa; phylum Porifera; class Demospongiae; order Haplosclerida; family Petrosiidae; genus Petrosia; species Petrosia ficiformis. The sequence continues at coordinate 28,828,413 of OX345636.1, forward strand.
ACATTCTGCTTTGGGCAAAATTCAGTACCGCGTGTCCTACGTCAACGTGTTGTGGGCGTGGCACTACCCGGCTTTAATTCGAGACCTGGCCTTTATTTAGTGAATAAAGTGAGAACACCCAGCCTTAAAACCAGATCTGGCTTCTATTCCGACCTGGCCACTACTCGGGAAAATATGGTACTTACCTGTACATACATAGAATGATCCTTACGAAGTCCTATCGTGTGTCAAAAAGAACTTCTACATCCAGTCACAACACGATCTCGAAGAGATTGAATGGTAGCAATAGTAGGATCTTTTCTGCTGCTTATGATTATGTACACAGCAGGGCTCCTACCCACACTTCCACATTAAAAAATAAAGGCCAAAAAGACAGTTGGTATACAATTCTTCTAAATTTTTGTCATTTGTACAAGTTGCTTATGAAACACCAGCCCACAACATGTTTTCGAGGTTAAAAAAGTTAACTCAATTGTGTGGGCAATTCATGCTTTTTTACTTATTACTGATCATGAGATCCTGATCATCTCAGAATCATAGAAATTGATGAAGTCATTAACAGTTAACACTGGATAAATTTCAAATGTACTTTCTTGTCTTGTACAGGAGTTTGTTATGATATAAACCGTGCCATAATTATGTAAAAACATGTCAGGCAGTTAAATAAAAATAAAAACACAACAAAACATGTAGAGACATGGTCATCATGGGCCAGCTGATATCCTTGACTTCCAATCCTGATGGTCAAACAACCTATATGCACAAGGGGCAAAAGGTGAAAACAAAAACAAATAATATGATATTAGTGATATTACAATTTCATACACAAACTTCAAAACAGATCTGTCGAACTACTTTCTATTTCCTACATAACATCAGTAGGAAAAGGCTTACAGCCATCAAGATTTACCTGTCAAAAAATGGTCTTAAAACCAAGGTAAGAAAAACAAACATTCTTACCTCTTAGACTATTTTCTTCTTTAGGGTGCATGGAAATAAACACAGACAACAGGCACATGCATTGACTCGAGCTGATGTAACAAGAGCAGTCCAATTTATTGGAAATTATGCCAAGGACCATGGCATTCTATTACCAGGAAGAATTCCAGGATATAAGAGGTGTGATCTTCAGCTCCTTCCTTCCAACACTACAAAGAAATCAGTGTGGGAGCTATATGTAGCTGCAACAGAGAGTGTACAGATCAGAGTATCATCATACAGGGCATTTCTGCTTATATGGAAAAAATATCTTCCACACATTGTCATAATTAAAGAACATCAACAGAACTGAAGAGGAGAAATCACAGGTAAAAATTACATTGATGTGCATTAAATAAAAGTTTGTTTATGTGGAAGATGGATGGATGATACCTACGGTAGGAGGCAAAAAAAAGGCCGGCATTTATACGGCTTGTCAGTAAAGCCATACTTCAGATGGCTGTTGTTTGGAAAGCCATGTAAGGAAAATGGCTATGGAATGGAAATTCAGATTGTAATGAGCGAAATTACACGTAAATACTGTATGTACGTACATTTCTGTTTACACGAAAGCCATGACCACCCACGACCTTCCACAACTGCGCCTGTGTTACAATAGGCAAGCAAGAAAGACTCTGAAAGATGACTACTGTTTTAGTGAAGTGGACTGACAACAATTCCAGCCGATATGATGGAAAGTCTGAATATGTTTCGATGAACTCTATCATCGAGGTGAATGGAATTGAAGGTAGTTTTACTAGCGTGCAGCCAAGGAGATCATATAGTGGCAACAACAGTTTACAAACATGGTGGAATTAAAAAATGGAAGTGAATTGTTTTGGGAGATAAAAGCTCAAAGAACGTAAATGGCATTACTCAAAAGATTTGCGAAGAAAATTCGAGGTAAATGATGAATATAACATGTCAAATAGTTTACTGTGCTCCAGATAGTGCGTAATTATTTTATAATTATTATTGTTATGTAATTATATAATTATGTTGCAGATGGTAATATTTTGGCTATTCATTCGATTTTAGCTTCAGCTGATGACAGTCCAGTGTGTACCAGCGACAGTAGCTCTTGTAGTAGTGGAAGTGGTGTCAACAACAATTTTACAACTACTAATAATGGAGGTTGTCTCCACACTAGCAGTTTTCCAATCACTTCAGAAGGTATGTAAAGTGCATGTTTGGTGTTGCGTGTAAACAATAGAGCCTTGAGTATTTTGGGGAAGTTGTTTCTTTGTTTTAGGGTCTCTTGTCATTAGATGTTTAATCTTTGTCATTTACCTTGCCTACTTGAGGTGCCATTCTTTACACTTGATCCTATGTTTGTGTGCATGTGTTTAGTTGGCTAAAAGTTCCTCTGACATTACAATAAATTAAATTTTTGCACATCCCCTTTTGTGAGTCCAAAAGGTTGCCCAATATAAGTATGACTTTTCACAGAGGCTGTCTTTACGAAAATGAAAGATTATCAGGATTTTATAACATACATATTTTTTGTTTTGCTTGAATAAAATTCTTATGTTATAGTATGAATTTGAGAAAATTTGTTGTGTGGATATTCCGAAAAAATTCTGTTTTTCTATTCTTGCACAGTTGTGTGTGTGACACCAAGTATGAGAACTGCTTCCTCAGTACATGGAACTGGTAATGATTCTATGAAGACTATGCAAGAAGGTATTTCACACGAGCTCATTGATTCAAATATGTTTAGGAAGTTCATTTTATTCAGAGGCGGATCTATGGGGGTCCAGGGAGGGCAAAGCCACCCTAAAAGTATGCAAGACGCCATTTTGACAATTATAATAACAATTACGAGTCGCTGTGAACCTGCCATTGCACACAGATGTAAGAAACTTCGTCAGTTAAATGTTACAATACAAGTATGTATGTTTAATTAAGAGCACCAGCTGTTTACTTGTAAAAACTAATTGCTATCTCTATGTCAAAGGCTTCAAAGGCAAAACAGCTTATTTTGTTTGACTGTGGAAGTACACAGGTTTATTAAATGTAATTTTTTATTTAAAACAAAAATTCAGGTGATGACACTGGTATAGCAGCTAGGCTTAACAACGACACTTGACTCTTTGGTAGCCTTCAGGAACTATCTTTACTTGTGTCAACCAGCATACAATACACTTTACCAGCTAGCACACATATCCCTGACAACAGCAGTCACTAGTGTAGAAAGTGAACCGTTCGTTGATCCTTCTCTGCTCTGAATTGTTGTGCACTGAAAATGATAAGCACACACCTTATTAGTTACATTTATAATCATTTATTAATAACTAATGACCACACCTTCTAATTGCCCACCTAAAAATAAAATTCTAGTTAAGTGAGTAACATACCCGAGTGTAAATAGAAACGGAATCTTACGAGATCTATGCGATATTACCGCGTCAAACTCGTGGGATCTCGGTAGCGGGACCTCATAATCCCGCCACACCCCTTCAAATCTCAACACAGATTGGACGGGATTTTGTCGAGGCGCTAACTGCAAGGTATGTGTTGTGATTTAAAAGGGACTAACCCCAATGAGCGTGGGTGTTAGTCTCAATTTCTTTTTTTACTGCAGAATTCAATTCTGTACCTTTGAAACCATTTTTTTATAAATATACTTTCTATCAAATTTGCATTTAGTTTTTGAGATATTTATACTGCAAACTTTAAAATCTATGCAAAGTCATCAAGATTGATTGTATTAGCAAAACAAAATACATGGTTGCAAACTGCTATTGAAGAACAATAAAGTTACAAAGAGTTTTTGTTCGTATGGCCTTTAGTTTTTGTTCAAAACGATAATAAAAACACCAATTTCTGCCAGTGGAATTTCTCATTCGTTTTACACTTTCTGAACAAAAATGCCTCATAACTTTTGAGATATTATACTAGTATATCTTCTACATATTTCGTCTCTGCGAAATTTAAGCTTATGTATGAGTTGTGTGGCTTGAAATGGTACGTGTGTTTCTTGTTCAAGAATCCACCATTTTTGTTATAAAATTTTGCTTTTCATCCACCATTTTATTGAAAACTTTGTATGTCTATCATAAGACAGTGATGACTAAATATTACTAAATATTCTAATATTACTGGGAGGGTTTATACGGTAATATCGACTAAAGCAAGAAAAGAAGATCCCACTTTCATAGCGTAAATTACAACTTCAAAAGATTTTGGAGAATAAGAAGGTAATTGTGATACATGTATAGTACACATAGAACAAGTATTGTAGACAGGGCTCTACTATAATTACCCTTAAGGAAAAGGGGGTATGTAGCAGGTGTGTGTTCAGCCTGTACATACTGTAAACATACTTCTTGCAGGCATGTAGCAGGCAAGGATGGAAAATACTATGTATTTAGCAGGCTTCTGACAGGCTTAGGTAAATATAAGGCTTGAAATACTAAGTATGTAGCAGGCTTGTGACAAAGTTTAAATATAATTCAAGCCTGTCAAAAGCATGTTACATACTTGGAGTATGTAGCATGTTTGTGACAGGCTCAAGTTTTCAAAAATTAATTATAATTATAGACAAGTCAGTGTTCAAAACAGTGAATTTATAATTATTATTATATAATACATCTATGTACTAAACAAATTCTGTGTGTTTATATAATTTTAAAGGGGAGAGTACCTAGCTGCATAGATGTTGCTCCCATGTAACACTGTAAGATAATTATTACTGTGTATAATACTTACCATCTTTGTAAGAGCATCTCAGAACACCAGTGTAACATTGGTTATCTCAGAGTATAATGGCTACTTGCCGCCCTCCTCCCATTGATCACAGTGGGAAGGGCTAGCTATGCACTGTTATAAAACTGGTAACAGTTGTATAATAAACAATAATTATTATCTTCATAATTATATTGTTATGATTCTAATTATACATATGGTTAGTCAGTTTCATGAACAGACAACAAACAACATTTCAGGTTGAAATGATATGTTTACACATTTTGTTATAATACCGTGGCGCTCAAAACAGTTCGGACACCCGCATAATTTACATTGCAATTAATGGTAAACCACAAATCTAAAGCGCTAAAAAACATAGACTAATCAAAAATGTACAGCTGGTTTATTGCATTCAAACTAACCACATGGCTTTATTGTTTACACAAGAGCTATTGAAAACACTCTTTGAAGTCTGAAGTTCCCAGAATAATGCCAAGAGGAAAACCTACATCTGAATTTACCAAAGGTAGAATTATTGGATTGAGTCAATCAAATAAATCAAAAATATGCAAAGAGTACAGTAAATGATATTATTAAAACATATAAAAATACTGGCACATGTAAAAATAAAAAAAGACCAGGCCGTCCTAAACTATCTAGTTCTAGACAGGACAGGAAATTAGTATTGAATTCTCTTCGAGACAGGTGGCTCACATCACCAATCTTAAAAAATATATGGAGAAATGAGACAGGTGTTGTTGCATCAACATCAACAGTTAAGCGCAGGCTGATTACAGCAGGGTTAAATGGAAGAATTGCCAGGAGGAAGCCCTTACTTCTGCCACGCCACAAAATTACTCGTTTAGAGTGGGCTAAGGCTCATGCACAGTGGACTGATGATATGTGGAAGAGAGTAGTATGGTCAGATGAGTCCAAATTCAACATTTTTAAGAGTGATGGAAGAACATATATTATCTACAAGTTTTAGAAGATGGTATGATTCCATCAGCTTGGGCTGCTCGAGGGTTGGACTTCATTTTTATGCATGACAACGCTCCATGTCATCGAGCCAATATTGTATCAGAGTGGTTAAGTGAACAAGATATTGAAGTTACAGCATGGCCTCCTCAATCACCTGATTTGAACCCAATCGAGAACTTATGGGACTACATTGAGCGTCAAGTAGATAAATTACCATCAACCACAAAAGATCTTTGGAAAAACCTGAAGAGTGTTTGGGATGTCATTCCATCAGCAGTTATAGAGAACCTTGTTTGTTCAATGCCAAGAAGAGTTACTGAAGTGATAAAAGCAAAGGGGTGTCATACAAAATACTAGAGAATTTATACCTATTTAACTATAATAAATTATTATACATTTTATATACATCACATATTCTTTTCCTTCATAGCGTCTCACACACACTATAACAACAATTATTGTTATTATAAATAACAATAACCAGAATTAATAATATTTAGGCATCCATCTATGGTAAATTTATATTTCTGTATCTCTGTAGCACTTACCTAACAATCCAGCAATATTTTCTCACTTCTTTTTAAAAAAACACTGTGATTTTGTGGTGACTCTGTGAAACCTTACAACTTTATAAATTACTAATAATTAGTTATTAATTATTTCTGCGTGGGTGTCCGAATTCTTTTGAGCGCCACTGTATTACCAACTGGAAGAAACACAATGTCAGTGTAGTTTTGGTTGAAGGCATGGATATGTGGTGCAGTGGCATTTGTAATAGTGTCCATGGGTAAGAAGTTATCAATAGTTTTACAAAGCTCTTTAACTCGTTGCGTGCCACGCGCCTATATATAGGCGCGTTATTAAATTAAATTGTATTATTGACCACGCCTATATATAGTAACAGGAGGAAACCACAGTTTATACAAGAAGTAACCACATTGTAGAAACTCGTTCAAGTGTGAAAAATATATAAGCATCTGTAATATGGCTTTTTCAACCTCTGATGTATTGCAAATGATTGATGATTGGAGGTCTGATGATGAAGAAGACATTTTTGAAGATCCAGAGTTCCAGCTGCCAAGGGAAGATGAGAGTGAGGAGGAATTAACAGATGAAGAGACTACTAACAATGAGAATTATATAGGTATAATATACATAAATGTAAAAAATAAATAATTACTACAATAAAATATCAAATAATATTACATAATGATTATAACAGATGAAGGAGAAGAATTAACTGACAATGGAGTGGAAAGTGAAGTGACAGAATTAGGATTACAGGAAGAAACCAGTAGTGATAAAGCAAGTAGAAGTGATGTAGTATCTAATAGAAGAAAAAGAGTATATAGGAGACAGGGAAACCAAGAAAGGAAAAGAGCTCATATAGTAAACACAAAAACCAGTACATTACCTTGGACAGAAGTAAAGGCAGAGGAAGATTTTGAATCCTTCAGGTTCAATTTCATCGGTGAGCCACAGGGACCAGCACAAATATTACCACCAAATGTAACGCCTCTAGATGTTGTCTCGAAGTTTTTTGATGATGAAATAATTAGCCTTTTAGTAGAGGAGACAAACAGGTAAAACAAAAGCACACACATACAGATACATACGGGTCATTGTTACAAATATTTCTTATTTACCTCCAAAGGTATATGTCTATGAAAAACGAGAGATTGAGGATAGCAGGAAAACTTGGACCATCTTCTAGACTAGGCAAATGGTCACCAGTCAGTATACTAGAAATGAAAGGATTTTTAGGTATTATTATCAATATGGGAATAATTAATCTACCTGAAATTTCTGATTACTGGAAGTTATCTTGGGAATCCAATATCCCTTTTTTCAGCAGAGTAATGCCACGAAATCGTTTCCAAGACATATTCTATGGTCTTCATGTTAGTCATAGTGAAGCAATTACTGTTACGAAATTGGACAAACTAAAAATGTTTCTAACAAAACTCGTTCCTAAAATTAGACAACACTATTCTCCATCTCGTCATATTAGCATAGATGAGACAATGATTGGCTTTCGAGGAAGGTTTGGTTCAAGACAATATATGCCTCAGAAACCCACAAAATGGGGTATCAAAGCCTTTACAATGGCAGACAGCGCAAATGGCTACCTCCTTGATACAATAATATACACTGGAGCTGACACTTTAGGAAATGAGAATAGCTACAGTACATTCCCTAAACCAGCACAAGTGGTTTTACATCTCGCCCGTCCCTACCTAAATAAAGGTTATCATATTGTAACAGACCGTTATTATTCCAGTGTCCCACTAACCTTGGAGTTGGAAAAAAATCTAACATCATACACTGCCACAATAGTGAAAAATCGAATAGATTTACCAGATCCTATTCGAGATAAAGGATTCAAACTCAAATCTGGTGAATTCAAGGCATATCGCTGTGAAAATGTTTTAGTGACAGCATGGAGACCTGAAAAAAAAAATAAAATAATTTACATGATTTCAACTGAAGCAAATTTTAGGGTCATTACCATCAGTAAAACAAATTCATCAGATCCAGTTATTAAACCCCGAAGTTATAGATATTTACAACCAAACAATGAATGGTGTTGACCTTGCTGATCAGCTGACAGTATCTTATGGATTTGTCCGCAAGTCCTGTAAATGGTGGCGTAAGGTTTTTTTTTGGCTGTTTGAAGTAACAATTATAAATAGCTACATTTTGTACAAAGCAACTGACCCCAGAATCTCCCATGTTCAATTTAGAAGAGTTCTTGTTGACCAATTAACGAGGGACTACATCCAACAATCTGTTCGCAGACCTCTAGTAGGAAGACCCCGTTCTTCATTAGAGAATCAGCCAGAAAGATTAGATTCAAGAAAGCATTTCCTAGCTAAAAGAACATTAAAAGAGCAGTATGAATGCATACTTTGTAGCAAATCCACCAAGAGAAAGAGAACCCTTTACCATTGTAAAACATGCAAGGACCATCCCCCTTTATGCCCTATCCCTTGCTTTGAGAAGTACCACACACAATAGATAAGCTGCCATATCATATATAAGTTACTCTCTAGTTACTAAACTGTACATTTACATTATTTCTTTAGTTTAATGTTTAAAATTAACAAATACACAATGAATTACAACAATACTATGAATTTTTCAAAGATTACTTACCTCGTAGCAGAATATCTCTCTTCATATCGATAGCTGAAGTGATACAACAAATCTCCATGTTTCTCACAGGTTTATCAAACGTCAGAGAGTAGGAAAATGGCCTTACAATACGTTACAGACTTAGAAAATGCCCGCAAAAGTTGACCTTTCTTTCTGACCACAGAAATTAATTTGGTATTGGGGAAATTTCCCCACAAAAATTAATTAATTTTTTATGGCACGCAAAGAGTTAATAGCAGCCACAAGAACAATTATTTTGTTGGAACAAGTTGGGTTATGAAGAATATTAATCAAGTATAATACTTCACCAAACTTTATCTTGTCATGCCATCCATATGCGATGGTATAACTATTTCTCTTTTTTGGGGCTGTATGCATCTCTGCTGAATGTATGCGTATACGAGTGTAAACAATGAACTGTGTACAGGTACAGTTGATGAAATTGTGCAACCTTTTGATATGGGTACTATCAAGCTGATGTTTTCGTTTACACCCTATAACATGAATATTTCCTTCAATACAGGTTTCATTGGCTCTATCTAGTTTACCACAAAGGCATCTATACAAATTATCTTCTGTAGTTGTAGGCATTATGTATTTAGTAGCATATAAAGGTAGAACCTGTAATATATGAACAGCATGTGCAACTTGTGTACCTATACTTTGTGTCCCTTTGATCAGATACAACAATTGTCCATTCAATGTTTCAAATCCAAAGCAGGAAGTAACAAAGAGAGGTCCAAGGTTTCGCACAACTGCTGGTAAGTGTAGCAGACAATGTAAATTGGCAGACATATACCTCTGGTCATAATAGTGTTCAAATTTATAGCAGTAGTGCTGTATTAGTTTTTCTGCATAGTGTAAGCTTTCACTACTAATTGATGTGCTTAAGATAAATATAGCTTGCACGAGCAATATATGGTGACAAAGGTAGTCTATTGGAAATATATCATGCATTATTGGTATAGAATAAAATATTAGCCAATTTCTGTATTCAGAAGCTTTCCAATAGTTTCTATGCTTGCTAATGCTTCGCGGTGCTCTTGTTATAAAATTAGGTGGCTTTATTTTTGCTAGGTTTTCATCAACCATAACCCTAAAACCATCTTTGTTACTCCCAGCAGTACACAATGCATGTAATCTACAACTGTACATTTCACAATGTCATAATTTGGCAGTGTTGCCAGTTGTTACTGCTTTTATTGCGTCATTTAATATATGAGTATGAGATCGTGGTGGTCCCATTGGAGAGCTACACTGATACGGAAATACACGTACACTACCACCACGAGTTGTAGCAACTCTTTGTCCACTCTGTAAACAATGGGTACAACCATATTCACCATTATATTGGATCATATTAAGAACAGCCTTTGCTGGTAAATCAAATGACAAGCCAATAGTATACCTTTGCTAATGAATGTTCTAGCAATATCGGGAGAAGTTACCTCAATTCCTTGGCTGTATATGGTTTTTAAACTGTTAGTGGTTGCAAAAAATTCAACATATAATGGTTTCTCTTCACCAAACCATAACCCACATAGAACAGTATTTTCTTTAAGATTACGCTTAGAAAGGTAATTCATTTATCCGGAGATATATGGGCCACAAGCTAACATTAGATGATTTGAACACAGATATACCATCAGTATTAAGGATGAAAGAAATGTTTTTAGGGGATGACAAATAACCTGAAGGTTTCACGTGGTCTTAAATTGTTTTTTCTTCTCTGAAACCGATATTGCAAGTCATTGTAGAAACCCTTTCTGGCAAACATTTTTGAATTTGCTGAGCAATAGGTATTTTGAGGAAATATGAAGGAGTGCATGTGGTATTAAATACTTGCATACATGCATTATTTGGACATTGAGTGACATTTCCACTCTCCAATGATAACAAGCACTTAGGGCAGTAATAATGGTACTTTATAGTTGAAATAATTCTGAAATCGATACAAAGATTGTAGGCTAGGAATATCTATTAAGCAATGTAGGTTGATTAATGTAAGCAAATCTGTTAGTGCAGCACTACTAAGACGATGTGTAATAGCGAATGTCATGATCAATATCATGCTTGCTGCTAGTGTAATGCGAGCATTGGGATATAGTGGTTTTTCATTGGGATTAGATGCACTTGCAGTGAAAGCTACTTCAACAGTTTCCAGCTCTAACTGAATAGAGTCATCGATGCATCTCTCATCATTGAAGTTGTCTTCACAATCACCATCACCATTAACATCATCATCAACATCCAAATGGTTTCCATCGTCTTCACTATAATTATCAGGTATCTATAGCATTATTATATAATAATTATTATTATGTACCATAGATATATATATATATATTATATACATATATATTATATATATATATTATATATATATATATAATTATAATATTATAATTATTATAATTTATACATACTGCACAATAAAAATATAATTTAGCTTCAGTTATTATAGCTATCACAACATGAACAATGAATGAAATTACAATTGCACCTCTGGAGTAGCTGCCTCTTTAGACCGAATGATACCTGAGCTTCTGTGAGGATGTTTAGCTTGCTTTACGTCTCTCTCTCCAAACACTCTGGTGGCAGGTATACACTGCTGTAGAACCATAGGCTCTTCAGTTATATCAACAGCAAGATTGATCGTTAGTTCACTTTCAGATTGCGCCATTTTACTAACTCATTAACAGACTAACAGTAACTGGCTCAAGTATACTTACTGTTTAAATGCTAGCAGCTGGCAAACAGTTTTAAGCGGGTCACTTAAACAGCCGCATTTTCAAAAAGAAGATCTTTCTGCAGATGGGTGAATATTTGCTGGTCCATTACGGTGAAGACGATAGCGTCTCCGTTCTAAAAAGCAACAGCAAGCAAATACGAGAGTATAGCAGAAACTTTGTGAAAGTGAAGTGGCCAAGACTGGGCGTGTTTGGTGGGACCATTCTTGAAAAGTCAGGTGAGTGTAAAAAGCACTTGAAAGGCCAGCCTTCTTTATTTGAATATCTACTTCACTGTGTAAACTCATAGATAACAGTAAATATTTACTTTACTATGTAAACTAATAGATAACAAGAAGGAACTGGATGAAAAAGCCAAGTGTATGTCCATTTCCAAAGCTCAGTCCAGTAGGACCAGTACACAAGACAAGACTGAAGGTGCTTATGCATATATTATATATACTTCATTGACTACGTTGTGCACGGTGCTTAAAAAGATTAGAAAAAGCAAAGAAAAGCTTCCTTCTGGTAAAGGTAATTCAAATTATTATATATAAATTGATTAGTCATCACTCTATCTTTGTGATGCTAAGGATCCAGATTGAAAACAAAAAGTACACCTACACTCTCGAGCCCAAAGGTCAATACACTATTTACCATAACAGCACATGTAATTGTATAACTGACCTTATAATTAATTGTAGCTAAATCTACTAAGGCGGCTAATCTACTAATTTGGCCGCACAACAGTTATTTCATAATACAGAAATAGAATTGCTAAAAAAAGAAATAGCTGCATTGCAAAGCAAACTAACCAAACAGGTGTATATATATATATACATACATATACTTTATGTAATTATTCTCATTTCCATGCATGATAAATATAGTCTTCCTGTTCAACTGCTATATTTGATGGTGACGATTATGATGATGTAATCACTGGTGATGTCAGTAGTGATGGTGATGATGCTTTTTCAAACTACGAAAATTTGAACTACAACAGTAGAACTACTAACTAAATTAGGCCTGAAAAAATATGAACCACCACTCAAAAAATATAAACAGGTAAAATAATCGATTGAATTAATGACCAACTTGTTCTAATCATATTGGTATGCAGACAAGCAGGTCTGTACGGAACACATCACCGATACGTAGCAATGCCTTTGATGTAAGTAAGATTCAATGATATAATTATAGTATTATGTGGAATTACATGTGCATGTATGCATGCACATACATGTATATTAGCCTGTTGACGAAGTACTTCCCGAAGATATTTCTCCTCTACCGGTGATTATAATACATTATTAATATTTACATAATTTACAATTTATGATGTCTAGTATCTATCTCAGTGTAGGCAAGTCGACTATAGACGAGACAATGAATGTGAGTGCTTCAAGATTGATAATATAATATATAATATTACTGTACATATGCAACATACTACCAGGGCTCGAATTGTAAATTGCCAACAATGTATACTCAAATAATAATTTTTGAGGCACGTGTTGGGTGTAGTTTAAAGTTGAGAGCACACCCACATGTGTCGCAGTTGATGGGCATGGTCACGAAGGAATTTTAGAGTTCAAGAACTATTGAAGATGAATATAAAGTTTACTAGTCACTCTTGTCTACCTTGAAGACGTGAACTGAGAAAGAAGGCTGTATTGAAGTACAACCAACAAAGTATACTATTTGGAATTGAAGTGAGAACAAGGTATACGCCGTATACTCCCGTATACGCTCAAATCGAGCCCTGCATACTACTGATAGAAGAAAAGGAGCATTCCAGAATCTGAAAATACAGCTGATTGTAGAGAGAAGGTACCAGGGATGATATAGCATATATCCCTGCTGTACTTGTGAACGAACTTTGATGTGGTTGTATAACTTCCCTGCGGTTGTATAACTGCCCTGTGGTCGGGGATATATGCCATATATACGCCCTGTCAGCTCTTTGATGTTTTAGTTAACTATGGTATATATATATATATATAATATATTATATATATATATATATAATATATATATATATATATATATTAAATTATGTATATTATATAGTACACCAAATTGAGTTATATACAAAATACAGGACCTGAAGTTTGTATCCGAGGAAAATATATAGCCCGAGCTTGTGAGGGCTATATTTTTTCCGAGGATACAAACTGAGGGTCCTATATTTTGTATAATTATATTATAACTCAATTCAGTGTACTATATACGATATTTAGTATGCTGCAGTCAGCACGTAAGCTATTCAGAAAGTTGAACTTCAATTATTTCACTTATTCAAATATATTTCACTTATTCAACTTCAGAAAAAACTACAATACTACTATGATGTGCATGTGTTTGTGATAATTGCACAGTGGTCAGACAGGTCTATATTAAAAAAATATAGACCTCCCCTCAGGTCTATATATAATATATAGGACCCACCACATCAAAGGGATGATGTCACCATCATACTATATATATATATATATATATATATATATATGTATATGTATGCCCAATTTAAAATGTATGGGGCTTATTATAACAATAATAATTATTATTAATTTTATTATGTACGTATATATATATATATTATCATAATAAACCTTTTCATTTAGAAGAATTCAGGAACAACGAATCAACCTAAGGAAAAGCAAGAGATATGCACATACACACATGTATACATTGTTGTAGTATGTAGCCACACCCCTTGTACAGAGGAGGAGGAAGGGTCTCATTACAAGCAGGTATGTTTGTAGAATGTAAAGACTGTTCATGTCAGGTGTTTCATATGAATCTTGCACCTCTAGTTCTCACATTTTATAAAATTGTAGATTGTAACTTGATTGCATTGCTGGAAAGTTGAGTTGTTAAAAGACAGCCATGGTTGATAACAAAAATGTACATGTACCAAGACAGAAATACAACAAATCTTCATCGAGATTTGTGTAATAAGTGCTTTCTTTTTTTTGTAAGCAGCAATTTCATAATTTTCAAGTTAATAATTCAACACATTATGAACATGTACAATAGCCAGTTTGTAAAACGTAATTATAATTAGACACAGAAATCTATAATAATTATAGTAACATACAGATATACAATGTACAGTACATGTACAGGCATTCCACTACTGTTTGGTGTAGTTAGTTATTGTACAAGAATAAAATAAATAAGGATATAGGGGTATTAAAACTGAAAAACACAGAAACAAGATTAGGATAGTACCTTAGCAACGAAATTACACACCACTTCCACCCTACATACATGTATATAAGTACTGTATAGCTAGGTTTTTGCAAGTCTGCTTTTCGTTAACATGTTATTTGCTAGAAACTAACATGTAAGATTCATGTTAAACACAAAGATCATAGATACATGTAGATGGTGAGAGAGAAATAAAATGAGTCGCAAATTTTACATACACTGATAGATCCTTCTTAAAGACTTTGACTATTTAGAATATTAATATTATAACGAACAAAGTAACAATAGCAACAACTATCTCTTACAGAAATCAACCTCTCTACAGAAATCACTTAAATAGCTAAAGTTTCCAGAATGTTCTATATCATGTGGTACACATGTGGACAGTCTAGATAATTCTAGATACATGTAAATCCATCCCACATGGTATAATTGAATGTTCTATATCATGTGGTACACATGTGGACAGTCTAGTAGATACATGTAAATACATGGTACTAATTATATAAATAATCATGTCAATATTACAGTCACCTGATCCAGTCTATACACATAGTTACTAGTACATACTAGTTCCTGCTGTTACATGTACTATGTGTGTATTGTGACTGATTGTTACTTTTCTATACCAGGGTGGCTGCTTTAGTATTACTGGTTCCTGCTGTTACATGTACTATGTGTGTATTGTGACTGATTGTTACTTTTCTAAGCCAGGGTGGCTTCTTTAGTATTTTTGTTTTATGAATTTTATAACCCATTTAGCTGCTGTTTATTTGTTAATCGTTTCTAAGCCTTTTGCTAATTTTCATGTACATGTATACACTATACAGTCCTGTTGGTTGTAGCGATTGTAGCCCTAGTGTACATTTCTTTATGTGCTACATATATACATATATACGGCCATTAATTGACCGAACCAACCTGGAATAACAGAGATTTAATTAATGTACATACAATGTCATGTACATGTACCATGTATATATGTTACACATGCATGTACATGTACATGTACATATAAATAAATAAATATAAAATTATTAGCTGCTTTGAAAGTAACCATATAGCGATAGCCCCATGGTCCATAAAACTACAAATATTCATGTTGTACTGCACATATACTTGAACTACACGTGTACATATACAATGTACAAGGTATAAATATTCATGTGCATGTATACATGTTAGCTACATATATGTACAATGTACAAATGTTCATGTAGCTTGTACTGCATGTATGTATTTATACATGTGAGCACATAGAGTAAAAATGGAAGAATTTGCACATTATATAATTCTGAGATAAATGATCTTGAAAAAGTAATAATTTTATCTTTAATTGTAATGTTGTTACTTTGTTTTAATCAAAAATGTACAACTACATTAGGTGAGGTAATATATGCACTGAAATGGCTTTGCTGCCACCACATCCTGTTAAATAATAACTGTTTACTGAGAGACTATTAAGAGTTAATAAATGTCACGTGATCAAGCACATGGCTACTAAACCAACAATATCAAATTATTCTGCTTCCACTTGGCTAAAAAAAGAGAGGCCTAAACATTCAATTTATCCACACAAACTAGACTATTGTGACACTTGTGCTAAACTAAGTGAAAAAATACGTGCTAGTCAAACTATCCTTAATCGAATTCGCCAAATTGGATCAGCTGATCGGGAAAATCAATTAGCTATTGAAACCAGCATAACAGATTTTACAAAGCAGCTTGAAAATCATAAAGATGAAGCTCACAATTCTCACAAATATTATGTTGACACTACAAAACAATGCCAGACTGAATGGTTGGACATTATTAAACTGGAGTCCAAAGAAAACAAAGCTGTGGATGAGGTTTTAAAACTCGAGATTTTGAAGCAGAAATTCACACTCATACAAAGTGCAGATTTTCAAATGCAAAAGCTTGTTCCATATTGCGGCCAATCACCACAGCCAGGAAGTACGTATTATTTACAAAAGCTGTCTCATGACATTTTTGGTGTTTGTGATCATTGAATTTCCAACTGTATGCTTTATGTGTTTGACGAAACAGTTGGTCCAAAAAGAATACTGATCATACTATTTCATATTTGGAGCATTACATTCATGTGAGTGGCAAAGTCCCAAACTGGATAAAACGGGTTCATATCTTCTTGGATAATACAGTAAGCACTAATAAGAATGCCTATGTCATGGCTTGGGCATTAGAGAATTTGCAGCAATTCCACCTCGGATATCTCAGAGTTTCCTTTCTCATAGCTGGACGCACAAAGTTCGATATTGACCGTGTATTTTCTACAACAGCCAAAGCATATTCTTCAACTGATGTTTTTACAACACAAGAGCTGGCTTCTGTCATGTCTGAATCAGAAGCCATTTCATGCCTAATAGATGATGGCAGTTTGGTCAAGCCGTGGAGGGAAAAATTATCAGAAAAATACACAAAACTCCCAGGTATTAGAGTGATGCATGATTTTTCTTTGTACGTGACAAGTCTAAATGCTCAATGACTGTACGTAATTTGTGCTACACTGGACCAACACGTCCTGTAACAATGAAGCCCAAACAGTCTTCAGCCACAATAAACTTTCATGCTGAAGAGAATTACATTACAACTAATAAAACTCGATCTTTGACAGCTGCAAAGCTTAACAACCTTCAACAAATGTATTCAAATTTCATTCCTACTGACCGTTGGCTACCATTTCTGCAAAAGAATCAGGAATAATTACCAATTTTGAACTTTTTGACACTAAACTTCAATATATTTGGCTTTCTTATAGTTTTACTATATGCAAAACTGAGTTACATACGTGTACATACAATATACAATTGTACATGGTCATGTACATATCTGCCTGTAAATAATATTGTCATTATGCAATTTGTTGTTGAGTCCATGCTTCGGTGATTGTCATAAGTAGAACATACAGCTATGAATGTAATTAATCAAACCCACATAGAGTATAAACCCCTGCTCTAAATCTGGGAGTTTGCTCTGATACACTCGGTATTCTTTAGCTAATTTTTGGGGGGACTCTACTTAGAGTCCCTAAATTTAATACATCAAGCAATTTCTGCTTGATTAATAACATAAATATAGCTTATTTTAATGTACTTTCAGGATCCAGATATTTGTTTAATGTTTGCACATGTGCAGAAATTGAACATGTGACATTATAATTGAAATTATAATTCCAATATAATGGGTGCGGAGAAGTTTCTTGCTCTGTGTTACCGGGCTTTCTATACCTGTAGCATACTGAAGGGATAGTTATAAAAAAACTGCTATTCTATATTTCCAACTACCTTGTAGGATACACATTCTAAACCAAGTTGCCACCTTTGTTGAGCCACTTTAGAACATTGAGTGAGAACTACATGTACATTAAACTGTTTGATGAGTGATTTATCTGGCACAATAGGGCAATAATTATTATCTTAATGATAGAATACAATGCTGCTAATATGCATGTTACATGTCAGTCTTTGTGTCAGTCTTGTGTGCTACAACGTGGATATTAATTTAGGAATGTAAAGCAAAACGTTAATCGTCGGTACACACAAAAAAGTAATGTGCTAAATTCCATGCACACTAGTGTGCAGTAGTAGCACAAAGTATGCTATTTTAACTCCAATTAACACTGATGTGGTGTTCAATTCAGTATGATAGCACAGTCAGTGTGTTAATAGAATAACAGCTGTTATGATTTCATTAGCACACTATATTTAACACATTCACAATAGTCATAACACAGTTGTGCTAGAGCAGTTAAAGTTGCACTAATGTGCTATCTGAAAACAGCACTAATGTGCTAACTTAACTCATCATAATTATTAATTATTTCATTTATGTTAATTAAAATAATTAAAGTCACCCTCAGGATTGACCATTATATAAATATATTATATCCATATAACGGTCAACGATTTGATTAAATCTAAGTTATGTAAAATCGTTGACTTTTGATTAAAATAATCAGGTTGTTTGATGAAAACTACAGTGTTTTCCATTCCGTTTTAGAGTATCATTAACTTAGCAAAATAATTATTATGACTATATATACAATATGGGAAATCTATCCATTTAAAAGTTACTGCCTTCACATTGATAATTACAATGAAGCAAGAAATAATGATATTTGATCTTCAGTAAAACAAATTATGACAAATAAACAACTATTCATGCATTATGCAGAAATATAAAATTTATCAATAATACATAAATTATTATTCTTTTTTTTTATATGTAAATACTCCTGGTAAAAATAGATGATGGTGTGTTATAATATATTTACTATTTGTGGGTGTTACAATGTAACATTTAGTGTGTTCTACAAAAGTTTGTACTTGCAATACTCTTGTAATAAATAGTTTTATGTCCAGATACACATATATACACTCTATCTTGCCAAAATCATACAGTGTACTTTCCTCTCCAGATCTTTTTATTCTTATTGCCACATTGTTTGTCTATACTATGCCATGAATTTTTACTGCATTTGGTCTACAAAATGACATGCATAATTGACACTTTGTATCACAAAGGTTGTAATTATGTAAGTATACCTTAATACAAGTATAAAAATACATGTACATACCAAATTGTAATCATAAATTGATATACACACATCAAAAAAGTTAAAATTAGATCCTGAACTACCATCTCGATACAATCTTGCAGGTATGGAGTCTCCTTCAGAATGACTAGAGCACAAAGCTCTTACTTCTTTATTAATTACATCAATGTTTGAAAAACAGCCTTCATCAATCAAATATTTAAAAATATTATTCATAACCTTAGAAGCAACGCCCTCAAACAAGGTATGCATGATGTCATATGGTAAGCACTTAGTAACATCAAAATATGGTAAACTAGTCAGAACACTTCTAAAATTGACACCATAGGTTGTAGAAAAGCCACCCCGCCCACAAGTATCAGCCTCAATCAAAGAGCAGTAATGCTCATGAGTAGTTTTATCCCGAGCCACAAAGCCATCTGAATGATACTATTATAACAGAGACACAAACATAACAATACATTGGTAATTAAATTCATGTATATGTACACAATACAGTAGTATCATTGCCTGTGAATTGTATGTACAAGTACACAACTACACACGGTCATATATAATAAATTAATAATAGCTATAGTCACTTACTATTTTTGACATAGTGTCTGCTGTTGCCAGACAACATCTACATTTTCTTATCCAACCCCTTCTTTAAAGTCTGCAAAAAAATTACTTGCTGATGTGTCACCACAAACACAGACAACAGCACCATGAATGGTTACTTCTACTCCATTACTTATCTCAATTTTGCAACCATCATCCTAACAATATTGAAAGACAGTAAAAGTTTATAATATGCTTACCAAAATGTATACCTGTGCCAGAAGAGTCATCTGATTAACAAAAGGTTCTAATAGTTTATTGCATCCGTAAGTATGGAGATCATCAGTCTTGATAACAAAGGTCTTATGTTGCCAAGAAAATAATAAAAGACACCTAGAACATGAATTAATGAACCTTAACTGACATTATTAAGACTGAACATATGATTATTTAGCTTGTGAATTCCTGCACTTGAGCCTATTGTTGAAGTTCTCTTTGATTACAGATGGAAAAGCTGTCTGTTGAAGATGTATCAAAATTATTGAGTGAAAAGAAGTTACCTGACAGTCTGATCAAGTCTTTCGAAGGTTATAAGTTTTTATTAGATGTGTGCCTCTCTTTGTATCTACACCCTTTACTGTTACATTGTTTGTTGCTTGATCTATATAAACGGCTTTTTGACTGATTTATTCTACTTTGATATTAGACAACTACATAGATGGTCCTTCTATGCTAATGTTACTAGAGGATTTTGAAGAATTCAAAAGTCTTGTACGCCTAAGAGTAAAAATAAAGGACCTCATTCAAAATGTAAGATACCATCATAAGAAAATTATTGCTATAAAATATATATATGTGTGCATGCACGTATGTGTGTATGTGTATATATAGTCATTATTATATACATTAAATTTCATATGCATCTAGGATGAGAAAAATATTACATCTATACCGGATTCAGAAATTATAGGAGCTAGCCTTAGTATGGTTGAAGATTACAGTCCTGATTGGTTTAGACAATACAATGAAAGTTGTGTTAATGAGTTACACAATGCGAGTTATCAGTCTATATTTTCATTAACTACAAATGACATGTACACATCTTCACCATCTTTGTCTGATTTCTCTCTTGGAATAAGCAGTGAACCTCCAAATAAATACATTCGTCTTGACAAAGAAAACATTCCAATTAATCGTTATGCCTCACAGAGACTTGTCCACTTCCAACAAAATTCAGTGTAACACTAACAAGAGCGATAGAACATCAAAATCTTGTTGGCAACCATAAATTGGGTCTGGTTCGTGAAGCATGTGAGTTTTTTTATAGTCTGTGCCCATACCCAACCCCTAAAGAATATGAAATAATGGCTATGACTCTTTGTGACAAATACCCTGAGCTAAAAAATAAAATTCCAGTGAATGGATCTTACTGGGTAAGGTTTATTTTCAACAATATTTATCTTTTATATTGAATTTTCAATTTCTCTTGTATAGTTTACTGTAGGGCAGCAGATGAGCCAGAAGTTTCGTAATTTCAGAAGAAAATCACGACCTCAAGCAAACTGCTCATTACACAAGGCGTCAAGTACTGGTAAACTGATTACTGTATCTCATGCTAGTCCAGCACATAGACTAAACCCGCAAGTTCATTATAGCACGTTCCATAACTGATCAAGTTGCCTATAATCGAAGCAGTCAGTGTCTAATTTCAGAATTTAGCAGGAAATCACCTGACAGTGATGCATTATTTTTTGTTATTAATCAATTTTATTAACCACCATAGTTGGATGAATTATTTAAAGTCTGTTATTCCACATGTTCTAGATTCTGTTTGAGTTCAATACAATGAGAGAAGAAGATGTTGAAAAAAAATTGTCATATAATTGGGATAAGTATGTTCCCCCATTATTAATTCTCTGGAGTCTTCCTGTGAATTCGAACCACAATGCAGTGCTTTAATAACAATAGACAAGAAACTCAGACCAAGTGGACCACAATCTAAGGCTCAAGGCGCCTTCACTTTTCATAAGGTACTTGAACACAGATTGATATCATACCTAAATTAAATTGCGTTTTATCTAGCCAGGTACTCCAGTTGAAAATATAATCAAAGAAAAGTCTTTTCGTGAGCCAAGGTTATGTATCTTTGCTGATCCAATGAATCCATCCAATGCTGAAGGCCTCATTATTGCTGAAAAGACGATTCTTCTGAAATTTGACGAATTTACAATCTGTAAAGGACTGTTGTTCCTTATTGCTCTGTACTATGTCTACTATATCAATTACCCTAATTCGTGTCCTGCTTCTGGACTTTTGTTATTTATCCAAGAAGTACTACTTGATGTTCATGAAGGAAACTGTAAGAAATCAGCCAAGTACAATGCATTCATTGACAGTATCATCTCATAGTTACATAAGTCCTGTAAAGTATTGTTAGAGCTTTTATTGATTATAATTATATAATTATTACATTTTACTTAAGTTTCTTTTAATAAGACTTTGGAAGTATTATACACATAATCAGTCATTTCATTTTAATATAATAATTACAGTACACTTTTTAAAATGTAGATTCTGTTTTAGTTTCATCATTATTTTATTATTGTATGAATCACTTCTTTGAATTTTTATTCTTAAAAATATTTTTATTTAAATTGTAATTTTTAAATGCATGGGTATTTGACACAGCAGGAGCTACATGTTTTGGATATTAGCACATATAAACATTAGCACAGCATTAGTAATAGCACATTCAAGAGATTAGCACATGTGTAGGTGTGCCAAAACTGGAGACATTTAAAGAGCATATTAAGGTGTGCTATATTAACACACTGATTTTTTGTGTGTAGAGTAAACCACATACATTTTGCACATCGAATGTTTTTCACATGTATTAATTGTAACATGAATTATTTTCGATTTACATTGTGTTTTTTCTGTGATACAGACATTTTTAAAGCATTAATTAGTGTAGTTGTGTATATAACTATAATAGAGTTGGATTTCCATATATAATATCGAACAAACTGGCTATTCAACATGCACATGCTTCTATAAGTGTTGAAATTTTGGGGACTTGCATACTGAATATAGTCATCACAACCACAACACCCTACAGGAAGCTACATTTTAGAGACCCACAACAATGACGAGAGTGTAGTAGTTTATAAGCCCGAACTTTTTGCTACAACCCCACCCCACCTTTTTATTCTAGTGTATACAGGTTTCAGTAATTAACAGTATTTCCTGTTATTCATGATATTCATTACTTTACACGTTTTCCACTACAAATATTTGATTATTGGTTCTGTTTGCCATGCTTAGGGGGTTCGACTGTCAGCAGCCTGATTTCTGTTAGTTATTACAGTTTATAATGAGCTAAAATGTATAGGAGTATTCAGGTACATATCACTCTGTTCTAATAATACAACATATGGCCTTGATATTTCACTTGAAAAGAGTGAAGGTGTCTGCCCACCATTTGTTCAATCTAATTTGTCGAGAGGTTATCGCAAAGAGTTGGAATTCCACTGTTTGTAGCAGCCATTGTTACTACAGTGAAAATACAAAATTAAATAGAAAAATGGCCTAAACACTTTGTAGCCCTATTGAAGGTAAGCATTTAAGTCTAGTTACCGAGCAAGAGTAGATGCAGGGAGGGCAATCTTTGGAAGGGTTCTCTCCCTCTTGTGGCTGAGGTGTCTATGTGGGCATGCCTGCTAAGCACCTTGGTCATAGGAGGGAGGGGTTTAGAACCCAAAGTTTCTCAATAATGAACAAGTATACATTGTGTAACTCCACCTACACACAAACTTTTGTAGGAGGAATGGTCCGGTCTGCCTAGCCTAATTGTAGTAGTTGTGCCCTGTTACCAACAGTTTATCCAATCAGATTGCATTTTTACTGTGTTATGTCAGGAAAGAAAATAGTTTCCATGCTTCAAATTATAAGAAATCTGCTTCTGATGTGCACACTAGAGTAGTGTCTATATAGTTTTATGTGTAGGAATGACATTGTCATAACTACTGGTAAACAAATTGTACTTCATATTGTGAGCATCATGGCTACTGTTTCCAGGCTTTCAGGCTGCAGTGAACCCTGCCCACAGTGGCATGGTAATTAGTAGGCCTTTAGTAAAGTAAAAAAAATTACCGATGACGAAATTTTACTAAACTACAATAATTAAAGACTACTTCACATCTCTTTATCCATGTACATGTATATGTATCCCTACTGTGATACTCATAAATACGTTACTATTTTATACTAAGTCACTTTATTCTTACAGGAAGTAACTTCGAAAGAGACTCCGAAATCAGTGGATAAACATGTATGTCTATGTGTCATGTGTGATGTAACATATTGCATGTATATATTTATATAATATATGATTATATTATATATATATATATATATATATGCACGCAGTAAGTGACACAAAAATGCAGAGTCAGAAATAACAGGCAGCCATCTGCCATTATCCGTGCATGTCAGGACAATGACTGAGCAAATTACTGCATGCAAGGACATTATGGCCGATTATAATTATTAGCCCCACTCATCAGATCATCATGTGGATTTGTCTACATGGTCACCATTTCTTATGCTACATGTAACTTCGAAGCAAGATTCAAGCCTTTCCTAACATCTATGAAGGCAGGAGGCTGAAAATACTCGACTGTTTTTAGCGGTCAGCCCATCTTTGTCAAGACGATTGTTTTGCTATTACCACATGGGATAAACAACGGTTACTGCAGGACAGAGCCTTAAACTTCTGGAAGGTCAACTTTGTTTAGATCTGAATTCTTCTGAGAAGATCTAACAGTAAAAACGTGGACATTTGGCTTGCCAAGCACACCCACATTTCAGTAATAAACATTTAAAAGCTGTTTCAATGCAATTTTAATATATGCATGTTACACTTCTGTTCAAACAGAGCTCACTGAGTAGTCAAAAGTTTCTGCCATATTGCTGACCACGAATATGCTGACTAAGCATGCACATGCACACAATCTCACATTTTTACGCATGCTCTGTTCGAACGGAAGTGAAATCAACAGTACGATCAATTTCATACTATGGTTGTACTAAACGTTAAGTCATATACTGTATGTTAACTTGTACCATACAATCAAAATATTAAGGTTGTAGTCTTTTCCGTGAGCGGATGCTACTCCAATCAGTTTCTAATTTAGCAAGCTTCTTGCTGCATGCAATCTGGTTCAATTCTGTATCTTTTGGAAGCCACACCCACCCGGGGGTATAATTATTGGGCCTAAATGTTTTCACAGTTTATTTTCAGAAACAAAGCTAAAACACAGCCCACGGGTGGTGAAGGGGAGGTGGGTGGTAAACAATGGCGGGGTAACTGTAGTTGGTCTCTGAGAAAGATCGGAGTTTGATAGTGTCTAGAAAGGTAAATTTTATAGTTTCAGTGAAAAACTACAGAATTCAGCTTTCTTCAGCCTCTTGTAACTTTAAAAGTAAATTGAATTTGCAGAAAACGGCTCCGTAACTTTTCTCAAAATATATTGTACTTGGTGCACGCCATGTATGGTGGGCGTGGCTTTTGTGGTTTTGTACTTATATTAATTGGAAAAATGGCGATTTAACCATATTTCTTCAATTACAGGACAATATAAAGCTGATCAGAAGATATGAAGGTTGCTATTACACCAGGTTAGAGTCATATTATATAATATTCTATTTTGAAACTGATTGGAGTCGCATCCGCCGACTCCCTAGTACCACCTTAATATGTAGCAAAATTGCATAAAGTTTTCACGTTATGCTGTATATGTCAAACACTTCACTCATTTATAAATAATTTTAAGGTGAGTTCTTTACAATGACAGTTATATCAAATACCCAAATAAATTGACCATCCAAAAGGACCAGTCAAATTATGTTATGCCTGGACAAGTTGTCCAGACAATATTGATCTCTTATTTCTGACTCTGAAAATGTATTTGGTAGGCGGGCGTTTCATCATCTTGGGCTTCAAAATTCTCTTTACTTCATCTGTCATCTTTAACGGATGACCTGATCATCCTAGTTAGGCAACCATTTTCAATAAACTTGCAGATAGACTTATGCATTCCTACCTGGCTACAATACAACCCTTCTTGTTCCAGATTCTTCTGTATAGTTGGGGGTATAAAGAGTAAAACACATACTGTAGTAGTATAGAATATACTGTTTCATGTAACCATAACTCACAAACAAGTGTATAATTATAGAGAAAAAAAGTATCTCTATGATTGCTTTATGGCGTCCAGCATTCAGTAATCATGTCTAACGTTATTATTCCTGAAACACAACAGCCTATTATAGTTATTATTTTGATTATCTACTCTCTTTACCTTTTAAAGAATCTTTTAGAACTTTATGAATATATTCCAGGCAGAATAGTTAGCTGGTAGTTTCTAATTCTATGTAAGCTACAATTTGAGCGCGCGTTCTATTACGTGCCACGCCCATTAATTGACCGAGTCCCCGGAATGACGCAACTTCCTTAACTACATATACAACGCATACTCACATAAGTGAGACAAGAATGTATATATATATACATGTATATATATATATATAAACATACATCCAACCCGTGGGAAAGCAATCATAGGGATGGCCCTATGGGCCATAAAATAAAATTTGAAAAACTGCTAAATCATGTCAACGGAGCAGTCAGATAATTTTGATTGTGAGTTTTTACTTGTGCAGATTGGACAAGGCATTTAAACACTGTTTGAATGGTTTTAACAGATGCTCAATTCAATAAAGCCCAATAACTAATGCCTTTCAGGAAATATATTATATTACTTATGACACGCCCCTTTGTGATATTACATCCTCAGGGGTGTTCTATTACGTATATATATATTATATACAATATTATACCTGTATATATATATATATATATATAATGTATATATATATATATATAATATATATATGTACATTGTATAATATAAATATTACAATATATATGTCATGTTTCAGAGGTCTACATATATATGTGCTGATACAAACCTGCTACAAGGAGTTTGGCAGGTTTATATCACCAAATATAGACTGATGAAACATATTACATGTATATCAGAAGTCATAATAGAAACTGTTTTCATGATATGAAACTATGCATGAACGGTCAAGATAAATCCATGCATAGCAACATAATTAATATTTTAATATATATATATATATATATATATATATGCTAATAGGTCCTATACTGAATATATATAGGACCCTCGTTTTGTGTCCTTGGATGTGATGTCACCCTCGGACACAAAACTAAGGTTATATATATTATATATATATGTAATATATATAACATGGCTTTTCAGAGTGTATCAGCAATATCAGACTGTGGGCTGCTATCAAGGGGTGAAGGTCTGATATTGCTGATACACACCGAGAAACCATACTACATATAATATATTCTATACCTAACATGTACATCAATGATACCTGACTGCTACACCCTTTTCTTTTCTTTTACCATTTGTAAACAACTCGTCTCCAACTTTTTAAATTTTACAACTTGATTGAGCATGCTCAGACTGATGTAATCTATTATGAATATCATTATAGGACTTATATCAGCCCTGTGGTTTCATATCCACCTGTGGTTAGGCGTATATCGCATATATACCACCTGTCGGTACTTTGATGTGGCTGTTAGCTATGTTACAGAATTTTATACATGTTTGTGAGAAAAATGAAACTACCATGCCAAATTGATATTTTATGCTATAATTAATAATAAACTTTTTTTATTTAGAATGATTCAGGAACAAATAAGAAAAAGGAAGAGGTACACATACACACACACACACATGTATACATTGTTGCAAAGTATGTACATACGTACCATCATGGGGGGGGGGGGGGAACAAGTGATATAGAAAAACAAGGTCGCAGCAAATCATATGGATTACAGAAGGTCATGGTCGTTGCTAAATACATGTAGTTAGCTAACGGAGAGTGAAATCACAAACAGATTCTTTCATGGACAGGGTGTACGTAATGTATTTCATTGATCCAAATTCTTGCACCATTGCATTCATGTGGAAATCATTCACAAAAGAAGTATTGCCATAGAATATATTTCTGCAGTGTTCACTGGTGTGGTGTATGACCACTAGTTTAAGAGATAATTATTGGCTATTGAAGTATTGCCATAGAATATATTTCTGCAGTGTTCACTGGTGTGGTGTATGACCACTAGTTTAAGAGATAATTATTGGCTATTCAGTATAGTAAGCCCAACACATGCCCATGACTGCATTTATTTACACTGAGCCATCCCTTTCTTTTTGCTTGTTTGTTGTTGCATTATCTAGCAGGGCTCGAATTGTAAAATGCCAATAATGTATAACTCAAATAATAATTTTTGAGGCACGTGTTGGGTGTGGTTTAAAGTTGAGATCACACCCACATGTGTTGCAGTTGATGGGCATGGTCACGAGGGAACTTTAGAGTTCAAGAACTACTGAAGATGAATACTAGTCACTCTTAGTCTACCTTGAAGACGTGAACTGAGAAAGAAGGCTGTATTGAAGTACAACCAACAAAGTATACTATTTGGAATTGAAGTCAGAACAAGGTATACACCGTATACTCCCATATATGCTCAAATCGAGCCCTGTTATCTAGTGTTTCTTATTTGCAACATAATTAATCTTCAAATTTTGGAATATTTGTTTGTACTGTAATTTGGTATTTAATTACAATCTTTGTTTAATGTTTGTGCATGTGCAGAAAGTGAAACATGTGGAATCCTTAAAGAAATAAAATGATGGGGCATAGAATTTATTGCTCCGTATTACTGTCTTTCTCTGCTTGCAGAGAACAGAACAAACAATTAATAACACGAAACTTCCTTTGCAAGTCTGAATTTAAGTGTACTCATCAGAATTCCTGACCTGGAATATTAAAAAAACGGAAAGCTTTTGTGTGACATGAGCAAGTTATCAAATCTGTACACGTACATGTACTTTATTTCCATATTTACATTTACAAGTTTACACTTTTATAGGGTAATGTTTCTGCAATTATCTGCAACAGAGACGATAAACATGTAAGTCTATCTTTTTACATACGTACATACATACATGTATTATGTGTTGGAAGCAATCAAGTCTCCTTTTATTTTCATTAATACTTGATGTTCACCATGACCTCAGAAATGTGTTTAACCAATCATCTTACCTGGATTTCATAGAATTGTCCTTCTTGTTCTTTTTTGTGTATGTCGATTTTTGATCCCTGAACAGTATTATTTTTACCAAATTCGCAAAATTTTTCCTTCCTGTAATTTTCACGGCATACAGTGTGCAGTGCAACCTCTATTCGGGACTCTCTGGAATAAGTTCACACCCGTATTAATGGCATTTAGACGTCCTTTATTATACAACTTCACCCCTGAAATGAGGACAACCTCTATAATCATGATTACTTGGTCCCAATGGTGTGAAGGTTCCATTGCATACATGTATTTGTATAATTATAACATACAATGCATATATGTATACAACGCTAATATGCATGAAAACTGAGCTAGATTGAGCCAGTGACCATGCTGTAACCTCAATTGTATTTGATTTCAAGTGCTTCTACAGTGTTGTGAGGGTTTGCTAATTTTGTAGTTATACATATATAATACCTGCACATAATTTTGTTGTAGTGAATTTTAAAATATTACTGTACTTCTTATGCTACATACCAGATCCATATCTCATATGTAGGGGAGAGTCTGGCTACACAAGACTATTAATACTTTGATACTAATGCTCTTCACTTCATTTGTATAGGAAGATGGTATTCCTTCACCGTTAGAAGAGACTTTATCAGAGGTGTGTCTATCTGTTATATACATATAATTATACATGCAGGTTTATTTTACCCTACAGGCAGTATTTCAAGATGAAGAAGAGGATCGTGATACATCGTTTGTAAGTGAAAACACAGATTCACTGTACCTCCCAACACCACAAAGAAATTGGGTGAAAAATATCAAGCCAATTACACTGCTAAAAAAGCTTTTTGTTGGAAGCCTTACTGAAGTAGATACATTTATTAAAATGATGAATGAAATTCGCCTGGTTGTAAAGGACAATTAGTTCCTTTGTCATTTGATACAAAGGGCTTGAGAGGTGCAGTTAAGGTTTATTATGGATGTGATGGCTGTGATATTTCAACTGTGTGTTTTGAAAGCTCGCTGAAAAGTGAGTTACTTACCAGTAGCAAAATAGGTGCAGCCATTCAAGTAGGTTTTATTGTATCGGGCTGTATGCATGCAACCTACTGTAAAGTACTAAAGCTGTCCCTTGGACTCTATGCCATCCGTATGGATAAATTTTACTCAACCATCACAAGAATGTACCCTGTAGTGAAGGAGATGGTTGACGAGATGTATGAGGAAGCTAAAGAAGAGATGAAGACAATGGATGAACACACTCTTGGCTCGTGGAAGCAGGCAGTAACGAGTGCAGACGCAGCATGGATGACACGTGGCTACCACTCCAAAAATGGCACATTCAGTGTTCGTAACTACTAAATGGAGCATTGCTGTATTACAAACACTTGTGTCAACGTGGTAGGGACAATATAGTAGAAGGAGAGCTATATAAAGGAACATCTAAATCTATGGAAGGATTTGCAGCGCGAGAGGTTATGCATCGAGCTAGAGAGGAAGGGATGAAACTTACTGTCCATTGGCAAGATTTAGATTCATCTTCTGCAAAAGCAGTAGTGGAATGCTTTCCTGAATACAAAATTATGATCTGTGGTGGCCATGCCGGCAAAAATCATTTAAAAGCTCTGGAAAATTACTCCAAGATGAAGGTTCCCTCTAATAAGTGGAGTACACTGCCACTGTCCTAAATGCCACAGCCAAGGTTGTGGTTGTATTACTGATGCTTTTATCATGAGAGCACGTAATAACTTTGCTTACATTCTGACAGACTCTAAGTCTGCTGAAGAATTTGCGAAAAGGCTGAGAGTTCTACCCAGACATGTGCATGACAAGCACAAGTGGGAAGTGATGGAAGCGAGAGCAGAGCCAACGACAGAGCACTGTGATTTTCATCCTCTCAGAGTGTGTAGCTGTGGCAATTGTGTGAAGAAAAAAATTACACTACGCGGTACGGGCTCACGTGTGCGTTTCATTCTCTCCTTTATGAAATTGAGTGTGACTATAGAGCCTCAATGGCTGAAAGTCTCGTTCATCACTCCAATTGGTTAGAAGACTCGCACAACATATTCATCAGGTTCAGGTCAAAGGACATCAGCCTGGAGAGGCTTCACTACGAGGTTTCCACTAATCTGGCCCTGTTGCAGTCAAACATTACATGTACGAGAAGGTTATTACCTGTCTCTCTCTGTGAGTCTCTCAAGCTAGTTTGTTGCTATCTGAAGATTTTGGTTAGTTCCTTGTGTGTTATAGTTACTGTATAGAATCCTCAGTTTTCCAATTGTCTTGTGCATGCGTATCATAATCACTCTCTCTCTCTCTCTCTCTCTCTCTCTCATCCATGCGTCGTATTGAAAAGGTTATTATCCGTCACTCTCTGTGAGTCTCTCAAACTGGTTTTGTTACTACTAATCATTCTATCTCTCTCTCTCTCTCCATGCGTCGTATTGAAAAGGTTATTATCCGTCACTCTCTGTGAGTCTCTCAAACTGGTTTTGTTACTACTATCTGAAGATTTTGGTTAGTTTCTTGTGTGTTATAGTTACTGTATAGAATCCTCAGTTTTCCAATTGTCTTATGCATGTGTATCATAATCACTCTCTCGGGGGGGGGGGGGGGGGCATATAGTGACATTTTGTGTGCTTATATACAGCTTAACGATTTGGAATGTGTGCAACAAAAACAGTTGCAGTCAATGGGCTCTGTAATTGATTCTTTCAGTTTAATAAGTCTTGACTCTCTTTGGGACACTAATTAAAGTTTTCGATTTGTATAAAACAAACTGATAAAAATAGGTCAGACTACCTCACATGAATAGTTGCATGTTGTAAGCCTATACATATAACCTTAGCTTCATCTATGTTTATGTCAATGAGTTCTGTGTCATCACTCTATGTTGAGTGGATTCAGTCAGAAAAGAGGGGTCAATGGTCCCAGCAACTTCAGAAGCTGCTAATCCAGATTAGCCATGATGATAATTTTCAGGATTGATATACACATACAGCTAAAAGAAACAACTGTAGTACTCATTAGGTTAGTAGTAATGTGCAGTTATTCCAGTTAATGGTTTCATTTGCCGACTAGTCCACAGGTCTATCGTGATATTTAACATTGCTTAGTAGTCTTTCATAGTGTTCATTAACTCTTTGAGCGCGATGCGCATATATATATGCTCAGCTTTCCCTTTAAACCATGGTTTTGAGGGCAGTATGGGATATACACGAGTGCCATAATTCATTTAGAGCTCGAGGGCATAGCCTGAGGGCTCTAATTGAATTATTGCACGAGTGTGTATCTCATACTGCATGAGAAACCATGGTTTAATTGGTTTGTGTCAAAGTACACTGGTGTCTTAATCCATTATTGGACAATCTGGATTTTACTGGTGTTGTCTCTGGGCAACAACTCTGATGTCATCAACCAGCAGTATGAGAGTACGAGAGACGTTGAGAGTAACCTATGGATTCCGAGAAGGAGAATTGTGGAGAAAACTCAAAGAAAAGGCCTCGTCTGTCGCTTTCGTTGAAAAACAGGAGATTTGCCTCTCCACTTACTGCAAACGAGATGGCGACAGTTTGTGAGGGTTTCACTCCACAGAACACAACTGAAAACACTGATTGGGCGCTTCGTGTGTTTCAAGAATGGCAGAAACAGAGAGATGGTGATCAGTGCCCTTCAGATCTCCTGGAATGTCCTTCTGCCGAAAAGCTTAACTTTCCCGTTTCGTTGTTGAATGCCGGCGAGTAGATGGGCAACCCTATCCTTCCAGTACTTTTTATTATTATACATACAATATAAAACCATAAGGAAATATATTAACCACAGGGTAATAATATTAACTACAGAGGTCAATATATATATACATTAGTAAAATACAATATAAATACAATATAAAACCATAAGGCAATATATTAACCACAGAGGTCGATATATAAACCACACCCTGTCAGTGCTTTTGATACACCCACTCACCGTGATACAAATAAATATAATTCACTTGTTCTGAATTTCAGGTTTTACAATATTTCATAAGACTGGAGTATACTGTATTAGGTTTGAGATTTTTTTTTTGTGTGTAAGTGTTTATGCTTTTTGCTTGAGCATATTGTGAGTGCTTGTACTTATTATAGTGTCATTCCTGGTTTGTATTAGAACTGTTGCAATATTCCACAACTAAGCCCATGCATTATGATATAATGATTGAGTTGCTTTTCTTGAATTATGCAATCATAAAATGACATGTGTTGATCATAATCATAGATGCATGTTCAGAACCTAAATTAGCAATTCAACAGTGAAATTTCCTTAGTGATGTTGAAAAAGGTTGTATCAAAGCTGCAGTTTGTATGTATGTGTGTATGCATGTATGTATCTTATCTACTTGCATTTAGTACAGCTCATTCTACTTTGATTCTGGAGGTGCTGACTGTTTAGAAATGAAGAAGACAGTTGTATATAACTGATGGAACTGGAACATAGAGTAAGTAGCATTACAACTACAGTACTCGTGATTAAAGCCCTGAAAGCTTTAAGAGTATCCATTAGTAGTACCTCTTGAAGGACTGGACATGGTGATGACTCTGTTTTATAATAATTATTATATAATGTACATTTTGTATCATTCTGTAACAAACCATTGTGAATTTGGGATACACTGTGCTGATGAGACCCAATAGGTCGAAACAATCTGATCAGTGTACAATGTACATATACTTCAGATTTTCCACAGTTGCCCTTACAAGGTTGTAACATATTTGTCAGGGACTGATAGATACTGTATGAATATCATTAGTATCATTTTAATTTAACCCTCACACCTAGGTACAATAAGGACAAGCTTTCGCCTAAACATTACAACATTCAGGCTTGCAGGCGACTTTCAGCTGCAAATTGATATGTCAATGTGGTTGCCATGATAGGCTCAATATTCATTTATATTCAAAACAATTGTGAAATTTACGATCAAGTAATGAACAAGGAATGAACTGCAATGATTTTAAATCCACCATGTATAGATAATAATAAGGAATTGAGTATGTACTAATCCTAATGATTATTATCATTGTATATACACAGTTCGCTACTGCCATTTCATGACCAATGAGAATTCAATCAATGCATATGGTACATTTCCCGATACACACAGTACTACGTTGCTGCACCCATTTCCAAATTCTGACAAAATTTGAAAACAGTATGTTATGAACTTCCTTCCAAAACTTTGAACCACAAACTTCCCGTAACTACATGTATAGACCTTGTGCGGTTACGTCATTCAACACAGGGAAATATACGGCGAATCTCCCATTTTGAGTGGCAAGATACTATACAATACTAGTCTGGCGTAGCCACACTCTTCGCATGGAGGAGGAAGGGTCTGGTATCTTACTGTCAACAGTTTTATACCGCTGCAAAATTTCTGCAGTAGCAGGAAGTGACATTTCTATAGGTGTGAAACCACACAATTATGGCAGATGAAGTATGTGTACAGCTGAGCAGCTCCACCCAAGGTTGCTTCCATTAGTACAAATTTGTTGACGGTAAGATACCAGACCCTTCCTCCTCCATGCGAAGGGTGTGGCTACACCAGGCTAATACAATACAGTGTAGTAGAATCGATTATTTGCTGCGTTCTCTCTACTGCAAGCAGAAAGTCGATGAATCTCAACAGTCTGGTAGTTCCCAATTGGAATTGAACAACATATTGTCTGCTCATGATCCCAAGTGCGCTTTTTTTGAAGATTGCTTTTGCTACTCATAATACGGTAAATATCCGGAAAATTCAACCTTCTGACGTCAGGTGCACAAGGTCTATATATATATATAATAACGGCAGGCACCCGGCAGGCAGTTCGGCTCTGTTACTCTGTACGATTTGTTCAATTCCTCTTGTCTGAGTGTATTAATGAGAGGCGGAGCGTCCT
The DNA here is from genome assembly GCA_947044365.1 of Petrosia ficiformis. Classification (NCBI taxonomy): domain Eukaryota; kingdom Metazoa; phylum Porifera; class Demospongiae; order Haplosclerida; family Petrosiidae; genus Petrosia; species Petrosia ficiformis. Next base: position 28,863,402 of record OX345636.1, read on the forward strand.
GTTGGCCATGTTGGTTGGCAAAAAGGTTAGAGTAACAATGGTGGTTTTTTGCTGTATCGTGAATTATACTGCCCAGTCGGTAGCCTTTCTAGTATTTTTGGGTACCATAGGCTTCTTGGCATTTTCTATCTCCTCTTCATCTACAACAACAATTTTTCGACGTTTTCCTAGTGAAAGGCTTAAAAGCGCTTTTGTTCCATACTGATGCTGCTGGTGCTTCTACTACAGATGGCCATTCTCTGAGTCTCTGACCAATTATCTGGTATGATGACATCATCATTGCATAAACCATAGCTAAGAAGTGTATTCACCAAATGTACACCCCAAGGTGGGAAGGTCAATGTGGTTTGCTAACTTAATATTTGACCTTGTCAAATATTTTGGTGGCAAACTTGGGGTGTATATTTGGTGAATACACTTCAAAGCTATGGTTTATATATTACATATTATATACTGGGGCTAGGATGATTGGGAAGGAAAATAAATTGCACGAGTGTTTGCAAAGTGCCATTGAGACTTCATTTGCCACCTTAGGAACGACACAAATAAGATTTATCCTCGATATCAACCTTCGGCTTCACCTTGGGCTGATATCTCGAGGCTCGGGTTGTATATTCGCCATATACACCTCGAAGCCATGGTATATATATTACATATATATATATATATAATTATATATATAATATTATATATAAAATATATATATATTATATTGTGAAGTATCAATGAATACACTAGTAGTCAAGAATCATTTCTTTGTGCCTAGACATTGTTTGAAATTCATTTTATTTTTCTTTTAGTCAAAAAACCCAAACTCGCTACCGAAGAATTGGAATCAGAATTGGATCCTGGCATTGTGATACTTTTTGCCAGTGATGTAGAAATAATGTTCTTAGTTTACCATCAGTGGCAAGTATTTCACCAGCATTACAGCAAGGTAAGAAAGTATATATATTTACCCCATTAATACCACTAACAATTGCATGTAGCCAAATGTTTGTAATGTAGCTTGTGTATATGTAGGTGCAACTCCTACCATATCAAAATTAAATTTTATTAACTGGTTGGATGCTTTGGCAATTGCCGAATCAGGAGGGAGGCACTGTTTGGTATTTTCTAGTAGAACTCAAATGAAAATCGATGGCCTCTACCAAAAGATGGAACAACATCAACATTCCAGTTTTGAAAGTAAACTGCTTGTGTTAGCAGATTTGACTTTTGAATAATAATGGTATCTTTGCTGGAATGTACATCTCTGTAGAACCTGGTGGAACGGGCACTCTTACCTTGATACACAAAGTGATTGGGCCATTCCGATGATTAAAGCCCTGATAAAATTCTTTTTTTGGCTGTAAACGTTAGTGTTACTTTCAATGATTAAAGCTGTGATAAAATTCTCATTCTCTTTTTTTTTTGGTTGTAAAATTTTGATATAAAATAAAATTTTGTGCTACTGTCAATGATTAAAGCTCTGATAAAATTCACGTTCTCTTTTTTTTTGGTTGTAAAATTTTGATATAAAATAAAATTTTGTGCTACTTTCAATGATTAAAGCTCTAATAAAATTCTCACTCTCTTTTTTTTGTTGTAAAATTTTAAAAATATAAAATATTAAGTTAAAATAATTTTTTTGTGAACTAACTGCAAAAGACAGTTGTTTTGTTGCACTCACAAAAGAATAATCAAAATTGTTATTGCAAAGGTTAAGAGTAAGTCACACTACCACTACCAGTAAGAACTCCCTTTTGGTTTTAAATGAACAAGTCCACTCAACTTTAAATTGTTGCTTGCACATTCCCATTTTCAAACGGACAGGTCTATTATTAGCCAATGAATAACTTGGGAGTGTGATTTTATGCAGTAAAATCCCTGTATTAGGAGCTCATATAGGTGTAACAGATTTAGACTTGTGGTTTACATAATTGTGAGTAGAGTACAATTGGTATCCTTTTGACTTACTGGGGGGAAAATAACTATGTTAGTCTGAGCCATTCCCATTGGATGTATAATAAATTCATAATAGTCAAACTAAACAAGATATAATTATTGAGAAAAAAGGTATCTCATCATTGCTGATGGTACTAGTGTCTCTACCTTTCTAAGTACCTGAAAACTGGAGCCTGAATAGGTCTAAGTGCACAGAAGGTTCTAAATAGTGACTTTCTCATGCCTGAAACTCAAAAACTTATTACTTGCTTGCTAAAGATTCTTTTTACTGTTTCTCTGCTATAAGAAGAGTTTTTAGTATTAGCTACATTTTTATATTCTTCCGTTTGAACCATGGAAAATCAATTATAGGGATGGCCCTGCATTACAAAAACAATAATGTCTCATGAATATAATTATGTGGTTCACCTAGAATAGGGTTCAAAGTGGTTAGGAAGCAACTCTTTGATTGCAAGCTTGCAAATTTGCCACAAATAGTGGGATAAATAATCACATGACTGACTGTCTGAGTCAGCACAAACCAGTCAATAATTGCACAAGGGGTGTGTAAATATTCAAAACTTACATTCAAAGATGTCTTCATATGAGTCATAATCTCCCTGGAATGGCCTGGATGTTCTTCATACTTATATTTACTTTTAAAGTTAAAAAATCAATTTTTTTTCTATATTACTATTATTAATGGGCGGGGCTGTCGTATAATTAGAGTCAACAAAAAATGAAACATAAATGTCTAAACAATTATGAATTTGATATACCTTGAAGTACTTGTCAATGTTGTCAAACTTGTTTGACATCAACTTCACAAAAACATAAGAAGGTACGATCTCCATTAGCTGATCATTTCAACAAAAGAATCAAGTTTTCAAAATTGATTCATCGCATGTTTATTTGATTACTTACCAAAGTTTCTTTACTAAGAACCTTTGCAGCATAGTTCACAACCTGCAGAAGAATACGTATAGTCAGCTATACTCAGTTACTATTTTTAAAATAATATTTATACAAACCTTGTCATTGAGCCATTCACCAATCCAAATACAGTTTAGATCACTGTAAGTTAGTTCGTGCCCATCGAGTTTGAAAAGAACAGGATCATCCTTACCACCAACTTTGAATGAACATTCGAAAATATCAGCACAATTATATATAATAATAATTATTTCACCTTTATTGGAGACTGATGGAGAAAAAAATTAGTAATGAATATAATACAAAGATGTATTTGTTAAGTATACCTTCCTCTTTATTTAATCCATCATTTTTGAATGAAGTGGAAACCTCTCTGCCATCATGGTCCTTGTCTACTGAATTTCATATAGGTACACAATATCAAATAAAAATTTATAAGCATTTTACATCTCCTTTTGATGCAGCACTGCTTGAGCTTGTCTGGTCCTCCAAATTTTTTTTTGTCAATACAAAACCTACAAATGCCACAATCCTCAGCTGAGCACTGCTGACATTCACCACAACGTCGTCTTTTTCTATTATCACTAAATTTATCTAATGTATAAAAATGATTGGTATAATTATAATAAATTAATAATGTGTATATATTATGAGCCATACATTTTTATACATGGAACGTACATTTTGCAACAGAGTCTTTACTAACATGAGACTGGGATAATTCATCAGAGGAATGCTGTGGTTTATCTTCAGATGGATTGATGGATGTGTGGTCACTAGCGGTAACATCTTCATGCACTGTCAGCTCCTTAGGTCTACACGAACTTTCATTTTTCAGACAAACATCTTCAGAATACAGTTTAAGCCTGGAAACATTACATGATTGCTTCATCAGCTTTCCATCCATACTTTCTAGTGCATAAACACCTTTACAAATTTCGCGATTTATCTGATATGGCCCAAGCCACTTCTCCTTTAATTTACCCCCTTTTCGCTGCTTTTGAGCAGTATTCTCAACAAGAACCTTCTCACCAACTGCAAAAGTTTGTGTCTGGAGTCTTGAATCATAGTAATCTTTCTGCTTTTTTTGAGCTTTTGTTATGTTCTCTTTAGCAGTGGAGTACATTTCCTTTTGAAACAAGTGCAAAGAATCCACGGCAACTGATATTTCTTCATTTGTGAGTTTTTCACATTGATCAGCTTCGTCTAGAGGTAGCTGGTGTTCTGTGTCAATTGGGAAAGTAGGCTCTCTACCAAACATCATGTGAAACGGGGAGTACTGAGTAGATGACTGCATTGTGGCACAATAACTGAATAAAATCAAATTCAGGTGTATGTCCCAGTCATTCTGCTCAGCATTGACTTTTGCTCGAAGGGAATTAGATAAAGTCTGATTGAAACGCTTAGTGAGGCTGTTAGATTGTGGGTGATAAGGAGAAGTAATTTGATGCTGAGTATTTGTGAGTTTGAATAACTCATCAGAGAGTTTATTGCAGAATTCCCTACCCTGATCTGAAATAATAACTTTTGGGAAACCAAATCGACAAAATACCTATTATTACACGGAAAATGAAATTAAAATTCTCAAGCATTAACTGATTGTTTACTGTGGTATCACCTCAAAAAGAACTGAAACAACTCCATCTGCTTCCTTTGTTTTCAGTGGGGCTACCTCAGCCCATTTACTGAAATAATCCACAATGGTTAAGATGTATCTGTTTCCTCGTGGTGTTCTTGTGAGAGGACCAATAAAATCGATACCTAATTGATTCCATACCTACATTGAATTTAAATTACAATATTATAGGGCCAGGCACAGCCGCAATTATTGTTAAAAATTAATGTACATTAATACATATACACAATAGAGGTATAAAATACTATTTAAACCACTGCATCCTTTTGATATTTGTCACTAATGAGGTTTCCAAACAGTGTGGAAACCTATATGCAAACTGTGAAGACACAATAATTATGTAAACTGTTGCATGCAAATTGACTGACTGACTCAATGTTGAAATATACACTCTGTATATATATATATATACCTTTGGGGTGATGGGTATAGGATGTAATCTTCCTGGTGTTTTTTTTAATTTAGGTTTAGACTTCTGACATGACTGACAGGTCTTTACTACTAATGTAATATCAGCATGCATGGATTTCTCCCAGTAATACTTGCTGGTTATGGCCTTTGATGTTCTCGATATCCCTGGTTTCAATAAAAAATACACATGTATACTCAAACTTTTCACTCAGTCATCAAATTCAAAAGTTCAGTTCTTACCTAGATGCCCCTTGCTCATGGATAGCTTTCACAATCTTTGCTCTTTCCACAGGATCACTCACCACCAACCTCAGTTCATCATTTCCTTTGCTGCCAATGTAAAAGAGGCGTCCTTCAATAATTGTGAATTTATTTGCTTTTTTGCGTAAGCACCTTCTATAATTTATTGTTGCATCACCTTTGTTCAGTAATGGCATTGTTAAAAATAAGGTTAAAAAAGTATTTCATTATAAGCCATAGTTACCTTTATATTGTTTGCTAACTAAATAGTTATAAACTTCGGCAATAGTTAAACTTTTATCTTCCTCACTGATATCTTCTGATGGCATACTATCTTTTTCCTCATGATCACTGATATCAAGACTGTCTTGGTCATTCATTACATTGATATCTTCCAGTTTCTCACTGCTATCTTCTTCCTCATGATCACTGATATCAAGATTGTCTTGATCATTCATCATTCTGCAGCAGCTGCTGACTAGAGGCTCACGTGGCTGTTGGGTGCGTCAACGACTTGCTGTGGGGGACCCTTTTTTGTCGAGGAGGACCATCGTTTTTGAAACGTCAGTGTACGTTTTTGGTCCCTCGGACTGAAACTTTCTGCCCGGGGACCAGATGTTTGGGGGGACCATAATTTTCGTGACAATGGTCGTAGTACAAAGACGAAACGTGAACTTTTTTTGTTGTCTACTGTATAGGGCTGAAAATGTTATATAGATATTAAGCGCTCCGCCCACAAAATTTGTAATTAAATTTGGGTTAATAACAAAAACGCCTGTGGTTGGGAAAGGGTTAAAAGAGATTTATCAAATACCAGTTTTATTGCTTAATGATTTATATGGTGATCAGACAAGTCTTTTATATTTACCTCCTGTGCCTCCATATATAGTAGACCATGAACCATCACCATCACCCATGCTTGAAATATCTAAATTTTATGTCATTACAAGTTTCCTAGTGTTTACAAAATTGCCATTCAAGCTGTAATTTTAGCTGATTTTCTCTGTTGTTTATCTTACCTTCGTGCTTTTGAACAAGAATTAGATGTACCATACAATTCTTTAATACCTGTAAATGTAAATTTTACATTAGAAAAATTATAAGAGATGCTTATAGAGTGCATGAGCATAAACAGCCTACAGCTAGTGATAAGAGGTGTAATACCTGCCATAAAACTATATGTAAGCCTTTACCTCCATTCAAAATGTATACTCCTCAATGTTGTCCTGAAACTTTCTATTGTTATAAACATTGCAATTTTAGTAACTGCCCCATTTGTGGTGAAGACACAATGCCTGATGTTACTAAGTTAAAAACTGATTGAAATTTCCTTTTATCCCAAAAATAATTATGAATTTGCAACCCTAGAAGAATTATTTTTCCCGTATTTGCCCAAAATTTAATACTACATAGTTATAGTTATAGTTCAGTAACTGTTTAATTTATTTTGATATTTTATATAATCATTTTTTTTAGTGATGCATTTAGGGGATGCCCCTGTATTGCCAATCGCATATATTGCATATTATTTAAATCTGTAACTATTGATTTCATATATTTACTGTTTTATGTACATGTAGTTTGGTAATGCATTTAGGGATGGCCCTGTATTGCCAATTGCATATATTATATATTTAATCTTGTATTTAAATCTGTAATGACTATTAATTTTCTGTTTTATGTACATGTAGTTTGGTAATGCATTTAGGGATGGCCCTGTATTGCCAATTTGCATATATTATATATTTAATTTTGTATTTAAATCTGTAATGACCATTAGTTTTATTTTGATGATGCATTTACGGATAGCCCTATATTGCAACTTACGTAAATGTAGTTCATTTTTTTTTTCATAAAATGTTTGACATTTTATCGTTATAATGACATTTAATTATAATACAAAATGGCACAAATACAGTAAAATTATAAACAAAGATTGCACTACCCCCATGTGTATGTATATAATTGAAGGGCCTAGTGCAAAAAGGGGATAAGTAGCACTTCAGTAGTTTTGTAGAAAACAGAGGTTAAAGTTTTAGTATGAATTTTTTAATAATAGTAATAATGAATAATCATCAAGTTTTGATTTTTGGCACACATAATAAATGAAGTATTTAGGGTTAATATTGGTCATCAGAAGTTAAGTTTAAGTATTATTTTCATATCATCAAGTTGCTAACATAATGAAGTAATTTGGGTCAATCTTGGTCATCTGACCTATTAGAGACTGGATGATTGAGTAAAGAGGTATAAAATTGTTGGCACGAAGGCGGAAGAAATGGAACCATCTTCTGAAGGTCAGAAACTTTATTAGGATTAATTGGATGGCCATTGTTATACATAATAGGTAAGTTCATATCAGTAGGAGGCAACTTTGAACGACCTTTCAGAATACAAACTTTTTGCCACAGATCTTGAGCAGAGAAAGATGTCTTCATCCAATATTCTCCTTCTCCCTAATTAAACCAGCTAGCAGTGCTGATTAATACAGGCTTACCAGAAAAATACCTTTTTCTCATAGTAAATTTATTAGCTATTACTGAAATGTCAAAGATATTAAAAGGTTTAGAAGGACAAGCTTCCTTTATAATGTTCTCCCAATCACCTGGTAAGTGAACCACCGCACTTGGCTTTTTCTTCTCAATAAGTGCAAAGTCTCTATCACATGGAAGATAAGTATATACTTGTGATCAATACGAGTAAATCGGTGCTGCCTCAAATACACAGATTTCTGTAGCTTCTCTCTTATGCGTGCCTGCCCAGACATGAACTTTCACTGGGTGCTTAGCTCTAAATGTAAATGGGTGGAAGACCATTAATTAAATCAATAGTGAGGGCGTGGCACAGCAAAGCGTGCATGTTTTAATAAGTTTAAAATGTGCCAAGCATTTTGCAACTTATCTTGGCAGTAAACTCTTTATTGCTGCTTCTTATATTACAAAACCTGTTTGGAAATGTATATCATTGCTAAGAAAACCTTAGTGGGTAGCTTTAAAAAAAAATCTAAAACGTGCATATTTAATGAGTTTAAAGCTAAGAAGCATCTTTTTCAGGTAGTAAACTTTTTACAGCTACTTCATATACTACAAAACTTGTTAAGAAAACTATAGAGCTGCAAAGAAAAGCTTTATTTCAACATTCAAATCGTGCATATTTAATAAGTGCAAGCATTCGCTTCGTAATAAATTATAATAATGAATGTAATAATATTATAGTTTTTATCAGAGAGTATGGTAGTACTCTCTATGTAGGGATGGCACGGAAAAAAAATGGCTGCCCATACATTTCAATTGCAAGTGATGAGCTGAAATCTCTGGTAATATACACATATAAGTTCTAATACACACATACCTATTCATATCTAGTGTTTTTATGACTGCCAACACCTTCTAGATGGCCAAAAATCGTCGTTAAGGTAGAGAACCGGTGAGTGGCAAAACTGGCAAAATCTGCTTCATGATTATTTTTCAGAGAAATCATTTTTTTGTTTGTTGAACTATCACAATGATTCTAGCACGATTCCAGTCGCATTCATAGTAAAATTCTGGTCTACAAATATCGAGATGATATTCTCAGATGCTATGAAGGAAGAGAGTCTCAACGACGGCAAAGATAGGATCTCCAATTGGACGCCATTTTCATTGGGAGTTAACTTGCGCTTGCGCATTTGTATAGTAACCACGAGCAATATACTTGCGCATGCTCATTTTGTAACCACGAGGAATTGCACCTGTGAGATAAACTGAGATTATAGTGAGAAGTTCTCTTTCTGCAACTGTCACATACGATTCTTCTCTGCATAGCCGGAAAAGAATTGAAGTGCTGGTTGGACCTCTTTGAGATAAGTTTTAATAATTGTACTAATACACACACTACTTTTATCTTACTGTTTACTTAATTATATATAAGCTATTTGTCTTGCATACATACACTGTCTACACTTTTGTTAAATAGTGCAAATAACATTTATACACATACACTAGTCACAGTCTATTATATTAACCTTTGTCTCTTTAAATTTTCTATCACCCTAAGTAAAATGATTGCCCTACAACAATGGAGAATGGCTATTGGCTGTTTTCATCCATGTGGTTTTAAAGCAGGTTGTACAAATGACTTTACTAAAAGGAGACTTATAATACTGATAACCAGAATAAAGGACATTTTGCCAAGGAAACTAAATTTACCATTAGCAAAGTCATTTGTACAACCTGCTTTAAAACCACATGGATGAAAACAGCCAATAGCCATTCTCCATTGTTGTAGGGCAATCATTTTACTTAGGGTGATAGAAAATTTAAAGAGACAAAGGTTAATATAATAGACTGTGACTAGTGTATGTGTATAAATGTTATTTGCACTATTCAACAAAAGTGTTGACAGTGTGGTATGTACATTGCTCTTTCATTAATGGCCCTCACACGTGCTGCCACACCCTTATAACCTCCACGCATGTTTGATGCGCCATCATAACATTGTGCGACCACATTCCGAATATCTAAATCGAATTTGCCAAACAGTGTTAGGAGTAACTCATAAAGAGATTCACCATCAGTACGGACAACCCGATGAAAACCAAGGAATCACTCTTGTATAGTAAAATCCTCAGAGACATATCTCAGTACCAAAGCAGCTTGCTCATGCCTAGAAATGTCTTGAGTTTCATCAAAAATTATACCAAAAACCTCAGCTGATCTAACTTCTGCCAATATTTGATCGCGAATATGGCCAGCTACTATCTCAAGTAGATTGTTCTGAATACTGGCACTAGTGTATGTCACATACTTTTTATGGCAAGCATAAAAATCATGTATAATGGAATTGTCTTTTGATCGTAAATCTAGTAATTTTGCGAATCTTCGTTTTCTCGATGCCCTCTTAAAGGAATGCACTGACGCCCTAAGAATATTAGAACTTTTGATGTATTCTCTATTTTTGTAAACCTCTGCCTTATGTTGGTGATTAATTTGAGACTGAATGTTGGCTTCAGGAGTGCTTAGCATTCTTTGACCTACACTCCATTTTTGAAAACTTGATTTATGAGCAATAGATTTTTCATGAGATCGAAATTTTTCTAAGGCTTTTTTCCAATTCTTGAATCCAACTTTCACAAACGTGTCATCATATTAACCAATCAGTCCAAAAGCTCGACAATAAAAACAAAAAGCCAGTTGTGTGCTGTATTCCAACCAATTAAATTGGCCGTACCAACTTAACTGAAACCGTCTTCCATTTTTGTCCATAGGAAATGAGTCATTTTTCGGTTGAAAAGGACAAAACCCTTTTTTTAATTAAACAACTGAACAGTTTGTTTTGTACCTTGGACAGGGTCTTGTGTGTGTCCTGTTTCAGATGATCTTGTAAAAAAACAAGAGTATCATCACAACCACCAACAAATAGACAGTCTGGACTTGCACAAAGATCTGATTTTTCTGTCAGCACTGAGGATGTCTATAACAAACGATTTGACAGATGAACATGATGGTTTTGGCTACTAGGTTATCTTACAGTAACATCTTTATCTTCTGATTCCAAAGACTGATAGTCCATATATTTTTCACTTTCAAACTCATTCTCTTCACTACTTTCAGTTCCATGAAACTTCTTCACAACCTGGTCAGGCTGGTCTCTCTCAATAAAGGATGTGATCTGTCCACGTTTAGTTCTGTAACTAAATATTTTCTTTTAGGAAGGATAAGGTAGCAATTTTGGTACACTCTTCCCTTGCTTTGCTGTCTCAACAGCCATTGGTGCCTATATGTATGCTTAATAGTTCATTTCTGTCTTAATAATAGTTATCAATGCAATAAAATTTTTAGGCTATTTATCCCTTTCAAAAATCTGTATGTGTGTATGATTTATTTGGCGGCTACTATGATGCAATTTGTCATGAAATCAGGTAAACAATTTACGAAATCATACTTTTATCTCCTCAAATCTATTTTATGCTGTTTCAGGAAACTTTCACATTTACTGCCAGACCTACTTACATATAACTTTATTGACAAGGTTAATCCATATACATCTGTTGTTTTTATAACATTCTATATATATTTTTATTTTCCAATATGATTGTTATGTTTAGAATGTGCCACTACAAAATAATGGTGATGATTGTGGTGTTTTTACTTGCAAGGTATATGTTTCACATCAATCATAATTAATAGTCCACATAATATATAGTTCATGGAGTGTATCATACAGGATGAAGATTTGAATTTTGAGGTAAATATAATTGTTACTTCAGGTATGTTATAGTTGATTCCATCACTATATTACAGACATCTTCTCATATGATGAGGCAGTGGCTACTGCAAACCATATTTGATAGTTTCCCAAAAAGGTAGTTTCCATGCATAATATTTATAATTATAGTATTCTGTTATTATTATAGAGAGTTAGCACATAATGACACATTACATGAATTTAAAAAATTCGGATTCACTGTCAAAATCAACGGAAGGATTTGTGGTTTGTAGACAAATGCAATAAACACTGTTAAATGTACAAGCATATATTTTCAGGTGCTGGCTCATTGTCAATTAATGATTTTCAAAAAGCAGTTTCGAAAATAAGGTAGAATGCATCTTTTTGTTTTACTGGATACCGTATATCTACATAATTTTTTCACAATATTACAGCAGTTATTAATTGATATCATCAAAGGAAAGCGAATAACTCCTTTCTCAGACAGATACATGACTCTTTCTAACAAAGAAAGAGCAAGGATGAAGAGTGCGTCATTTGGAATTGCTCATCATTATCTTACAGATGATGATGTTAGTCACTTTATTATAGATCTAGATTTTTATTTTATAATTTTTGGCCAATTAGTTAGATGAAGCTTTCAGAATTTTAAGTTCTTTGGTGGAAGATGAGCAACAAAGAGAATGTGAAAATTTCTTTGCATTAGTTGTTGACATCCTATTTCCTGAGGTATGCACATGCGATATTAACCATGTATATTTTAATTACTGTATGGTGTATTTTCAGGTGTTTATACAGATGTTAATTAAACAAAGAGGAATTTCATACGATGATGGAATCTCTGTTTATTTGCAAAATTAGTTTATTTGGATTCTTTATTTATTTGGAAATTAGAAATTTGTGATTTAGAACATTGAATTATTATTTTATGTAATAATAATTATTATTTTGTGACTGTTGAGAGAATTAATGCATGAGTATTTGAGATATCACCGACGTTAAACTTATCTTCTGTTCCGCGTTAGCTCGAATGAAACGAGGGGAACAATATTTTCAAAGAGGACCGTTATATTCACTCCCCCAAGACTGCAAATTTCGGTCCGGAGACCAGATTTTTGCAGGACCATCATTTTCGTGACACCGTAGTACAAACTGTACTACGATAAAACGCCGTAGAAATGCTGTTCAAACTGTAAAATTCAAAATTTTGTTTATTTAGGTTTTTTACGGTATCTATCTATACACGTTTTCCCAACGTTACTAGTTTACTACGTTTCTTTGTTGTTGGCTTCTGCTACGTTGAATACGTTCCCTAACAGAGATGGCGATTAGAGCTACAATTAAAAAAACTCAAAAGAGTAAGTTTTTTCTAATCTTATAATAATCTCTATAATCGTTATACATAATAATAATTATAGCACAGATGATCTTGATATATTTTCCGGAAGATGATTCGACAAGCATTGTAAAAGAGAATTGTGTTGTGAATAGTTCAGACAGCGCATTAAAAAGAGGAAGTAGAGTTGGAGTAAAGGAGCGATCAAAAGTTTATAATGGTGTAGTGATTGAAGTTGGTGAGTTATTATTATAATGAAATATAATTATATATATATATATATATATATATAATAAATTATATATAATTATTGTAAATATAATTTATAATAATAATAGGGACAAGTGTATGTTAAATAGTTGCTAAGTATCAAACAAACAATTTCAACGTTCGCTTATTAAATATGCACGTTTTCAAAGTTTGCTACATTGATAGTTGTGGGTTTCTATGCATTGATATAGTTTTAAATCATGTTATGTAGTATGTTCAGCAGTTACTTATAATCTGTTTGCTTACAATGCACAATTCTGTCCAGGATTGCCATCAAAGACTTTGATATATAACCAAATCAACCACATAATGATATTCATAAGACTTTGTTGGCAAAGCTGGGCATTAAGGTGGCACTCGGAAAGCCAGAAAAGTGCCCGTACGTTTTATTCATGATATTCATAATTTAGTTTTTCATTCATATTTGTGGTCTACGGTAACCTAAGTATGCGGAAATGTGTATACACACTCTATGATAATAATGAAATTCCATACGTGGTTTCTGGTTAAAGTGCAGATTGTAATTAGGTAAGTTAACACATGCTTTTAAGGTACATTTTTCTGTTTTCTTATTCAACGTATAGCTTTGATATTTCATACAGTACTTCAGGAGGTGTGACTCTAAAATCGTACAGAGCCGTTTTCCTTTCTGATCTTTCTTTGATGATCTATAGCGATGAGATACACGACATAGTAGAGAATATGCTGATCTAGAAATTGTACTGCAAATCTGTTATGTAAGTTTTCAGATCTTAGTGAGTTGAGTGCTGACAGCAAGTTTTGTTTCATTATCTACTACACAGACGGAGAAAAATGTACCTTACACTTCCACAATTGTCGATCGCCTACTCAACATTGTAGATTTCATCTACATTTAAAATTTTTTCTGGAGTTAGCACATCTTGAGATATATAAATTGTACAAAAATGAATCAACGAAGTGAAATAGTTCTTGAGATATAATAATAAGTAGTAACTAATGAATATTCATATATTTTGCCCAAGCGCCACCTTAATGATTCTGTTTAGCTTGAATTTATTGATTATGCATTTATTTAAAAGTATTTTACATACAATCTTTATATTATCATAATGATTACTATAATTACAGGTGAGGTTGAATTGTTAAGAAAGATAGAGGAGGAGTTTTTGGATGGTGACATAAACAATGGTGAGGTAATCAACAAACATTATTATCTCTTTACACAACATTTTGGTTATATAGAATTTGAGATTGATAAGGAACCAGACTTGGAGGAAGAAAAAGGTAATAATTGTGGTTCAGTATTGATATACATATATTCATTCCGATCTCTTTTAAGTAGTGGCTGCTAAAATGAAGAAGCAAAATAAAACGAAAAATCTTTTGAAACCAGCTAATTATGTGAAAACTACATCCAAGAAAAGGAAGTGTGCTGAAATCGGAACAGAAAATGCAATACCTAAACGAGCTTATGTAGTAAAACAAAAGAAGAATCACATCCATAGTAAGTGTTATATTGACTTATATCAGTAATAGAATTATATAATTTCTAATAATAGAAGACAAAAAAACAAAAGGATCAGTAATTGTAGTGACGGATTTTGATGATAAAGAAAACTTAAATAATACATTAGAAGATGAATTGTGTGAACATAACACTAATGAAGATGTCATGCTAGAGGAATCAATTGGTATTGAATCTATTGATGATGACATAATCTCAGATTCAGGTAAAGAATACATGTGTGAGATAGTAAAACTTAAAAGTGATCATTTTTGATATAAAAGTTCAGACTATTTAGTTTACACCATTCAATTACTATTACATCACTTTTTAACATGTCTATTACCACTACTTCCTAATCATATAATTTTAACTTATATTACTATATACCCTTGTCTGATTATATTACTGAAGTCAATTATTTATGGAACCAGAATATTAACTTGACTGAATGTTGTATTTGTGTAATTAGTGTACCTGTAAAAAGTGTAAATTCCATTGATCCAATAAAACAGAAGCCATAACACTTCAGATGTTACCCCATGTCTGTTGTACTCAGGTAGGCTGGGACTTTGAAATCAAATATCACAATATCAAAATTGATTAAACTTTGATTAATCAAATAAATAATTAAGTGGGTAGTACATCCTTTATTGAATATTTGTTATCCCCTAAATTTGACTTTGATTTTGTATATTTAATTAAATGAATCAGTCTCAGCCATAGACTGTCACTTGTTAGTGCATCAGAATTAGTGATAACACTATAATTATTATAAATATCAAGAATTTAATTTTAATTTTAGATCCTTTATTGCTTGAACTGACTGTTCAAGAATTAAAAGAAAGACTTGAAAAACAAGAACTGTTAACTGAAGAAGCTATGAGAATAGCGAAGGTAGCACAAAATGAAATACAAGAATTTAATAAACGTTTTATAAGACCTACTAATAGTCTCACAACCAATATAAACTTGTTAATGTTATCTGATCCTCCTCCACTTCCTGAACCTCTCAACTACCATCCTGAAACACCAACCTTCAACAAACAGCTGCAATCTCAATCAGATTTCAATGGATTTCCATCTACACCTACAACACCTTATCAGTATTGTTCTCCAGCACAAACAGACCTATTGGTGAATCAATGTACTCACAACCTAACTGCTTTGAAATTAAAGCGAAGAGAGCTAAAAATCAAGATTTATCATCTGCCCAAATTGACAAAGCTCAACTTGTTCCTGCTTCAGACGTCATCAACAAATATCCCAACTTCCAAAAAGAAAACGTCATAGGAAAGTTGGCTGTTAAATTAGCGAAAGAATCTTTCTTTGGTGACAGTGTGTTGGTGAAGTGCACAGTAATGGGGTGCAACAGCCATCCTGCACTTCCACTAAAAGAGCTAAATGAGTTGAAGAGGACCATCTTTTCGTTGTTTCCCACGTATTGGGCAAACCCTGTAGAATTTGAAAGTTAAACTTTGGACCCAGTGTGTAAATTCCATTGGTCAGTTGTGTAAAAGGCTTCGAGCAATCCAATTAACCAAGTTGTGATCATATTTCTTACAGTATTACTACTACTTATGAGCTAAAGTTTGTGTTTAGGTATAATAAGTTTCAATCAACTTCTTTATTTACTACTATTACACTATTGATATTAATTAGTCATTTTATTAAACAAAAATAACATAATATTATTATTCATAATGCAAATTCTTCCAGATTGAAGAAACTTCCAGCCAAATTATAATTAGTGGATAACTAGACAATAGAAAAAAGAGTAAGATAAACATAATGATTCGAAAAAAATTGTCAAGTAGCAAGGGAAATCTCTTGGAAATTTGGTGGTTTTGAAAAAAAACCGTTTAGAGAAAAAAAAGTGAAAAAATGTCGGCTTTGAAAAAAACCATTCAGAGAAAAAAAAAAAGAAAATATAACCAGGGTATCTAGTATCCAGTAGCTCTACCATCAACTGCAATCACTTCGGGAATAACCTTTCTCAAATGACCGATGTATTTCCTACACTTTATGACATCTACAGTTTTCCAAAATTCTTTTATCCCATCAACTAGCTGATCTTTAGTTTTAGGTTTCACTTCCCTTCTCACATATTCCTTTAGCTCATGCCATAAATTCTCTATAGGGTTTAAGTCAGGTGACTCTGCTGGAGTACGCCACCAATAGATGTTATTTTCAACTAAAAAAGACTGTGCGGCTTTAGAGGTATGCTTGGGATCATTGTCTGCCATGAAACGATGACCATCAGGATAAACAGACTTGACAAATGGGATCAATGTTTGATCTAAAATTGCAATGTAGAGACCATTATCCCATCAAAGATGCAGATACCAGTGCTTCCTCGTTTACTTATACCTGCCCACACATGAACTTTCGACGGGTGCTTTGGCCTGTAAATTAAAAATAAAATATATTTTTTAAAATACCATAAAAGAATGTTCATTATTATTATTATATAATTATATATATACAATTATTAGTAAATACCTTGGTTTGGGACGAGGAGCTTTTCCTCTCTTACGACAACAAAAGCGTCTATGGGTTTCCAATTGGACTGTACATTCATCCGAGTAAATAACATTATCCAACTCATCTTGCTGGTGTTCTTTAGGCCATTCCAGTCGTTTAAGCTTATTAGGCTCTCTTATTAGTTGACAATAAGAGCTACCTCTAAATGTCCAGCCTAGGGAAGCTCGGCAGCGAAGTATTGTCTGTAGGGACAACTCTAATCCACTTGATACAAGTAATTTGTGAAGCTGATAAGCTGTAGTCTCGTCATCCAGCCTCATCTGCTGTTCTACCAAATTCTTAATCTCGAGTGTCATCTTCGAAGGACGACCAGAACCTGGCTGCCTAACAAGACAACCAGTTTCATTAAATTTCACAAGGAATTTGTGAATCCCCTCTCTTGTGGCATGCATTCCTTCCTGTGCAATCAGTTTCTTGATTGTTGGTGGCTTAAAGCCCTGGTTATAGAGGTAAATAATGCGTTCCTTCTTGTAATCGCTGTAAACCATCTTCACTTGAACAATAAAAAAAATCACATGGACTGCAATTGCACATGCGCATTCTTTTATATTGTAAAGGGCGTGTAAACGACGTTTAATGACTGTGTAAACTGTACGACCTGACTACAGACGGTATCGTCTCGTACAACGACAGTAGTACAAAGACGAAACGTGAACTTTTTTTTGTTGTCTACTGTAACTCTCATATTTTATAAGACTCAACATTCTGATTTACTTTGTGGAAAGAAGAGTCTTTAACAAACTTATTGATGTAAAATTTATACTTCGCTATCATCAGGAGAGAGAGAGGTGAACGTTTGTATGTATAGTAATCGACGGGCAACACCCACTTTTTGTATAGTCTGTATAACGCCTGAATTTTAAGCAACCATGACTTTTAACTCACTTAGTTATACAGAAGACCTTCTAAGAAGCCATTGATACCAAAAACATGCTTCGTTAGCTGCAGGAAAGCAGCAAGACGAGTGTTTGAATCTGTAATAGTCAACGGCGATGCCCATACTTAGCGTCTTTATCACTTTTGTTTAGCCTGGAATTTGATGTTTTCCCTAATTTCAACTAACTAAATGTCTTCTTCGTAGTGTGAGCTTGTTAGTTTCTTCTATACTTAAAGATTTTATCATATATTTGCCTTTTGGTAACAATGACATGTTAACGCGTCACTAGTCAGGTAGAGCAAATTAGATAATGACGCGTTAAAGCGTTATTGGTCGGGAAAGGGTTAATGTAAAGGCAACTGCTTGTGAACCGACGACTACAAGAATTTCTGTACCTTGATGATGGTCTGTATTTATGATCGTATGAGGGTGCAAAGGTTCACAAGTGCAAATTGGCTTTGGTTCTGGTTCCAGAGTGGACATAACTAGAGAGTACTCTCACCTACTGGAGGACTCTGAAACAATTAATTAGCTCTTTAGCGGCGAATGACGTCTACGGACGTTATGAACATTAAACCGTTAAAAGCGAATGACGTCTATAGACATCATGAGTACTAATGGTCGTATTTTTGTAGTCAGGCGTGGCCTGACCCTTGTGTTTACAATGTACGAAGGGGGCCAGGACCGTAGCGTATACTGAACTTGTGCAGCACTTATATGGCTTTGGGTGGAGCTCACCTTGCCATACGGGTGGAGCCGAGAAGACACATGGCATCTCAATCCATTTTATGTTTTGGTTGCGGAAAAGATATTACCTCACAGACAGCAAACAGATGTAATATACTCAAACCTTCTTACTCCAAGACTTTACAAGTTTGGAAAAGGTTAGTGGTGGAGCGTTTTGAGGAACTGAATATTGATGTAGATATAAATCAGCTACGAAAAAAATCCATCTGAAAAACATGAGTCTAGTCTTTTCAGTCAGCAGTTAATGGTAATCATATTAACTCCACATTTCTCAGTAATCAGATTGCTGTCTTATCTGTAGGAAGGATGAAATATAGCAGTACTAAAAATAAAGGCATAATTGAGAAAGGAACTTGCGAGAAAATAGTGTTTCACAGATCCTGCAGTTATCAACACATGCTTAAGAAGTGTACTGCCAAACTGTTTCCTGATGAACAAAGGGACAATTTCCATTATTATCTTGCTGACAGCACAGGCCTTAGTTTATCAAAAGATGGATTATTGTCCATTGATGATGAAGATGGAATAGAGAAAACTATACCTTGGACCCTTCAGAATTATCTGAAAGTTTCAAATATCAAGTATGCATCCAAAACAAAATTATTTTGTGTTCAACGTAGTTCAGGTAAGTATAGTTTAGATTTATATAATTATGATTATACAATTTAATGACAACATATGATATATTGTACTTTGAATGACTATTATGTATAGGTTCCCACTCGAGTTTGACGAAGTCTGGCAATTATCCCCTGGTTGAAAGCAATGAACCATCACTAGTGGTTGACAAACCAGTATTCTTTAAGGATTTGAAGTCAGATAAAGAGTCTAGTAGTATGTAATATAATATTATATATATATATATATATATATATATATACAGACACCTATGACTGTAATTAGGATGAATTATACCAGCAAATAGACCCATTCAAAATTGGGATAAATACAATGATAGAGTTGGGTAGGAGATAGCTTATAAAATAAAGAATGGTTGTGCAGATACTTAAGAATTACAGCTATAATAATTATTATTATTATACTCATTTACAAACAAAGGTTCTGATGGTATGCCTTCTATCAGTAAACGAAAGCTAATGGATGAAATTAATCTCCATTTGCTGAAAATGCTTTGAATGATATTGATGAAGTACATACTGATGTTGCTACTGTTGAGTTGCCATCTTCTGATTGTGAGTAGCTATATAGATTATATATGTGCATTACTAATACTGTTTTTGTAACAATGAACATTCTAGCAATTCTTCCCTTTGAGCCACTTTTCATAGCCAAGCGCCAGAGCATGTATAAACCTGACAAACACATGTTTGTTAATAACGAATCTCAACAGAATTTGCTGACTTCATTTATAGACAATGATGAAATGAAAATGGAAGCAAGGAACGAAGTAGATCTGTCAGAGAGTGAGATGATTTTATTTGAGGCCAATCCATGTCGTTTCGGATGTGAATTTAGTGGATTCAGGGATGGTATGATTTAATTATGTTTATGTTGAGATGTTAGTGACTTGTGCAATAATGTAGGTGAAATTATGTATGACTTCGTTGAGAGTTATGATACAATAATGTGTGATAATCTTTGGATCATTATTTGATGTAAACACTTTCACACATTATACGACGGGAATAACTAATAATACACCAGATAAAATTAATAAGAACTTATAACTATGCATACTAATACATACCCATCAATGCAGCCATGTATGGTAAAGCCATATGGTTTCAACTTGTCGTATCCATCTATATGCCATACAAAATTGGGTCCCTGAATACAATAATGATATCTTTAAAAATTATATAATGTGTAATCAAAATACCTTGCTGTTATACAGCCTGCGTTGAATCCTTCTTTTCTTCCTGTTTTTAACACCACTTGGATCTATAACTTTCAGCAATTGTTGAACAAGAACTCTAATGTTATAAATAATTATTTTATTATAATAATTATGGCTATATTTTTACTCACTGAGATACAGAACATTTATATTTCAAGTTTAAATGTCTCCACATACTACGATAGCCAAGAAGTGATCCTGAACACTTGAGTTCACTCTGTAGTAAGACAATAGTATAATTGAATTACAGTTGCTTGTCTATTACTCACTAGAATACATCCATAGACATGACATAAATGAGAAATAGAAGGTTTCAGTCGCCTTTTTAAACCTTTCCTTTTCAGGATTCTTTTAAGTTGCCGTAAAGACAGTTGGTATCCATGCTGATGCTGCAGAAAGTTACAAATAGTTTTATATATCTGTACCCTTCCACAAAGTATAACACTATTAGATCTTGAAGAGAATGCTGTCCAATCAACATCGCAGCCATTTTGTTTTAACAACAAAATCACATTATTCAAAATAGGAAATGAGAAATAGAAAATGAGAAATAACAAATTGCTGATGTAGAAATGTAGAAATGAGAAATGAAGAGGCCCTAATACGCTTCCGTAAATTGGAGCTGTCCTGTCCCAGTGTGATGCTGAGGGAATAGAACATGTTGTGGGATATGCTAGCCGTCTACTCTCCAAGGCAGAATGAAAATACTGTGTCACAAGAAGGGAATTCTTAGCTGTGGTTACTTTTTTGTCTCATTTTCGCCCCTATTTATTAGGTCAGAACTTCACACTCAGAACTGATCATGGAAAAAATTGCCTGACTACTAAATTTCAAGCCTCTTGGACAATTAGCACGCTGGTTGGAGAAAATTCAAGAGTTTGATTTTACCATTCTTCATCGTAAAGGAAGACTACACTCAAATGCAGATGCTCTTTCAAGATTGCCATGTAGCCAGTGCAGACGGTTAATGTGCTAAATCTTGCCAGTCATCCCACTGATTCAGGATGCAAATATCGGCTGTATCATGGAAGCAAAACAAAGGAATGCCCACCAAAAATCTTTCTCAAAAGACAAACAGCACAGAATTTCGGCGTTTAATACAGATATGGATGGAATCAGCTTTTCCTGAAGAATGGGTTGCTCTATCATCGATTCCAAAATGGAAAACTATTTGAAGATCATGTCAACCAACTTGTTGTTCCAGAAGTTCTTAGGAATGACATTTTGAAAGAAGTTCATGGAGGAGTTACAGGTGGTCATCTGGGAGAGCAGAAGACGATGTACAAGTTGAGACAGCGGGTTTTCTAGCCTGGATATTGGCAGTCTGTTCACAACTGGTGTCACTCCTGTCCTGCATGTTCCCGTCGTAAAACTCCAACGCCAAAAGCTCAACCCCCTCTCCAGCCAATAACTGTAAGCTCCCCAATGCAGATAGTGGCTGTTGACATTCTCGGACCATTGCCAATTACATCATTGGGTAATCGATACATTCTTGTAGCTGGGGACTACTTTACTAAATGGATGGAGGTCTATGCCCTCATGATGTATAGGCTCATTTTTTTAGTAAGGTTTTAGTAAAACAAATTTTTTTATAGATATTAAATCAATTACACAATGTGTATAATTATTGAATAAATATTATTCGCAAACCAATTCAACAACATACATACCTTTTTACCAATATGTCTAGTCTAGAGTCACACCTATATTGCAGAAGGTGTGTGTGTCCCCTTTTAAACTGTGACTTTACTATGCCATCCCAGACCAAGAAGCTAGAACAGTTGCCCATAAATTGGTTGATGAGATGTTCTATCAATTTTCTGTACCAGAGCAATTGCATTCAGATCAGGGCAGACAATTTGAAGCTGAAGTGATGTCTCAATTGTGCAATCTTCTTCATATCAAGAAGACACACACTACTCCTTATCACCCTCAGTCTGATAGACTTAATGAGAGATTTAATTGTACACTGTTGAATATGCTCTCTACTTGGACTGATAACCTGCCAACTGAGTGGGATCAACATCTGAAGAAACTGTGTTTTGCATACAATACTAGCATCCAGAATACTACTGGATACACACCATTCTCCTTGATGTTTGGGAGAGAAGCAAGGCTGCCTGTTGACCTGATGTTTGGCTCACCCAACTCTGATGTAAATAAAGTGTCCTACTCAACCTATACTGAGGAACTACAATTGAAGCTTATAGAAGCATATGACTATGTTCGCCAGAATGTTTCTCATCAGCAGCGTAGACAAAAAGAGTACTACAACCAAAAATTCCATGGGAAAGCATTTGTGAAAGGAGAGTTGGTGTGGCTTCATAATCCAGTTGTGAAGAAAGATCACTCACATAAGCTACACAAACCTTGGAGTGGCCAATACAAAGTGTGTCAGAGGCTCTCAGATGTGAACTATCAAATCCAAGATCTGACAAACTACAAGAAGAAAGTTGTTCACTTTGAGAGGCTAAAGTATTGTCCACCGAATATCCGGTTACCTCAAAAAAGCAAAGAAACAAATCCATTGCAAATGTCAAATACATCGAAACCACCTTAGTTCATCTCTTGAATTATTGGAAGACAATGTCGATCTTCCAGTTGAAAATGTCGAGCGAAGATATCCAATGCGTATCTGGCATCCACCAGATGAATTGACATTGAATACAGAACGTATTCTCAGATGAAGGAGGATTATGTAACAAAGAACAATGACAATGTGTGTTTAATTATGTTAAAACAATGATAGTGTTTAATTATGTTAAAACTATTCTTTATGTTGTCTGCTGGTCATTCATTATTGGTTCCATGTCTTGTGTAAATTGTATAAATAGCCTGATTTATTTATTTCAAAGAGAGGTTTTCTTTGCTACTGCTACAATAATTATTGTAATACAACACTTCTCTTACAATAATAATTAATAATTATCATAATTATTAATAATTATCATAATTATTATAATACAACCACTTCTGGCTATTACCTAATACTATATATATTATATATAGTAATTATAATAATTATAATCTATATAATATATATATTATATAGACTATAAATATATATTATATATATTATGTAATAATAATAATATATAATTATATAGACTATAATATTATATATATAGATTATAATATTATACTAAATGTATTATAATAATTATATGATTTTACCAGAAGCATGCTTGGCCTGTTCAATACTTTCATCAGACATTTTACAATTAGCCTTAATAATTATTCCTGGTAAGATACATGTTAGAAGATAAATCTGTTACTTACCCGTAAAGTTTCATATCAGTATAACACATGAATGTCTGAACTGTATTATAGCGATAATTATCTCCCATGTTACTAGGCCGATTTTTCATTGTGAAATGGATCAGATATTAATCACTAGTGATTCTGTCGCGATATCTGGTATGATATATAACCAATTATATATCATCACGATTCTGACATGATAATTCTTGGCTGTGTATTTGAAACTTGAAAACAATTGATCAGATACATAGTTAAATTCAGTGTATATCGTTATCATTCGTCAACCAGGGTATTGGAATTGAGGTTGTGAAGTTGGAATCATTCTATTCCGATCCTTACTGGTAGTCACCAAATCAAATATTGAGCGGTGTGATAAATTTGGATGACATCCAATTCATTCTTGAAAACTCCAATTCATTCCATTGGATTCCAAGCAATGTTTCAATTCCATGTTAATCTCTTACAATTACTACACATTATTCAAATAGAACTTTCCATAAATCAAATTATTATTAGAAAAAAATTTAAATAGTACACCCAAACAGACGTTTCAAATTAATCCATGTACAGTTACTACAGTGGTTGTAGTCATACCATTACAGGATTTAATTCACTTTACACCATACAATAGATTTCTCTTTTAATAAATACAAGCTTCTCTGGTAGGAGGCTATCACAAATACACTCATAGGTTGGCGGATTATATCCTGGAACAGCAATCTAATGTCTACATCATACACAGGTGAAGCACATAATACATACAATGAACTTAATTAATTTAATAGGAGCTATGTACTTACATTTAACAAATACTTTCTTCCTTGTAAGGGCGAGACGCTCTTCAATGCAAATCATTTCCACAACAGCCTCATCCACCATCTTTTTCTTTGTTTCTGTTAACTTTACCAGGCCTGGAAATATTTCAGTTAAGGTTGATTGTCCTTTTGTTTTCCTAGTTTTAGTTTACTCCAACTGCTGCTGAGATCATTTGAGCATGCGCTGTAAAAACACTAGTCTTGTTCCAGTTCTTAAATACTGGAACTTAAAGTAATTTTAGTTCCAGTTCTAGAATAAAATACGGTGGCTCAGAAGGGCCTTCCACTTCCATGATGCATCTTCTGCTTATCTTCCACTTATATTCCACTTTAACCTTCAAATTCCACCTTCCACTTCCACTTCCACTTCAATCTTTATGTGCATGTGCAGTTCAGCCACATGGAAAGTTTTACCTTAAGTTGACTTGAGTATTTGTAGTGTTTTTGCAGGAGTTTTTATCATGTTACCTGTATCACTCACAGATGTGTTGATTAAAAACTACTTGCGAGAAGGGTACACCTATTGGCTGATTCTCTGTTTTCTAGCTGGTGTACATGGGAATATTTATATCTATGAGAACCTTGAAGAGAAAGTTACATTGTATGGGCTTAGAGAGGAAGGGTAACTATAGCAGTACAATGGATGTTGTTGATTGTGTGCAGGTTAAGTTGTATAAATGTAAATTATACTACTATCTAACTGAATATCTAACTGAATATCTAATATCTTACATCAGGGAGGTGATAACTTGGGATATCGTGCAATGCATGCAAGGCTGAATTTGAGATATAATATATCAATATCAAGGTACTATGTTATAAACAAATTCAAGCCTCTATGAACTTATTCACATTTATACAAATATATATATGCGTATATAGATATAGATATATCTATAGAATATAGTACAAATGAGAAAGAAAAAAAGGCTGTGTAGAAGAATGTATTCCTCAAAGGTCACCAATGCATGCATAAATAAAATTTTATGACAATTAAACCATTACACAGGGGCCTAATTTCTGTTGGCACATGGATGGGAATGATAAGATTTTACCATATGGATTTGCTATTCATGGATGTATTGATGGGTTATGTTGTGATGTATTATACATGAACAGATTTTCTTGAAAGGTATTGTGGCTATATAGAAGTGTGTACAAATAAAGATTCAAGTGTCATTGCTGGATATTATCTAAAACCAGTGAAGAAGTATGGTAAGCATCTCATCAATTTCATCTGATGTGTACTTACTTCTAATTCTCATCATCAAAACAAAAGTATATAACTTGTGTAATAGGCTGTCCACGAATGTTAAGATGTGATCAAGGATCAGAGAATGCAAAGGTTGCATATATACAACCTTTTCTTAGACGTCATGGTACTGACCCCCAATCTGGATCAAATAGTTTTCAATATGGAAGCCTCTGTTAGCAACCAGGTATATATGTATATATATGTAATTATATTAAATGTTACAAAGCTATTTCGTGTTTGCAAATATAAGTGTATATGCATAATTATTATGTCTATTTTATAGAGAATAGAACAGTTCTGGAGAAAGTGGTGTACTAACTGGTGGATATCTTTTTTCAAGGTAATGAGTAATGTAAAATGAATTCTTCAGCTTAGCAGTAATACTTTCAGATGCTTAAGGAAGAAGGACACTATGATGAAACAGACAGATCAAATTTAAAGGTCAGTAATTGTAACCAATATAGCATTAATAATTATTATATATAATTATATAGGGATTGTCTGATCTTTGGTTTCATCCAAAGCAGGGCATAAACGAAGGTTGTTTTTACTACTTTGAAGGTTTGTTTTAATAAATAAACAAAGGTCAACCCTTCGTTATTTTAAAAAACCACAACTTCCTCTATTAAGGTAGACTGTGAAACCTCAAAATATTTCATTAAACAATAATCAAAATAGTCAAGTTAATAATACTCACACAAAAAAAAAAGAGCCTAGGTTACTTTTAATACTTATTTAGAAATGAATGGTTTTTGTTTAAAAAGACTAGAGTATTAACAGTGTCAGGGTTGAGAGAAGACCTAAGCCTATTTACAGTAAGCCCTGCATTTGAGAAGAGCCTCTCAGCAGGGGCTGAGGTTACAGGTATACAAAGTAGAGATTTTGTAACTTCTGCCAGATGAGGGAACCGGAAACTATTTTCTTTCCACCATTTGAGACAATGTGTTTCCCTTGCCACTGGCTTCTCTGCTAAGTAAGTATCAAACTCTTCAGTACATGTAAGAAACCCTTGAGAAGCCTCTTCTGGACCCAACAAGATATCCAAAGCAGTTGTTTTCTCACTTCTACTAGTAGTTAGTGGTTGTGGCTCACCTGAGAGAGAAGATTGACAAGTCATTCTCCTAGTAATTTCTTCTTTGACTGCTAGTCTCTGATCATCATTTAGATACTTTAGTTGCTTAAACCTTGGATCCAGAGCTGATGCTAGGACATCAACACTTGTAGGATCTAAATTCTCTAACTCCCATCGAACCCTAATTTCTTGTCGAATTTCTCTTTAAACTGTTGAACTGATGTGGAGTAGTCAGAAGTAGGCTGTAGTGATAAGTCAAGCCCATGAATAATAGGCAAAATGCAAGATAATGAACTGTTATGTTCATACTGCAGGAAAGTAGTCGCAACTTTTAATGGCTTTAACACCTCCACGAGTTCTTCCATCAGAGTCCATTGCTCACTCTTTAAGTCTAAATACCAATAAACTCTTTTCGTTACGGTTTCATCCATGATGACTGCTGATATAGGCCATCTCATTTCAAGTAGTCTCAACATCATCTCATATACGGAATTCCATCGGGTAAGACATGATTGAACAAGTTTTTTCTGTGGTATTCCCATTTGTTCTTGTCTCTGTTTAAGGGCCTCAGAGGCTACTACACTATGGCGAAAATGGCCTACTAACTTTTTAGCAGCTCCTATCATACGGTCAATTACAGACACTGATGACAATCCAGCATTTATACTAAGCTGTAAGCAATGAGCACTGCATCTAAGAGTATTCCAACCCTTCTCATCGGACAATAATTTCATGGTCAGCACCATATTTGAACCCTGATCATGGACTATACAAGCCACTTTTTGACTGATCTCGAATTCTTCTGCTATATCGATCAATTTTTGAGAGATTTCTGCTCCCGTGTGTCTTTCAGGGAACGCTGAAGTACAAAGAACAACTGAACACATATCCCAGTCAGGAGAAATGAAATGTGCCGAGACAGTAATAAATGAATCATTTGCTATGCTTGTCCAGAGGTCTGTTGTTAAGGAGATAGCAGAGGGATCAACTTTTAGTATTTCCTTCAGCCTTTCATATCCTGCCTTATACTTTCGGTGTAACAGAGAGGCCATGTGCATTGCACTAGGAACCTTGTAACCAGGTTCCAAGTATTCCATCAGCTTTTTAAAACCCTCACCCTCAACTAAACGTAGTGGACGAAGATCAATCGCCACCATATCTAAGATCAAGCTGGTTATATTTCTCTTACGAGCTTCTGAACACCGAGAATGCTTCGTATAATCAAATTAGAGTGGTTTGCTTTTTAGTCTCTGCCTTATACTCTAACGGGTGTTTGGAGGAGAGATGTTCTCTAAGGTTAGTGGTTCCTCCGTGAAAAGCAAAATCTTTCTGTGGGTGGCACAGTATACACCTGACTTTCTTGTCCGTGTCAGGTAACTTCTCAAAGAAATCCCACACATCTGATCTAGAAACTTGAGGCTTCTTTAGTGGGGGACCAGTTTCACTTGAAGATGAAGGACTAGTTTCAGATGTTGGTAAGTCCACAGACTCGTCTACGCACTCATCACCACTGTAAGCAGCCACGTCAATATTTATCACACGTGTTTATTATAATTAATAAACAGTTAATTAAATTATTGCAGTTATTATAATAATTATAATTATATTAACCACAAACCTTCGTGAAATGATTTCAACCTTCGAAGGTAGGGAATTATTACAAACCTTCGAATATTACCACCTTCGTTTATGCCCTGATCCAAAGGGAGTTAACAGAATTAGTACACATGTGGAATACACACCTAATTAGAAGGCGAAGAGATGTTATAAATGGGATTCCAAATGAGTTGTTCTGTTTGCCTGATATGAGAGGTTTGAATTCTACTTTTTTATGATTTTATTTATCTAATCGTTACACAGGTTATGAAGACTGTTCTACCACATATTCAGATTTAGAGATGGAGTTTACTATGCAGTACATGAAAGAAAAGCCTTTTCTTACAGTTCAGTTTCTCGCTCTTACCAACATATTGATAGAAGAAAATCTGCAAAGGCCTACCACACCTATTCTATTTGGACCTTGTTCATCTTATTAACACAATTGAATATAATAATTATATAGTAACTCATGATCAGCAAGAACTCTATTTATAAGCTGTCCTTTGTTTAAACATAATATATAATGAACTGATAAATGAAACAGTGTGAAAGTACAATAAAATGAATATAATAAAATAATAAAATAATAAATGAAACAATTATAAATGGTGTTCACAATTAAATGTGAAAAAAAAACTGGAGTTTAATAGTATTTGAGGACAATGTCACAAACAATATCTAAAATGTCTATTGCACTTCGCCTTTGTTTCGATTCTGTAAAACAATGCTTCAGAAGATTACAAATTTATGGAGAGGTGTGTGTAAAAAGATGGGTATTCTCCTTGAATAGCAACCTTTAGTAATATAGTGTGAACAGCTAACCCAGCCCATATAGGACTTTCTCCAAACAATTCCAATAGAATGCAACCTACAGCATAGACATCACATGCAGGGCCAACCTCTTCCCCCGTTTCAATTGCTCTGGTGGTTGGAAAGCAGGAGTTCTAGCTTTCATGGTGGTTCTCCCAAATGTCTGCATGTGATTCATACTTTTCCTAGTCAGAAATCAGCTACATAAATATGAAGGCTTTGTGACTCTGTCTAATACATAGTTATAATTTAAAATTCCTCTTAGCATATTTACTTACCAGGATGTTCACAGGCTTCAGGTCAGGGTGGACAACTGGGGAAGGTTCACAAGAGTGCATAAACACCAATGCTTGGCATATTCGCTTAGCAATCACAAGTTTCTCTTTAAAAGACAGTAGAACCTAGCAATGAAAAATATTATAAATATAGTATACTGTATAATACTGTGTCCTTTCCAAACAGTAGAGAGTCTAAATCTGGTCCATCCACTAAATTAACTATAAGAACAGTTGATCCTGGTTGAGACACTACTCCCAGTAGAGAAAGGATATTAGGATGCACTAATGTCCTATGGTGTTAATAACAAATACTTACACAGTTCTGACAATTATAATATTAGTGTACCTACCTATACACACTTAGCTCGTTTTGAAGAACCTTTTCATTCCCTTGTACTTGAATAACTTTAGCTGCCACAAATGTTCCTCGCCATAGAGCTCTGTGGACTTTCCCAAATGATCCAGTTCCAATAATATTTAAAAGTTTCAACTCTTTATGCTCTTTGTAAGCAGTTAGCAATACTCATACATAAATAGCCATATGAATACTTACTTTTCAGAGATGCTTGAATAACTTCAATGTCATCCT
Source organism: Petrosia ficiformis (assembly GCA_947044365.1). Taxonomy (NCBI): domain Eukaryota; kingdom Metazoa; phylum Porifera; class Demospongiae; order Haplosclerida; family Petrosiidae; genus Petrosia; species Petrosia ficiformis. The sequence continues at coordinate 28,893,552 of OX345636.1, forward strand.
TACAATGTAGATTAATCTGTTGCTCTTGCGGACAAGCTACTACCAGGTGCATGTAGAACAAACAAGGTATAAAGTAGCATTGTTTAAGTTAACTAAAAACTTGAAAAACTAGTTATACCGTAACTATAACTATAACTAAAAGTAGTCATTATTGTTATACTAAAACAATTAACCAGAATTACAATCAATGTTTTCAATAAAGTCATACATAGTGAATTACTACAGTAAAAAAGCTTTTAAAATGGAAGACAAAATGTTTACCATTCAAGATGAATGTCGCGTAAAGAATTAAAATATTCGGGGATTTAACTGTGACTTGATTTACTACAGCAATTCACGATCAGCAGAGATTTTTATATCTGCTATCTATAAATAAAAATTTAAATGTCCTTATTTGTGATATACTGAAGCTCAACATCCTCTGACATTAGGTTAGAAAAATAATTGCAATGTTTTCATATAAACTACTCTCAGCTCCTTTATTGTATAATGATTAATGAGAAGTAATAATTTTTGTTGTCAACAATTATAGCAAATCAAATTAAACTATAATATCTGCTCAAAACATTCTAGTTGCTTTAATTATTATGTTTTGCAGTATATAAGGAAAAAAATTATAACATACATACATAATAAACCCATGCAAGTTTCCAGTGACTGTATGTATACCAGGAATAATACCTTGGGTATCCCCACATCAGAATTTATTTCAGGAACCTATGATTATGTTTCCAGTGACACTATACCACGAATGATAAATCATGCAGGTATCCTAACTTCAAAATATACCCAAGTTTCCAATGACTGTATATATACCAAGAATTAATAATTATTTCATTGCATTTCCTAACATCAGAATATTTGAATAAAAAGCCATTTTCAGGCGACTTGTATAACACATTCCCTAAAGTTACGAATCGTACATTAATTTTCACGTCACGAGAGGAAAATGTGACATTAAACATTGAAGTGGAATTTCATGAGATGTTTCCAAATCTTAAACATGCATTATAGGAAATTAATGTGACTTTGTTTCTGTATAGATGTAGCAAATTTCATGTTTGTGCACCACTTGGAAACTATAAGTACACAGAGAGTTTCCACTAACACAACACCCTGCATATGAAAACTAGCCCCAAGAGTTTTCCTTATTAGAACACCCAGCATAAACATCCTTGAAAACTTTATGTCCACTCTCCATACCCAGATTTGGACACTTCTGGGCACTACACAATTTCTAGCTGTGATATATATTGTATATCAAAAAATTTGAAAGAAAAATGATTGAAAACTTTAGTAGACTAGCTATATATATACACACACAATTCTCAGTTTGCCATGCTGTACAATAAGTGTGTTATACATGGTTTCTTATAGCTTAATGTGTTTATGTAGTATTGAGTATAATAGAAGTGTATAACACTGTTATAACTGATATATAATACATGCAGTTTAACTTGTTATAACTATGATTTCACACAGTGTTATACATCATTTACTCTTACGTAATATCATCAGGAGTCTTGTCTCCAAGAAATGTGTAAACAATGTGGCCTCTTTATTCTTTTGAATGAGTTAAGGAACCACCTAATGTCTTGTGATGAATGCAAAGGTAAAACACAGTCACGTAATTAGCAATCACAATTGCTTAGCTAAAACTTATATGTATTTATACAGCAACATTACTGAAACTTTCCAGTCAACAACACCATGTTACAGTCCCAGCCCATTTCTTAAACTCCAGTTATTCTAATGGTGAGTATGTTTTATTGTTAGATGCGGGTATTGTTTAAATCATTCGTGGTTGGTATTAATTTCAGAGCGAAGGTGTGATCGATCTCAAAGTGAACAAACAATGATTAATAAAGCAATTGAAGAAAGCCTTGAAAGAGATCAAAGGTTTGAAAGCACATAATTACAATATTATGTTTTGTCATACCTAACATGTGATCTTTTGTTTTAACAGGATAGTGACTGTGAAGCGAAAAAGCTGAAGAGATTGCATTATTTTGTTGCAACAACAGGCAAATCTGCTACACAGCAAGAATGGTTGGATGTGCAACGTTCTTGCATTGATGTATGCTGAGCACATATTCTTTCTGATACACTTCAAGAAATGCAAAAGCCAAGATTTGACCCCATGAAACTTTGAAATGTACATATGATTATATCTGTATTATGTATAACACATTATAATCATTTGTATCGTGCTTCAATCAAAGGTTTGCTTCGTTTGAGAAGAGGCTGTAGACACAGGAGGGCCCAGCAAAGAGATCGTCATTTCATTTGTCAACAAGATTATCACAAATCGTTTAAATCTCGGAATTATCAGACTCTAGCGTTTGGAAAGCAGTGTCAATGAACCAGTAACATCAGGTATTTGCAAAGATTACGTGGTAACACACAGACAGACAGACAGACAGACACACACACACACACACACACAAACCGATTACTATAACCCTCCGCCTACGCGGCTCGGGTTAATTGCTATAATAGTTATAAATCACTCTATGTACTGTGAAATCTGAAATTAAATTTTACTAGTAATAGTTACAATACTGTGATAAACTAAAAGGAAATTTATAATTTTAAATTAGGCATTCTCTTGTTCACAAACAGGAACATACCTGCCATTAACAGTCACTAAATGTCCCTTGAATGTTCAGCACCACATACCTTGCACGGCTTACTACATGTTAATTTGTTGTGTCCTTCATCGGAACAATTATAACACTTTATATCATGATGTTTGGGGCGTTTAGCCTGTGACTCACAAAGTTCATCAATTCGATTTTGCTTCTCCATTAATGCTGTAAAGCCTGTTCTCCCTTGTGGTGGGTTGATCGAAAATAGTACTTGGTTGTAATGTCATTGTATTTTTCTAACCCTTGCTGTGTAAAAGCCAGAAGTGAGCCGTGAAGTTGAATAAAGTCTCCTGCATGTTGTGCCATAGCATGGATGTAGGGAGTAACAGCACTTGAATGGTAAATGGAGACAAATTTAACAACCCATTCTTTGCATTGTATTTTGTATTGAACAATATCCTCAGTAGCTATCTCACTTGGTTTCTGTGAAAGATGTTGTTGATTGATGTCTAGCAGCTTTGTCCATAGAAACTGAATTCTAAGAACCTCTTCATTAAGTTTGGGAAGCATTTGAGCAATCTGAATATTACAAAACACCTTAAGCTTCTCTGGACCAGTCAGTGACCTATGTTTTAACATCTTTGAATTCTGCCCAACAAAAAAACGAAAATTGGGTATGTTGAGACTTGTTACAAATTCTTCAAAGGTTAGCTTCTTAATCCTGTCTATGGCATCGTGCCTTTTCATTTCAATAATTAAACGATCAATAAGAACATCTGACACACGCAAGAAAAGATGTAGATTGTCGATTACAACATGGGTTAGTGGAATCGACTTAAAGAGAGGCTCATGTGATACATTGTATTTTTTTTTAGATATAGGAAGCTTAGAAAGACGAATATTTTCTTCAATGGTTCTAGCTCCACTGGATTCACTACAAATTGACCATTGCTTGTCCATATTCCAACGTTCCTCTGCCGAACATTTACACCAAATACATGAATAATTACTACTGGCACTATCAATTCCAGTAATGCAGGCTAAAAATTTCCAATCTCCACCAAGGTAGTATACTATCTGATATGTCACTCCATCAACCTCGATTGCTTTCAGAGTTTCAACTTCCTCTCATATGTCAGCAAGTGCATTATACTCAGGAAAAAATAACCATTTCACATACAGTGTGAAAGTAGTGTAATTCATTGTGATTTTAATGATTACACAACAAAAACACATTATCAATTTTGCAACACAGATGTACCATACACAACAGTTGTAGAAAATGCAATGATTGCATGAATTGTTGCGAATTTTACAATGATAAAAGTACACAGCCAATTATTAAAAACAAAAGCTGATATTAAAATCATTTATACACAGTTTTCTAATATATTTCAATGTCCTCAATTGATAATCCTCCTTGTTTTTTTAAAATTACAACTGAATCTTTAACGAGTGTATTACCAAAGCATATCAGCATATCTCTGAGACATTTCTTTGAAATTGGAATATCTAGTAAATCAGCTTGGAGGGAGATATCTTCAGCACTTATTTTTACCCCATAACTTTGATGTTTCATGTAACATCTACTGACTATAATTGCATCCTTGTCTTCTAAACGCTTTGAACATCTCCGAGAGAAAGAATGCAAGAAAATTAGTGCTTAAAAGCTATAGCAAATAAACCATTTACTCCATCATAATTATTGTACTACTCACTATATTTAAACTGTCTATCAGAGCTAAGTTCTCCGAAATTTGCTGTGCTCTCTTTAGTTCATAATCAGATCGGTCATCAATAATATCTGGATCTTCAACATCATTAATATTTTCCTTACTACATGTAGTTAGTTACTTCTCCTTTTTGTATATTGATCTATAAAATTTTTTTTTATGCACATGAATATTATCATATAAATTAAAATAGGTAACCATCTTTTCCATCATCCATTAGCTTTCTTTTCTTTCCCACCTTCACATTGTGAGAATGCAGAATCTAAATACAAGTATAATTTATAGCAATGATCTCATTAGCAGGTAAACAGAATAAAAAAGTACAGATAAAATTTACACATACCTTTTTTTTCAGCTTGAGAGGGTAGTGGTTTCAAACATTCCTGTACCTATAAGTAACATTAATTTTATTGATGAATCATAATCATATAGAATAGTTATAAATTCTTAATAATTATCAAGCTACCCTTTTGTTTTTCCACTGTAGGTCTCGCACATTTATGTACCTGTATAATAATTAATTGATGGAACTAAAACCAAAATCTCTTCACCATTGTTAGTGTTCAAATTCACATATGTGTCGGGACAGCTGTTTGTATCCTACAATTCGACATGAAAGCCTATACACAGTCTATATTACAAACACAACCTTCAGTTTACAATCTTTTATGTGATGTCTACTTCGTTTCATGTCATTTATGACATAGCACACATGTTCTGAAGCTTTCACTTGGTCCAAAACAACTTTTGACCCATCCTCTAACATATAGGTCCCAAACAGCTTTTGTACTTCAGTGGATGTGACAATGCTATCTCTCAGTCGTCTATTTGTAGCTGCCTGCTCTTGGGTGGTACCAGAGCAAACTGACATACAACCAGATCCATCAAACTACATTTGATAGTAGAGATATCATAATTTAGTTAAAATGAAGTTACTTACCTCTGTCCCATGTACCATCCGTCGAATGATTGTGTTTAGTCTATTCCAGTGAAACAAGGCAGCTCTTTCCACAGCTGAATGGGAAAGTTTTGACCGAAGCTGTGTTTTTGACAATTCCAACTCTACATTATCTAAACAGTAATGAAAATCATCCTAAGTTATTATTCATTTTTTCAGATGACTGACCATGAACATGACTTGAGCTTGTGGGAGTTACAGGTGACAGTGATAAAAGCTTGATTGGCGTAGGTTCAACATCTGAAAAAAGCATAATTTAATAAATTAATTATTAATATTATGTAATAACATGTGACCGAGTCTGAGAAAAAGGCGATTCTACCGCAATTATTGTATAAGCCAAAATAGCTAATTTAGCGATCACTCGTCAAAGACGAGATTTTACTTGCTTTATGATTATAGGAAACTTACCCTTCCTCTGAGATAGTCTAAAGTCTTCCAGCTAGGTTTACTGTATTTGTAGGAGATGTTTTATGTGACCGTGCATCAGCCATTGCTGAATACCCAGAGTAGAAACAATGGAATATAACAAGGACGCTAACGGATGAGTCCATAGCAACGCATAGCAACATACTTTCTTTATTAAGGTGGTACTAGGGAGTGGGCGGATGCGACTCCAATCAGTTTCAAAATAGAATATTATATAATATGACTAACCTGGTGTAATGGCAACCTTCATATCGTCTAATCACCTTTATAGGGTCCTGGAAGTGATAAAACATATATAAAATGTCCATTTTTGTAATCGCAATAAGTACAAAACGGAGAAAGCCACGCCCACCAATCATGGCATGTACCAAGTACAATGCATTTAGAAAAAACAAATAGAGCCGTTTTCTGGAAATTCATTTTACTTTTATAGTTACAAGAGGCTGAAGAAAGCTGAATTCTGTAGCTTTTCATTGAAACCATAAAATCTACCTTTCTAGGCACTATCAAACTCCGATCTTTCTCAGAGACCAACTACAGTTACCCGCCATTGTTTCCCACCCACCGCCCCCTCCACCACCCGTGGGGCGTGTTTAGGTTTGTTTCTGAAAATAAACTATCAGTGAAAACATTTAGGCCCAATAATTATACCCCCGGGTGGGTGTGGCTTCCAAAAAATACAGAATGGAACCAGATTGTATGCAGCAAGAAGCTTCCAAGACTAGAAACTGATTGGAGTAGCATCCGCCCACGGAAAAGACTACAACCTTAATATGTTAACTTTCTTAATTAATGATACTGCTAAGTTTAACTGTTAAGGTGGTACTAGGGAGTGGGCGGATGCAACTCCAATCAGTTTCAAAATAGAATATTATATAATATGACTCTAACCTGGTGTAATGGCAACCTTCATATCTTCTAATCACCTTTATAGGGTCCTGGAAGTGATAAAACATATATAAAATGTCCATTTTTGTAATCGCAATAAGTACAAAACGGAGAAAGCCACGCCCACCAATCATGGCATGCACCAAGTACAATGCATTTAGAAAAAACAAATAGAGCCGTTTTCTGGAAATTCATTTTACTTTTATAGTTACAAGAGGCTGAAGAAAGCTGAATTCTGTAGCTTTTCACTGAAACCATAAAATCTGCCTTTCTAGGCACTATCAAACTCCGATCTTTCTCAGAGACCAACTACAGTTACCTGCCATTGTTTCACACCCACCGCCCCCTCCACCACCCGTGGGGCGTGTTTAGGTTGTTTCTGAAAATAAACTATCAGTGAAAACATTTAGGCCCAATAATTATACCCCCGGGTGGGTGTGGCTTCCAAAAAATACAGAATGGAACCAGATTGTATGCAGCAAGAAGCTTGCAAGACTAGTAACTGATTGGAGTAGCATCCGCCCACGGAAAAGACTACAACCTTAATTTTACTATCATAAAACAATAAATAAACAACATCTAAACTGATTTTTATAATGAAGATTGTCTCAGTGATAATGAAAAAGGTATTGGTGATGATGAGAAAGGTCTCAGTAGTGATGTAACACCAGAGATTTTATACGCTAAAGAAAAGCCTAAAAAAAAGATTAATTTGTTCACATACATGTGTTTTATTGTTTCATTATTAACACTACTTACCACTATTATTTATATAACAATAATTTTACACTTTGGTCTATTAATATAATAGGTATAGCTTTAAAACAGTGACAATTAATTAAACTTATAAATGATCTTAATTGTCACACCTAACATAGGTAAGTAAATATATATACATCAAAATCACATCTGTTTTCAACAGTCTGGTGGTATATAATATTTTATACATACTTCAGCTAAACATCAATAATGACAACAGAATTTAATTAGTGTTACTCACTGTTTCTATCTGTCCATTTTGGCCATCATTGCTGAAGAATACTCTCTAATCTGGAAGTGAACTACAATATTTTAACTATGTAGTAGTCTAAAAAACGATTACAAACTATCTAAATGCTAAAATAAATCTTTAAAAACCATTCCAACATCTTTCTGTACCACATGCTTACGTAAACGGAATGTAACACGGAAAACGTGAAAAAATTTAGAAATGGCTTTTTTAGGCATTTTAATTATTTTAGCTGTCAAACTTTGAGGGTGTGTAAGTTGTCAACGGAGCATGCAATTGCAAAATCGAAACCACCAGGATGTAGGTATGAAAATGGAGATTCCAATGATAACAATAACTCAATTATCAATTTTTGCGACAGAAGTGCCCTTTTCTCATTCTCGGTCACATATACTATGATATTTATGTTTTATTTGTTTGTTACACAAAAAAAAAACATTCTAGACTATAATATTACTTCTATAGACGACTTATTGTATAATATAATAATAATAAGTGGGAATAATTTGCCTGTTTAATTTCCTTAGCATATTGGCCTGCTTTTTATAATTTACTATGCTTTAGCAAATTATAATTATTAATTTCCTTACTATTGATGTTGATTTGATCATCATTATACTTCCCTGCAGTCAATTTAGTGTAAATCACTTGGCCCCATCCAGACTTTGGGGGAAATAGTTTATTGCCTAAACATTTCACTGCTCTTTGGTTCCCCGTGGCTTCGTTGTAAGTCCACTCACTTTCTCCCCAAAAACACTCGACAAAGTTGATATCGAAACGCTGCCATCTTCATCTATCTCCACTTTGATAGTTACACCATCATTTCCAGCCTTTATAAGAACATACTCCTCAGCCATCTCCTTGGTATGAAATAGTATTAGACGTGTGAAAAACGCGACGTATTACTAGTTACACGCATGCGCATGCGCATGCATGTATGATTGAAAAAAAAGGTGGTAAAATATATAATTATGATATTGTGTAAAGATAGTAGCTTGAATCTTTAATCTGAATACTCAAGGCAAGTTTTGTTATAAACACTATCGTAATAATTGTGATGTTGTATTTCTTTAAACTTATAGGTACTTCCACTTTTCAGAAGCTGTTTGTATTCCTCTTGCTGTTGGAATCTGTAATCTACTATTCATTTAATACCAACACAGTTATTACCTTAGTTATATATATATATATATATACATTAATGGTGAGTAATGATAAATAAATATGTATTTTAGTATTGCTGATTCAGACATGTGAATGATTAGTCTGGCAAGCCACACCCTTCTCTTTGTCTAATTTAAATAGCGTTACTACATAATTATAATGTACATCTTCTCTAATTATGTAATTGTGTACTTATGTAGTTTTAAATGTTGTTCATTACCTTTACTAATGCTTATTATGTGTACACTACTGTAATTGTGTATCATAATTAGTTTTAAATGTTGTTCATTACCTTTAGTTTACTAATTATTACTGCATGTATAGTACTCTAATTATAATTTAGATATAATTTGACATCATAAGTATTGTCAAACCCACAAGTGCTCTAACAGTTTTTCATGAATGACTATATAAGTATATAATGTATAATATAATTCTGACTTATAATATAATCATAAACTTATGATTATATTATATATTATATAATCATAAACTAATGTAATAATGTTTATCATATTATTTTCTTGTAGATGGCTCAAATGGCTAAACGAAGACGTACAGCTCCTTGTTTTTGTGTTCTATGCAATGGAAAAGAGAGGGACCATCAGTACGTACTGTTAAAGCTCACTTGTGCATGTCACAACAGCCACCCATACTGCCAACTTCTGTGATGATGATAATGATAATGAGCTTAACAGTAACATTGACATCGAACCATTAAAAGTTCCCAAACATCAAGTAAATGAGTTTATAGTTAGGGAAGTAACTACTAAGCTTATGCGAGGCCATTCAAGAGCAGCTATAGAAGAGCATTTAGCAAACCCTGCTAAGCTTGTTGGTGATGATGTTATTCCTTTGAAATCACTTGGCTATGAGAACCCTCAACATTTTAAGGTATGTGCAAGTGCATCTCATTCAGAGTTGCTAAAGAGTAAAGTTGTCAGTCCTTGCTGTCAAAAATGTAAACGGAGTTGGGACACCTGTAGAGATTATTACTGCCTTGGTCTAAACTTCAAAGATTGGTTCTTAACACTCGCAGATTGTGAAAGACTTATGAGTCATTGGTTTAATATTCCTGTGCATTCTACTCTTGCTAATCAAACTGAGGTTTGGCATGGAAGTTGTTTTCGAGAGCTTTCCTACTTCTGGGATAATGCAAAAAAGAGTCTTCTCCCAGAAAAGTGTAGTGCATGTTCTCAGATCATCAGTTCAGAAACAATAGCTAATAATCTATCACAACCATTCTTGAGTGTGGACATGGCACAAATCTCTGTGCCATGCCCACACTGTGAGTCACAGTGTTTAATTGTACCAAGGTACATATTTGGTGACCCACGCAACCAAGTTGTACTAATCCATGAAGATGGGTGGAATCCACATATTCATTGGGGCCAGCACTCTATAAGTACCATCACCATAACTCATGGCTGTATGAGTAAGTTAGAACAAAGTGATGCCAACCAAGCTCGTGTTTATTCATTTATCCCTATTCATCAACTGCCCTGCTCAGCGCCACATAAATTTGATGCCTTTTTTGAACCCCTTGTTAGTGAGATCGAAGATTTGTATATGGATGGGGCAGAAGTTTTTTTCAGAATGGCAGTCAGTGGACACTCATCAGAAAATGATGTTGCTAGACTGTGTGTATTGCCTCTTTTAATTATAGCAGACAGTAAGGCTCATGCTGAAATCGGACTTACTACAGCTGGTGGTTTTAAGGGGTGTTGTCGATGTTTCCTCAGTGGCCAATATATTCCCGAAAGGAGACACTACTATTATGGCCAATTTGGTCAGCGATTTCGTTTTCCAGCCCCTGCGCGTTTAGCTGATACTAACAGACAATTTGGAAAAGAAGTAGATGCTGCTACTTCATCTGCAGTGAGACAGCGAAAGACAACAGAAACAGGTGTAACAGGTGAGACAATTTTTTTCCAGTTTTATGACCTGTGTGGGTTTAACCCTGTCAAAGACCTAGTAGTAGATGTTATGCATGCATTGCTCTTAAACTCAGTAAAATCAGAGCTTGAAAACCATATATTGGGTGACTTGGGACAAAATTCATCATTAAGAACTGAAGATAGATTGCCTGTTAATGGAGGTTTGCTAAGTAAGAAAGAGCTCTCACATGCTCTTGCAGCTGTCAACTTCACAGTGGAGATGAAGGATGGACGAGTTCCTTCAATCAGTGAAACACATGTTAACTTTTCAAAACATAGGTTAGGTGGATGGACTGCCGAAGACTTAGCAAAATTTATCACTGTAGCACCATTCATTTTGCGAGGGCTAATTCCAAAACTTGCTTATGAATCAATATGTGTTTTGAATCAAATCTACACTCTTGTTTTCTCAAAGAGACTTCGGATTCAAGGATGGCTAAATGATCACACTATTATGCTAAAAACTCTTTTGTGGCATCATGCTATAATTTACGAAGAGCTCTATGGCCTTTCAGCTTGCACTGAGAATGTTGAATATTCATTACACATGACTGAAGATATAAGGAGACATGGTCCACTCGACAACTACTGGTGTTTCATGTACGAAAGAGAAGTTAAATATTATAAGCAGCAAACAACAAATATGAAATCAATGTGCAAAACATTTGCGGATAGGGAGGCACAACTTCATTTTGCAAGAGTCTTTTTAGGTACAAATTGCTTACCTTTAAACACACAAACATTTTGCCTTTCTTCGTTGAAAAAGGAGCCTATTCTGCTAAAGGCTTCCTCAGTTGATGAAGCAATCAGTTTGAAGGAGTTTATTGAAAGTAAATCAAATGAAATACATTTGGCTGAAGCTTTAGGGAATGGAATACTTTTAGGTGCAGGGATATTGGGTACGAAAAAATGGTGTTACACCATTAGGATGGTGTAATTATTGTATCTCTTTTAAGCGTATTGTTAGGGTTACTGACTTTGGGGTTGCCATTGTCTTTCGGAAAGGGGAGAATGGTGTTCTCCGTGACAGTGATTATGTGGACCGAGAATGGGTAGTTGAGATTAAGTCATTTCTCGTTTATGGACCACTAAATGGCCGCTATTTTTATTTTGTAGATGGAGTATACTATGTTGCTAAATCCTTGAGTTCTACCCAAATTGATGTTGATGATTGGACTGGGCAACCAAAGCTTATACAACGGGACTTTAAACGACTTTGCATACAACCCTTAAATTTACTTGATAGAAAGGTAATTCTTCATAAGAACCAGATTTCTAATGCTACGTATTTTCTATCAATTGTTCTTGAAAAACCAATCAACTTGTTGAACCCTGTCGTACAACATTGCCCATCTAGAGGGGAAGTGGTAGAGATTCTTCTTGATGGAGCCACGAATATGGTATTAGTTGAATCAGTTGACGATGTCAATCAGAAATTTAATGGATATCGACTTGTAAAAGTTGGGGGACGTAATCCAAATATATTGTAAATAATTTAATTATCTGTATTACAGAACAGAATTGAGTATTGATATTTTGATTATATATGATGTCAATAAAATACAGTGTTTTGATAAATAACTTTGATGAAATGTAGATGGTAATGTTACATGGGTAACTCCACAATAGCTGTAACATAACTCTGATAATGGTACATCCAGCAGTCTGAAATAAATAGTAATTACTAAAATAAAATTAGTACTATACTGACAAACCTTGCTAGATAAAAATGAATCATGTTTTTATGACAAACATAAATCTTCGATTTTATATCTGATGTGTAAGTAAGTATAGACTGTAAAGAACATTTTGCTCTTTCATAATCACTTTGACTCTGAAAAGTTGTATAAAGTAAATAATTATACATGTATTGTTTTTAGCAGAACTCACAGCAAACTGATTTTCTTCCATTACGAAGGAAGGATTTCTATTCAATCCCACCTCCCTAAATGCATCTGAATATTCTACTCTAATGTCGTCTCTGAAGTCTGTATCGTGTAGTAAAATGTCTCTAGTCTGTTTCACCCGTGTTAATGTTGATGAGTATATGTAAATTGGTCTTTGTAATTGTTCTATTAACTGTTCTCCTGTCTTTCTAGCTTGTTGTTGTCCCGAATAAGTTAAAGTGCAATCACTGTCATCATTCATATGGAAGTAGTTTCCATGACGTATAAAGTAGATGTCTATATTGTTCATTTTGAATTTTTCACTACTATTCTATAGTGAATGTTAATGTTGTATAAATTAATCTTGATAGCATTTATATTTACCTCTAGATCTTTTGGTTTCATTTTAGGGACAACTTGATCTTCCATTTTTTAATACCTTGCAGTCACATGGAGCTACTAAATTACAACCAAATTACCTAAGTGTTGATCAGATTTAGATTCAACTGATAGGGTGGCATGTTACCATGGTATCAACTTCCAATTTATAATTCACAACATTTATACAATGTGAAACTTCATATTGCATCATTTCATTGTAAATTAATGTGATTTATATATTTTAAGATGTGGAATATGAAATCAAAAACACAATTGTTGTAAAATTCATTGTGTTTTGTTGTAGAAAGCAAAATTGCAAACCTTGTAATATGAATTTTTTTTCCTGTGTTATACAGACCATCGTAATCTTCATTACTAGAAAATATGGCGAGTGGGTGGTTTCCATCACAGCTATAGGCAAGTGAGCCCTCTAAAACTGTAAAACCAAAATTTATTAGGTGAAGTCTCTTGCCCACCCATGTACCATCACCAGTTAATTTTACTCGAATTATATGGTCAACATTTACATCAGGTGATTTAAGGAGAATAGATATGCGTGCCCTCAGCCTCTCCTCAAGTGATTGCTGCACCCCCACAATGCCATTTGGAGTTTGACAAATGTTCCATAGCTTATTTAGTTCCATGATTCTTGCCTTGATCTTATAATGTCGTGGCATGTGTTTGCAGGCTTGAGCCAGTTCATGGTAAGCATCACCTGACACACAATAACGATCTTTCACATATAACATCATGTTAATAGTATGAACTTCATCTTCATTTTATGTTTTGAATGAATGAAATTCATGTTTGATACTAGCACAAACTAGTGGTGGGCGATACGATACCAAAGTACTCAGATCGTCGATACCAAGTGTTCGATACTAGGAATCGATACCAAATTACAGAATCGAGTAGCAAGACCACGCCTACAAATGACGTTATTCCCGCCCACAAATAATTAATATTCATAAATTCATTAATTTATTAACTATTATTAACTATTATATAACTGATTTATTGATTTAAAAAAAAAAATTAAAAAATAGTTCATTGTAGCAGCTGTAACAACAGCCACTTACTGGCACTTAGCAGTAAAAACTACAATGTCTAAAAGACCAAGAAGTGGTGTATGGGACTATTTCAAGAAAGATAGTGAGTATGCATATTGTTTAGTGGAAAGGTGCAAAGCCAAAGTCAAGCATTGTGGTAACACTAGCCATCCACTAAAGCATTTAGAATCATGCCATGAAGAGGAATACAAGAAGTGTGTATCTGAAAGACCAACTAAGAAGGCACGATCTACTCAAGCTTTGTCCACCTCAACTCAATTGACTCTCACTGAAAGTATTGCATCAACACGAAAATATCATAGGGATTCAAACAGATGTAAAAAGCTAGATGATGCTCTTGTGGGAATGATCGTCACTGACTTGCAGCCTATTTCTATTGTGGAAGACACTGGATTTCTTAGATACACATCTCTCCTTGATCCACGATATGAGGTGCCAAGCAGAAGAACCATTTCAAGGAGACTTCTACCTGAAAAATATGAAGTAGTAAAAAAAGCTTTGAAACAGAAATTGCAGAAATTATCTCCAATATCTCTTACAACCGACATATGGAGTTCTCGTCAGGCTTTTTCATATTGCTGCCTAACAGCTCATGCCATCTCAGAGCAGTGGACACTGGAAAGCTATGTCCTTGAAACCTTCAACTTCAACACAGACCACACAGCTCAACACATACAATCAGAACTGACGAGAGTCATTAATGAGTGGGGCTCGCCTACCATCACCTGTTGTGTGACAGACAATGCCTCAAATATGCTTGCTGGTATAGCAGAAGCTGGATGGAATCACTTACCATGCTTCGCCCATACACTGAACCTTGTAGTTCAGGATTCCCTTAAGTTGGATCCAACAATGTCAGAACTACAAATCAAGTGTAAAGACATCGTTTCACACTTTCACAGAAGCACGAAATCATCGGAAAAGCTTCGGAGTGTCCAGGAACAGCTCAAAATGCCTCAGTTAAAGTTGGTTCAAGATGTAGTGACCAGGTGGAATTCTACATATTTGATGCTTGAAAGAATTGCCTCCCAACATGAAGCTATTACCACAACTCTTTGGCTTTTAGATAAGGCACAAATGTGCCTTTCCACAGATGAAAAAGATGTCATCTTACAATCACTTACTCTACTTCAACCATTCCTTCAAGCTACAGAGAACATAAGTGGGGAAAAGTACGTCTCCATATCGATGATAATACCACTAACACGACTTCTCCTGCGTTCATGCAGTGCTGGTCCAAATATACCAATTTGCCAAAACTTGATCCAGGAATTAAACAAGCGATTTAGTCGAATCGAACAAAGATATACAATGGCAGTTGCCACTCTCTTGGACCCTCGATTTAAAAAGATAGCGTTTGCTGATACCTCTGCTGTAGATCAAGCTGTTAAAAGGTTACAGGGAGAAGTGAAAGCTATGATTGATGATGAAGCCCGCCAAGCACCATGGAATCCCGATCTTCAGCAGAGTAACAATGATCAACCAACAGTGGCAGGGTTATGGGTTGCATTTGATGAAAAAGTAGCAGAAGCAACTTCCCACCGATCTGGAGGTACCGATGCATTTATTGAGGTGAAACGATACTTTGAAGAGCGAAATATTGACCGAAAAGAGGATCCTCTTCAATGGTGGAAGGAAAACAGGGCTCGGTTTCCTCACTTAATGATAATGGCAAAGAAGTATTTGGCAATTCCAGGGTCATCTGTGCCCTCAGAACGTCTTTTTTCCAAGGCAGGGGAATTGATTTCTGAAAAGAGAAGTCAACTAAAACCAAAAAATGTAGACACTATACTATTCTTAAACAAAAATCTAAACACAGACTAAAAACTGACCTATTTCAGTATTTGTACTTAGCTATGTTGCTCACTATTATTATTTTCATTATTATCTAGTCATACACAATACTTATGCAAACTTATCTCATCCTGTTGTTCCATCCATTTTCTGTTCATGTTCCACAACACAATGCATCCAGAAAAGTTATGCGCATGTGCAGTTGGCACTTTCCAAGCACTCATTCCAGTACTCGATACCACCGATACCGAATTCAAATCTACTTGGTATCGGTATCGAAATGAAATATCTGGTATCGCCCACCACTAGCACAAACAATACATTTGCTTTATCTACAATCATCATTTCATACTATAAAGTGCAGTTTTGATAGTGATTTGCTTATCACAACAAATGTATTTTCACTTAATGCAAAATGTATTTCAACCCACATCTATATCATTCAAGTATCAAACAAGTTCAGCAGATTTATCTCATGTAAGTATCAACCACAGATATGAATTATTACGTTTTAATTGAAATTGAATAAATATGATTATATTATTGATCGCTATGATGATACAGTGTTAAAGCATAATATATAAACAAGGATAAATAATAATTATTAAAAACTCAACAAGTATATATAAATAATAAATAGGGATATGGATATAAATGTGTATACAGTGAACACCTAAATTAAGTTTCTCAAGCTAGTCAATCAAAAATTGTTTTGGCCCATTCAGGGCAGTCTATTGGGCTTTCGCGTTCTGAAGGCTCACCATGCATGCATATACGGCCAATATCAGTAGGAAGAATCACGGATTTAGCCCTGGCTGACCTTGTACGATCCAACTTTCTGTGAAGACTTTCAATGTAACCTTTAAATTCTTCACTACTGCCACATGCTTTATCAACTTCTTTCCTTTGAAGGTAGCCGAAGTTAAATTTTCACTATCTGAAGGATTATCAGAAATAATAACTGACTCATCTGATGACGTGAAGTCAGGTAAAAGAACACTTTCTAGCTTCTTTTTGGTTTGGTCATCCAGGCTAGTTGACTGTGTAAGAGCTCTTTTACATGAATTAGCTTTCTGTGAAAACAAAAGGTCTTATGCAACACTATAGTAAACATTAAAAGCTAAATACTTACATTTATCATCTTTTGTTGTCTCTTCTGCTTTTGAATACTTTTACTTTGAAATCAAGAATGCGAGTTGTGAAATATATTCTTAAGGCACCTTTGATAATTTAATAGCACATAAACATAATGAGATACCAGAAGCATAATTAACTCACGTCTAATAATAACTGGACTATATAGCTGGTGTCTGTCTGAAGGGTTTGTACATTTTGAATTAATTCAGTGTTAACAGCTACAATGACAGATGAACTTTTAAATCTTTGGGAAGATGGCTTAACAATTGGAGAAAAAATACTACATGTTGCTCTTACCTGTGTTGGCTGTGATAGGCCAGCAGGTTTTCTAGGTCACCATGCTTGCTCATACTGCCATAAGCACTTTCATTACAATAATGAATGGAAAAAAATTGATTACTATGGATTTCATCACAGTACTGAACGCACACATTCTGATCACAAAAAGTGTGGTGGTGAGTGGTTAAGAGCAAAAACCCAA
This sequence comes from Petrosia ficiformis, assembly GCA_947044365.1. Lineage (NCBI taxonomy): Eukaryota > Metazoa > Porifera > Demospongiae > Haplosclerida > Petrosiidae > Petrosia > Petrosia ficiformis. The sequence continues at coordinate 28,911,007 of OX345636.1, forward strand.
GCTGACAGAAATATGATAGAAAAACAACATGGTAGTTTCTTTTCACAACTCACAGTTTTACCCTATTTTAATTGTATTGAAAATATAGTAGTTGACCCAATGCACAATTTATTTGAAGGCACTGCTAAAAGAGTATTAAAGAAAGTATGGCTGAATGATTGGTTTGGCATCAAAGATACAACAAGAATCCATACAGTTAATGATTCATTCAAAACTACATCATCAATGGGCAGGCTACCTCGAAAGGTACTAACAGGGTTCTCATCATTCACTGCAGACCAGTGGAAAAACTGGACATTATGGTTCTCGTCAATAGCAGTACATGATAGGATTCCAAAACAAGACTTTTAGTGTTGGCAACAGTTTGTATTAGCTTGTGCAATTTTGTGTTCTCCAACTATTACTATTGATGATTTGAGTTGTGCTGATCTTTAAAGGAATTTTGTAATAAATTTCAATTAATATATGGTCCACAGTCTGTGACACCAAATATGCACTATCATTTACACCTGAAAAAATGTATTTCCAATTATGGTCCCATCCATAGCTTTTGGCTCTTCAGCTTTGAAAGATACAATGGAATCCTGGGTAACTATCATACCAATCAACGTGCAATTGAGATTCAGGTCATGAGAAATTAATTAAGGGCGTGTCAATTTTACATGTGCACAAGTACAAAATGGCTGGAGATATACAAAAGTTGATTGCTGCTACTGGTAGCCTCCAAGAGCAATTACAGGCTGCAGTGAAGAATCTTCACTGCAGGATGATTCTCTTCATCAAATATAAACGGCCAACCTCTAGTAATATTGAATCAAGTTCAGGCAGTGGTCATACCCAAAGTAAGGTTATGCTTCAATTTCTTTGAAGAGACCTTAACTATAGTTCACAAATGTGATTATAGAAATTGGTAGCAATAGAAGTAGTGGCTCTTCTGTTGTATGGAATCCAATGAATGTTTTTAGTAAAAAACGAAAAGCAGGATTAAATTCAAAATCCAATAAAAGGAAACATTTGCGAGTTTCTACATGGACATATACCTTTGTGTATCGATTCAGAAGAAAGATATGGTGAGCATTGTTGCATGAATTTTCAGTATTGTATAGATATTCAAAACCAAAAATTCACTGTGACTGATAGTTACTCAATCCCACCAATATCATCCATATAGGTAGGTCCTGTATATGGTAGAAAAACCATGACAGGCCTTCTGGCTTCACAGAGAGTTAGAGTTAGCCAGGCAAGAATTGGAGAGTCACTCAGGCGCACTATTCCACACAATCATCAAAAACGTATCACTTCAACTGCCAAGCTTTTGAATCCAGTTCTAAATACTGCTGAGTATTTTGGCCATAAAGTGCATGTGGACCAGAATAAGAAACTGGTGATGTATGGAGTAACTCGTGTGTGCACGAGATGGATACAGTGGAAAAGTGGTAGGATTCATTACATTGCCAGTAAAAACAACATTGAGATCTATAAACATCTTTTCAGGTACATGTAAAATATATAATTATATATATTATATTATATATTATATAAATATGGATATGTGTATAACACTACATGGCTACACTTTTGAGGAAACCCTTTCATTTCCTTAAACAGAGAAATGATTCTGAAATATGGATTATGGGATCAGGTACGTGTTGACCACGGTAAAGAATTTTACCTGATGCTGTATGTACAAGAGAGTTTCCATAAGAGTATTATAATTACAGAATCATCCAATCGAAAGGAGTCAACTACCCTGTGAAGCGGTGCATAGTTGGAATGGAAGAATGTGGAGAGATTGATATGGAATCTTCCATGAACAAATTTTGTGTGTCATGGTTTGCCATCCCAGTGTGTTGTGTGGGTACTAACCTTGCAGTTCGAGCTTGGAATGAACATGGTACATATGCATAAATTTAAAATGTTATTCCCCCGTGCACATATTAAAAATTTTACATAGGACCTAGAATAGGATGTCCATCTCGTGGAACCCCAAACCAACTAATGGTATCAAATAACCAAGTAGCATTGGTTAATCCTCAAATAATTCCATCACCTGAAGAAGCAGTCAACAAATATGAGGAAGCTGGAGGCCATATTACTCATTTCAGTGGATTTGGTTTAGACCCCCTTGCAAATGACTACAGTCTTTTCTATTGCCGTGAAATAGAATTCCACCAGAGATATCCAGAGTTTGATCCCTTTTTTCACAAACTGGTCAATGGTGATGACACTGTTTTTTCGAGAAGGTCTTTTATTCTTCATTCAGTTAAACCAATATAATATGAGATATAATTCACAATAATTGAGTAAATGATACTGCTGGTACACACAAACCATGTAAACCAGCAATCAAATGGTTGCACAATAATAATATGTTTCTGATTTTTTTTTGGTTATATAATGTTTAATTAACATAATTCCTCATCAACCCTCTCATTGTCACCCTGCACCAGCAAACTATCCAGGCCTCTTAGTATCATTCAGTACGGCAAGAGGGACAACTTTTTGTTACCGTTTCATGGCCAGAATACCATTCATTAACACAAATTTCTCATCCTATGATTGTCTTACAGCACTTAGACATGATTGCAGGAGGGTGGATAGGGATACAGAGACAAATTTTGCATTCAAATGCATTACGTGGCTGTAATGCTATGGGAACTTTTCATTTCAAATTTTTCATTTAGATGTAAAATATCTTGTATAGCCTCCTTCATAGTATCTATATCTTCCTTCATATCATCCACCTTTGACTGAATGTGGACAAGTTTGATGCTGATGTCATTCTTTACTCTCTTTGGTGTTGGTTCATCAGTATCAGAATCTAGGATCACCATCTCACTATAGCTCTTTCGTTTGCGGGACTTTCCTTTCAAGTTACTCATAGGGATTGCAAATTTTTCGACTTTGGGCTCTGTCCATTTTTGCTCGAATAATTTTGATGTTCACAGTTGGTTGGTTGAATGCAGGAGGTGGGGGGTTAGAATTGTAGGAAGCTGAAGATCCAATACTGGATGACTGTGCCATGCTTGACACAGTTAGGCGAGAACCTGAAGAGAGGTTAGGCCCTTCAACACCTAGTACCACTCCAAAAAGTAAATCTGCATCATGTAGATTGAAATGACCTGAGTCATCTGGGAAAAAGGCTCGGTTGTCATTTTCTGCTCTTAGCCATACTTCTGATGTAATGAACATAATTAAGCATAAGTTGTGTAACTGAAATAGAAACTGCTTGTAGATTGCACCTAAAATGAATGTGCTCTACTTGGAATTATAGTTGTAATCAATGTCATGTTACCAATACTATTTATGCACATAAATTACAGTACATATGTGCTATATGCAGCCTAGCTTTCTCACCCTGAATGTCCTCCTCAAAATCTCAGTAAGTAACTTTCGAGGAGTCAACTTCGATGCACGCATGCGCATTACATCCAAGAGGGGGTGACAGGGGGTGGGGCTGGTTTGGCTGCAGATTAACAGTGATTTCCATTTTCAGGAGTGATGGCCCGAGATTTAGGATTTTAGGATTAGTGTTGTAAATCCCAAGTTTTTATTTCCAGCCTTAATTGGTGGAAATATACACTGACCAATCTGACATTTAATTTAGATATAGTTATACAGATTATATTAATTTTTATAAGAGTTAAAAGTCCTATGTATCTGAGGATTAAGTGAAAGCCCAGTCTCATCGCAGTTAAATATATGGACAGGTCAGTTAAAAATGCCATTGCCCTGATGAGTTTCCTCCAGCATATTAAAAACATCGATCTATTACAAATTGGGTCAGTTGCCACAGCCCTCAAATATGATAATGGTACAGCTGTTTTAAGAATTAATTTAGGGTGTCTCTGACAAAATCTTTCCCACCATTCGTTAGATACAGTTGTTGCGATTTCTTTACTTTTTACTGTTTTTGAACTAATGCCATCACATGCTTCTGTGTGTGTGTGTATAGCCAATTTTGGCTGTCTGGATAAGAAAGCTGGCTACTTCCTCCTCCTCTTCATAACTCAAGTATGTGCATGGACCTGATTATGCTCCAAAGTGTACTTTCACAGTTACCCTGTCATGGAGTGAGGATTTGGGGACCAAAAAGATTTCAGCAGCCTGCCTAAGTGGCATACCCTCCTCAACTGCCTTTACTGCCTTCTGCATACTAACAGTGTCCCAACACCTGCATGCACCACTAATAGTAGATAGCTTGGATTCCACAAATGTTGATCTGTCTTTCACAACTCTCTTTACAAGGGGTGGAAAAGAATACATTTGTGTAATAGACACATAAACTAGCAGAGAATGCTAGCATGAATGCTAATGATTGTGGGGCGAGTCTGAGGAGGTGCTTAAAGGGGGAAGTATTGTTTAATTTCTTAATTATCAGTTTAAGTGATAATAGTCGGTTAGTTGTCTTGAGTGTTATATAATTTTAAACCACTGCATGAATTATTCGCTTTGATGTTTGAGTCACTAATGAGGTTTCCAAACACCTTATGCAATGTGTCAAACCACACTTGGTAAACTAGGCATGGCTGAGACAGTGCATGTCAAGCCTATGTGGTTTAAATTCGTTTAAACAACATAGGTGTCGGTGTCCACACTATTTGCAAGTGTTATTCTAAATTTGTAAAGATGGCCATGAACTGGAAAGAATTTGATGTGTCAGAGTTGGAAGATGATGGGAATGCAACTGTACATGAGGTAGTATTGGAAGTGTCACCTGTAAAGGTGAGTAGGAACAATCCAGAGGTCAAATATTTCAGCAGAAAGATCAGTGATGGCAAGAAAGTGGCTCGAATGATATCTTTTGAAATCAGTGTTAGAGAAGTCGAGAAAAGAAGAGAAGTCTGTGGCGTTAATAATCTTTCTTCTCTTTGCTCGGCAGTCTCCATATCTCTTATCTCTGTCTAACCTTACTTCATATTTTCGTAATTGCAGGCTCTTCAAGCTCTGTCAGTCTCTCTTCTCTCTCCTCTTTCGTTTCTGCAGCTCATTTGGCTCTGTCCCTTCACAGTTCAATTAAGGCATGGGTCAGCTCAATTAACCATATATTTTACAAATTCTAAACAAGTTACTGACTTCAAATAAATTGCAAATGAAAGGTTTATTTTTTGCTTGTACCTACAAGCAGTCTAAGAGTCAACATGACTTCCTTCTCTGCAGACAAGTTGTAAACATAGATACCTGTTAAAAACAAAAACAGTGCGAGGCGGATTTGTTCCCAACATTTTCATGCTAAAGTTTGTATCCAAATGGATTATAGTGCTACCATCCTGGGATAAGTTGTGGAAAAAGCTTACATGTTACATTCTGGAGATATAAGACAAAAACGCTATTTGCGGGTACTTTTGAGGCCATGAAAACGGTTGTAGAACATTTATTCTTGGTGATATGGCTATCCACATACTCACCATGTTATTCCACACAAGATTGTAACTTCAGTTAGACAAAACTCCTGCCAGAAGTAATCCGCCTAAAGCTCTTTAATACTCTGAGTAAAAATCTTCTCTAAATCGAAGCCATACTGCTCATGTGATCATCCGATGATGTCATAACTGCTAGTGATGGGCGATACCAAAAATTATCAATCGATTCCAATTCTGAATACTTTTGGATCAGGAACCGATGGAATCGAATACTGATTCCGAATACGTGTTGGCAACTTTTGTAAATAAAACAATAATGAATGATAGTTGAGATGCAAAGAACATGTACTACACTGACTGATTTATAAGTTCTGGTTGAGAAACAAAATGAGGTCAACATTTTTGGGTGTGATACGATTTCTTCGTTCAGAAACCAGAACTCCTGCCTACAGCTTCCTCGAAATATCTCCCGACTTCTATAGTTGCCTCAACAGTAGAAGTTCGATGAACTTGTGACTCTTTAGCCCTCTGGTCAAATGAATCCCAAATGCTCTCAGCTGAGGTCTCTTCCAGGAAGTCGTCCAGGTCAAGTAGATTTGTAGATTGATGGATCGTCAGACTCAGAAATGACTGTTGTAACTTCTTGTGTCAGTCGGTTTACAGTGTGGTCTTATCGGCAAACTGCAATTTTTTAAATCATGGATCGAGTAACGTGCTCACTGCTGTCACGTAATGTGTCTCAATAGACGTGAATCTGCAATTTAGTTCTGAATTGAGGGATCCAGCAAGTGTCGTGCCAGGATTGGCTGTAGAAAGAGAGCTACAGTGCTGCTGAAGGATTTTTGTCAAGGGAACTATCATTGAAATGGAAACATATGCTTGCCCCTCTCTGTGGCTTCTAAGAAGGGCTTCAATAGTTGCAGTGCCTTTGAAATGGTGGCCTTGTCTTCAGCTTTCAAACAAAGATCATTTTGATTCACCAAACAGAGGGTTGTTGTTATAGCTTCAAATTGTTCATAAAAACGTTCAAGCATAATGTAAGTGGAATTCCAACGAGTGGAAACATCTTGCATTAACTTGTGTTCTGGAAGTGAAAGTTGGCGTTGGATTTCTGCTAGCTTCTCCATTGATTTAACACTTTCATGGAAGTGTGACACAACACTTTTGCTTTGTACAGCACAAAGCTCATCATCACTCTTGATTGAATTCTGGACCACAAGATTTAGAGAATGTGCACAGCAGATGACGCCAACCAGTTGACGAAATAGCAGCCACCATGTTAGCGGTATTGTCAGTGACAACACAGATTACATTGTCTTGAATATTCCAGCTTTCAACAACTTGATGTAACTTCATTGAAATATTGGCTGCTGTGTAATCTAGGCAGAAGTCAAACGTTTCCAAAAGGTAGGACTTCAGCTCCCAATCCCCATCTATTAAATGAGCTGTAGGATTTCGTTTGGCGTGATGTCCATATATCTGTTGTAAGAGCAACAGAAATAGCAGAGCTCAAATCTTTCTGAACTTTGGCTTTCGTACTGTCATACCTCCTAGGTAGAATTTCTCTGGTTATTGTACGTCGACTGGGAATTTGGTAACGAAGGTCAAGTATACTGACCAGTTTCTTGAAGCCAGTATCTTCGACTAAAGAGGTAGGTAGGTTGGATATCTTTCAATAACTGCTTCATCTATCTTCTTTTTGTTCGTAGAGTCACTGGAATATGGATGGCTCTGAAGAACCATAGAAGGTATGGTTTGAACTGGTGTAGATGAGTTCGTATTCTTTTTGGCCTTCTTTTGACTCTCATTTGCTTTCCTTTCCTATAGACATTCAATGTACTCCTTATGATTTGTCTGGAGATGTTTCAGTAGGTTGCTTGTATTTTTACAGTATGTCAACTTGGTTTTGCAGAGTTGACAAGCAGCATTCTGGTCATCATCAACTTTTTAAAAGTATGTCCAGACTGAACTTCTGGGTCATTTAGAACTAGAAGTAGCCATGATTCTCAGTTACCTGAGGAGCTGGATGGATGAGTTAAACAGACAGTGAAGATAGTGAACTGAGTGAAGTCAGTGAACTACAGAGTACAGATACAGAAGAAGTAGTCAAGTAAGTGTGAGACTAGTTGCTATAGCAGCAAGACACCAAACAGGATCCAATTCTGACCAATGAAATCACTGTTGCTAACCAAGCAAGTACAGCTGCATATGTGTTCTATCTTGTTCATGTTAAAGTTATTGTGAAGAAATAAATATAATAATACATGTTCAATTGTTCATTACATGCATGCACTATGCCTACAGGAATATTAACTTATTTAATAACTACTGATTTATTAACTATTATTAATGTTAAAGGGCGTGGTTTAATTCGGAATCGCTTCGATCGATTCTAACTTTTTCAATACGAGTACAATTCCAGACGGAATCAAGAATCGAATACTCAGGAATCAGAATCGTCCATCACTAATAACTCCGAGTTGGAGAGGTTTTATTCTAGCATTTACAAAGTTTGTAATCATTTTTTAAACTGCTACATAGTTGAAATATTGTAGTTCACTTCCAGATTAGCGAATATTCTTCAGCAATCAAGGCCAGATGAACAGATAGAAACAGTGAGTAATATTTTATTAAATTCTGTTGTTATTATTGATGTTAACTGAAGCATGTATGCCATCTGACTGTTGATGATTATGATGTAGATTTACTTACCTATGTTCAGTGTGTGACCAATATGATCATTTATAAGCTTAAGCTATACTTTTTTGTTTAATGGACCAATGTGTAAAATAAATAAATAAATATATATATATATATAAATAATAGTGGTAATTATTAATAATGAAACAATCAAACATAAGTATGTAAACAAATTAATTATTTTCTAGGCTTTCCTTTACAGTATAAAATTACTGGGGCCTACATCAGTGCTGATATTTCTGATCATCACCTAGACCTTCTTCATTATAATTCAAAAAACTCCCGCCAGCAGTAAAATACTAAAAGTCGAGGAGGTAAAAGTTTCCTGTTGAGTGTCAAGTTTTACCAGTTTCACTGTCAAAATATTAATATTTCTTGTCATTTACTTTTGTTTGTTTCTCAGTAATTGTACTTCTCACCTAAAGTTTTATTAAAATTCATATTGTTAGGACTTAACTCAGATTTACCAAAATAAGAATAACAACCAAATTGATATTGATATACAGACAGACAGACAGACTGAAAAAAACGAAAATTGTACAAAGTATTTATACAGCAAACTAAAGTCTAGAACGTTCTAGAACACAACATGTGGTAAGGAATGATCCAGAAGAAATAATTGTAAGTGTTATATGAAATACAAGAGTATAGAACACTCAATTAACACCAAACACATATATATATATTATATTATACATAATTATACATAATTATACACACAATCATACATAGAACATTGTAATTATTATACATTAGTTTTGTATTCATTGTAACAAAAAGTTGTTTTAACAACTACATATTATACACGTTATCATATGATACGCCATTGTGATACTGAATTTTCACCACAACAATACTAATACCGGCAACTCCAATATCTTGTGTTTCTTGTCCATACTGTAACAAAACCTTCGCCTACACAAAGTCTAGCCTCACACCTCCAAGATCAACATCAAATCGATGTCAATAACCAGGTTTGTAGCTTTGATAATTTAAAACAATTTAATAAATGGAAAATGCAAGAAGAGCAGAAATGTAAATCACATTATGTACAGCACACAGCATCAACATTTTATGGGGTTAAAAAACACTGGCATTTGTACTGTAATAGGTCTGGAATAACTAGACTACGAGGAGAACGCAAACGACAATAAAAATTCAGGGGTCTTGCAAATTTGGTAAAGCATGCATTGCTAACATGAAAATTATGCAAGACACAACAACAGGGAAGGTAATAGTGGAAAAGCAAAAACAAAAATGACCAAAACAAATGTAAAAGTATGTGGCATTTGTTGGAAAGAAGATGACAAAAGTGATAGTGACAAAATAATGTGGGCTGAATGTGAGAGCTGTGGCTTGTGGATTCACAACTCGTGCTGTAGTAAGTGCAACTGCAGATTGTGTAATGTTTATGTGTAAAAATTACCAATAACTAAACAATTCATTTATACAATATATATATAATTATATATATAATAATTTTTATAATCATACCGGTACGCTGATCTTTAGTAGGTGTGGTCCACAATTATTAACCACACCCATCAAATATCCGGAAATAAGCTAAAATATTTGAATGATAACATACTGTACCTAATGGCTAGTCAGTGGCTGATGCACAGTCATTTAAACTTCTCAATTGTGGTCACATACTTGTGCAATAAGCACAATAAATTTATTATTGTCTAATTATATAATTTATATAAATGCTTTAGGATTGAGGTGCAAATTGAAAGTAATGATGTGTGACTCACCTCAAGCTGACCCATGCCTTAAGTTACCTGTGTTTCTTTCTGATATTGTTTAAAATTAATAAAGTATGTTGCTATGCATTGCTGAGGACTCGTCTGTTAGCGTCCTCATTACATTTCTTTGTTTCTACTCGGTATATCCAGCAGTGGCTGACGCATGGTCATTTAAAACTTCAATTTGTGGTCACATACTTGTGCAATAAGCACAATAAATTTATTATATAATTTATATAAATGCTTTAGGATTGAGGTGCAAATTGAAAGTAATGATGTGTGACTCACCTCAAGCTGACCCATGCCTTAAGTTACCTGTGTTTCTTTTCTCCTTAATCTGTCTTCATCCATCGATCATACACGTGGCCTTCAAACTGTACATACGCAAATTTTCCAGCTAACTGATAACTGTAGGGAGGCTCACCCCAACTAAATAGAGCAGCAAGTACAAATATTTAACAGGGTATCATACAGGTAGGATACATATTGGAAGAAACAATCAAGCTGACTGCTTTATAAGGATTTAAGGATTTGGTGGTTTGTTCCCCCAGGATACTTATAAAAATTACAATATAGTATCAGAGTACAGTAGTACTGTTGAAGGGATGGCACAAAAAATATGGCTGCCCATACATTTCAATGAGGTAAAATCTCAGCTACATGTAATATCATAAAGACAAGGTAAGTCTTAATATATTCCTTTTGTCTTTTTGAATACTAAATCTTTCTAAATTTACAGAGAGCATAATTAAGTTTGTTTAACTGTCACAATCATTCAATATTTCATGATCAAAGAAAGAAAAGAAAGAAAAGAAAGAAAACAATAAACAGACACAAAGAATCAATATTTCATTATGGTGAATGAGCTTGTTCAACCTATGTGTATCAAGAGAAATAAAAGGTAAATCAATTTCCACACTTAATGAGTGATGTCCAAGATTGCCATCAAAGACTAAGATCACTTTGATACTGATTGAACCCTAACCACAAGGGAATCCTAATTCTACCCTAAATGAACCACATAATGACATTCATGAGATTTTGATTACAATGTTTGACATAAATACTCTTGATAGTCTATTTCACTACTCCTCACTACTGAGTGTGTGTACAAGTAAACCTTTATACACTAATGTTTATGTGGTTTGTATTGTAGAAGCCTCGCACATTTTATTGGCAACAACAGAATTGCTGTGCTTGGCAAATAAGTAAAGTGAAAGGGAAGGAGAATCATTATGACAAATGTGCCAGCCTTAGCATGTCAATAAGTGGAAAATGCTATTAATTTCTAAGCAAAGAGAGCTCAACATGAAAGAAAGGTTTTCTGTAACTGTAACAGATGAGGAACTAGCTGACTCCTCAAAGGCTTTTATGCTCGGTAACAGTAACGGGAAAATTTCTGTGGTTACTATTCAGCCATTTTGCACTGGAACTAGGTGAACAATTGATTGTCCAGTCGTAACAGAGCCCAACCTCTGCTTTAATTAAAAACAATCTTGGCAAAGCAATCAAAAAGCAGAGATGATTGACAATGCATCACTATACCATTAGTAATCTGATAGTTTTAAATTAGTGTCAAACAATAATAGGTGTTTTGGCTCAGAGTATCAGTTTTTAGAGAGTATACTAAGGAATTTTTTTTTTTACTCAATGAGGCTGTTGCAACAAAATACTATAATAAAATGGGAAATATTTGAACCATTATATGAAGGTACATTTTACTATATACCCATGAACACAAAGTAAGCAAACAAATGAAACTTTGTTGAAGATGCCATTTTAAAAAATTGGTATTTCAATAACACTATGATTATTCAAATATTTGAATCACAAAAAATGCTATCCACTGAGACTTTAGTTTGTGTGGTCAAAGTACAGTATAAAGGTTTGTAAACTTATGTGGGAATATTGCATGTACAACAAAACATAGAAGTACTTACTGCACATCTTCTTTATGAAATGTTCTATTAAACAGTACATAAAAGTTGTATACATATTAATCTATTGTCTGCAAAGGTTAGGGGTTGTAATAAGTTATACGTGTTTCAAGTGGATGTGTCAGTTCTGTCGCATTTATGTGACGATGGAGGTTAATCGGTTAACCAAGGTTAATTAATATTGAAGTTATCGTGATGTCTTCCACTTGAATGTTGAAAGACTAAAAGCCTCTTCCAAAGTTGAAACAATGACGTCCTTTTGAAATGAAGGGGTCTTCTGTTGTCCAGTATTGTTCATTCGTTTGGGGTAGTTGTTGAATGGATGCTACAGCTCTTTTGAACTCTTGGGACTTCATGAGCTTTGTGCGAGCTCTAATGCTTTATCATTCGTTGGATATTCTGATCCTTCAGACCACAGACTAACCTATCTCGCAATGCATCTTTCAGGTAATCTCCAAACTCTACAATTGACTCGTCAGTTGCTTGGTTTCGACAATGAAAGTAAAAACGCTCCATGATAACATGGTTTGGGTTCGTAATGTTTTTTTTAGAACTTCCACGATTTCGTCGAACGATTTGTCTTTCAGGAGAGAAGGGGATATCAGGTTACGGAGTAAGGAGTATGTCTGGGCTCCTATAACACTTAGTAATACTGGCACATGTTTTCTGTTTGGAATGTTGTTTGCTACGATAAACAATTACACTCGTTCGATATACGAGGTAAATGACTCATTATCAGGATTAAACTCCTTAATAGTGCCAACAGAAACCATCTTCGTCGCCAGTTGTGGTATTTTTATATAGATTAAAGAAGACTGTCAACAGGGAGTACAGAACAAAACATCAACAGGAGGAGAACATTTAATCTACTGCACATGTGCAGTAGTTATACATATTAATTATAAGTAATTATAATGATTATCAGAGAGTACGGTAGTACTCTCTATGTAGGGATGGCATGGAAAAAAAATGGCCACCTATACATTTCAATTGCAAGTGATGAGCTGAAATCTCTGCTAAAATTATAGAACAAGTCTTAATACGCACATATTTTTTGATATCTAGTGTTCTTATGACTAACAACATCTTCTAGACAGCTGGAGATCATTTTAAAGGTAGAGAACCAGCAGGTAGCAAAACTGGCAAAATGTTCATATTATTATTATTATTATTATTATTATACTTATTATTATTATTATTTTCCAGACAAATCATTTTTTTGTTTGTTGAACTATCACAATGATTCTATCACTATTCCAATCGCATTCGTTGTAAAATTCTGATGTACAAGTATCGAGATGATATCTTCAGATGCTATGAAAGAAGACAGTCTCAACAACTGCGAAGATTTGATCTCAAATTGGACGCCATTTTTATAAGTGTATTCATTAATTTACCCATGTGGAATTAATTGTTCATGCGCATTTGTGTCTTTGTCCTCATGTGAAGCAATCGTTTTATGTCTAAGATTCTCTTCTTCAACTGTCACGAGTGTTCTACAGTTCTTCTGTTTAAAAAGTTGAAGTGCTGGTTGAAGATCTCCTCACTAATAATTATTGAGATAAGTTATAGTAATTACATTGATACATACACCACTCCTATTTAGTAGTAATTTTATCTTGCTGTTTACTTAATTAATTATACCCTCTTTGTCTTGCATACATACACTATACATTACTGTTAACTGTACAGATAACATTTATACACACACTTGTCACAATCTGTTAGTCAACCTTTGTATCTTTCAAATTTCTTTTGTGCCTATAAATATGATTTCACTGCAGCAGTGGAGAATGACTATTGGATGTTTTTGTCCATCTAATGTTAAAACGTTTTGTAGAAATAGCTTTGCAAATAGTAAATGTTGTTTCCATGGCAAAATGCCATTTATTATGGTTAGCATTATTTTAAGTCTCCTCTTAGTTATGGCTGGAGATGTTGAGCGTAACCCAGGCCCATCTAGAAAATGTCCACATTGCCAATTGGAGATTCCAATACGCCAAAAAAATGCAAACATTGTGGTATGCTAGTAAAATCAGCTAAAAGTAATCAAAAAAAGTTAAGCCACAATACACAATATTATCAGGAAAATGTTGTTAGCATTTTAGCCAAAAAAATAGAAAACTATAAGAGTAATCCTGAGAAACAACAAGCTTTATCTAAATCAATCTATAGAGCTAATCCAGACAAATTTAAGGCTATCTCTAAAAAAACATATAAAGCTAATCCAGACAAATTCAAGGCTCTCTCTCAACAAACATATAGAGCTAATCCAGACAAATTCAAGGCTCTCTCTCAACAAACATATAGAGCTAATCCAGACAAATTCAAGGCTCTCTTTAAACAAAACTATCATTTATCATTAATTATGTAATTATTGTAACACTTCATAATTATAACTACAAACTTATATTTATCAATATTAATTTATGTTAAGTTTTGACTAAAATTATAAAAGAATAAGTTATAAAATGAAAAGTATGTAGGGATATCAAAACAGAAAAAGCACTCTGATTAGTGAAATTTTGGGACACGAGTGAAGGAGTGGCAGATGGTGTAAACTCTCACACTATCTAGTGACAAGGACACATTAGGAATAATTTATTATAATACAGATGTATGTTAATTATTATCAGGAATTTCTAAATATTAATTAACATAATGTAAAAAAAAAAGTGATATAATTATATATAGCTTCAGAATGATATATGATACATCCCAATCACACAAAAGACAAAGCTACAGCAGAGGATTAAATCGTTGTAGTCACAAATCCTTCATTTTTGGAAAAAGGTAATTATTTAATCATGAGAGTGACTAGTGAAGTACAGCAATGTCTCCAAATCTCTCTGAAGATATAAGTGAATAGGTAAGGTGTTAATGAAGTTTTTTATGTAGTAAAACAGTGATCACCCAAGTAAGCCATAACTGTCTATTTTCACTCGTGTCTCAAAATTAATAATTATCTCATAACCCTGATTTTCCCAAATTCACTTATAATAAATGTACTGTACATGTAATTTTTTTTTTTCTTCAAAACAATACAGCTATAATAATAATATAATAATAATAATAATTTACATAATTATACTATAAGAAAAAATGTCATGCATCTATAAAAAAAAAAGTCTTTTATGTCTTTAATAATAGTTGTTAATAATTATAACTTTCTTTTCATCTCTTCCTTTTCGTCCTCTTCCCTTCTGTTCTTTGCCTCTTCCTCCTCCTCATCCTCCTCCTCTCCCCGTCCTCCTCTTTTTCCTCCACGTCCTCCTCGCCCTCCCCTATCTCCCCTTCCTCGTCCTCTTCCTCTTCCTCGTCCTCTTCTCCCTCTTTTCTCATTTTCTGCAGCTGGTGGTGGCGATGGTGATGGTGATCTGGATGGTGATGTTGCTGGAGGTGGTGGTGGAGATGGTGGTGGTGGTGGTGGTGGTGGTGGTGGTGGTTGTGGTGGTGGAGGAGACTGTGTTATAGTATCCATACTTTGAAGGTGAAGAAAAAAAAAGTTGCACTTATCATATGACATTCAAAACAGAATTGCCGGTTTGAAGCAAATAAAAACAGTTACTACTATAAATTATATAAAACATTTTGCTTACGGTTCTATCAAATTGTATATTTTTCTCAGTGGGACTCTACAGAAGAATGAATGTAGTGATATATACAGAGTAAATCCTAACACATTACTCACTTAATATTATCCATAGTAAACCTGTAGCAATAATAATGGTAGTCTACTGCTTTTATACCATTACAAATATTAATTAAGTAATGATAGTTGAATATTATAGTTATCTTAATTATTCATAATTATGACAATAGTTGAATATATCTTAATTACGATAATACATTAGAATTTTAATGATATTCTGGAAATACTTCTGAGTTGAAAGGTGAATTAAAGTTTCATTTCTTATTCATGTTAACCTACAAATTCATACCTCTTGATTTTTTATACTAATATTGTACTGACTTAAATTTTCAGTTTATTAATGAATTTTGTTGTAAAAGTTATATTAAAATTAAATATTTATATATAGCTAATTATAATTAAAAATTTTTAATAGTTTAACTTCTTTTGCTCCTTTTCTGTTTCTATAATTCAAAAGAAACAATACTCACATAAATCATTATGATTGTCAATAATAAAGCACTTGCTTGGGATATCCAATTTCTCTAATTCCTCTCTGGATAGCCCAGAGAGGAATTTATCAAACTCATCAGTTAAACTATAATAAAAAAAAAACTTTTCAACATTGGCACAATAAAATTTCTTATAGCACTTACTGGGTCTTTATCCATTTCAAAATTTCTGCAAAAAAAGCTTACAAATTCCTATTTATACTCAGTGCAGATGTGACGTAACTTGACGTGACACATTCCTAAACTACACCTGCATTTTAAAAGGGTGGAGCTATTTCATTTAGAAAAGGTGGGGCTGACTAGTGACAGATTTAAATGTCAGTCTACATAATAATGTATAAATAAATAATACAACTACATAATATTATTACAAAGTAAAATAAGAATAATAATAACAATAACAAAAGGTAGTAAATAAGCATGCTATTTATAATATAACAAAAAAGTAGTTAGTTATTACTGTAATTACTAGTTTTAGCTTTTCGGGAGCTCTTCATATTCTTTTACTAAAATAAAGAAAAAATAAAGAACAATAAAAAACATTTTTAACATCGGAATAGTATGTAGGGATAACAAAACAACACAGGAACAAGATTGGGATGGTAACTCAGCAATACATTTCAAAATCATTCATTCTCTATATCTAACATTTATTAGTACTTTATGCTTATGTACAAGTCATTTTCACTGAATTTCGATCACTATATAAAATTGTTAATATTGACTACCAATATTTATTTTAAGTTTGAAAAAATTTCAATACTATAACTAACTTACATTCACAAAAAATAATGAAAACAAGAATAATAAAAAACATTTTCAATAAAAATGATAGAAGATGTAGGGATGTCAAAACCCAAAAAGGATGCGAACAAGGTTAGGTGGGACCCAAATTTAAACAAACCACTTCCATATAAGCCTACATAAGTACTTAAAAAGCAAAATATAAATAGTTGTACTTATGTACGCTTATATGGAAGTGGTTTGTTTAAATTTGGGTCCCACCTAACCTTGTTCGCATCCTTTTTAGGTTTTGACATCCCTACATCTTCTATCATTTTTATTGAAAATGTTTTTTATTATTCTTGTACTACATGTATAACCTTATTTATTAATTTAATTTTGCATATATTTAACTTGATTCCCATAATAGTATTCGTAGGCAAATGTGGAATTGGGATATCTGCCAAAAATCTTCATAACCAAAATGAAATTTCAGCAATAATTAAATATCTGTCCTAATTAATTTAGAATGGTTATGTCAATGCCAAATTCAAAATCCTCAGAAGACTGCTTTTGATGATGATATGTGACAGCCAGTTTTGCAAAATTCTCTTTACTAACATGTACGACTTTCACTGTTTTTTTTAACAGAATGATAATTATTTTTTTACAGTTCAAGAATCAATATTTTATTACAATTATCACTTATAAATACAAGTTCAAGAAGAATCAATATTTATTAACCTGAGCGCGTAGGCGGAGGGTTATAGTAATCGGTTTGTGTGTGTGTGTGTTCCCACTAATCTTTGCAACGGCTTACTTTTGAAGATTCTTGGTCACTGCGAAGGAAAGAGCACACTAGGTCTACTGCAAGATTCAAGCGATTTGCAAGAAAACTCTTTGATGGAAAAGATACAGTCGTGCGAAGTCGAAAAATAGTCATCTGTCCCCATTGTTACTCAGTCACACCTATGTAACGTTGTTAAATTAAATTGGTTAATCCGAACGTAGGCGGAGGTTATACCGTAATCGAGCATGCATACACATTTTGTCGAAGATTCTAGAAAGGTTGAATGTGGTCACGTGTTCGACGTCCTACAAGAGCTCATCCACGCATGTGTAGTGCCATTTGGTGACCTTTTCTTGTCTGGTTTGTCGTTTCTCCTTTTGAGGTTTACTTTTGCTTCAATGATCTCTATTGAGCAGTGGAGAGCAGCCATTGGCTGTTTTTCTTTTTCCCCGGCCGTTTTGGGTCGTAAGTTAGATGATGATACTCGAACGCGTAAACATGATGAGATATGTGTAGAGGAAATGCTGTTGTGCTTAAACGTAAACCATGTGAATGTAAAATCAATAATTATAATGCTAATGTGATGTTAGCCTGGCAAGCCAATATGGACATACAATATGTACTGAATGCGTATGCTTGTGTAATGTATGTGGCATCATATATGATGAAGAGTGAAAGTGCAATGGGTGAACTGTTGAGAAATGTTGCTAATGAGAACAGAACTGATGAGTTGAAATCACAACTTGGCTCAGCATTTCTAAACCATCGTGAAGTTAGTGCTCAAAAAGCTGTATATCGTATATTATCAATACCTATGAAACAATTAGAGCTGTTGTATTTGTTGACACAAACCCAAAGTGTAATAGAATTGGTGTATTGAAAGACATTAATGCAATCTCTCAGCTTGATGATGATGATGAAAATGTATTTCAAAAGAGCCTTATTGACAGATACGAGCACAGACCATGCAGTTTAGAGTCAATGTGTTTAGCTGAATTTGCTGCTAATTATGTTACAAGTGGTTATCAAAAAGATGAAATAACAATGTACAAGGTGTGTTAGTAGCTAATGAATCGAAATATAATGAAACATCTGATCAGAATGTTGAATATAGTGAGCATGGTTTTCCACAGCATTTATGGGCAGATATAGCACCTGGTACTGAAGAATCTAGACTTAATTCATTGCAAGAAAGTGAAGAAACTTTGACCGAGTTAAATGCTGAAGATATACGAGACAATAGTGCATTGTTGAATAATGTGTCTAGTTCAACTTGTATATTGCAAAGGTATGAAAGTGCTAGTAATCAGGAAATAATACCCCCTGAAGAGTATAGAAAGATGTTGACAACTGAATGATAAACAAAAACAGTTTGTGATGTTTCATCGTCAATGGTGTAAGAATGCTGTAATTTCTATTAAAACTGGTAAACCTGTTGAGCCATATCAAGTGTTTCTAAGTGGTCCTGGAGGTGTTGGTAAATCACATGTGATTAAACTTGTACAGTCTGATACTATTAAACTGTTGAAATTATCTGGTATGTTTGAACCTGATGATGTTATTGTGTTATTGACTGCTCCAACTGGTGTAGCTGCTTTCAATATTGGTGGTATGACTTTACATTCAGCATTGTTACTTGGTTGTACTAGACAAACTGGCTTTCAACCCTTGAGTAATGATAGACTGACAACTTTGAGATGTAAACTGAATAAGCTAATGTTGATCATTATTGATGAAGTAAGTATGGTAGGATCGAATATGTTAGAAATTCACAAACGATTGCAACAAATAAAAGGTGTAACAAGTGATAATATGTTTGGTGGTGTTAGTGTATTAGCTGCTGGTGATTTGTATCAGTTACCTCCAATAGGACAACCAGCTGTATTTGACAAAGTGACTGATTCTTATGCTCAATTGTACAATTCTGGTTCACTGTGGGTCGATGCATTCAAAATGATCGAACTTGATGAAATAATGCATCAAAAAGATGATGTAAGGTTTACTGAAGTATTGTGTACATTACGTAAAGCAGAGTGTACTGATGAAGACGTTGAGTTGTTGAAGTCTTGTATAATAGATGAAAGTAGTCTTAATTATCCAATTAATGCCCTTCATGTGTATAAACTAAATGTAGATGTGTATGCAAAAAATGATGTCATGCTCAATTCAATAGCAAGTGTAGACAAACAGTATAGCATTGAAGCACATGACTCTGTAGCTGGACAAACGAAACATAGATTTGAATCAGTTGTCAAAGAAACGATCAGAAACAGGTGGATTGCACAATGTACTTAGAATAGCTGTTAATGCTCGTGTAATGTTGACTGCTAATGTAGATGTGTCTGATGGTCTTGTTAATGGTGCAATGGGTACTGTAGTTGCTGTTATTACTGATGATAAGAATAATGTAAGTAAAATACTAGTTCACTTTGATAATGCAAGTGTTGGCTTGAAGAGTATTCAGTCTAGTTCACATAGAAGTATACATCCTAATGCTGTTCCTATTGTTAAACATGAAATACAGTTTCTAGCTAAAGGTAAAAAAGGTGCTGAAATTACTCATATACAGTTTCCACTAACATTAGCATGGGCAACAACAATACATAAAGTGCAAGGTTTGACATTAGATGAGATAGTTGTCGATATGAAAGGAGTTCATTTCAGTCCTGTCAAGCTTATGTAGCGTGTAGTAGAGTGAAAAACGTACAAGGTTTACACATTACCAATTTCAATTTAGCTACTATTAAAAAGCGTGTCAAAGTTGAAGCGGAAATGGAAAGACTTGCTAATAGAATTGTACAATGTGTGCCAACTCCATCATTTATACAATTATCCAACAGTGACGAGGTAGGTTGATGACAGACAAGTAAATGGCACCTAAACTATATTGTGTCCTTTTGAATGGTTGGAACCAGTCTATATTCATCATTAGTCCATAATTATTCTCCTCCGAAAGAAATGGTACTCCCTTCCAGCTTTGAAATTCTTTCCAGATTTTCCATCATAGATATCATACATATACTCACTGTCTTGATTGTTTTGACAAAGAAGTCGCTGTTTCTTACATTCTTCTCGGATTCCTATGGGGTGCCAAATGAGTCAAAATTACATCATCAGTTTTTATCAGTCTTTCATCTTTTATTTCGTGTTGGTTGCTCCAGTATTGTGTTTTCTGATATCATATCGGATGTCAGATATACTATATCCGACTTACAATATCATATCAGACATCGTATATACTATATCCGACCTCCAATATCATATCGGATGTCGTATATACTATATCCGACTTCCAATATCATATCAGACCTCCAATATTATAGCAGACATCAGATATATATCCAACTTTGAATATCATTTCAAACATGGTAAATACAATATCCAAACTCCAATATTATACCAGATTCCACACAAACTATCAGATCTTTTTTTAATGGGGGCCCTTATGTTATTAGTGTATAATAGGTTGGTTCTAATGACATGAGATATCCTGAAGAACCATACAAAAGCCTAAAAAGTAATTGGACACTAAATTTGATGGCTGTAACCTAAACTTTGAGGGCCAAATATGTGAATTTATGAAACATATGAACTCAGAACATCAAAATACACTATGTCAGTAGTTTACCTTCCACATTCATGATTTTGAGTGACATTATAGGGGAAAAATGAGTTGAATTTTTTAAATGTTTGTTTCTGCATGATAGAAGATCAATAGCTTACCTCTGACAGTGATTTTTAATGCGTATTTTAATGTGCCGAGTTCATAATTTTTAAAAGTTTTGACATTCGAAGAACTGTTCTGAGGTTATTCCCACTTTTGCTCATTTGGCTCTTGGGTACTGTTTTAAGCCAAGTTTTGGGTTTATTATTAGGCTTTCTACATGAAATATGTGCTTGAGACAATCACAAACCATCAGATCTTCTCTAGTGAACCATTTAGTGTGTAATGAGTTGGTTCTAATGACATCAAACATTGTGAAGAACCCTAACCAGAAATCTGAGGCTTGAATATGTGAATTTATGAAACATATGAACTCAGAACATCAAAATACACTATGTCAGAGTTGAACTACTGTTAGAAGTTTACTTTCCAAATTCATGATTTTGAGTGACACTATAGGGAAAAAATGATTTGAATTTTTTTAATGTTTGTTTCTGCATGATAGAAGATCAATAGCTTACCTCTGACAGTGATTTCACTTAAAGACATGGTGTATTTTCATGTGCGGAGTTCATTTTTTTTTTTAAGTTTTGACATTCGAAGGAATTTTCCTCTTGGGTTTTGGGTTGATTATTAGGCTTTCTACATGAAATATGTGCTTGAGACAATCACAAACCATCAGATCTTCTCTAGTGAACCATGCTTGAGACTATCACAAACCGTCAGATCTTCTCTACTGAGGCAATAAGTGTATAAGTTGATCAGGCTAGCTATATAGCTACTTCATCACTAGGTGGTTGTGAAACCAGGACAAAATTGAAATAGATTTTAAATAATATATTCATAATAATAATAAACATAAATTGAGATTACTTAATCTCCTACTGTAATGTAACACGATCATTTATGATAGGCCCATATTCATAGTTTTGGCGCCCTTCCAGCATTTCCAATATTATCAATGGATCCACTCCCATAAATGCCTTCAGTTTTTTGGGACCTATGGAGTTTCATATAACCTGTTGCATGGTCTTAGATTCACTAGAAATTTTGAGTAGAGGTCTCAAATTTAGGGTTTCCAATTCACAACAATATTACTTGTTGGATATCAAATTAAAAATTGATAATAACCAACCAGAGGAAAGTGATCATAAATCATTTTCATCTATAACGTCATACTAATTATTTACTTTTTTACTATTGTTTTGTATTACTGTATTGTAAAAGCAAGATTAACAATTCTACCCAGATTTGCTTTGAATAATAAGTAAATTATTACATTACATGGTAAACAAGATGTACAGTATTTACATACAAATCAGCACCATATGAGTCAGAGTGTTGTAAGGGGTTTATTAATGACTCTAAAATTTGATTGCCTTCTGTTGACAGTGGACAAGAGATTGAAGGAACAACAACTCCTGATTGAGTTTCTGAATAATGTTCATTACTGTCTTCTTCTTCATCAACTCCATATCTCTGTATATCAATATTAGCATCATCAAACAATGGATTTCCATAAGAATAGGCAGTAAATAATTGCATAGGAGACCAATTACACTTCGTAGACAACCCATGGAAATTCCATGCCTGCTGAAAAGACTTAAGGGCTTCGTTTATTCTTGGGATGAATATGTAATGCAAACAAAATAAGTCAGTTTCATTATTTACACAAAGAACTCCAGCGTCTTCCAGCGTTTGGAAAATTGTTGAGAATTTCAAAGTAACGCCTATTCTAATATCTCTCCACAACTTAATCAATTCGTGAATTGTGCACACTACTACCAGCAATGTATGATGCACGCCCTTCACCCCGAACAAATTCCATGTATCTCCATATTCCTACATTTTCACTTCCTCTATCAGTTCGAATTCTTGAAGGTACACCAAATTCCAAAGTGGCATTCAAAGTACTGTTTCTGCTCTATTGTTATTGGCACAATTCAAGTATGTTATAAGACGAGAGAATCCATCGACAGCTGCATGAATCACCAGCTTGTACCGTATCAGTTTATGGTTACCATCTGCATGCCACAGATAATTTGGTCCAGGGACGTTATATGATCGCCTTCT
Source organism: Petrosia ficiformis (assembly GCA_947044365.1). Taxonomy (NCBI): domain Eukaryota; kingdom Metazoa; phylum Porifera; class Demospongiae; order Haplosclerida; family Petrosiidae; genus Petrosia; species Petrosia ficiformis. The sequence goes on from OX345636.1 coordinate 28,934,145, forward strand.
AATACGTGGCTGAATATCTCTGTGTCCACGTATACTGTGAATGCTGTTACGTAGTTTGTATCGTTGGACGCGAATTCCTCGAGATTTCAGGTGCCCATTAAGCAGCATAACTTCTCCACACAATGGAAATTGGAGTAAAATATCTTGAACAATTGTGTCAAGGTCATCTATACTAATGCCAGTGTAAGATAACAAATTCCAATCTTTGGCCCTCCTTTGTAGAGTTTTTATAGAGACACCTAAGATAGTAGAAACCTCCGACCAAGTGAAACTGAGAGATCTAAGGAATTCTACCTTGACATCCAGACGAATTCTACCACTCATCTTGACAACATGCGTACTAGACCGTATATTATTGGCTGCGCACGTGATAAAGAGTATCTTCACAGTAGTATGCAGAGAAACAACGAACCAATTGACGCCATAGCAGGAGTAGTGGAAAGTGCTGTTCGTCAGAGCTTGACTGAATTAAGTGCTGGTACTCAAATGATTCGGCCTTCTGTAGTACCACGATCAGGTATTTATTTACATTAGGAGTATCAATTCTGTAATTGTTGACTTTTTTTTTTGTTAGGATCACCAACGTATTCTCTATATTCCCGCTTGTCGTCTTTGTCACAAAGAAGCAGGAAACGAGAGAATCCTGCTCCATCCTTATTTCTTAGAAAACGTAAGAAGTTTCCTGGTGGTCATACATCCAAAATCAATCATTATATGTTAGGGATATTCTATGTTTACCTGAAAAATGGTGTGAAGACCCCAAACATATTATCATACCTCGTGGAGAACGAAGAAATTATCTCGCAGAGAATGGTCTACTGGGTAAAATTGAATTTGACTCCAGCATGTCTCAAGCTGATATGGTGGCTGAAATCTGTAAGGTTTTTGCCTTGCCAATGGGACTGAAAACCTCTGATCTGGAGGAGGGAAAACAGTTTAGTTTCAAATTTCTACAACGCACTGGAGCAGGGTCACGTACGCTGTGTGCACCATCAGTGGCTTCGTCATTTGAATGGAATGTTCGCCATGTTTCAACCTTGGCCAAGTCTGGAGGAATCATCTATATCCAAGCTTTGGATAACCTACCAGGAATACAGGTATACTGTGCTTATATTATAGAGTATGTATTCATTGTTACTTGGTATAATTATAGTTATAATTATGTTTAAAACATTGTATGTATGAAAAATTCTGTTTTTATGCTATAAATTATAAAATCCCCATGGAAATCTTAGGAGATTTACACCATGTAGGCTCTGTAATTATTATGCAATATACTGTAAACAACTGCACTATTTGTAACCTTTCAAACCTTGTACTTTGCCTTCAGGTTACAAATAGTGTGGACATGTGTTTCCAAAATATGATTTAGTCTTTCAATTTCAATTTTAGTTTCAGGGAAAAGATTCCGACTCATCTGAAAATGATTTGCAGGCATGGACACCAGCAGCACCAGATGTCTCTGCAATGTATGTAGAAATTTTGCTATGATAGGGTTGTATCTGATTTAGCGGATAATGTTAAGTGATGATGTGGTAATTATTTAAATGCACAAGCAAAACATATTCATTACTTTAAAATTCATTTTACACATTGACCTAATTGTTAGTTCCTTTTATACACCCACTCAACATTATATACAAATATATTATATTTATGTATATACAAAATTATACATCATGCATGATTTTCTAATTGCATTTCCACTCTTGGCAGATCCTCTGATGAAGCCATTGCCATTGAAGAGCAACCACGGTACTCTGGTGGGATTGAATGTTACAATGATTTTATGTTTAGTGTAAATGCCAAGGAAAAGGATGATGTTGCTTGTAGCTCTGGTGACAATCCTATTATCATTGATGACTGTGAAACTATGAAGTGTCCTTTTGAGAAACTTTTGTCACTGTTTTCGTCCCAAATTACTCGAGAACAGATTCAAGTAATCTTTAACTTGTCTGGTAATAACTTTGACACAAGTATGGAGTGCTTACTATCTGGTCCAACCACTGAATCTATTGTTGAATTGGCTTGTAGGAGGTATGAGTCATATCCAGTTGTAAAGATTTCTATAGATGAAGATGATGTGTGGGCTGATCTTGTGTCCTACTACAAGGCTTCCATGACTGATCATAAAGAATCTCGTATTCGTATTCGTATGTTCAATATGCCAGCCATTGATACTGGTGGTGTGCGTCGTCAAATATATACAACAACTTTTCGTGAGTTTGTGGAGAACAAGCATGTGAGGTTATTCGATGGACCACCAAACCACCTCAGGCCATTTTATAGCGCTGAAGCTAGATCTTCAGCACTATTTAAACTGTTTGGAACCATGGTGGGACACAGTATTTTACAAGATGGTTTCCATACTTCAGCCCACTCTGTTACTGGTACATTGCTGTTGGTGAGGAGGCTGCCTTACAAAATTCATCTTTAAAAGATGTTGGTGAAGATGTTAAGGAATTCATCACTAAGGTATGGTTTTTGTCAAAACTTATAATAACATGTGGTCATAATTAAGCTACCACATGCAGAGCTGCAATGGTGTGATAAAATAATTTAAACAGAAATTGCAAAAAAATAATTATATGTGACCAAGTCTCACAAAATAGACCTTATTACAATGATTATATTTTTTCGCTACAGGTGACGATACAGACTTACTCAAAATAAAGACAAAATTTTTTTATTGCATAAATACTATCTATACTATATCCTTTTTGATTTCTTTTATTATTTACCTGTGAATCATTATCCGTTTGCCAGCTATAAGGCAAATTCGTTTGCTCGTCTTTCATACGCGAATTGTGACACGAATTATTACGCAAACGTATACGGATTATTCAAACGCTTGTTGTCATGGTTACTCAAATTCAAATGCACCTGTCTTAAAATGGCAACTCAAAAACAGTGAAAACAGTGTTGCAAAAGCTCTCAATTCATCAATGTTCAGCGCCAATGATCAAGCTGCATTGCGCGAGTTTGTGGAAGACTATTTTTTTGATATCCCCCTGGAAGATTATTCTGGTATGTTGTAATCAATCATGAATAATGTTAACTGATAATTAAACAAACAATCAATGAATACACTAATAGATAATGCCTCTGATGAGGAAACTGAGTGTGATGTTGAAAGAGTAAGGTTGCAACCAAAAGAAGCTGAAGCTAGAGAAAGAGAGATGGGGTAAATGTTGCTATCTATAATAAATAAAATAAGTGTGTTCATGAATTGCATAGAAGAGAATGAAATGGAGGCAGAAGTACAAATGGATAGAGAGATAGCAGAGGATGGATGTCAGAGTATAAACACAGAGATTGGTAAATATACAGTAGAACTGAACAGTATCTTAGGGTTGTTTATTACATGTAATGATACTGTAGATGAGAATATTATGGTAGATGTACGGGTAGCTAATACCGAGGGAGTGGAAAATACTCACACAGATATTGGTATAAACATACTTCATAATTATTATGTTAATTAATGGTAACCTTAATTGTAGTAGAGAATGATGCTTCATTGGAAGTGCAGGTGGATGATGGAGTATTAGAAATTCAGACAGAGGAAGAAGTACTAACTACGATCAGTAATATTGAGAAGGGAGGTACATAATTATAAATATATGATACTGAGTCCAGATTAATTAAATGATTGATGTAGGTGCATTAGAACTGAGACCTATAGATGAGGAAGAGATGACCAAAATAGATCATTTTATAAAACAGACCTGTGGCTGCAAAAACAATAATGGCGGCCCGTGCAGTGATGTTTTAGCCAGTAAGTTCTCTCTTCTCAGAGCACAATGTGCTGAACTTGACAAAACTTCGCTGGACTACGTGATGCTTGAAGAACTAATGGCAATGACCAAAACGTCAGACATCACCAGCAGAAAACATCCATCTAAAACAAGAGAACGGCAATCTTATGATTATTGCCATGAGGGTGTGAAGGTACATCACATGCATCATAGTATTAGTACAATGAATTTTTACCTTGTTATTATGATTAGATTTGTAGAAAGACTTTCCTATTCCTGCATGGTGTGCAAACAGGTCGTTTAAAAGCGCTGCAGAGAAGCTACCAAGTTCAAGGCATTGAAGCACGACTCCATGGTAATCTCAACAAGCTACCAATTCACGGCTTTACAACTGAAGAAATATGCAGGGTTACCATGTTTTTAGACAATTATGCTGAAACCCATGCCATACTTTTACCTGGTAGAATTCCCGGGTACAAGAATTGGGATGTCAAGCTGCTACCAACACAGATGACAAAAAATTCAGTGTGGTTAGAGTACGTTCATGCTCATGCCACATTCACAGTTAGAATTGTCAGCTACCGAAGCTTTTGTCGATTATGGCAGAGATATAGACCATCTCTGATTATCACAAAGCCGAAATCTGATCTCTGCTGGGAATGCCAACAAAACTCTGCAACCATCACAGCTTCTTTCAATAAGTCTGAGGAAGAAAAAATAATGGTAATTATGGTATTCAAAATCGATTCTAAATTAAAAATTAAGATTCATCATAATAAATATTACAATACCTTCATAGATCCTGACAAAAGCAACAGACCATATCAGCAGAGCACAAACAGAAAGAAACCACTACAAAGCTCAATGTAAGCAGAGCATCACAACCATCAAAAGAGCTTTCACTTCACCCAATGGCACATTCTCTCCACCTGCCATTGGCTTCATCAAACCTCCGGCATCTGTTGACATCACATTGCACATCAGCTTTGATTTTGCCCAACAACTACACTACCCTTGTAACCCGCTTCAGCCTGGACCCATTTACTTCTTAACACCAAGAAAATGTGGTATCTTTGGCCTCTGTTCTGAAGCCATATCTTTTCAGATCAATTACTTAATTGACGAAGCCGTCGACACTGGAAAGGGATCTAATTCAGTTATCAGCTACCTCCATCACTTCTTGGCTACCTATGGTATGGGAGCAATGCACTTGGCTCTGCATGCAGACAATTGTTCAGGACAGAACAAAAATAACATTATGCTACAGGTATGATCATTATTTTTGAAGGTTCAATATGTTTAATTTTAATTCATTTTAGTACCTGACCTGGAGAGTGATGAATGGTCTCAACAAGACTATTACTTTGTCTTTCATGATTGTAGGACATACAAAATTCATGCCTGACTCCTGTTTCGGTTTATTGAAGCAGAAAATGAGGCGTACTAACATCGAGTGTTTGGACGATATTGTCCAAACAATCAATAAATCTGCCAGTGTAAATCACACACAGTTAGTAGGCACACAAAATGGAGAGGTATTAGTTCCTACATATGATTGGCTATCTTTCTTCGCAATGTATTTTAAGAAGATCTCAAACATAAAAAGTTACCAGAATTTTATTGTATCCACCAATTCACCTGGAGTAGTAGAATATAAGAAATTCAGCAATTCAGAATCCACAAAAATCAACATCATCAAAGACTCATTAGTACTACCTACAACAGGCGAACTTCCTCAAATACTTGCTCCATCTGGGCTCTCCAGTGACCATCAATGAATAAGACCTTTCTGCTCCGAGAGAACACAAGATTTGACATGCCCACTTCCATCTGTTCCAAAAAGTACACGAGCAAACACACCAACTCAAACACCCATTGCTTCACCTATGAGACCTACAATGACAGATACATTGCCACCAACAAAAATACCACGTATCTGTGGCAAGTGTGGTCTGTCTGGGCATAATCGCAGATCTTGCAAATAATCTACATGTAAAACATCACTATTTATCTTTTCTAATACATAATATTAAGTAACTTACAATGTATACATTCATATTAAACTCTTTAAAATAGGTAAAATTCAGAAATAATGGTAGATCTTCACTCCTGCACATGTTGATATTACAAACGCCATGTTTTTAGGCCACGCCCACCACGTGGTTTTCCCACGGTTGTTTTTACTGGGCACTTAGTCTTTAATTAAATAATTACGGTATATATCAAACATACTTAGCAACTAACCAACAATTTTTCATACCGTTGCTATGGACGCTCCTCCTTGGTAATCATATTCATAGTATAAAAACACATTCCAACTACACATTATACATCTCTAAGGCAACATACATACAACCACGCATTCATAACTTGTGGTTTGAAGAACTGCACATTGTTCCAGCTGCTCCAATGTTTTGAAAGTGTTGCAAGTGGGTCCTGTTTGCAGCCATATACCTCAAACCACAAAGTTTTCACAACTGTAATTCACATTGCCGATCAAAGATAGAAGGTAACACTATACATATATACTAAAATTACATTGCCACTTATTTTATTTAAGCTGCAAATGAACATATCATTAATACAATAATAGAATGGAGTTAGATGACCATATGGAGGCCTTGGAAAAGTTATGTCGGGTGTGTGGTGGAAACATCAACAAATACAGAGTCAAATATGTTTGTGAAGAACATGCTGACAATCTTAGAATCACATTTCATCTTTCCATCCTGACCGATCAACCAGACGTTCATCCTAGACTGTTCTGTGACTGTTGTTACGCCGTGATGAAGCGTAAAATTACTGCAATGGAAAACAACAAAGTGTACCTTCCATCAATAGATCTCTATGTATGGGAACAACACACACATACACACACATGCACTACATGTAATCAAGTTAAATCAGTTAAGAAAGGAGGAAGACCAAAAAAGGGTAGGAAGAATAGAGGGAAACCACAGCTTGATAGCTGTCATGATCTTATTGCCCATACCAAACAAATCTCTCCTGAAGCATTCTATCATACTGATCAGTTTCTCACATACAAGATCCCTCTTTCCATTGATTTATCTAAGTCTGATATTGAATGCTCTATCTGTTGCAATCTCTTAAATAGTCCTGTTCAGTTGATCTGTCAACAGCCATTTTTTTTGTGTGCATCGTGTCTCATATGTTGGTTTGAGTCATCACAGTCAACACGTTGTCCATCATGTGACAAATATCACTCCCTAACAACAAGGGAAATCACACCGATCAATCCCATGCACCTTAGAGTCTTGGAGAGTGTTGTAGTTAAGTGCAACTTCAAAGGGACTTGTGTGGGAAAAGGGTTCGACTGAAAGATCTTCATCGGCATACTAACAGCAACTGCTCCCAGTACTATACATCTGATCATCAACCTAATACAGTGTCTCTGTCAGATATCCTATCTCAGCCAATCACCTCAACAACTTCTGTGACAGAGAAACAAGTAGCTACACATCTTGTGAAGAGAATGATGATTGATAATCATCTAACACTTCAAACAGGAGGACAGGTATATAGTTTATAAATAATATTCCTATTCATGTTATGTACTGTGTAATACTTAATTATAGCCTCTCACCTTTGTCCATATATCATCACCACGTGTATCGTCATGTGATGCTTCATCGAGAACCATCAAGAGAAGATCTTTGGAAATGATGGAAGTTAGAGCATCTCTAAGTGGTAATTCTGAAAACCAGCAATTTCAGTCCGAAATCAGCCAACTGAATAAGGAGGATAGGCAACAGCTGCTAAAGTCATTAGACATGACAACGGAAGTAAGTACCAACCAGGGCCTAGCTATGAAGGCAGATCTATCAATACCCTGGAACAAATTGAGAACTATGAGAAGGTACCACAGGTGTTAATTGCATTCCCACTTATATAATATTACAACATAGATGGATGAAGGAGTGGGGGATACAAATTGCAAGTGAGAAAAAGCTTAGAAAAAGAGCAGCAGAACTCATAGACAATGACCTCATAGGAGAGACAGCCATGTTCTCTTTTTCGTTGAAGTCTGGAGGTGAAGAAATGAAGTCCTCACCAATCGTGTACATTCCACATCTAAAAAATAAAATAATTGATTTACTTGAGAAGAATGACAGGTTATATATATTATAATTACACAGTCAGTGTCACTTATTCTTGTAATTGTAGATTAAACAAACTGACCTGGCATAGCGATAGGATTCCTTCCAACGAAATCTGGGTTAAACTTGGAGGTGATAAGGGTGGTTCATCCTTTAAAATGAACTTTCAAATCCTAAATGTTGAAAATCCAAATTCTGTTCACAACACCTGTGTTTTTACAGCATTTCAAGCTGTAGATACACTTTTATGTTAGTGGAGACTATGAGTTCCTGTGTAAGATGTACGGAATCTCAGGAGCTTCAGGTATCTTACCCCTTATTGTCTAAATTATCACTATTTAAATAACTTATTCAGGGCGGCATTGCTGTTTATGGTGCCTAGCTCCCAGAGAAAAATTTAAAGACAATGAGTCCTTTCCTTTACGATCCCTATCATCAATGGAATCTGACCATCAAAAATTCCTCCAATCTGGAGGAAACCCGAAAAGCGTAAAATTTTTCAACAATGTTCTACAGAAACCATTTTTCCAAATTCCCCTACTACAGGTATAAATACATACATAATTGTTATAATAGTGTAAATGGTAGATTAATTATCTTCAAAAGGTTTGTTTACCTGGTCTTCATATCTCACTTGGTCTGTTCCATCGTATGTTTACTCTTCTTGAAGACGAATGTCATACATTAGATTTGATGTTGGCAAGCAGAGACATGTCAGTTATTAATGAAACATGCACACCCATACCCTTCCAAGAATACAGATCAAAACTGGAACAAAAAACATCCCTTCTAAATGACAGAGTCACTGCTGAGAATGAGGTAATGGCAGCAGAACAATTTATCACTCTACTATCAGTACTTGGTGAAAGTCCACAAATCAAATCTCTTGAAGAAATTGCTTTGTACAACAGGAGACTAATTGCTGAGATAGTAAGTTTAACTTGTTGATATTATAGTAACCTGTATGAAATCAATGCAAAATTATAGGACAAGCGAATACAAGTATTGGAAAAAGATTTAAAACTATTTGCTAGGGAAGAAGGGCCATTTGTCCATTGCCTGGATGAGACACTAGCTACATTTAATGTACAACGGCAAGCATACTATTCCGGAACATTTGTTGGAAACCATGTACATAGAACTCTTAAGGTACAAGACTGTGCATAATTATATTCTAGCATACACGTTACACAACAATCTCTATAGCCTGAAAACATCACTATTATATGTGACGCACCTGTACATCTTGCCAATTCAATATGTCCAACTCTCACCCCTGAATCGCAAAGAATTTGTACTAAATTCTCAAAAGCATTCAATCTTCTGAGTGAATGTCACTCTTTCTATAACAGCAAAGAAATAGAAGAAGACAATTTACAGAAGTTAGGTAAAACAAAACAACGTAAATACAAACATAAGAGTTACTATATCCTTTCTTTTTAACAGAAATCTCTTTAGTCAACTTCATGACTTACTATCGTAAGGAATTTCCTGATGCATCTGTTACACCAAAGATGCACATGATGGAAAATCATCTTATTCCACAAATACAAAAATGGAAATTTGCTATGGGATTCCTTGGAGAACAGGGTGCTGAAAGTATCCATGCATCTTTTAATTCAATCGAAAGATCGTATGTCTCTATTCCCAACAAGGTTGATCGATTGCTTAGAGTTATGCAAGAGCATCTCCTTCGAATTGATCCAGAGAACCGACACTTAGCACCACAACCACCAAAGAAAAAGCAGTTGTAAACTATAATTTTAAATTATCATTTAACATTGCACACATTACATTCACAACACACAGTAACTTTGTCCTCGATTTTAGTGAGGAAAGAAAAAACGTGGCATCATAGCTACACAAAAACATTTTAGTATTAACAAAACACCACTATAATACATACCTATTTTACTTGAAAAAACTTCTGGAACTCCAGTAAAGTGTCCTCTGTGGTAGTCATTCTCAATTACTTCCGTGTTCATAACTCCAGAAAGGAAAATCACATAGACGCACAACAAAGTTTGAGCGAAAGCTCTAGACGTGACCTCTTGAAAGAAGGTCAGAAAGGCCACATGGCTATAATCATATTCATGATATAAACCAGTTTTGTTGTTGCTATGAAGCATTACAATCGCGTTACTATGGATAATTATGACATCATTACGTAACTAAGTTTCCACATTTCAATTACGGAAAACAACCGTGTTCCGTGAACGGAAATACACGGAAATAGAATAAAAATTTTTAAATCACATTTTCTCAAAATGGCGTTTTGATAGATAGACATGCGAACATGTCCATAACAACGCATAATTACGTCATATCAACACGATCGTGGTGTTAAATCAGAGCTAATGAAATGAAGCATTATGTAGTGCTGTTATCTGAATTTGGTCAAAAATTGTCATAAGGGCTATTTTGTGAGACTTGGTCACATATATAGTTAACTAGAAACTTATTAAACTGCATTATATTTCACTTACAGTCAATAGGTGTTAGACTTATGTGTATTAGTCTTATTATTAGTCTCAAGTATTGATGATTTAGTATAATTGTAGTATTCATGGCAATAAGGGGAAATTTTTTATTTTCCTTTTCCCAAAACCTATAGCTATTACATGGAGTGCCTAAATGATTATGCAGACTGTGCGTGTATGTAACTTATAATTGGGTTGTATGCTGGACATGTGTAATTATTGTACTGGTTATTGCATTACTTTCAGCTGAATATGGCACAGACCAGTGAGGAATTGAATGAGGTGATATTTGGTTCTGAGAATGCCATGGATCTTCTCCAGTCTGCGGGAGTCGTTGATGTTGTAAAGGTATATGAAGCAGTAGTTGGAGACTTAAAATTATTGACAGTATTGAAAATTTAAAAAAATTTGATTACATGTATTTTGATTAATTGTATGTATATATGATTGTTGTTATAGGTAATAAACAAAGATGCTATTGCACAGTCAGTCATGCAACATGAATCGCTGTATAAAATATCGAACCTTCTTGATCAGTTTAAAGATGGGTTGAATGCTGTCAATGTCCTAACTTTAGTTAAAACCTTCCGCAACAAATGTTAGGATTGTTTACCTATTCTGGTGAGATCAGAAATGAAGAAGTGTTACAAGCCTTGTATGTGAATGAAAATGAAGATTTGGACTCAGTTACACTGGAATTTTTGCACAGGTATATTTGTAACCTTTCAAAAGAAGGTATGCACACAATTGTGAAATAGTTAATAGTTGTTATAGTTTTATGATTCCTTTCATACAGGGATATGTGATTTCCTTCTGTTTGTCTCTGGTACAGTTGTGCCTAAGAAAGGCTCAATCACAGTTTGCTTTGATTGTATTAATGCCATTACTGCAAATACCTGTGGGAATAATATTATTCTACCTCGAGGAAGTTTCAATTCATATGATGCATTTAAGATAGCTATGGATTCTGTCATTAGTGGTGCAGGAAAATCAAAATTCAATACTGTTTAACTACAAAGTTGGGAGGACTTTTCCTTTCATTATCAAGCACTTGTAATCGAATATGAAATAAAACTTGAATATAAATCATTAATAATAATAACTTTTGCGTGGTGTTGTTAGTATTCATGATAATTATATATTAACTGTTGTATACGCCATGCATGTTAGTGATGAGAGTTGAGCATTCTACAGTATTAGTTAAATACCATTTTTAAATTAAAGAATCTATCCATTGTATGTGTGTGAGCACTATTGAATCATTTGTGTTTATCTTTCTCTCCATCTGATATTTCTTCAAGCCTTCCATAATTATATTTTGATCTCTTCATCAAATGTCACTCATAGTTTTCTACTTTAACATAATTATTTTCTAAAATCAACATCCATAGGTCTACACCGGGATACCCTTTTTCTAGACTTGCAATGGCAATAATTATTCTAGCTAGTTTGTGAAATAATGTATATATATTGCAGTCAAAGTAGGTAAAAAAAAATAGAAAACAGAGTAGACTGAACATCTAATTTTATGCATTTTCAACTCTTCTTGTTTGCTGAATATTAATCATAGTCTGGTGAAGAACGACTGGACTTTGAGACACACACACAATTACTGAATGTAAATATTGAGTATAAAGTTTCACATTTACAAAATAATCAAGTTTGGAATGATGAGAATATAGAAACCAGTAATGATCGCTAGCTTCAGTTTAGAAACTACCAAACATCATAAAATTCAGTCACTATTACTACTGCACTTTATCACAATCAGATTAAGTAGACATAATATTAGGATCTTTGGTATTTTCTGAAATTAAAGCATCTAAAGTGAAGCCGAATCCTGAAGCAGAACGTGAAGCAGAACGATTAAAAGTGGGTGTAACTTGAAAACAATGCATAAAATGTCAAAATATGCACTGCTTCAACTATTGGAATAAATGGTATTAAGAATGTGTGAATTCATAACAATCTGAATAACTGACTAATTGACAGCTAATAACCTGAATAACTGACATTTTGTTAATCCTCGCAACTGTACTAACCAATTAAAGAGTTATTTTAACAATTTTGTTTTTGTAGTGAAGCAATTGGTATATGTTATGTTGGTTCTAATGCCACGAGAAACCTTCGAAAACACTGTGAATATCTAAGCACTTATGGGCACAACACCCAAATTATAAGTGGTACATACATAATAAGCAGAAAACCATGGTCCGAATATATGAAATCAGGGTATCCATGTCAGAAGTTGTAACTACTGTCAGCCATTTACTTTCTAATTTCATACTTTTGCCGGAGCTGAAGTTATATATGATTGAAAGGGGTTGCTTCTGAATGTTACTCAAAATTATGAAATCAGAAAGTAAACTTCTGACAGTAGTTTTACTCTGACATAGTGCATTTTGATGTTCTGAGTTCATATGTTTCATAAATTCACATATTCAAGCCTCAGATTTCTGGTTATGGCCATCAAATTGAGTGTCCAATCACTTCTTAGGTTTTTGTAGGGTTCTTCACAATGTTTGATGTCATTAGAACCAACTCATTACACACTAAATGGTTCACTAGAGAAGATCTGATGGTTTGTGATTGTCTCAAGCACATATTTCATTTAGAAAGCCTAATAATAAACCCAAAACTTGGCTTAAAACAGTACCCAAGAGCCAAATGAGCAAAAGTGGGAATAACCTCAGAACAGTTTTTCGAATGTCAAAACTTTTAAAAATTATGAACTCGGCACATTAAAATACACCATATCTGTAAGTGAAAATCACTGTCAGAGGTAAGTTCTTCGAATGTCAAATATCATGCAGAAACAAACATTTTAAAAATTCAACTCATTTTTCCCCTATAATGTCACTCAAAATCATGAATTTGGAAGGTAAACTACTGACATAGTGTATTTTGATGTTCTGAGTTCATATGTTTCATAAATTCACATATTTGGCCCTCAAAGTTTAGGTTACGGCCATCAAATTTAGTGTCCAATTACTTTTTAGGCTTTTGTATGGTTCTTCAGGATATCTCATGTTATTAGAACCAACCTATTATACACTAATAACATAAGGGCCCCCATTAAAAAAAGATCTGATAGTTTGTGTGGAATCTGGTATAATATTGGAGTTTGGATATTGTGTTTACCATGTTTGAAATGATATTCAAAGTTGGATATATATCTGATGTCTGCTATAATATTGGAGGTCTGATATGATATTGGAGGTCGGATATAGTATATACGATGTGTCTGATATGATATTGGAAGTTGGATATAGATACTGGAATTAGGATATAGTATATCTGACGTCCGATATGATATTGGAAGTCAGATATAGTATATACGACGTCCGATATGATATTGGAGGTCGAATATAGTATATACGATGTCTGATATGATATTGGAAGTCGGATATAGATATTGGAGGTCGGATATAGTATATACGATGTCTGATATGATATTGGAAGTCGGATATAGTATATCTGACATCCGATATGATATCAGAAAACACAATACTGGAGCAACCAACACGAAATAAAAGATGAAAGACTGATAAAAACTGATGATGTAATTTTGACTCATTTGGCACCCCATAGATTCCAGGACGTTCCAACAAATCTTGAAGAGACTTTTTGATACTTCGAAAGCAATACATTTTAAACGGATAAAACTTGATTTTTCCACTAAGTATATGCACTTTCTTTAATAATAACGCATTGCATCTTCGTTTACCTATGACAACACAGCAATGTTTACTTTCTCTTTGCTCTCCTCTTCCTTCAATGCAATCCTCCATTCGATATAGAGTACAGCAGTGAGGATTGGGGCATACTACAAAAGTAGTAAAACCGTTTTTCTTAATACCAGCAAATTTTAACATACTATAAAATGATGATGGGAAAATTTGAGACATAATTATTAATCACTGTAGATAATGGGCTCAGTGTTCCAAGGAAGTGTAAGAGAGCACCTATTGCTACATCTGGAATTAAGTGCTTTCTTTGTAAACCAGCCAGAAAGAAAATGATCCATGTGACATAAACTTCAGCTGGAGATTTACCATTATAAGTTGTTGCAGAATCTTCATTAAAGTCAATGTCAGAAGGAAAGTTGTCTTGATCTTCTATCAAATCTTTTTCCCATACCTCTGAATCACTCTCTAAATCTGTAAAATATTATTATCAAACAATAAATCACTTCACACAATGATTTAACATCATACCATCACTAAGTGTAACTGAATTGTCTGTGTCATCATCACTTTCAGACAAATGTAAACTGCTAATGTCTATATTTGAGTGGAAATTGTTATAAGTGTCATTAGATGCTTCTCTCTGTGAATCACTTGTATAAACATACCTTGCGAATTATCTTCAATTTCACTAACATCATGATCAGAATCACGAGGAGATTAAGATTCATTTCTCATTGGAGCATCAACGTTTTCAGGGGAATAATCATCGGCAATATCCATATCTATAAAAATATGCCAGAATGATTGCAACATTCACTACAAATATAACAGAGAAGCTAACGAACAACAATACAAGTATGCTACTTGATATGTGAAGCACACAATTCGTTGTTCATCTATTGCAAACCAATCAGGCTAACTTCAATACAGAACACAAAATAATGTTTAGGTACATGTTACTTACCTATTTCTATTTCCTTCAGCCAAGAACCATCAGAGTCCCATTCGTAGGATTTACAAATGTTACCGAGTGATTTACTACTGAATGGCTTGAGACATTTGGCAGTGATGAAACCCTTCGATAGGATGACCACTCATTGGAATGAATAATTGTTCCCGGAGCTACGTGTGCCTGTATTATTGGTAGTAATGTGGCTGCATTTCGTGTTTGCACAATCTGCATATACCCTAAGGCTGGATAATGAGATGTGTCTGCTAAGCCAAAGACCCATGCTTCCCCTTGTGGTGGTCTTCCGCGGTGGTTCTATTTAAATGGAAGATAACTAAAATCATTGCAAAGGAACTATGTTATAACTGCACCTTAGGTTTGTGGCGGAACATAGATTCATCAATCTGCACAATCACATTTGGTCCACCAAGAATAATGGGAGTTTGTAGCAGCTTTGTAGAGCATACCTCTCTCAACCACTGGAAAATGTCTATAGCTGTTTCTATATGAACTTCAGCCTCTTCTGATACATCTGTTACAGGATATTCTCTGGCCCACATATAGATTATCAACAGCCATTTCTGCAAATTTATTTTAGACTTGGAAAAAAAACTTCCCTCCCTAATTGATTTGCGTGTTTTGCAATTTCTGCACCACCAACTGTAGCCATCAGATACATCACGTCTCGGTCTCTCTTCCATCCTGATATTACACCTATAATAGTTTTTAATTATTTTATTTTATTTTAATTATTTCAATGTTAAATATATTGTTGTTTATTATTTTTAAAATCTAAAAGTTACCTGCTGCAATCACACATTGAACGTAAAATTTTGTGCTGACGCATATATTCTATAATTCCCTCTATTCCTCCAAATACTACTGGTCCAAGTTCAAGTAAAGACATGATTATAATTATACAACATTAAACGCTAGCGCGGTTCATATTTCCCGGGAGCTGCAGTCATTGGATACCTCTTACGACACGCCTACATAACACGTGACTGAGGAAGTCACGCCTACTTACTTACGCATATCATTATCGAGGAGCCGTGTATCCAAGTTGATCCGATATAAGTCACAGGTCTTGCAATACCATTTTGTTTCTCGGCGTTTTAGTTTAAAATGGGAGCAGTAGTAGCAACGGTGAACTTTCGAGTCACCATGAATCAGAAAGTGGTCCGAGCAAAACTTTTTAGTGGGTGTTAGGGTAGGTCTTCCTTTTCTTTTCCTACTGTTATAGGTGGCTATTAAACTTTTAGCCAGGCTGACTCGCAGATCTTTTATAGTGTTTGGTTTTATGTCCGTATAGTTCCTACACAGTATTATGGAATTTGTTATACTCACATCAAACAATGCCCAAAATAAATATTTATAATATTTGTTACTTCTTAATCTTATACTACTGTAGCTTCTCATTTGATCGTTCCTGTCGACTCCTCCCATATACTTATTGTATAACTGAACACCTTCTGGACATGTGAAATGTGATTGTGAGCCATTTTTCTGTTTACGTGTTACAGTAACAATGGAATTAGGTTGTGTGTTAGTAAATGCACTAAAAACATGTTTTGTGTCTTGCCATATACTGACAGCAACAGGGCCACTTTGTACGATTATGTTGTCACCCCTTTTTGGTAATCCTTTTTTAATGAATTGTTTTAATTGACAGGGAAAACCTACTCTGTTTGTTCTCAGTGTTCCACTAGCATAAGTGCCATTTTTGAGAAGAAAAACTAACAGATTAATGCTAGTAAAGAAATTGTCAAAATATACTTGATGGTTTCTGTTTAGTATGTTATGTGTGAGTCGTCTAACAACCCCTTCCCCCAAACCCTTCTCTACTTGATCACCCTTCTTCCCAGTATATACCTCAAACTCAGATACATATCCGTTTTTTCCATCAGCCCTCATCCATATCTTGAAACCTCGTTTTACGGGCTTTTTAGGCATGTATTGTTTTAAGGAGGAGCGGCCTTTGAATGGCACCATTGCCTCGTCTATAGATTGATGACATCCAGGTTGGTATACTTCCAGGAAACGTTCATTGAGAACAGTTAATATTGGTCGTACCTTTCCTAATTTATCGTAATCAGGCTCACCATAACCTGGCAGAGTTGAGTTATCAACAAAATGTAAATACCTATGTATTTCATAAAAGTGATCTCGTGTAATTCTATTGGCGATTGCTTGATAATGGAAAATCCCATCCTTCCTCCAGTAGTCGTTAATTGTTGGTAACTTCACTAATCCCATCAAAATCATGAATCCCATATATATATGCTTTTAATTCATCTAATGTTACCTTATTCCACATCTCGTATGTCTCACCTAGGCAAGTGCTAGCATATAGGTTTGTTTGATCAACGATCAGAGTTAGAAGGTCCAGGTTGAAGAAAAGAAAGAAGATATCCAGAATTGAAGAAGGAAGAGTGTTAGAAGGACCAGAAGGCTCAGTGAAAGGCTTTATTACAAGAGGTTTTAGGTCAGTTGTCCAGATCATGTCTTTAGCACTGTGACAAAAATAATAGTACTATAATTATAGGTAAATGACTAAATTTGTATCTGCTCCTCTCATAACCAAACCCATTTTCTTAAAAAGTTTTATGAAATAGTTAGATCATAATTATGGCAATGTGCTAAATTACAATATAAAACTCCACCCATAACCACATACTTTAGTAAAAACAAACACATACTTACTGTTCCATCCATACACATCCCTTTTGAATAATAATTACAGTAATTGCCAGAGCCCATGTTTAGGTAAGTATTTTTTCTGTTTCACCCATAATTGAACCTTTTTTTTAAGATAAATTTTATATGAATTTTACCTGAGCTCCTCAAGATCTGTTGTACTTGAGGATGCATTGGTTTTTAGAGTCTCACTAATGTTAAAAAAAATTAACATCAATTTCATGATGTGTTAGATTATCTAACCTCTCTACAGGATCATGTGTTTCATCATCATCAAATACTGAGAACTCATCATTACTACCTTTAAAGAAAATCTCATTGCCACAGTCATCTTCGCCATCAATCTCCAACATGTTTAACACGTCTTGCGTGGAAAGATGTGGTGTTCTCGCCATTATATTTGTCTGTTGAAATTTAATATAATTTCCTTTGTCGTATATATGTTATACTATGCCTACATATGCCTATATATATGCATATATTCATGTATGCAAGTATGTTTTATTGTTATCATGTATGCAAATATGTTTTATTGTTATTATGTATATAATAAGTAATAATTATCATCATAAATCTAAACTTCAAAACAAGTAATATATATATATATATATATATATATACATACTACGTGAGCAAAATTATTATACATGTTAGTAAAAAAAAATAACCGTTTGAAATCTTGCTGACCTGAGAAGAGAGAGGAATATGGGTTCACTAGTGAAAGAGTTAAGGCTGATTGCAGGTTAGTAACAGTCTTCAATAGTAAAGGGGTATATTAGCTTTACTTTTAGAACGATGCAGCTGAAGAAGAGCTGCTCACTAACCTGCGATACAGCAATATAGCGCGCTCGGTATTCCCGCCGTGTATATACGTCATTCGAACGCTGATGTAATTACAAGGTGACCTGTATACACAGCGTCTCGGCACGAAAGGGATATCCCTATATATTCTATCTTCAGTAAATGCAATTACCTTTTTGAAATCTTCTCTCCATTCCACTGTCATGGGATTTTTTTTAATCTCAGTTTTAAATAGATCATAATTAGCCATGAATGCAGCTAGATTATGGCACTTAGCATTCCACTTCCACCAATACCTCAGAGAGAAACAGAGAGAGGGAGTTAGGAAGAGGGAAGGAAGAAAGAAGGGAGGGAGTAAACAAAGAGATATGGAAGAACATTAAAGTCATGGAAGACAGTATGAAGTTCTACAAGCCTGCCTATACACAAAACATGACCATCATCTTGTTTCAATACATGACCTATTCTTGACGCATGTTCAATAGCATACATTACTAATTTCATTGGAACTTTAGACATTGAAAATAACTGTAGAAAATGTACATGCATGCATACATGCATACATACATACATACATACATGCATACATACATGCATGCACACACACACACACACACACACACACACACACACACACACACACACACACACACACACACACACACACAGCATCTGTAATAGTAATAGCTTTGCAATAATTATTAATTAAAACGCCCACCTAAGCAATAATTTTAATTATTAATTAAAAACGCCCACCTAAGATTAATTAGGAGAGCACATGTGTATAAGCACATGGTAGGTAAAGTTTTCAAGGGAGTAGGATCTTTTGTAATCCAGTAGGAATAGGCCATTGATTGACTTCAGGGTTTTGTAAGTAAGTTATTATTACATGTATTTACTGGTGCATTGGTGAATAGGACTCTATAAGCATTTCCAGATACGGATAGAGAGGGGAGGGTTGGGATCCCACCAAAGAGTCTTTAACCCCCATTTCTGGTTCCCAAGGCCAGACTATCCCTGTCAGGAGTCCAATAACACCAAAGTATCAAAGCATATGTGAATATATTAAAATCAAGATTGTTAAATACTATATATTTGTAACACTCCTTTATGTTAACTAACTAATTGCTAATTTTTTTACTATAATCAAAAAAGCATATAGACTCTGTAAGCCTGCATGCTAAAATAATAAAACATATCATCAGGATGAGTTAAACAAAAACAGAATAAGCAATAAATTTTCAGGGAAAGCAATTATAATTAAACTTAAAGTCCCAAAGCCAAAGTTCTGAATTTATTGCTGGGAACTAGTAGAGTTTGATATGAAATTCAAATATAAGACAAGTTCGGGTTCAGTAAGCTCTCTGGACAGACTGAGGTCTCGTGACACTGACAAGAAAGGTCACTATCTACCTGTTCTATTGTGGGAACTGGACTACGGTCGGCGAGTTTCCACAAAGATCAATCAGATACAAACTTACACACCCCGTTTATACGTAGGGCGGTAGACGGTTCGAAAGGAAAAGAGGGAAGGCTCAAGCTAAGGCTGTGTAGTCAAGCCCTATCCAATTAGATCCACGCCGGTTCTCAGATACCAGAGCAGAGAGTGTATCATAATAAGACCTTTGGTTACAGTAGCTTAAAAGCGCTCAATGACTAAGGCAAAGGCACTAATAGAACAACCCTCTCATGTCTTGTAATCAAACCTACAGCCCCAGAGTTCTGAACTTGTATAAAAATATTAGCATATAAACAGGAAATAAAAACATCAGACACATTATGCCTTTAGTTTGTCACATCAGCCACCTACTGAAAATATTTACAAGCACAAATAAACCTGCCCGTGTGACAGCACTGAAGGTTGTCCCACAGCCCTAAAGCTGTTGGAAACAAAGCCTTAAACTGAAGAAGCCCAATACTCATGCTAGCCTCGGGAGAGAAATATACTTCTCTGTGGGGAAAAGTCAGCTTCTGTGTTGTGAGCAATAGACAGCACTCTTTGTTTTTGGTTGGTATCAACCCAAGTGTACTAAGCCGCCTCTGGTGCATCCAACCACACATTGAACTTATTATCAAGCACACTACCAGTCATCGGGCCGGGACAGTCAACGTCCTAACGACAATATCACAGAGGTCAACTAGGGATAATTGTCTTCCTAAATTGGTAATCCCATCTATTACAGTTGGTGAAGTGCCATAGCGTTGACACTCCCAACGTGACAACATTCTCTTCCTCGGTGTGAGTTAGAGTTTTGGGAAAATTTTGTTCTGATATATCCCCTAATACTTGTGACTACCCTCTGCCCAAATTGTCTATGGGGTTTGCACCCTCTGACTGCAGGTAGACTATTTAAAAATAAATAGAAAATAGCTATCAATATTTGCTGAATCATAAATACATGGGGCCCCCACAGGGGTGGGGGCCCCATGTCTCCACCCCTGTGGGGGTTTTTTTATCACACACACACACACACACACACACACACACACACACACACACACACACACACACACACACACACACACACAGCATCTGTAATAGTAATAGCTTTGCAATAATTATTAATTAAAACGCCCACCTAAGCAATAATTTTAATTATTAATTAAAAACGCCCACCTAAGATTAATTAGGAGAGCACATGTGTATAAGCACATGGTAGGTAAAGTTTTCAAGGGAGTAGGATCTTTTGTAATCCAGTAGGAATAGGCCATTGATTGACTTCAGGGTTTTGTAAGTAAGTTATTATTACATGTATTTACTGGTGCATTGGTGAATAGGACTCTATAAGCATTTCCAGATACGGATAGAGAGGGGAGGGTTGGGATCCCACCAAAGAGTCTTTAACCCCCATTTCTGGTTCCCAAGGCCAGACTATCCCTGTCAGGAGTCCAATAACACCAAAGTATCAAAGCATATGTGAATATATTAAAATCAAGATTGTTAAATACTATATATTTGTAACACTCCTTTATGTTAACTAACTAATTGCTAATTTTTTTACTATAATCAAAAAAGCATATAGACTCTGTAAGCCTGCATGCTAAAATAATAAAACATATCATCAGGATGAGTTAAACAAAAACAGAATAAGCAATAAATTTTCAGGGAAAGCAATTATAATTAAACTTAAAGTCCCAAAGCCAAAGTTCTGAATTTATTGCTGGGAACTAGTAGAGTTTGATATGAAATTCAAATATAAGACAAGTTCGGGTTCAGTAAGCTCTCTGGACAGACTGAGGTCTCGTGACACTGACAAGAAAGGTCACTATCTACCTGTTCTATTGTGGGAACTGGACTACGGTCGGCGAGTTTCCACAAAGATCAATCAGATACAAACTTACACACACACACACACACACACACACACACACACACACACACACACACACAGCATCTGTATATATAGTGGCCTTGCAATAATTTTAATTAATAATTAACAAACGCCCACCTAAGGTTAATTAATAGACCACATGTGTAAAAGCACATGATTTACAAGGGAATTAGATCTGTTGTAATCCAATAAGAATGGGCCATTATTTAACTTCAAGATTTTGAAAGTAAGTGATTATTACATGTATTTACTGATGCATTGGTAAACAGGACTCTGAGCATTTCCAGATACGGATAGAGAGGGGAGGGTTGGGGCCCCACCAAAGATGTCTTTAACCCCCATTTCTGGTTCCCAAGGCCAGACTATCCCTGTCAGGAGTCCAATAACACCAAAGTATCAAAGCATATGTGAATATGTTAAAAGTTAAGGTTGTTAAATACTGTTTGTGACACTGCATGCTTTTGACCAATAAAGTCCCAAATATAGGAAAGATCTGAACCATGAGTGAAATACTGGGTCGTCTGACTAAAGCTCAGAGGAGAATCACCGTCTTCGTTTCTGTGACAGGACAGAAACTTTACACTGTTGGTGTTGGAATTGTGCACTACCTGCCTCAGTGGTTCAGCTAGCTTGCCCTTTCCACCCAACACGTAAATACACACTAACACATACTGGTTCTAATCAGCCAGGTGGCTCTGTTGTGTTGACACAAGGCTACAATAACGCCCTCTGTTAGCCATCACAATATCCAGACCCGAGGGATATCTCTGTGTGTGAGAGAACAATTGTGCAAGCCATCTGTTGATTCAGTTGGTAAAAACTGCCGACCGCTCTCAACCTGTTGGACCCCCGGGCTTTTAATTGTGTGTTCAGTTAGCTTGCCCCTTCCACCCAACATAAAAATACACATCTACATACACTAGTTGGAGCAGGTTCTCCGCTGCTCACCTCAGTGGTATAAACCAGGACAGGGGTTCCACCCAACATGTATGAACAAAGCACTTTTCGATGTGGGTAACCTTAGGGGAGAGTCATCGTCTGTGAGATCAGTGACTTGACTGAACTTTATACTATTTGGTGTTGGTCCCTCGCTGCTCACCTTAGTGGAATGACCAGGACAGGGGTTCCACCTAACACGTATATACACACCTACACACACACACACACACACACACACACACACAGCATCTGTAATAGTAATACCCTTGCAATAATTTTAATTATTAATTGGAAACGCCCACCTAAGGTTAATTGGGAGAGCACATGTGCATAAGTATGGTAGGTAAAGTTTTCAAGGGAGTAGGATCTTTTTTAATCCAGTAAGATTGGGCTGTTATTTAACTTCAAGGTTTTGTAAGTAAGTTATTATTACATGTATTTACTGGTGCATTGGTGAACAGGACTCTATAAGCATCTCCAGATACGGATAGAGAGGGGAGGGTTGGGATCCCACCAAAGAGTCTTTAACCCCCATTTCTGGTTCCCAAGGCCAGACTATCCCTGTCAGGAGTCCAATAACACCAAAGTATCAAAGCATATGTGAATATATTAAAATCAAGATTGTTAAATACTATATATTTATAACACTCCTTTATGTTAACTAACTAATTGCTAATTCTTTTACTATAATCAAAAAAGCATATAGACTCTGTAAGCCTGCATGCTAAAATAATAAAACATATCATCAGGATGAGTTAAACAAAAACAGAATAAGCAATAAATTTTCAGGGAAAGCAATTATAATTAAACTTAAAGTCCCAAAGCCAAAGTTCTGAATTTATTGCTGGGAACTAGTAGAGTTTGATATGAAATTCAAATATAAGACAAGTTCGGGTTCAGTAAGCTCTCTGGACAGACTGAGGTCTCGTGACACTGACAAGAAAGGTCACTATCTACCTGTTCTATTGTGGGAACTGGACTACGGTCGGCGAGTTTCCACAAAGATCAATCAGATACAAACTTACACACCCCGTTTATACGTAGGGCGGTAGACGGTTCGAAAGGAAAAGAGGGAAGGCTCAAGCTAAGGCTGTGTAGTCAAGCCCTATCCAATTAGATCCACGCCGGTTCTCAGATACCAGAGCAGAGAGTGTATCATAATAAGACCTTTGGTTACAGTAGCTTAAAAGCGCTCAATGACTAAGGCAAAGGCACTAATAGAACAACCCTCTCATGTCTTATAATCAAACCTACAGCCCCAGAGTTCTGAACTTGTATAAAAATATTAGCATATAAACAGGAAATAAAAACATCAGACACATTATGCCTTTAGTTTGTCACCTCAGCCACCTACTGAAAATATTTACAAGTACAAATAAACCTGCCCGTGTGACAGCACTGAAGGTTGTCCCACAGCCCTAAAGCTGTTGGAAACAAAGCCTTAAACTGAAGAAGCCCAATACTCATGCTAGCCTCGGGAGGGAAATATACTTCTCTGTGGGGAAAAGTCAGCTTCTGTGTTGTGAGCAATAGACAGCACTCTTTGTTTTGGTTGGTATCAACCCAAGTGTACTAAGCCACCTCTGGTGCATCCAACCACACATTGAACTTATTATCAAGCACACTACCAGTCATCATTCTGAACTGGGCCGGGACAGTCAACGTCCTAACGACAATATCACAGAGGTCAACTAGGGATAATTGTCTTCCTAAATTGGTAATCCCATCTACTACAGTTGGTGAAGTGCCATAGCGTTGACACTCCCAACGTGACAACATTCTCTTCCTCGGTGTGAGTTAGAGTTTTGGGAAAATTTTGTTCTGATATATCCCCTAATACTTGTGACTACCCTATGCCCAAATTGTCTATGGGGTTTGCACCCTCTGACTGCAGGTAGACTATTTAAAAATAAATAGAAAATAGCTATCAATATTTGCTGAATCATAAATACATGGGGCCCCCACAGGGGTGGGGGCCCCATGTCTCCACCCCTGTGGGGTTTTTTTATATCACACACACACACACACACACACACACACACACACAGCATCTGTAATAGTAATACCCTTGCAATAATTTTAATTATTAATTGGAAACGCCCACCTAAGGTTAATTGGGAGAGCACATGTGCATAAGTATGGTAGGTAAAGTTTTCAAGGGAGTAGGATCTTTTTTAATCCAGTAAGATTGGGCTGTTATTTAACTTCAAGGTTTTGTAAGTAAGTTATTATTACATGTATTTACTGGTGCATTGGTGAACAGGACTCTATAAGCATCTCCAGATACGGATAGAGAGGGGAGGGTTGGGATCCCACCAAAGAGTCTTTAACCCCCATTTCTGGTTCCCAAGGCCAGACTATCCCTGTCAGGAGTCCAATAACACCAAAGTATCAAAGCATATGTGAATATATTAAAATCAAGATTGTTAAATACTATATATTTATAACACTCCTTTATGTTAACTAACTAATTGCTAATTCTTTTACTATAATCAAAAAAGCATATAGACTCTGTAAGCCTGCATGCTAAAATAATAAAACATATCATCAGGATGAGTTAAACAAAAACAGAATAAGCAATAAATTTTCAGGGAAAGCAATTATAATTAAACTTAAAGTCCCAAAGCCAAAGTTCTGAATTTATTGCTGGGAACTAGTAGAGTTTGATATGAAATTCAAATATAAGACAAGTTCGGGTTCAGTAAGCTCTCTGGACAGACTGAGGTCTCGTGACACTGACAAGAAAGGTCACTATCTACCTGTTCTATTGTGGGAACTGGACTACGGTCGGCGAGTTTCCACAAAGATCAATCAGATACAAACTTACACACACAGCATCTGTAATAGTAATAGCCTTGCAATAATTTTAATTATTAATTGGAAACGCCCACCTAAGGTTAATTAGGAGAGCACATGTGCATAAGTATGGTAGGTAAAGTTTTCAAGGGAGTAGGATCTTTTTTAATCCAGTAAGATTGGGCTGTTATTTAACTTCAAGGTTTTGTAAGTAAGTTATTATTACATGTATTTACTGGTGCATTGGTGAACAGGACTCTATAAGCATCTCCAGATACGGATAGAGAGGGGAGGGTTGGGATCCCACCAAAGAGTCTTTAACCCCCACTTCTGGTTCCCAAGGCCAGACTATCCCTGTCAAGAGTCTAGTAGCGCCAAAGCATCAAAGCATATATGAATATGTTAAAAGTTAAGATTGTTAAATATCTATGTTAAGTAGCTAATTGCTAATCTATACCAGATTTTACTATAATCAACAAAGCATATAAGATATGAATGAGGTGAAGTAAGTGTCAGATACTCGTACCACTGAAGCTTCAGAGGAGAAGTTACCTCCTGACAGAGAGAGGTCTGTCATTCAGTTGGAAGTCAGTCCCCGTAGGGCCGCCTGTTCGTTCAGATGTACGGCCTGAGGATCTGGTAAACACTAGCTGTCTCATTTTTTCTAAACACACACACACACACACACACACACACACACACACACACACACACACACACACACACACACAGCATCTGTAATAGTAATAGCCTTGCAATAATTTTAATTATTAATTGGAAACGCCCACCTAAGGTTAATTAGGAGAGCACATGTGCATAAGTATGGTAGGTAAAGTTTTCAAGGGAGTAGGATCTTTTTTAATCCAGTAAGATTGGGCTGTTATTTAACTTCAAGGTTTTGTAAGTAAGTTATTATTACATGTATTTACTGGTGCATTGGTGAACAGGACTCTATAAGCATCTCCAGATACGGATAGAGAGGGGAGGGTT
Source organism: Petrosia ficiformis (assembly GCA_947044365.1). Lineage (NCBI taxonomy): Eukaryota > Metazoa > Porifera > Demospongiae > Haplosclerida > Petrosiidae > Petrosia > Petrosia ficiformis. Next base: position 28,960,694 of record OX345636.1, read on the forward strand.
GGGATCCCACCAAAGAGTCTTTAACCCCCATTTCTGGTTCCCAAGGCCAGACTATCCCTGTCAGGAGTCCAATAACACCAAAGTATCAAAGCATATGTGAATATATTAAAATCAAGATTGTTAGATACTATATATTTATAACACTCCTTTATGTTAACTAACTAATTGCTAATTCTTTTACTATAATCAAAAAAGCATATAGACTCTGTAAACCTGCATGCTAAAATAATAAAACATATCATCAGGATGAGTTAAACAAAAACAGAATAAGCAATAAATTTTCAGGGAAAGCAATTATAATTAAACTTAAAGTCCCAAAGCCAAAGTTCTGAATTTATTGCTGGGAACTAGTAGAGTTTGATATGAAATTCAAATATAAGACAAGTTCGGGTTCAGTAAGCTCTCTGGACAGACTGAGGTCTCGTGACACTGACAAGAAAGGTCACTATCTACCTGTTCTATTGTGGGAACTGGACTACGGTCGGCGAGTTTCCACAAAGATCAATCAGATACAAACTTACACACCCCGTTTATATGTAGGGCGGTAGACGGTTCGAAAGGAAAAGAGGGAAGGCTCGAGCTAAGGCTGTGTAGTCAAGCCCTATCCAATTAGATCCACGCCGGTTCTCAGATACCAGAGCAGAGAGTGTATCATAATAAGACCTTTGGTTACAGTAGCTTAAAAGCGCTCAATGACTAAGGCAAAGGCACTAATAGAACAACCCTCTCATGTCTTATAATCAAACCTACAGCCCCAGAGTTCTGAACTTGTATAAAAATATTAGCATATAAACAGGAAATAAAAACATCAGACACATTATGCCTTTAGTTACAAGCACAAATAAACCTGCCCGTGTGACAGCACTGAAGGTTGTCCCACAGCCCTAAAGCTGTTGGAAACAAAGCCTTAAACTGAAGAAGCCCAATACTCATGCTAGCCTCGGGAGAGAAATATACTTCTCTGTGGGGAAAAGTCAGCTTCTGTGTTGTGAGCAATAGACAGCACTCTTTGTTTTTGGTTGGTATCAACCCAAGTGTACTAAGCCGCCTCTGGTGCATCCAACCACACATTGAACTTATTATCAAGCACACTACCAGTCATCATTCTGAACTGGGCCGGGACAGTCAACGTCCTAACGACAATATCACAGAGGTCAACTAGGGATAATTGTCTTCCTAAATTGGTAATCCCATCTACTACGGTTGGTGAAGTGCCATAGCGTTGACACTCCCAACGTGACAACATTCTCTTCCTCGGTGTGAGTTAGAGTTTTGGGAAAATTTTGTTCTGATATATCCCCTAATACTTGTGACTACCCTATGCCCAAATTGTCTATGGGATTTGCACCCTCTGACTGCAGGTAGACTATTTAAAAATAAATAGAAAATAGCTATCAATATTTGCTGAATCATAAATACATGGGGCCCCCACAGGGGTGGGGGCCCCATGTCTCCACCCCTGTGGGGTTTTTTTATATCACACACACACACACACACACACACACACACACACACACACACACACACACACACACACACACACACACACACACACACACACACACACACACACACACACACAGCATCTGTAATAGTAATAGCCTTGCAATAATTTTAATTATTAATTGGAAACGCCCACCTAAGGTTAATTAGGAGAGCACATGTGCATAAGTATGGTAGGTAAAGTTTTCAAGGGAGTAGGATCTTTTTTAATCCAGTAAGATTGGGCTGTTATTTAACTTCAAGGTTTTGTAAGTAAGTTATTATTACATGTATTTACTGGTGCATTGGTGAACAGGACTCTATAAGCATCTCCAGATACGGATAGAGAGGGGAGGGTTGGGATCCCACCAAAGAGTCTTTAACCCCCACTTCTGGTTCCCAAGGCCAGACTATCCCTGTCAAGAGTCTAGTAGCGCCAAAGCATCAAAGCATATATGAATATGTTAAAAGTTAAGATTGTTAAATATCTATGTTAAGTAGCTAATTGCTAATCTATACCAGATTTTACTATAATCAACAAAGCATATAAGATATGAATGAGGTGAAGTAAGTGTCAGATACTCGTACCACTGAAGCTTCAGAGGAGAAGTTACCTCCTGACAGAGAGAGGTCTGTCATTCAGTTGGAAGTCAGTCCCCGTAGGGCCGCCTGTTCGTTCAGATGTACGGCCTGAGGATCTGGTAAACACTAGCTGTCTCATTTTTTCTAAACACACACACACACACACACACACACACACACACACACACACACACACACACACACACACACACACACAGCATCTGTAATAGTAATAGCCTTGCAATAATTTTAATTATTAATTGGAAACGCCCACCTAAGGTTAATTAGGAGAGCACATGTGCATAAGTATGGTAGGTAAAGTTTTCAAGGGAGTAGGATCTTTTTTAATCCAGTAAGATTGGGCTGTTATTTAACTTCAAGGTTTTGTAAGTAAGTTATTATTACATGTATTTACTGGTGCATTGGTGAACAGGACTCTATAAGCATCTCCAGATACGGATAGAGAGGGGAGGGTTGGGATCCCACCAAAGAGTCTTTAACCCCCATTTCTGGTTCCCAAGGCCAGACTATCCCTGTCAGGAGTCCAATAACACCAAAGTATCAAAGCATATGTGAATATATTAAAATCAAGATTGTTAGATACTATATATTTATAACACTCCTTTATGTTAACTAACTAATTGCTAATTCTTTTACTATAATCAAAAAAGCATATAGACTCTGTAAACCTGCATGCTAAAATAATAAAACATATCATCAGGATGAGTTAAACAAAAACAGAATAAGCAATAAATTTTCAGGGAAAGCAATTATAATTAAACTTAAAGTCCCAAAGCCAAAGTTCTGAATTTATTGCTGGGAACTAGTAGAGTTTGATATGAAATTCAAATATAAGACAAGTTCGGGTTCAGTAAGCTCTCTGGACAGACTGAGGTCTCGTGACACTGACAAGAAAGGTCACTATCTACCTGTTCTATTGTGGGAACTGGACTACGGTCGGCGAGTTTCCACAAAGATCAATCAGATACAAACTTACACACCCCGTTTATATGTAGGGCGGTAGACGGTTCGAAAGGAAAAGAGGGAAGGCTCGAGCTAAGGCTGTGTAGTCAAGCCCTATCCAATTAGATCCACGCCGGTTCTCAGATACCAGAGCAGAGAGTGTATCATAATAAGACCTTTGGTTACAGTAGCTTAAAAGCGCTCAATGACTAAGGCAAAGGCACTAATAGAACAACCCTCTCATGTCTTATAATCAAACCTACAGCCCCAGAGTTCTGAACTTGTATAAAAATATTAGCATATAAACAGGAAATAAAAACATCAGACACATTATGCCTTTAGTTACAAGCACAAATAAACCTGCCCGTGTGACAGCACTGAAGGTTGTCCCACAGCCCTAAAGCTGTTGGAAACAAAGCCTTAAACTGAAGAAGCCCAATACTCATGCTAGCCTCGGGAGAGAAATATACTTCTCTGTGGGGAAAAGTCAGCTTCTGTGTTGTGAGCAATAGACAGCACTCTTTGTTTTTGGTTGGTATCAACCCAAGTGTACTAAGCCGCCTCTGGTGCATCCAACCACACATTGAACTTATTATCAAGCACACTACCAGTCATCATTCTGAACTGGGCCGGGACAGTCAACGTCCTAACGACAATATCACAGAGGTCAACTAGGGATAATTGTCTTCCTAAATTGGTAATCCCATCTACTACGGTTGGTGAAGTGCCATAGCGTTGACACTCCCAACGTGACAACATTCTCTTCCTCGGTGTGAGTTAGAGTTTTGGGAAAATTTTGTTCTGATATATCCCCTAATACTTGTGACTACCCTATGCCCAAATTGTCTATGGGATTTGCACCCTCTGACTGCAGGTAGACTATTTAAAAATAAATAGAAAATAGCTATCAATATTTGCTGAATCATAAATACATGGGGCCCCCACAGGGGTGGGGGCCCCATGTCTCCACCCCTGTGGGGTTTTTTTATATCACACACACACACACACACACACACACACACACACACACACACACACACACACACACACACACACACACACACACACACACACACACACACACAGCATCTGTAATAGTAATAGCCTTGCAATAATTTTAATTATTAATTGGAAACGCCCACCTAAGGTTAATTAGGAGAGCACATGTGCATAAGTATGGTAGGTAAAGTTTTCAAGGGAGTAGGATCTTTTTTAATCCAGTAAGATTGGGCTGTTATTTAACTTCAAGGTTTTGTAAGTAAGTTATTATTACATGTATTTACTGGTGCATTGGTGAACAGGACTCTATAAGCATCTCCAGATACGGATAGAGAGGGGAGGGTTGGGATCCCACCAAAGAGTCTTTAACCCCCATTTCTGGTTCCCAAGGCCAGACTATCCCTGTCAGGAGTCCAATAACACCAAAGTATCAAAGCATATGTGAATATATTAAAATCAAGATTGTTAGATACTATATATTTATAACACTCCTTTATGTTAACTAACTAATTGCTAATTCTTTTACTATAATCAAAAAAGCATATAGACTCTGTAAACCTGCATGCTAAAATAATAAAACATATCATCAGGATGAGTTAAACAAAAACAGAATAAGCAATAAATTTTCAGGGAAAGCAATTATAATTAAACTTAAAGTCCCAAAGCCAAAGTTCTGAATTTATTGCTGGGAACTAGTAGAGTTTGATATGAAATTCAAATATAAGACAAGTTCGGGTTCAGTAAGCTCTCTGGACAGACTGAGGTCTCGTGACACTGACAAGAAAGGTCACTATCTACCTGTTCTATTGTGGGAACTGGACTACGGTCGGCGAGTTTCCACAAAGATCAATCAGATACAAACATACACACCCCGTTTATACGTAGGGCGGTAGACGGTTCAAAAGGAAAAGAGGGAAGGCTCAAGCTAAGGCTGTGTAGTCAAGCCCTATCCAATTAGATCCACGCCGGTTCTCAGATACCAGAGCAGAGAGTGTATCATAATAAGACCTTTGGTTACAGTAGCTTAAAAGCGCTCAATGACTAAGGCAAAGGCACTAATAGAACAACCCTCTCATGTCTTATAATCAAACCTACAGCCCCAGAGTTCTGAACTCGTATAAAAATATTACCACATAAACAGGAAATAAAAACATCAGACCCATTATGCCTTTAATTTGTTACCTCAGCTACCTACTGAAAATATTTACAAGCACAAATAAACCTGCCCATGTGACAGCACTGAAGGTTGTCCTACAGCCCCTAAAGCTGTTGGAAAAAAAAGCCTTAAACTGAAGAAGCCCAATACTCATGCTAGCCTCGGGAGAGAAATATACTTCTCTGTGGGGAAAAGTCAGCTTCTGTGTTGTGAGCAATAGACAGCACTCTTTGTTTTTGGTTGGTATCAACCCAAGTGTACTAAGCCACCTCTGGTGCATCCAACCATACATTGAACTTATTATTAAACACACACACACACACACAGCATCTGTAATATAGTATATAGTAACCTTGCAATAATTTTAATTATTAATTAAAAACGTCCACCTAAGGTTATTTAGGAGAGCACATGTGTATAAGCATGGTAGGTAACGTTTTCAAGGAGTAGGATTTTTTATAATCCAGTAAGATTGGGCCTTTATTTAACTTCAAGGTTTTGTAAGTAAGTTATGCTTACATGTATTTACTGATGCATTGGTGAACAGGACTCTATAAGCATTTTCAGATACGGATAGAGAGGGGAGGGTTGGGATCCCAGCAAAGATGTCTTTAACCCCCATTTCTGGTTCCCAAGGCCAGACTATCCCTGTCAGGAGTCCAATAACACCAAAGTATCAAAGCATATGTGAATATGTTAAAAGTTAAGATTGTTTAAATACTACATGTATATATTTACAACACTCCTTTTGTGTTAACTAGCTAATTGCTAAATCTTTTACTATAATCAAAAAAGCATATAGACTCTAAGCCTGCATGCTAAAATAACAAAACATATTATCAGGATGAGTTGAACAAAAATAGAATAGGTAATAAATTTTCAGGGAAAGCAATTATAATTAAGCTTTAAGTCCCAAAGCCAAAGTTCTGAATTGCTGGGAACTAGTAGAGTTTGATATGAAATTCAAATATAAGACAAGTTCGGGTTCAGTAAGCTCTCTGGACAGACTGAGGTCTCGTGACACTGACAAGAAAGGTCACTATCTACCTGTTCTATTGTGGGAACTGGACTACGGTCGGCGAGTTTCCACAAAGATCAATCAGATACAAACTTACACACACAGCATCTGTAATAGTAATAGCCTTGCAATAATTTTAATTATTAATTGGAAACGCCCACCTAAGGTTAATTAGGAGAGCACATGTGCATAAGTATGGTAGGTAAAGTTTTCAAGGGAGTAGGATCTTTTTTAATCCAGTAAGATTGGGCTGTTATTTAACTTCAAGGTTTTGTAAGTAAGTTATTATTACATGTATTTACTGGTGCATTGGTGAACAGGACTCCATAAGCATCTCCAGATACGGATAGAGAGGGGAGGGTTGGGATCCCACCAAAGAGTCTTTAACCCCCATTTCTGGTTCCCAAGGCCAGACTATCCCTGTCAGGAGTCCAATAACACCAAAGTATCAAAGCATATGTGAATATGTTAAAAGTTAAGATTGTTAAATACTGTTTGTGACACTGCATGCTTTTGACCAATAAAGTCCCAAATATAGGAAAGATCTGAACCATGCGTGAAATACTGGGTCGTCTGACTAAAGCTCAGAGGAGAATCACCGTCTTCGTTTCTGTGACAGGACAGAAACTTTACACTGTTGGTGTTGGAATTGTGCACTACCTGCCTCAGTGGTTCAGCTAGCTTGCCCTTTCCACCCAACACGTAAATACACACTAACACACACACACACACACACACACACACACACACACACACACACACACACAGCATCTGTAATAGTAATAGCCTTGCAATAATTTTAATTATTAATTGGAAACGCCCACCTAAGGTTAATTAGGAGAGCACATGTGCATAAGTATGGTAGGTAAAGTTTTCAAGGGAGTAGGATCTTTTTTAATCCAGTAAGATTGGGCTGTTATTTAACTTCAAGGTTTTGTAAGTAAGTTATTATTACATGTATTTACTGGTGCATTGGTGAACAGGACTCTATAAGCATCTCCAGATACGGATAGAGAGGGGAGGGTTGGGATCCCACCAAAGAGTCTTTAACCCCCAGTTCTGGTTCCCAAGACCAGACTATCCCTGTCAGGAGTCCAATAACACCAAAGCATCAAAGCATATGTGAATGTGTTAAAAGTTAAGATTGTTAAATACTATTTATGACACTGCTTTATGTTAAGTAGCTAATTGCTAAATCTATACCACATTTTACTATAATCAAAAAAGCAAATAGACTCTGTAAGCCTGCATGCTAAAAGAATAATCCATAGTCTGTTAAGTTTTAAAATTTCATTATGCACACATAATTATAATTGCAAATTAAATATATATATATATATATATGAACGCGAGCCACCACATACTGGAATGGGACCGGGGATAAACCATAGGAATAGGAGTGTGGGTGATTAGGCTGACCAGCAGCGATTATTCCAATAGAATCAATGAGTGGGGTTGCCTGAAGGCTAGCCAATCATTCCAATCGAGGTGCAAGCCTTGTCACCAGGCCTCCGGGCTAAGGTAGGCAGGGTCCCTGAGATTTAACTGAGGTTAGATCGCCCATACCAAACACACACACACACACACACACACAGCATCTGTAATAGTAATAGCCTTGCAATAATTTTAATTATTAATTGGAAACGCCCACCTAAGGTTAATTAGGAGAGCACATGTGCATAAGTATGGTAGGTAAAGTTTTCAAGGGAGTAGGATCTTTTTTAATCCAGTAAGATTGGGCTGTTATTTAACTTCAAGGTTTTGTAAGTAAGTTATTATTACATGTATTTACTGGTGCATTGGTGAACAGGACTCCATAAGCATCTCCAGATACGGATAGAGAGGGGAGGGTTGGGATCCCACCAAAGAGTCTTTAACCCCCATTTCTGGTTCCCAAGGCCAGACTATCCCTGTCAGGAGTCCAATAACACCAAAGTATCAAAGCATATGTGAATATGTTAAAAGTTAAGATTGTTAAATACTGTTTGTGACACTGCATGCTTTTGACCAATAAAGTCCCAAATATAGGAAAGATCTGAACCATGAGTGAAATACTGGGTCGTCTGACTGAAGCTCAGAGGAGAATCACCGTCTTCGTTTCTGTGACAGGACAGAAACTTTACACTGTTGGTGTTGGAATTGTGCACTACCTGCCTCAGTGGTTCAGCTAGCTTGCCCTTTCCACCCAACACGTAAATACACACTAACACACACACACACACACACACACACACACACACACACACACACACACACACACACACACACACACACACACACACACACACATACATACATACAAAAATAATAATTAAAATTTAAAAAAATTAAAAAATTAAAATAAAACAAAATAAAAAATATTTTAAAATATTAAACACAATGTGAGGAAGTGCACATGCGCCCTGGCAGGGTTTCATTTAAGGGGGGGTGGGGGGGCATTCGCCCCCCTTGCTAGAGTTTTGCCCCCCCTTGGGAATTTGGTTGGCCAAAAATATTTTTAATGTTAATAGTTAGCTGAATACAACTATTTTGGGTTTAGATTCCAAAAATAGTATCTCAAACAGTTACATCATTGTGGTCTGATAATGCACCAGAAATGACCTCAGAGAGTCTAACACCCAAAAAATCCCTGGGGGAGCATGCCCCCACACCCACCTAGGCAGTTGGTGTGCAGACCACACCAACCCTATACATCGCCCCCCCAAAGTTCTCAACATTCAACTTTTGCCCCCCCTTGACAATTTTTCTAAATGAAAGCCTGACTGGGTTTGTGATTGGTTATCTCCACATGTTGGAAACAGGTTAGTTATGTAATGTGTTTTTATACCAAAGCCTGAGAACCTAGATTAATTAACAATTATGATATTTTATCATGGGAGACTGTCAGAGTGGTGAGAGTTGGCGCCCTAAAAACGTTTTAAACCCCATTCCTGCTTCTCAAGAGCAGGCTGCCAGTCTCCCAAACCTTAAATTGATAGCAAAGTATATATATACATATGTATGTTTAAGCTACCACTTATGTTTTGTAAAGTTTTTCTCGTCTTAGGCTAAAGATATTATATACACAGGGAAATGAGTGTTCAACAATTCTGATTTCGAAAAACCTAAAAATATGCAATACAAATAGGATAGGATTGTGCAGCCTTAGGGGTTGACTCAAAGGGTAACAGTTTGAAACAGCCGATGCACCCCTTTCACCTTGCCTACGAGATAGGGTTCAAAGGTTCAAACATACATACATACATACATACATATATACATACATATAATTATAAACATATACATACATAATATGTACATACATACGTACATACATACATACATAGTTACATACATAATTATATACATACATACATACATACATAAATATATACATGTATATACGTACATACATACATACATATGTACATACATACATACATACCCATCACTGCCATACAGTTCCACTACTCCAAATGGATCTTGGTTAGAGAGAATGGTAATTAATGCAATAGTATTTTCATCCCTGACTCTTCCTCCTCCGATGGGATCTTCAAGGCTAATTAAATACGTTTCATTTAGTTCGGGGTTTGTGTCAAATACTGCAGTTACTGTGATTGTCAATTGAAAAGAAAAGAGGTGAGTAAAGAAATGAGGAATGGAGGGAGAGGAAAAAAGAGGCAAAGGTAGCGATGAAATAAAGAACAACATATACCTTTTCAATTTCTTTATCAGCAAATACTAAAACTCCTGGAATGGCTGATAAGCCATCAGAACCAGCTGAGTCTAACGTGTATGGCACTGTAGTTGTACCAAATGCACCTCCATCTCTCATTACTGTCAATATCACAACAGAAAAGAAATAGTTAAATGAATGAACATATATAGACAGACAATGATAGATAGATAGATGTAGACAAACAGACTGAGATAAATGAATGAACATAGATACGTAGATAGAAGAATATTACTATTATCATTTGTTATCAGGTCTTCTGATATGGCTTCTTCTACTGACTGATCTAAAGAAGAAATACTAAAACTAAACACTCCAAGAGGGTCATCACTTTCCTCAATAGAAATACAAGCTATTGAGAGAAAAGAGAGGAGATATAAATACTACACTACGTTGAGCAGCATGCAGATGAAATAGTGTTTCTAATTATAAGCATTCAGTATTTTACATTATAATGACATCATAATAACATCATAATGACGTCATACAAGTCATTGACCAACTCAACATCATCCATTCAGACAAAAGATCTCCAATGATTCTGGAATATCATCATTAATGATATTAATCATAATTGAATCTGTTGTATCTTCATTAAAAAATGTTAATGTCTTTATAGGAGGAAGACAACGAAAGAAAGAGGATGAAAAATGATTCCAGTCAACTTCTTGAAGATACATATACATATATATATTATATTACTAATAAAACTCACTCTCATACACTCGGCAAAGAAATCGTTCTGATCTGTATCAACATGAGTGATGAAATATTCTACAGAGACCTCACCAAATGTTCCGGGTCCTCTTGATACATCAATACTGAGTGCTCCAACATCCTCTGAGACACTGATACTGTATGTATGTATGTGTGTGTGTGTATGTATGTATGTATGTATGTATGTATGTATGTATGTACGTATGTAAGTATGTGTGTATGTATGTATGTATCCATGTACATGTACACATCATGTATGTATATATGTTTGTATTATAGGAAGCCATAAGATGAAAGCTACCGCTATCAGTGTATATTACGTAGACCCCAACTTCCTGTTAAATATACATATTCCACCGGACATGACTCTTAAAAGATGAAAGCAACTGTCAGTGATATATATATATATTCCACCGGATGTTTTTTAACAACATAGTAATAGAACAAAACAAAACAATAGCTTTTAATAATAGTTGATCTTCCTCTTCAATCTTAATAACACCTACGTGTCGGACACTAGTTCCAATAGCTTTACAAAGCTCACGAAACACGACCTCGCAAACACCTTGAACCAGGAATCTCTTCTGTATAATACATTGGGAGTATCACAGCTGTAATATCTCATATATCGAAGAATGAAGAATACCTGAAAGCAATTTGTGAATGTTTCTTGGAGGATATTGGTCACCATCAACGCGGCGAACCTCAGCTATGAAAGTTGAAAACCATCTATCTATTTCTTCCTTTTGTATGTACGCAAAATGATTCTTTTTGGTTAAAGAAAGCTTTAGACACTTTTTTCGAACGTCTTGAATTTTCGGATCTGCATTCTCTTTCACTAGTTTGATATCCAAATTCGAACAGTCTGACACGCTAAAATATTGTGACATAATGGTAGTTACTAGGAGATAAACCGCAACAGTCATGACGCAATAGATATTGCTAGGATACCAAAATAATTGCATAGCAACTGCATGAGTGGCGTCTTTCATCTTATGGCTTCCTATCAATACAAGCCATATAGAACATGACCTCACCTCGTGGCGTATCAGGTATACACGAAAATGATATTCATAATCCCTCGGGCTACGCCCTCGGGATTATGAATATCATTTTCGTGTATATCTGATACACCCCTCGCGGTCATGTTCTATCTATTACATGTATGTATGTATATATGTATGTATGTATGTATGTATATATGTATGTAAGTATGTGTGTATGTACGTATGTATGTATGCATGTACATGTATGTATATATGTATGAACTCTGACCTCTCCAAATTGACCAGCAGATATTATTACAGTAATGAAATTGGAGTCTCCTTCAGTTGCATTGAATTTTTTTGCACTTAGTTCAATGATACCGTGACCATCATCATTTTCAGTTATCAAAATAGTAGCATTGTTAGAATTGTTGTCAGTAGCAACCACAGGAAGAGCTATGAGAAATAATATTATTTATATTACAAACATCTGACCAATAATAATTATATAATATATATAATTATATATATAATAATATATATATATATATATAATTATATATATATTATGTACATGTAAATTATTATATATATGATCGTTATATGTGTACCATATAGATGTAAGAATAGATAATTACATGTATATATATTGTGTTTGTACATAATATAACTATATATTATGTACATAATATACATATTTATATACACATTACTGTGTTAAATCATTGTGGTATTTGAATGCGAGATTAATGTGCACCACACAATTTACTTGATGTATTAAAATGGAGACTTTAATTACAATCCCTTCAAAAATTTATCAAAGCTCTACTCAGATCTCATCTCATCTTATCATCACAACACTGCTAACAGCTTTAGCTAGGGCTTTATACTCCATGGGTTGGTAGGGGTATTGTGGGTTTACTTTTTAATTACATTCATAGACACTTGTGGGTGCTTCATAGTGCAGGGAGCCAAATGAAGTAGGTGTTATATCTATAATGAGTGGCTGGGTAGCTTTGAAATTGCTAATGCATTAACTTTGCACATTAATCTTCCAACCTTGTTCACGTAATTTTTGGGTTTTGACGTCTCTACATTTTATTCAAAATGGTTTTTATTATTCTTGTTTCCATTATTATTTTTTCTAAATGTCACTTACAGATGATGTCTATTCTATTTCACTTACAGTATTGTCCAAGTCCCACAAGAATTAGTGTCATTCACTATGTCAACCATTGGCATTACAAAGCTCATTATAATATATAATATTATATTATTAGTCTATAAAATTATTATCTCATTATTATGATAAGCATACTAATTGTCTCGTTGTGCTGAACTAGATAACATATCAGTACAGAAGCAAACTCTATTTGTGTATCATGAACCATGTCTGTATGATCACTGATCACTTCACAATTTTTGCCTAAATTATTATTGTATTTATGGAAACGTTTCTGTAAGTTTATAGTATATATTTTACATATACTAACTATCCAGAATGCAATGTGATAATTATGAAACTTTACCTGTTTTGGTGATGTACATCCATCTTATTTAATGGGTGTGGTCTATGACAAATGGCGTCCAACTGTAAGCAGGTTGCTGCAGCGGCTGACACCACTCGTTACATAAGTCAAGAAATGGAATATCTTGATACTTGCAGACCAGAATTTTACTATAATTGCGATTGGAATGGTGCTAGAATCATTGCGATGTTTCAACAAATGTGACCGAATTTGCGAAAATCAGTCTTATGGGATAATTATTAATTTTGAGATACGAGTGAAAATAGATAGTTATGGATTACTTGGGGGATGACAATTTTACTACATAAAAAGCTTCATTAACATCTTACCTATTCAATCATGCCTTCAGAGAGGTTTGGGAACAACTCTGTGCTTCGCTAGCCACTCCTAAAAATGTTTTTAGTAATTACGTTTAATGCTTAAATAATTGATTTAATTGCGTTTTTCTCAAAATGAAGGATTTGTTACTACAATGGTTTAATCCCCCGCTGTAGCTTTGTCTTTTGCGTGATTGGGTTGTATTATATATCATTCTGGAGCTAATTAAATACTCTATTCAGGTAATACAAAAAATCAATTTTGAAATTTTATCCCATAAGCCTGATTTTCGCAAATTCGGTCACAAATGATTTATCTAATAATATTATGAATCTGATGAACATTTTGGTACTTGCCGGTTCTCTACCTTAACAACAATCTTTGGCCATTTTGAAGGTGCTGGTAGTCATAAAAACACTAGATATGAAAAGGTACAGTATGTGTGTATTAAAACGTTTTTCTGCAAATTACCAGAGATTTCAGCTCATCACTTGCAATTGAAATGTATGGGCGGCCACTTTTTTCCGTGCCATCCCTAATAGAAAGTACTACCATACTCTCTGATGTACATACATATTTATATACATATTAATGTGTTAAATCATTGTGGTATTGGAATGCGAAATCGATTTACATACCTGTAATGATTTTCAGCTACAGACAAAACGCCGCCAGCCTAGATTTCAATGGGAGAACATCCCATCCCCAAAGGTAATTCACATTCACATACTATTTTGTTATTCTCCTTCCACCCAACAAATACATTCCTGTATCAAGCACCACACAATTTACTTGATGCATTTAAATAATTAAATTTAGGGACTGTAGTTACAGTCCCGCCCAAAAATTAGGTGAGAAGAAAGAAATTACACTAAAGTCAACTTTGTAACAACTTTAGCGCTTTATACTCCAGGGGTTGGTAGGGGTATTGTGGGTTTGCTTTTATTTTACATTCATAGACACTTGTGGGTGCTATATATAGTGCAGGGAGCCATAATGTCCCAAATGAAGTAGGTGTTATATTTATAATGAGTGGGTGGTAGCTTTGAAGCAATGGTTAATTAACTTAACATACCAAATTTCTAAGTTTGTACACCCCACTTATAGCCATTTTTGCATAAATATGGCTATTACTTGTAACGAATGACCAATTGTAAGACAGATTACTTGTATATCAGAAAAAAGATGATAATTTTATATAATATATATATATATATATGTATATATATATATATGTCCTGATATGGCGAAACATCAAAGTAAACCACAGGGGTATATACATGATATAGCACTGCAGTGAGATATAGCACCTGCCATCGAAACAGACTACAAGAAAACAACGCTTACCTTCTCCAAAGTGCCGACAAAAAGGTAGGAGAAGCATCAGACATCAACAAAAGTTTTGTCTTTCATGACATATATTGGTTATGTCCCGCTACGTGTGCAATATCAGATATATAATCACCTTGCCCTCGGGCTACGCCTTCGGGCTCGGTGTTTATATATCTGATATAGCACTCGTACCGGGACATAACCTATACATATATATATTTTTTTTTTTTTTTTTTTCTTTTTTTTTTTTTTTGTTTGACAATTAATTATAATAATTATATATATATATATATATATATATAAATATAAATATATTAATAATTATAAATTATATATATATATATATATTATATAAAACAAAAAAAAACAATAGATACATACATGTATATATGTATATACATGTATACAAAATAAATAAATAAATAAATAAATAAAATTTAATAATAATAATAAATTAAATTAACTCAAATTGGTTGGTAGGGGCGGAACCCATAATTGAAACAGCGTTTCCCCATTGAACAGCTACCGAAATCCGCTGCAATAAATAGGTTCGAGACTTTGGTTCCAATGTGTGTACATGAATACGATTACCCAAATCATTAATAAAATCGATTGCCACTGGACCTATAACACCAGAAGTCTCTACAACAATTGGAATAAAATGATGAGATGTAGTTAAGCACTGATATAGGTCACATTTCCTCTTTTCAGCTGCCACTGCAACAGCACCTGCTTCAGAAACAGCTAAATGGCTGAGACCTGAAGGTTCTAGCCTAGAGGGTATCTGAGCCGAGGACAATGCTCTCTGGACAATACTATTGATGGCTGCGTGACGGAAGTGACGCCCCTCACTCTTTACACAACTAAGTCCATGTCTAGCAAATTCATCTACCTCTGCACCACAATGACAGCATCGATGTGGTTGACATAATGGAACACTGAGACGAAGACCAACAGCAATTCTGACAGATTCGTTGTCCATGCGTAGACCCAAGGAAGATACTGGGAAAGCATTAAGCATGCACCTGACTCTTTGGTAGCTGCAGGCAATAATCTAATGTGGGTCTTGGTATCTGTGGCTATCTCTAATAAGTGATCATAAACCTCTTGCGTATGTGGATAATCCCAAGATTTTTGCTTGATGTCAGCTGGAGGTGGGGGGGGGGGGGGGGAGGTTGGAAACTATGTCCATCAAACCACACACTAAGGGCATGTAATTTGGCTGAATAAGAAACACCCTTCAAACTCTCTGGAAGAATCCTGGTAATGAGGCTCGAGGAACCAGCAACTGAAGCAAGAAAGGCAGAAAGAGCAACCTGGACAACACTAAGAACACCAATACCACCCATACTAACTGAATTTGATTGTCAACATCAATCAGTAACCTCAGTGACTGGGTTACCTGTGCTAGTACAAACAACTAAAATGATGGATAAGCTAGCTAATGGTACAATAATAATTGACTATTGTAAAATTAAATTAAGGGACATGAAGTGGTTGTCCCTCTCAAAAATTTTGGAAATCCTCTTCAAAAACTCTAAGGATGCATAAAGCAATTTGTGCACAGGTTGGCAGGGCCTTTATACTCTATGGGGGTGTAAGGTTATTGTGGGTTTGCTTCTCAAGTGCAGCATCCTTTATGAGTGTAGCATGCAAAAATACCCCAGTGAATAAAAATGGGAATGGTAACAACTACTATAATTAGGGCAAAGCAGTACAGAACCTTCCTCCTACAAAACTTTGTGCATAGGTGGAGTTATACATTACTGAGTAACTTCGGGTTCTAAGAACCCTTCCAAAAATTATCACCCCTATGCCCCCTTAAATAAGGACATAAATATTACAATTATACAAAGTGGGGGCTTGTTGTAGGTAGCAAAAGTTCTGGCTTATAAACGAAATTTAATGCTTTAGCACAATATGCACTACAAACTTTGTGTAAATTGTAATAAAATGATTGTCTATGTCGTTTACAAAAAGCTGCAACCACTCCTGTAGCTATGAAATTAAGGTGGTGCTCTGGTAATTAGCACATTCATGAGAGTGTACTATGTATGTATTAGACATGTGGGATAATGAAATAACTTACGTCTAGATAAATAATTGTGTTGATACTAATCATTTATAATAGAGTAATTTTATTGAGCCTTAATAACACGGTAGAGTTTTTTTAATTATCAATAACAATAATAAAATTATTATTAATAAAAAACTGAACGTTTCGACCCGAAGGTCTTCTTCAGCAGTATACAAAAAACAAAACCAAATAGCCTATTTATATACGGACAGATAACAAGTGATGACATCATGACAGTACAAAGAGTGAGAACAATGATGGTACAGGAATACAAAGGGTAGTACAGAAAATAACAAGGTTTGACAATGATGGTACAAGAAAAGTAAACTATGACATGAAGGTTTAGATTAAGTCTGTGATGGTAGAATAGAGTCCCAAGACTTTTTGTATACTGCTGAAGAAGACCTTCAGGTCGAAACGTTCAGTTTTTTATTAATAATAATTTTATTATTTTTATTGATAATTTAAAAAACTCTACCGTGTTATTAAGGCTCAATAAAATTACTCTATTATATATTACAACATGGTAATGAATATCTATAACATTATACTAATCATTATAAAATATTGTATTGTATTATACTGAAAGTCAATGATCTACCCAATCAGTAGGCAGGACATGAGATGGAGGTAAGAACAATTTTTAAATTTGAGAAGGCAGAAGAATACAAATGGAAGCAATCACAAAAGAGAAGAGAAGATGAAGAGTTTAGGAGGAAGAAAAGGAGGATTTTATACTGAAAATAGTCAAAAAGGTCATGCAGATATCTTGTCTTTCAGACAGAAACCCGTAATCTCAGTAAACTTTCCTGGGTAAGCATGTCACTGTGCTATTCATGCTGTAGTAAGCAGGTTTATGTTTGCCTATATTTCTAGCTTGAGTGTACCACTTTGCTGATGCATTGTTTTGCAAGTAACAAGTACACTACCGTGAAATGGGAGGTTTATGGGCTCTTGATTACCTTGCTGTGTCACATGTATTTATTTCTGACCCACATGGTGGAGCACTCAAGCTGGAAGTGCAAGGCAAGCATAAACCTGGGAATCGAAAAAACAATGGGTATTCACACATCTCACAAGGTTGTGACATCAAGTGGGAAATGCAGGCAAGATAAACCTTGGTCAATAACAATACCAAGTTATTTATTGTTGATAATATAAATTATAGTACAGCACACAAGCTCAAAGACAATTAATGGGCATGGCACATTATAGAATGAATAATTAAGCTACAGACCACTGAGACCACCAGCAGTAATAAAAATTAGCTTCAGCCAAACATGTAGAAACTATAAAAGTAATAAAAGTAGAAAAACAAAAGGTTTCAGACATGAGTATCAACCATCTGTCTATTCACCCATCCAAGTACAAAAGACACATACAGAATCACTTGATCCAATGTAACAGTAACATGACAGTCACATACTGTATATCAAATAATGGGTCATTTGGTTAATTCAAAGTTTTTGGAAGTAAATATAATTTACTGATGCATTGGTAAACAGGACTCTATGGCATTTTCAGATACATGTATGTAGAGAGAGGGGAGGGTTGGAATATATATGCACATGTATATATACAAGTATGAATCAATCAATGACTAAGATAGGCAGCTATACACATGTGATAATACATATACACATACATGTACATGTTGCAGTATGTAATGAAATTATATAGTATAGAGTCTAATTACTTTTTCATGAACTCACCAGGTGGGATATATCTTCATCACTCCACACATATATTCCATTTCATTCCGAATCTTTTAGGGTGGTAATTTTTGGCATTATTTGGGGGGGCACTCTGCATGTGAACAATAGAGTCAGACTCAGAGGCTACTACTCGAGTTGTCACTTTGTAATTTGTAATTATGTATTTAAATTTCAATCACTAAATATTATCATTCTTAATCAAATATAATTTCGGAAGTATAATTGTTATTATTTAATATTTAGTGATTGAAATTTAAATACATAATTTTGTCTTTGTCCTCCTTTGTCTTGAGTTCCAAAGCTTTTTGCTAATTAATTGTTGTATACAGCTCAGATTTGGACAGAACAAGTTCAATTTTGAGCATGATGTATGTCAGAATTGTGAATCATCACTGATGTATTCAACTGGATTACAAACTCACATGAAATATGAACAAACATGGAATATAAGTTTGAGTGCAATCTGTTTAGGACGTCGAACATAATTTTTTTTTTCAACTGTATTCACATATTTTAATTCATCTCATAACCATCACAGTATATATTATATCTTAAGCTTCTTTTTTTTTAAACTGTGTTCACATATTTTATAATCATCACAGTATATACATTGAATTATATCATAAGCTCCTGGTCTGATATATATATATATATACATGTATATATTTATAGCACTTTGACGCCTAACATCAAAGGTACCAACAGTTCTATATTTTCCATATAGCACACTTTTTTTACCACATCCTGTTCTATATTTTCCGATTATTGTCTAGAAAACAACGAGCTTTCCTCGGGTTTAGTGCAAGAACACTAAGTACTTCATTTTTCTTCTCCATTGCATCAATCCAAAGTACTATAAACCAGTTAAAGCACCAGGTTTGCTCGTGTTGTCTTGGAAAATATAGCACTGGGGGTGGGGTCTCAAAGCATCATAAAGTACTTGGCTACTCCTCGTGCTTTATGAGCTTCTCGACCCCATATGTATTAAATATTACTAACTATTAGCTACTAATGTACATGTAGTATGTGTGTTTCTTACTGCCCATGCTCATTGTCTCTATTTCCCGACTGATAACTCAATGCCACCATTTTTATATATTTACATGTACACACTATCATCATGAATTTCTTTAATGACAGGAAATTATTAATTGTTAGGTTATACCACTTGAGACTAAACAATAGAGAAAGTCAATGATTTACCCAACCAGTAGTTTTGGTATTAGGTTTCTGTTATGTCAGCAAATTTTGTCACAATCTTAATTCATTTGTGTTGTTATATATATAAAGTTGGTTATGATTGCCTCACTCATAAAAATTGCATAATTTTTATTTATAAGACTAAAATTCTTGTCGGCGTAGAACTGACCTTTTAGTGTTGGATACAGATCTGTACCTTTGTTTATCTCACAGCATCATTATTTTTTAAGTTAAAAAGTATCCAAAGAAGGGGCCAATGCCTATTATCGTTAGCAGTAATTACTGTTGTAAACACTTTATATCCTCTATACCTATTTATAATAATTAAAAATTGAGGCATGGTAAACTGTAATATTGGATTGTTATCATCGATACCAGCATTTTTGACTTATAGGTGGCAAATTTTGTGTGCGACAATATCAAAATAACACATCCCAAACATGATTTTTTGTCATTGTTAGGATGTCTACCATTAATATTCACGCAGTTACTAACCCAAACCTGCACCACTATCTTTATCTGTATTTGTGCTCCACTGTGTATGTGTATTTACTAGGGTTGGGATCTGAAATCAATTATCAAATCAGAATAGGACAATTAATACAATAATTAATAATGTATATACATGTGTATATAGAGTGGATCTGTAGCATTAAGTTCATCATACTCATACTCTTTAGCTATTTGAATTTAGAGGCCATATCCTTGTATTTATCACATGATTATCACACAATGTGGTATAACATACTACACAATATAAATACAACTTATAAACTATTCAGCAACATGTAAGGAATAAAGTACTGCATTAGTGAGGTGTGCCATGACTTGTAGTCACACATATTGTATTATATACATGTGTTATTTGTAAGAGTGATAATTATTGTAATTGTTGTAATATTATACATAATATAAGATGTGCACCCTCCCCAGGGATGGATACAGTACTGTTCCCTGGTCAGTCCGAAATTATTTCTGAAAGTTGAGATACCTGCACAGCCTTTTCGGCTATTTTTGGCATAAAATCCTCCATTTTTCTAGTTTATATTCATAGTATGATGTAAAAATTGCAATGAATTTCATTATATTAATTATATTCATATTTTTGTGATGATTTGTGACGAAATTGTTCTTTTTAAAACTGTACGGGAATTTATAATCTTGTTTCTGTGCTTTTTGGTTTTGACATAACTTACATGCCCTTTTATTAAATTAAAAAGAGGGTTTGGAGAATTATATAGTTTACATATAAAGGAACAGTTTCCCTCTAGATTCAACCAGATTCAGTTCAACCAATCTTTTCCAAAAAAACTATTACATGTTTTTTAATTAATTATAACTAATTAATAACCACATAATTAATAAAGAAATGAATAAAATAAGTAGTAAATAAACAATAAACAATATATAACAATATAATATAATCCTAACATAACTGAATGCCTAGACTATTTGAACTTTTAATTACAAAAGGGATGAATGGCCAGTGCATTGACTGGACACACTGCATGTACCTGCAGGTGCACTAGGCGTAGTTTGTATTGTAGACATTGGTAGCATTGTAGGTGCACTAGGCATAGCACTAGTCATGCCATGTATCATCCATGTAGGTGCAGCACTAGGCACACCACTAGTCATGCCATGTGCACTAGGCACACCACTAGTCATGCCATGTGCACTAGGCACACCACTAGTCATGCCATGTGCACTAGGCATAGTTGGTATCATACATGTAGGTCCTGGTATTGAAGGCATACATACCACATGAGGCCGATAATCTCTTTCATTCATCCTTTGTTCTTTCTCTTCATCCTTTCTCCTCATCTTATAGTCCTCATCTTCTCTTCTTTTTCTTTCCTTTTGCCACCTATAGTCTTCATCTTCTCTTCTTTTTCTTTCCTTTCTCCACCTGTATTCTTCTTCTGTTATCCTTCTTCTCAAGTTGTAGTATTCTTTTTCTTTTTGTCTTATCTGCTGCCTCCATTTATGCTCCTCATCCTCTCTTCTTCTTAGTTCGTTGTGTCTTTTTTTTTCTTGTTGCTCGCTTCTTCTTTCTTTTAGTTTCTTACTTTCTTCATTTTCCTCCATGTTTTCATCATTTCTAGTTCTTTGACATGATGTACATTCTTTTTATGGCCCGTAGGGCCATCCCTATGATTGCTTTCCCACGGGTTCGATGTATGTTTATATATAAATTATATATAATTATATATATGTTTGTGTCACCTACGCGAGTATGGGTTGTATATGTAGTTAAGGAAGTTACATCATTCCCGGGGGGCTCGGTCAATTAATGGGCGTGGCGCGTAAAAGAACGCGCGATCAAGCTCTACACACCAGCAGAAAGAAAGCTGTTGAGCTTACGTAGAAACTGTAACTAATAGCTACCTATTCTGCCTGAAATATATTCCTAAAGTTCTACAAGGTCCTTTGAAAGGTCAGGAGAGTAGATAATCAAAATAATAACTATAATAAGCTGTTGTCTTTCATGCTTGATAAAGTCAGCCATGATTACTGAATTCTGGACACCACAAAGCAGTCATAAGGATACTTTTATCTTCACTTAAATTTGTAAAGCAATCATAGGGATGTTTTTTTCTCTATATACACTTGTTCTCTCTCACACTGTAAATATACATGTATGTTATTTTAGTATGACAATAATGACCATTAGTTATACTTATAGTTTCTCAAATTTTAATTTGTTAACTTAAACAATTTTTGGCTTACTAAAAGCGTTTTAGTTAACTAACTAGAAGTGCCCATTATTAGCCAATTTTCATTTTAGTTATAGTTATTACACTAGACCTGTAATTTAGTTATAGTTTAGTTAACTAAAAGTCACAATGCCTTACTAAATTTTGGTTATAGTTAACTAAAACAACACTAAAATGTATGAGATACATGATACATGTTTGTACTTTGTAGTTTTAACGTTAGCACATCAGTCACATACATGTACACAAACTGTATAGCAAACAAGAACTCAGCTACATGTACATGTACACCTGATACATGTAGCAGGAGTGTTATTGTTGCAATGTTGCAATATTGCAACAGTACTCAAGTTCATTTCTTTGCTATATAACAATATTAATATTGTAGTAACATCTTATTTCATGTTGTGATACTTACTCCTGCTTTTTCACTTGTTATCTCGACTGACTGGACTTGTTCTGTCTTTTTTTCAAATGATTGAACTTGTTCTGTCTTTTCTTCGACTTTGCTATTTCCACCACCCATTGTAGCTCTTCTATCTGACCTTTATTTGTGAATGTTCAGTATTTTTATACCCATTTTGAGAAACCACAGAACTGCCTATTTGAAGATGCAAGCCTGGATCTCTTAGACCTAAGGCTTCCTTTGAGATGTGAGATTATACACATAGGCATTATTAGCTTTTTTGGCCTGATTTTTATTACATGTATGTACTTTGAGACTTAACTAAATTGCTCAGACCACAAGATTTTATTTGATTTAGAATAAATACCTTTTTTATAGAGTATATTATATTAAACCATTTGTGTAAGTGATACATGTGTGTATGTGTCTGTCTCTCTCTCTGTATGCATATATGTATGTCTACATGTATATAGACCATAAGACGATAATTTTTGTGTGTACTTCAATATCGTGAATTTTGTTGTATAGATATTGTCCATGAAAATTTTAAATATTTGTTTTCCCACTCTAATATCATTGTCATGTTTGGTCGATAAATCACTCATGAGCAACATCAACTTTCTTTTTACTGGCATATTAGCTTTCCAGCTTTCAACTTTCTGTGGAGGCATCATTAAGCTTATAGATTAGTCTCATAAAAGTAAGCTAAAAACAGAAGAATGTGATAGAATTTTAGCTACAATGTGCATGTAATGACGTACACATACATGTACGTACGTACTAATGAAATAAATAATTAATTCATTTGCAGGTGTTAAATTATCGTGATATTATCGCTATCGTGATAATTTTGGCAATTATCTATCGTGATATAATAATAACAATATTGCTCAGCCCTATAATAGAAAGCCTCCAAAAACTAGATTATTTTCTATAACGAGTACTAGACTTGTTCCAATTGCTGTTTCTACTGAGAAAGGACAGAAGCAGCATGCAATTTTCCTGGAACATGTCTGCAATATTAACCCCATGTACAAGTAAAATTTTAAAGTAAGACTTTCAAAGGAAATCTTTTAACTTCAAATAGGTTCCAATGAATGAGGTTTGAACATGTCTTCACTTGCCTTTCATTAGGTGTGCACAAGACTTCCCCCTTTTGTCTTATGCCTTGGCATGTCTTGAGGTGCATGATATAAATCAAGCCTTACAGGAGGTGATCAACATGCCCAAAAGTCCTCCCATTGCACATTGGTGTACTTGAACCTGTTCTTTCCAGTTGTGTACACCACCTTATGTGATGTGCTTGCAGGCTCTAATTGCTCCACCTTGAGGTCAGAAATATTATATAGTTAATGATTAATGATTTCCACCTCACCTTGTGTGTTAGAAATATTGGTTATATGATGTGAGAAATAAATACATGTGGAATAGACATGACTTTTGGATCAGGTGAAAAAGGTCCACTTCTACTCATGTATAGTCAAGTGCCCCCACCACCATACCTCTTCCTTCCCCCATGATAAAGGGATACATGTGTATCTACATGTATCTTTCAACTGTCCCAAATCTTCACATACATATACATGTACATAACAGATTATTGATAGCAATTAGTAATTATAATGAAATTACAACCATAATAACATAATTATTATAATTATACTGCATGTGATAATAAATAAACATGGGGGGTGGAGTGAATGTTATGTAGGACTATTAGCATACTATATAATATACATACATACATACATACATACATACATACATACATACATACATACACACACACACACACACACACACACACACACACACACACACACACACACACACACACACACACACACACACACACACACACACACATATATATATATATATATATATGTCTATTATATACAGTATGCTAATAGGTCCTATATACAAAATATAGGACCTGAGTTTTGTGTCCAAGGATGTGATTAGCCCGAGCCTGCGAGGGCTATATCACATCCGAGGACACAAATTATTATTGTAATTTTATATAGATATATATTATATAGATTGTACATGTACATATGATATCTGAAAGAAAGAAAGAAAGACAGACACCTGAGACAATGGAAAAATGAAAAATGAGAGTTGCCTCAGGTGGGATTCGAACCCACAACACTCTGTATTCCAGACAGATGCTCTACCAACTGAGCTACCCAGGCAGCTCAGCTGGCAGGGTTCGAATACTAGGCTTTTAGGTGAAGGCCGGGGTAATTAAACCACCAAAGACACCAACACCAAACCTTAGTATATACATATGATATCTGAAAGAAAGAAAGAAAGAGAGAAAGAAAGAAAGAAAGACAGACACCTGAGACAATGTGTACATGTACAATCATTATTATATGTACAATTATTATATATGTATGTTTATGTACAGTGTATGTACATGATGTTATCAGAGATGTAGAAAGAAAGAAAGAAAGAAAGAAAGAAAGAAAGACACCTGAGGCAATGGAAAAATGAAAAATGAGAATTGCCTCATGTACAGGTATATATATATTAGTGTTGTTCCAGTTCTTAAGTACTGGAACTTAAAGTAATTTTAGTACCACCATTTTAATTTTAGTTCCAGTTCTAGGACTAGAATTAGTACTAGAACTAAAAGTGTTGTTTAAGTTAACTATAACTAAAACCACTTTTATTAAGGCATTATGACTTTCAGTTAACTAAAACTATAACTAAATCGCAATTTACTGTGATAACTATTGAGAAGTTTACTGCATACATAAACTAAGGTATACTTTGTTGATGTTAGGAATTCATGTCAAGTTGCCACTCATGATGTAATTAATAAACTAGCAGCTACACATGTAGCTGTATAGAATGCAATTCTTAAATCACTACCACATGGCTGGAAATATAGGCATGTACTTTAAATGTTGATTATAACTAGTTCACACTTATTGTGTAAAAGGTGTTGGGACATGTGTCTCTAGAACTTTCTAGATTGTTATCTGTGCACATGTTTTAGAATATTTCAGAACATTTAGTGGTTTACTATAATAACAGTGATTGATTTTGTACAGTAGTGTTGTGTTGTCTGAGTCAAGTTAAAAGAAACAGAGAATGTATTCAGCTCTTGCTCTGCCATGTTGTGTAGACTTACTATTTTCTACCATTGCCTCCTCACCTTATTACTCTTCAAATGAACACTTTTGTCTTTTCGAAAATTTCTACGTTTACGGTATTGTATTTTCCCGATGTTTCTGCTGGATGCTTTTTTGAGCACTCCATGTACATGTACATATACGTGTGTATACCTATACAAGAAGTATGCATTATGTGTGTACATGTACATACTAATTAAATGTTTATGCACATGTACATTTATAAGCATTATATGGAACATTTTCATTTCCTTTCTAGTTATGATTCTAATTGGGTATTTGTTGTAGTCCTGTTTTTCTCAAATATGGATCTGGATACCTTAGCAACAAAAGCATAGTTTTAATCTAGCTATAACAGGGTTGCTTGGAAGTGGTATTTAATTTTGTTACTAAAAATACATGTACCTCAAACCTCTGATTGAGGAAGAGCAGGACTTCATTAAATACCCAATTAGTACTTGGTACCGGAGTAAAAATTTCCATTAGAATAACTAGCCCTTTAATCAAAAATGTCTCAATTAAAATACTACTGCACTACTAAATGTAGAATCTTGGTATTCCCTGTAGGAGGGTTTTGATGTACTTGAGGTCCCTGACCAAAATTACTTGTGGATATCCTCTTTTGTACAAATACAACAGCCAAAGTAGGTACACGAAAAGGATGGTATGATTTTTTTCTCGTGAGTCAACATGTTCGTCAGGGTACTGTCGCACCTACTCATTATAATGTTATGGCAGATAAGCACTGGACTCAAACCAGATCATATGCAAAGACGTGGCAGGGTCCAAGGTTCCATAATTGCTCCATCTTGGGGTTGGTTGTATGGTTAATGCATTATACATTTCCACCTTCATTGTTGCACCTTGAATGTTAGAAATATTGACTATATTATGATTGTAACTTACGTGAGGTTAGATGGTAATAAATAAATAAAATTTAATATATATATATATATATATATATATATATATATATACCATGTAAGTTTTTAGTTTTTTGGGTCCTATGTTAGCTTCCCAACCTTGTTCACAACTTCACATGCTTTTTGGGTTTTGACATCCCTACATCTTTCATGTAGATTCGTCTTTCTTAATGCTTATAAGAACATTTCAGCTCAAAGGCTTTCTTCAGTTACAGTATCAGTACTTTTCCGTACGTATGTGTACCTCTATGGAATTATTTTCATAATAATATGTGCACCTTTTGTTTAGATCTGAATATCTACATGTATATGTACATGTAAGTCTATGTACGATTCATGCACATGTACATGTATAGTATGCCAAATATTTTTCTGGTAATAGTTCTACTGTAATGGTCACATACTTTGTATCAATAACAACAGCATAATATGTATATTTATGTACATGTACAAAATGATAACTGATTTCTAACTTCCATTACTATTCAATACAGAACAGATAGTATTTGGTTACAGTGTACATGTTCCAAAACTGTTTAATACACATTTTATCAATATAGACTGATTCCAGTATTGATTCAATGTCACTACACATGTACATGTACATGCACATGTATTTCTTCTGCAATGTAAATATAGTGTACATGTATTCCATTTCTTCTTTTTTTGCTACATTGTACATGTACAAATTGTACATGCATTCATGTAGTTTCTCATCCACTAACGGAAAAGAACAACAATCTTGATGTCCTCAAACTAACTAATAAAGATTTCTTGAGAAGTTTAGAGAATGCTGTTAGATTTGGTAAACCTTGCCTGCTTGAAAATGTTGGAGAGGGATTAGATCCAGCTCTAGAACCAATTCTACTGCGACAAGTTAGTACATGACATGTACATGTACACGTACATGTACATGTAATTTGTCTTTTAATTACATACAGTATGTGTATCTGTTCATGTACATGTATGTCACTTCATTTTATAATCCATCATTCTATGTGTGTACATGTATATATATATTAGGAATTCAGTGTTATATTGTACATATAGCTAGCCACACTTTAACAGAGTGGTGCTGACACAAAAATCAAAGCATATTTGTGATTTGGTTGCATTCCTTTGACCACATCAAAAAAAATGGCATTGCATAGAGTGGTACAACACCTCTCTTCAGCTCTTTAGCTATAGAACCCTGGGGGATTGTGTCTATGATGACCTTTAGTTGTATAATTTTCCTCTTGATAATAAATATTGTTATTTTACAATGTACATGCATGTAACACAATTTATATGTATGTACATGTACATGTATGTAGTTTCTATACATACTGTTGGCCTATCAGAAACAATATCAAGATTACTGACAGATTTTAATGTCAGTTGTTTTCCTATTCAAAGTAACTGCTACTGTACCTCATTAGCAATCATACATGATGTACAGTACATGTACATGTACAGACTGTACCTGCTGCATGTGTAATGCAATTATTCAGTAAGCTAAATATCGCTGCATGTTTCTTCATGTCTATCTATCTACATGTATGTATGTACTCATCTTTGAATTATCAACCTCTCTGCTTATCACCTAGATGGTTCCTTTATGCATATATATATATATACATGCCCAAGGGTGAGGTGATAAATCTGATATAGCACGAGTAGGCGTGTTATAATTAACATATTTCACGAAAGACAAAACCTTTGTTGATGTCTGATGCTTCTCCTACCTTTTTATTGGCAGGTAAGCGTTGTTTTCTGTGTAGTCTGTTTCGACGGCAGATTTTATATCTGACCACAAGATGCTATATACGTACTTGATTGATCTATCTGTTTCCTCAATTTGTACATATATCAATCAATCTTTATACCTCGTTTCCATTCATCCATATAGACTGTTCATTCATTTTTTTTCCCAAGACTTTCAAACAAGCACTACTAAACTACTTAATCTTCATTACACACTTGAAGTATCTACTACTAAAGTTACCCTTGTAAACTTCACACTCTCTCCTGGGTATGATGTATGTACATGTACATGTATGTACACATGTATGCATGATGTTATCGGAGATGTAGAAAGAAGGAAAGACACCTAAGGCAAATGGAAAAACGAAAATGAGAGTTGCCTCAGGTGGGATTCGAACCCACGACACTCTGTACTCCAGACAGATGCTCTACCAACTGAGCTACCAAGGCAGCCGAGCTGGCAGGGTTCGAATCAAACATCTCATACATCTGTATGAACAGGCTGACTTTACAATGTACATGTACAGCATATAGTATAATGTATAATACATAGTAAACTGACTTTCTCAGTCTCACATGTATTGTCCCGTGGTTGGCTGCCTGTAACATACCTATATACAGTCACATTTGACACAATGTACTATGCAGTGTATATACAGTGTACATGTACTCCTTTCTCATGTTACAAATGTATTACACAGAGGATTAGAGGATCAGGTGTTAGGAGGTATAGTTGTAGCTGAAGAAAGTCCTGATTTAGAAGAAGCAAAGAATGCCCTCATCATATCAAATGCCAAAATGAAACAGGAACTCAGAGAAATAGAAGACAAGATATTATATCGATTATCAAACTCTGAAGGTAATCCGGTGGATGATGTTGATCTGATAAAGACACTGCAAGCATCTAAAACTAAGTCTAGTGAGATTCAAGCAAAGGTATCTGATGCTGAGAAGACAGAGAAAGAGATTGATGAGACCAAGAGTAAGTACATACCTGTTGCTGTTAGGACACAACTTCACTTCTTTTGTACAACAGACTTGGTAAATTTAGTTATGGGGATTTTAATTTGTACGGCAGTATAATTATCTACATGTAATATGCAGATTAAATTTATGCTTCATGTTATAATTAAACAGCTGAGAAGCTAACCCACAAAAAAGTAAAGTACATGAAATCATTCCCAAAGTTTGTTTCAAAATTTAAGAAATCATCCTATTTGATTCTGGGATATTATACATGTACACAACAGGAAAATAATAGAGTGGTGATTCCATTAGCCCTACCCAAAGCTCCACCTATTTCAAACTGACCACTCCCCTGCATTTTCTCTTGATCCATTTCTTTCCTTTCTCCTGAAATAGCCTTACATTCTTTTTGTATGCTAAAAAAATGCCAAGTCACGTTTCAGAAATTTCGTTTTTCGTGGCTACTTTTTTTTTCGGAGTCATTTGTACCCATGTCTTCAAACATGTTTGTTGGGTGTGGTAGATTTACAAATGCTAAAAATAGTATATCTGCTAGCGAGAGATCGCAGAAGGAAAAATCAATTAATGTGTGAGCGATTCACACTCCCTCCTCTTATGTTTTTTCTATTATGGACTCCTGTACATACACATATATGTACATACATAGATACATACATATATACAAACATAGATACATACATATACATACGTACATACATAATTATTACATTTACATATTACATATACATACATACGTACTTATATACATACATACATAAATACCTCCATACATATACCTACATACACATACATGTATATGTACATACATGTATATGTACATACATGTATATGTACATACATAGATACATACATATATACAAACATATACCTGCGTACATACATATTACATGTACATATTACATATACATACATACATGTACATAAATACCTGCATACATGTACCTACATACAAATATATGTACATACATACATAATTACATACAAACATAGTACATACATATTACATGTACATAATACATATACATACATACTTATATACATACATACATATATAAATACCTGCATACATACACCTACATACACATATATATACATACATACATACATACTTGTATACAGTACATACATACATAAATACCTGCATACATACACCTACATACATATCTATGTACATACATACATACATACATACTTATATACAGTACAGACATACATAAATACCTGCATACATACACCTACATACACATATACATACATATACATACATGTACATACATATCTATGTATGTATGTATGTATCTATGTATGTATCTATATATGTGCACAAGACTCCCCCCATTTGTCTTATGCCTTGGCATGCATGATATAAATCAAGCCTTACAGGAGGTGATCAGCATGACCTCCCATTGCACATTGGTGTACTTGAACCTGTTCTTTCCAGTTGTGTACACCACCTTATGTGATGTGCTTGCAGGCTGTAATTGTTCCACCTTGGGGTCAGAAATATTATGTGGTTAATGATACATGTATTCATATTTGTAATATGTGTTGTGTTTTTTTTTGCAGGACTATTTCATTGAGATTAGTAATGATAATGAAGTATTGAGTGTTGCACAGAAGATTACTGCTCATAGAACCAGTGCAAGACAATGCCAGGTAACAACTGTACATATGTATGTTGATCATTATGTGTTCATCATCCATGAAATCAATATGTATTACCACAGATGTATGCATGTATGTTTACATGTATACAGGTTGTATGTGTATGTATGTGCTACAGTGCACGTATGGGTGCATGTGTGTGTGCTATAGTTAGGGTGTGTGTATGTGTGTAAACAAGTACAAGTACACATGTACATGTAGATGTGTGATAAGTTATTTGTATTAAAATAGTATTATCAAAACAATGTACATGTAATCAGTTTACTATTCACTTTATTATGTTTATTATGATATACACATATACATGTGTACATTGTAGCATGTAATTCATGTTTAGTGCACCCAAACATTACATGTACATATGTACCTCTACATGTACATGTACGTATATACATGTGATATTTGTTCCTTTTTACATCCATTAGTCATTGTGTAAGATGTTTTCTCAGTATGCATTTCCATGGGAACAAGGTGTCATCTTAACATTTAATAGTGGAGTGGCTGAACCATATCCTCGTCATTTTACACATCCTGAAACAGTTTGTAGATCACGTTCAGCTTCTCATATTGCTAGACCTAGAAGGTACCTTGTGATGCACAATGTCTTCTCCTTTTCCTCCACTCATTCTTCTTCTTGACCTCCTTTTGATATTTGTTCCTTCTAACTTCCTCTTCTTCCTTATCTGTTCCTCGTCTCCCTTAACTCTTCCTTCTCCACCTTTCTTCCATTAACTCTTCCTTCTCCACCTTTCTTCCATTTCCTTCACCTACATGTATTTTCATTCTCTTCCCATTCTTCTTTCTCTTCCTCATCTTCCTCTCTTCTTATTCCTTCTTTTCCCCTTTGTATAACCCTCAGTACTAGTAGAGTCATACATATATATGTACATATACATGTATGTGTATGTTGCTAAGTATAAGTATGGTCATACACGTACATGTATGTGCACAACATGTTTGACCCTCAGTACTCATATATACATATATATGTACATGTACATGTACACATATGTTGCTAAGTATATGTATGGTCATATGTGCACTACCCTCAGTACTAGTACAGTCATACATATATATGTACATGTACATATACATGTACACATGTGTATAAGTATGGTCATACATGTACATGCATATGCACTACATGTATGACCCAGTACTACTAGAGTCATACATATATATGTACATATACATGTACACATATGTTGCTAAGTATAAGTATGGTCATACATGTACATGTATGTGCAATACATGTATGACCCTCAGTACTAGTAGAGTCATACATACCTATGTACATATGCATATACGCATATGTTGCTAAGTATAAGTATGGTCATACATGTACATGTATGTGCACTACATGTATGACTCTCAGTACTAGTAGAGTCATACATATGTATGTACATATACATGTAAGCATATGTTGGTAAGTATAAGTATGGTCATACCCAAGTGTAAATAGAAATAGGATCCCGCGAGTTCTATGCGATATACCGTATATGAGGTATACTGACTATACTAGACACGAAAGAAAAAAGAAACCTTATAGATGATGAAGGCAGTGGTAGCTTTTCTGATATAGTTGATGCAACCAGTTGATGCAACCAGTTGATTGGAAAGTAGTACATCTCTTATACTGGAGGTACATAATTACTCTATTTACATAGTGTCAATCTGTCCAAAATAATAGTGTATTATTGCATTGTGAATTAGGATACACCATGCTGATGAGACCCAATAGGTCGAAACAATCTGATCAGTGTATGTATATTCTGATTGTCCATGGTTTGCCCTGAAAATGTCACATGTATACAAAATCAGTATCTACAAATAGTTCCGACATGAGTCAAGCACATTTTTGAAATGCTTGGAGGGTGCTTTGAAGCAATTTTTAGCCACAAGCACTAAATTGTGCTTGTGCATAAGCTTGCACTTAAGCACATTATAGCATTAGTGCACATTATAAGTTGAAGTGCTTTATACATTCATAAATTTTTAATCAATACTGGTAATCAGTATGTGTAAATTGTACAAAGGACCAATTCAGCAGTTCGATTCACACTAATTCAGGAGCTATTTCACATGTGGAAAATTCTCTAGCCTTTTCAATACAATATCCCAATAAATCATCGTTATTTACACGTACCCTCTCTTCTGATTGTGTTGCTAACAAAACAGCACTAATAATTTCATCTTTGTGTACATATGCAATTGTTTTTCGTCTTCTGTTTAAATGTATAGTTACATGTAATAACATTACACAAAATGCTTTTTCCTCTTCAATAGTTATAACATGCGAGACCTTTTCGGAGTCAAATTTTAATGGGTTTTTATTGATGTGTAGCCAAGCAGCCAACTTTGCAGTGGTTGTAGATGATGCTGCCGTTCCAACACCAATTTCATATTTCATACGTCGTACATATACCTAGAGTAAAAGAAATGAAATTACAATTGCATGAACCCATAATGGATCAAGTGAAATGCACCGCGAAGGCAGTACGAGAAGTTTACTGAATGACAAGGGTGCCTAGAGTGGTCATACGTTTCTAGAGTGAAGGGCCGTGGTGTGGCAAGGGCCCCCAAACAAACATTGATTCGTTTGTACTGTCTCCGCAGTTGGTCCGTGTATTTCACTTGATCCCTTATAATTTTATACAACATAATAATGCCATGCTTTGACCAGGTCCACCCGACTAGCAAACTAAATGTGTTTGTATGTGTATTACAGTGAAAATCACAACTATTTCAAACACTGGTTAGACTAAAACTAAAACTCACCTTGTCGTCTTCCATCACAACAAATGGTCAGGGTAAAGATTGAATTCAGTAGAACAACAACAAGGAAATAGGCAGTTTGATAAATGGTTACCAATGGTAAAGATTCACTGGAACAACAGTAAGCCGGGAAAATAGGTCACAACAAATGGTCACCAAAGAAAGACAACAACTGTTTGAAACTATAATTTCCCCCGCAATAAAGACCCAGAAACTTAGACGTCAACGTGACGTAATAAAAGGAGGCGTTGACAGTAAATTTAGAGAAGAGAAATACGAATTAATTTTTTTGGATTAATACAAACAATGCTACAACCTTATTATTACCCATACATGGTGGATTTAGACATTTCTTGAATCTTTATCATTGCAGTTCATTCCCTTGTTCATTACATGATAGCAATTTTTATATAGATAATTTGGTTGAAGAATGTTTATGCATACCACATTGACATTAGCTGAAAGTCTGCTGCAAGCCTAAATGATACTAATGATATTCATGCAGTATCCATCAATCTTCATATTACAGGCAAACAGATGTGTTATAACTTTGTAAGGGCAACTGTGGACAATCTGAAGTATATGTACACTGATCAGATTGTTTCGACCTATTGGGTCTCATCAGCACAGTGTATCCCAAATTCACAATACATATTACATAATGTATATTATATAATAACAGGGGTGTAACAAGGATTTTGGAAGGAAGGAGGCATTGATCATCGCACATACGTATGTACATACATACACACAAGGGGCAAAACACTTATAATTAAACATTAATCACACATATATCGTTTATTTAATGATTAATTAATTAATAATAATAATAATTTTTTTTGATGCTACAGCCTTATTATACCTTATACCCTTACATGATTTAGACATTTCACTAAATTAAATCTTTATAATTGCAATTCGCAATTTTCATATTGATAATATTATTTGGTTGAAGAATGTATATCACTATCAGGCACACCACATTGACATATAAATTGGCTGTGTAATATCATCCTCATTGTGAGTATGGCATTTTGGAACCTTAGCTTTCTTTTTTAACTATTTGCAGATGGTACAGTTGGCTTGACTGAATTATATATAATAAAATCTTGCTACTATGCCCATAAACTTTGCAATCATGTTTGGTCTTGGACATTCCCTAATTTAACAAATATTCAGAATGAAATTTCTATTACAAATTTTAAAATATAATATAGTCACAGAAGTTATACACCAGATATAATGACTTCATGTTTGTTCTGTTCTAATTCCACTGTAGTTGTATTTATGGTTGTCACTCAAAATAGGGAAAGGAGAAAAAGCAGAAACAGTAGAAATGGCGAAAACGGTGGAAACTGATAATAAACATCACATTTGTGATGAACAAAATCATGTTTAGCAAAGTTGTTGATGTTTATAAAGTCATTGATAGAAAGTCATGCTCCCACAGACCACCCCCCCCCCCCCCCCCAAGTTTGTCAGGATCACCATTTCTGCCGTTTCCGCCGTTTCCACTTTTTCTCCTTCCCATGTACTACACATTATTTTAAGTGTAGTACATGAGGTACATAGGGGGAGTGTATTTCTTCTCACTCAAGCATGTATTCTGTGGTTTGTAGAATACAACCCTGAGAAGTAGCCTCAGAGTCTGATTCCATTGTTTTGCATGCAGAGTACCCCAAAAGTCTAAATGATCTTTGGTATATTAAGTGAAATCAACCAAAACATCAGTGTATTTCTTCTCACTCAAGCATGTATTCTGTGGTTTGTAGAATATACTTATATGAAGTGACAACCCTGAGAAGTAGCCTCAGAGTCTGATTCCATTGTTTGGCGTGCAGAGTACCCCATCAGATAATTATTTATTATAAGTGTATGCCATCCCAAAAGTCTAAATGATCTTTGGTATATTAAGTGAAATCAAACAAAAAATGGTTTTAGCTAAGGAAATTGCAAACCTACACATACTGTGAAATATTATTGACAGTGTTTTTTAATTGGTAGTTTGATGGTTTTGGATCAAATTCAAAATTACCAATTAATTCACGAATGTACATACCGAATGTTTTCCTTCATACCTTTTATATTTTACAAACTTTTAACTTACTTATACAGAAAACCTTCTAACAATGTCATTGATGATTAGTGGGAGGAAAGCAACAAGATGAGTGTTTGAAAGTGCAGTGGCCAGTGCCAACACCCACACTTAGTGTCTTTGTCAATTCGATTGCCAAAATAATAAAGTGCCAAAAATTACCACCATAAAAGACTCGGAATGAAATGGAATGAAATGGAATATATGTGCAAAGTTAAGTGAAATTTAGAGTAAAGGTTTACCTAAGAAAATTGTAAACCTACATATACCATATACCATATACATGTACATGAAAATATTATCAACACGGTTTTTTAATTGACGGTTTGGTGATTTTAGATTCAAACCATCAAATTAAAAATCACCAATTAATTCACGAATGCACAATCCAAAAGTTTTCTTTTGTAACTTCTACATTTTACACAACACAGACTTTTAACTTACGTAGACAGAGGACCTTCTAAAAATGTCATAGATATTAAAATGTTAGTTGGAGGAAACCAGCAAGGTGAGTGTTTGAAAGTGCAACTGTTGATATGCATGACATGATGTCTGTGTAAAATTAACTACTCCATGAACAGCCAATATTTATTATGGTCACCTATCCTAGATCAAACATGAGAAAGTCCAGCTGATATATTATATAACATAATATAATATATTATTATATTATATTACATGTATATTACATATTGTATAACACACCCAGAGGTGAAGACTATCCTTACAAGGTTAGGCACTCGTAGTTTACAGCTAGAAATTAGAACTAAACTTAGCCCAATAGCAAAATCATAAGGTATAATCACCCCAGAGGCTGTGGCAAACAAACCACTTTACCACAAGCTTTTAGCACACATGTAAATATTGGCTTCCTTGGAAATAGAATATCAAAATAATTAAGTGGTTATTTTCCCTTTGCATAGCACAAACAAACAAACAAAAATAAAGGCAATTAAAAAAATTCCCAATAACCTACACTACTACAAAACAAGTATAAAAGTTTCAAATTGATACAAAAAAGCAAGTAATGCCAATCTGATTATTATGGGATTCAAGTTAAATATGCATATAAAATTAATAAATAAGGTTATACACACACATGGTTACAATACAGGAAATATGCCAGGTTTGTCTACTCCGTTTTGCCTGCTCAAAATTTTTGCAATAATTCCACATTTGCCTACGAATACCGTATATTTAAAACTTTTGATTTTTGACATAAGAAATTTTATATTAACACGTTGTGTACAAACCCATTCCATGTATGGAGCATAATGGAAAACCTGACAGTATTTAGCACTTGAGGTGCATATCACAAAGATTTTCCTAATGTATGGAAGAGGCATTGTTGACCCTTAGCCTAATTTGTAAGTATGACAACATGTACACATGAATGTGCTTGTTAAACTTACCACATTGAAACATTCTTCAAACTGTGCTAATGTTACACACAGTAGATCATCAGGGATCATCCACAATCTATATAGTAATTATACAACAATAAGCTTCTGTCCCTTACTGTACAAATGTATTACTGTATACACCTTTGGCAATGTACATGCAGTAGTGAAAATTTCACAATAACATCACAATATAATATTCTAGAAATACCCTGATATTGCTAGCTAATAAACAAAATGTTTTTTTTGTTGTTGTTGTTTACATATTTGAAGATTCTAAACCTGAGGTCCTACTTCTGGTAAAGATTAAAAATGCACAGCACAAAGTGGTAACTGATATAAGGTATGATAATTAGATTCCTTATCAGGTGTTAACAAGGAAGATAATTAGTGAATCCCTGTAGGGAAACCAGTTTGAAGGTCATGGGCCAATAATCACCACTTCAGTGTTGTATAGAGTGGTTTGGCATATTTGTAGATAGTATCTATCTACATATTTTAATTTGCCAAACCGTTCTATACATGACATGGAAGTAGTGAACAAATGACTCGCTACTATGCAAAAGACAGGAAAACCCAAGACCTTCAAAATTGTTACCCGCTTTATCTTATCTTCATAGCTAAAAGTTACAGACGGGTGTTATATACAAGATATACACCCAACCACAGGTGGATATGAAACCACAGGGCTGATATAAGACCTATAATGATATTCATAGATAGATAGCATCAGTCTGAGCATGCACAGTCAAGTTGTAAATTGAGAGGTGTAGAGCAGTAGATGTTAGGTAACATTGATGTACATGTTAAGTAAAGAATATATTATATATAGCATGGCTTCCCAGTGTGTATCAGCAATATCAGCCTTTCACCCCTCGATAGCAGCCCTCGGCCTCACCTTGGGCTGCTATCTCGGGTTTCAGGTCTGAGCCATGTTATATATTACATAACTTTGTGCTGTGCATTCACTATATATTCATCATTTCTTAAAAGAGCACAGGTCATGTATTTAAAGTGAACTGAGGACATAATTTATAATAATTTACAAAATCAAAGTTGAATAAACTGTACATTAGCAAGTTACAAATTCCATATTACAATAAATTGGTGACAGAAATGGTAACAGAAATGGTAAAAAGAATACTGTAAAATTAATATATACAAGTACAATGTATGTACATGTGATTCAAACTGTAATGTTGTTTATTATGAGAATAATAACCATTTTTACATGTAGTTACAGTATGACAGTTTTATTAGTTATCAATATCAATATTAGGCTTACTAAAAGAGTTTCAGTTTTAGTTGACTAACTAAAAATGCCCATTACTGGCCATTTTTCATTTACATGTACATGTAGTTAGTTATACTGGTAGTTGTTGCAATAGACTTGTAATTTAGTTATAGTTTAGTTAAAAGTCACAATGATTTACTGAAAGGGGATTTAGTTAAAAACATTCAAACTTTTAAGGATACTTATCTTTCATATTGTCTACTGCCATAATTATAAACAAAGATGCATGTACAATGTACATGTATAATGTACATTGTACATGTTGGAGAACAGAATAAAAATCACATTATAATGACAATATACTGTACAATGTACATGTACATGCGGCATGTGACAAAAAGGCAGATTTATATATGTATAAACCTATAAACCATGTTATAGGTTTATACATATATAAATCTGCCATGAGGAAGTATATCTTTTCATTAGTGTTGAAACGAATATTGAAATATTCTGATATTTGTTCGTTATTTAGGTATTCAAATGGGGTATTTGATTATTCGTTTAACATTTGCACATGCACAGAAACAAAACACGTGCAATTATAAAAGGAAATTAAATGGTGGCAGAGAAGTTTCTTGCTTCATGTTACTGTTTTTTTTAGGCTTGTGTAAAAAGAATGAACAATAAAAACAGTGATTGCTGTTATAAACATCTATTATAACTACTTACAGCAAAATGGTGAGCTAATACTTGATATTTTACAAGAAACAATTCAAACAATTTATCATGAGTAGCAAGCGAATATTCGAGTATTCATTCGTTAAGAAAAGTGAGTATTCAAATACCAAGAAGCAATATTTGTTTCAGCACTACATTTGTTATGCAAGTGATTAAGGCCACAAACCTGTTTTCTACTTACTAAATTAGGTGTCAGTGGTGTGTAAGTGGTGAAAATGTCATTAATCAGACCTATCGTGAGCCTTCTTCAAAACTTCACAAACTCCATTCAACCAGATATTTTGAACAAAATTTCTTTAATGGTTCCTAAAAATATAAACAGACATGTATATATATGTGCATACATACACGAGTACATTGTATATACATACATACATACATACATGTATGTATATACATGTATGTATATACATACATGTATATACATACATACATACATACATACATTCATACATATATATATATATATATATATTATGAAGGGTCCTCCAAAAACTAGATTATTTTCTATAACGAGTACTAGACTTGTTCCAATTGCTGTTTCTACTGAGAAAGGACAGAAGCAGCATGCAATTTTCCTGGAACATGTCTGCAATATTAACCCCATGTACAAGTAAAATTTTAAAGTAAGACTTTCAAAGGAAATCTTCTAATGATGATGCAACTTCTTTAACCATATAAATGTGTGATACAAACATACATGTATCTGTGGGAAAGCAATGTGTTGTACTGTACTACATTTGACCAAGGTTTAATATGCTTTCCTATATTTCCAGCTCCACCCAATTAATAAAAAAGTACATGTATATGTACATGTGTAATAGTAATGCAACAATGAGTCTTCCTTTAATATCAATACACATACATTGCATGTGTACATACATATATGTATATTCTGGGTATTGTCAGTAACTCTCTGGAGTGCTTTGTAAGCAGAAAGGAGTGAAGGTTTGCATGTTTTTATCAATGTGCTATAGAAAGTAGGGCTGAGATTTATTGATTATCACGATATTTTTTGGCGATTGCGATATCAATTATATAAAAAATTTTGTATTGCAATAATACCACATGTGTCTGTGCATGTGCCATTACCATTTTGATAGTTTTCTTTGAAAGCATCTGTAAAGTTAACAGTCGCTACAGCTTTTCTTGATATCTAGATACAGATGTTAGAGCAAGTTTCAACTTTCCATGGAACTTTCTGTGGAGGCATCATTAAGCTTATAGATTAGTCTCATAAAAGTAAGCTAAAGACAGAAGAATGTGATTTAGAATTTTAGCTACAATGTGCATGTAATGACGTACACATGCATGTACGTACGTACTAATGAAATAAATAATTAATTCATTTGCAGGTGTTAAATTATCGTGATATTATTGTTATCGTGATAATTTTGGCAATTATCTATCGTGATATAATAATAACAATATTGCTCAGCCCTATAATAGAAAGCCTCCAAAAACTAGATTATTTTCTATAACGAGTACTAGACTTGTTCTAATTGCTGTTTCTACTGAGAAAGGAAAGAAGCAGCATGCAATTTTCCTGGAACATGTCTGCAATATTAACCCCATGTACAAGTAAAATTTAAAAAAAAACACATACAATTCATATCAATATCACATGGTAATAAGTATTTTTATTAATTTCAAATTAAACAACACATATTGGTTCAATGTAGTTGTAGTACAATTCATATCAATATCACATGGTAATAAGTATTTTTATTAATTTCAAATTAAACAACACTCAATGTAGTTGTAGAGCTCTTCTCAAAATGGAGCATAGGTTGTTATCTGGCAATTTGAAATAATTCGTAACGGACAAATTTCCTCCGATAAGTTTTACAAAAAATCCGTGTCCGATTGTGCCATCTGTCAAGACACAATAAATTGTATTTATGTTCTGATGTTCTTCAAACACGTATTTCACATATAAAAACATTTCTGTAATATCTGATGAATTGACATTATCGATATAGGCTGCGACACTAAATTTGACTTCTACCAATAATATTGGGTACGTCACAACATCGGTCCTTTTTTGTTTTATAACGAGAACAACGTAGTCCCAACGGTAAGGGCCTATTAACTTTTGTGCTTCAGCAACAACTTCACCTTTAGTACACTTTAAACAATTAAATGCAGCTAACAGCTGGTCAGTTACAATTGGATATAGTCCATATTCATGCGTAAAATAAAAAAAATCACCATGTTTATTTATAATCTCGGAATGATCACACCTGTTGGAATAAATTATTTTAGTAACATGACTACAATAATTTACAGTCAATACAATTAATTTAATAATAAAACTTACTCTTTTGAGTCCAATTGGCCAATATTTCTGAAACTGCCCATCTTGAGCAGTGGTGCCCCATCAATTTTTATAATATCTTTGAGTTCCTTCAAGGTGTGAGGTGAACTTGGCACTAAGCATTTTTTTTCACTGCTCTATAAATGAAGGGAATGAGTATTAATTACCAAAGGTTGTATCATAGAAACACCATTAATCTTGTAGATAATAGCAAGACATGTATATAAATACACCAACAATATTGAGGTCAAGTAACCTTTGAAAGTGACAACATGAATTTTTTCACTAGTTCTGGGCAATTCAGATCTTCTTCCGCAACCCAGTCCCGCTGAGTGCACCCTTTCCATTTTATTTCATATTCCATCCCTTTTGGGGTTTTTGTAACAGAAATAATGTCTTCAACTTCATGATCTATAAATTCAGCCATTGTAGTCATCTGTATGTAATTATAGAATTTGAGAGAGAGAGAAAGAGAGATGCTATGATACGCATGCATAGAAGAATCTGAAAACTGAAAAGTGAGGATTTATATACAGTAACATAGGTGGTGGAACTAGGGGGGCCATCCCCCTTCCCCCCCCAGATTTAGCAATGTAAATCACACTGTTAGAATACTAAGTTTACTTCATTTGATTTAAAATATGATATCAAAAACATTTAGTTGGTACAGTGTGGGTGGGTGTACATGTACAACAAGTTTACATGTGATTCACAATCATGATCACATGAGACTTGAAACAGCTGAAAAGTGAAAAGGCTGAAAATGGCAGGTAGACAACCTTATAAAAGAATGGGGTAATGATAATATCAACACACACAAGTGACTGCGAGAAAATAAAGCGAAAGAGAGAGACACAGAGAGAGACTCACCAAAATGAAACTTGAACACTATCAGTCACTATGAACAGCAGCCGACAGCCTTATACTGTTATGCCAATGATGATGTCACCACACACGTGACAGCAACAATAATTATGGATCAACTGAAAAGAACGATCACAGCATCGGGCGACTTAGCCACGCCCACCAAAAAGTCATGTGTGAGCCACGCCTATCATGTGACTTCCGGTGGGTGCGGTTTAAGTTTTGCTGTGTCTGCAAATCAATGCAATGCAAACTCCCCGGTAGCGGGAATACTTTCCGCGAAATGCGAAAACAAATCCAGTGCACAATATGTCTTTGATAGAGCTTGGACCAGTTATTTTTGGTGGAAATGACAAGATCATTCAATTTTTACAACAAAAACAATTACTTGCAAGGAATTGCAACTGTACAAGGTAGAATAATTATGCTTATTTTTTTGCATCATTATAATTATTATAAATCTACTTTCAATAAATGTGAGCATGCAGTCTGACAAAATCATCCTTTTAACAATTTTTACATTTTCACTTTATTGCTTCATAACTTGATAGTAGTTTAATGAAATTGCAGGGATTAAATTAATAGTAAACAACCTAAGCTATATTAAGGGAACGATATTGCAGTACATGAAGCCTTACATGCATGAATTATGTAAAACATTGT
Source organism: Petrosia ficiformis (assembly GCA_947044365.1). NCBI lineage: Eukaryota > Metazoa > Porifera > Demospongiae > Haplosclerida > Petrosiidae > Petrosia > Petrosia ficiformis. Next base: position 29,004,159 of record OX345636.1, read on the forward strand.
TGTAAAGGTGATTTTGTCAGGCTCAGTCTCAAATAATACATTAAAATAAGGAACGGAATAGAAGTATAAATAGTTATTCTTGTAACACAGGTGTGGTACTCAGATGGAGTTCAAGACTAGGAGTACAGAAGGGTCCAGTGATGGGTTTACATTTAGATGTCCGGATTGTAAGACCATGAAATCAATCAGACACAATAGTTTTTTCACCAAGTCACGGTTGACCTTACAGAAGTGGCTATTAGTGATGCAAATGTGGAGCAGAGAAAGGCCAGTTGGAGATGCTGCTGACGAAGCAGAGATTTCTGAACGCACTGCTATTGATATATATCAGTGGTTCAGAGAAGTTTGCTCAACAAAACTACTCAGTGAAGCACGAGCCAATCCAAATGCTGTCAAACTGGGAGGACCAGGAGTGGTTGTTCAGATTGACGAGTCAATGTTTTCGCACAAGCCTAAAAACCACCATGGTCGGCCAGCAAGATCTGAAAACTGGGTGTTTGGAATGGTAGACACATCACGTAATCCAGCTCTTGGAGTGATGAGACTAGTTCCCAGAAGAGATGCAGCCACACTCTTGCCAATTATAAGAGATTGGTGCTTGAGCGGCACCATTATTCACTCCGATGAATGGGCAGCTTACAATAGAATCAACACACTACCTAATATTACTCAACATCAACACGTCAATCACTCCCTACACTTTGTAGACCCAGCAACTGGAGTACATACTCAAAACATCGAGAGTTATTGGAATAATGTAAAAACTAAATTAAAAAGAATGCGGGGATGTCATAGTGATCATTTAGAATCCTACCCCGATGAGCACATGTGGAGGGAGAGGTATGGGTCAACACATCGACAAGCTTTCCAAGGTCTCTGTCAATGTATTGCTGAAATATACCCATTGTAGTGTAATATATCCAGTCTCTACCTTGTACAGTTGCAATTCCGTGCAAGTAATTGTTTTTGTTTACCAGCTTTTTTAAAAGCTTCTTTTCTTTATATCTTTTCTTCGTTCTCCTTCAAAGGTTTTTATAAAAACCACCAACTCACAAAAGATCTGTCACCTTCACCTTGAAGAAAGTTGAACCGCGCCCACCGGAAGTCACATGATAGGCGTGGCTCACCACATGACTTTTGGTGGGCGTGGCTAAGTCGCCCGATGCTGTGATCGTTCTTTTCAGTTGATCCACTTGAACACTATGAACAGCAGCCGACAGCCTTATACTGTTATATACAAGGGGCAATGCCAATGATGATGTCACCACACACGTGACAGCGCTAGCAACAATTAGGTTGCTGTTACGCGTATACGGTATCCTCTCACTTTGCCTACCACTTACAGTTTCTTAACCCGGGGGCTTTTGAAAAAGTAATGAACTAATTTTAATAATAATTCCAACCACACCCACCATGGATGTATTACAATTACACTGATTGCGAAGTGTGGCTCAGCATCTCATTAATAATAAATTTATTATTGTTATTATTATACCACAACAACAACAATAATAATAATAATGATGGGACTTAAGGAACATTTCAGTTTCACTAAAGAATGTGTGCACAAAGACTGGTGTCACATTGCTTTTACAGAACCCAGTATACAGACTACACGAAAAGGCAAAGACTCTAGTGTTGTCAGGACCCTTTTCAGGATAGACCGCAACAAGATTATGGGACAATAGACAGACGTTTATACATATTTTTGTTTGATTTGTTCCTTTGACATGTTGATGCACAAGTATATCAACAACTGAGTTTGTATTACAATTTTGTCTATCCTGGTTTTCCTAATAAAACCTTTGAAGAACTTGGAAGAAGACAATGTCATAATAAATTTTGTTGCTATTTTCGGATTAATACCGACAATGCTACATACTCATTGCCATACATGGTGGATTTAAACATTTTGCTAAATTGAATCATCATTCCCTTGTTCATTACATGATCACAATGTTTATAGGTTACATTTAGTTGAAGAAAGTATAAATGGGATAAATGTACAGCTAAAAGTCAGTTGGAAGTCTATTGGTGATGCACACACTCCATGATTATAATCAGTTCATCTTATAACAAGTGTGTGTGCATATGGGTGTGACTGAAAAAAAAACCAAGTATTTCTTCTGACGGCAACTGTGGACAATCTGTACATGAACATGTACACTGATCAGATTGTTTCGACCTATTGGGTCTCATCAGCACAGTGTATCCCAAATTCACAATATATTGTTACATTGCACAGAATGTATGTTATAATTAGTGGGTGTGGTTAGTCATTACCTCAAATATTTCCTTAATAATTATTGGTATGCACTTATCAAAACATCAACACCCACATACAAAATCGAGTGCAAAGTGCTTTAGTAAATGCAAGTAAATAACATATATATAGTAACATACATACATACAATCATACATGTACATACATGTACATACATATACATATGTAACAGTTCTTTTCATTATAAATATAGTTAGTTGAATATTCAACTAATTATCTACGCTCAGTAACAAAGGACATTAAAAATGAGTTATCAGCTTATTGGAGATATAAAACTGTAAACAACTATAGACTACATGATGAAGTACAACTTAATAATAATATAACAGTCTAATAGTATACATGACACAGGTCTTACATGCATACATACATACATACATGCATAGTGCATACATGCATACATACATACATACATACATACATGTATCTCTAATACATGCATACATGCAGCAAAACCACACATTAAAGGGTGTTTGTAATGACGTCTAATGTTCTAACATTTTGGAAAGATAACAAAGAAAAGTATCCTGCATTTGCCAGGCTTTCATCACTCTAGCCATTCAAGCAACGTCAGCACCAGCAGAAAGGATTTTCAGCCTTTCTGGAAAAATATTTAGAATGGAGTGTTGTTCTTTAAGTGATGCTCTTTTTCAGAACTTAAATGTTGATTAGGTGTAATACTACATATAGTTATACATGTAGTGTAATTCGATTAAAAACAATGTGTAAATGTGAGTTGAAGCTATGTATTTGTTCTCACTCGAGCACGAAATTATTGTATTCTATGGTTGTAATGGGACTATCCTTATATGAAGTGACAACTCCAGTAGTAGCCTCTGAGTCTGAAATTGTAAACCTACACATACTGTATACATGTACATGAAAATATTATTGATGGGTTTTTTTAATTGACGGTTTGGTGATTTTAGATTCAAACCATCAAATTAAAAATCACCAATTAATTCACGAATGCACAATCCAAACGTTTTAAGCTGATTGAATATCAAAAGTAGAAGGAAATCATGAAGAATCATCCAAAAAAGATGAAGCTGTTGGACAGTAATCATAATTTATCAATACTGAACAAATATATATGTGTTCGCCTCACATTGATTCAGTGAACACAGTATGTCTTTCCCATCATATTGCAGAGGGGTTGGGTCTGGTTATATGAGACTAGGAGCAGATTGTGTAATGCATGTAGGGGTCTGAGGCATGTTGTCCCATACACACACAGAAAATTTTGGATTCCAGGTTCTAGAGGCATCCATGATTACAGCAGCATAGCATTACTATTATTACAGAACACAGGGCTTGCAAATTTTACACCAACCCCCATGAACAGCTTATTACAACATCAAACAAAAGGGCTACATAATAATATATGTCTATATAGTCCTCTCAGAGGCTCTGATTGTATAATGTTAGGTGTTTATATGTACTATATTTTACCTTTTTCCGCTTTGTTGTAGAGTCTTGACAAAAAAGTCCTATAATATACTTATCACAAGGATACCGCATATAATAACTCTAATCTCCTCCCACAGTAATTCGTTCATTTAGAAATAAAGTGTAATAATTCGTCACCACTATTATCTAAGTCTATTCTACCGATAGACGTGCAAAATTTATGTAAATACCATTTTTATTACCGATAGACATACACATTTTTGTAAAAATATTATTATAAAATGGAGGATTCTTGACCAACAACGCATCCAAGAACACTCTTTCTAATTCAAGGTAAATAAAAGTAAATTTCGCAGATACGAAGTACAAACAAGATACATTAGCAAACTATCTCAAATATAATAGAGAGTTTTTATCCTAAAAATGTAAACCCACTGATAAATTCCATTGTCAGAAATCTGAAAATTCAATAAATTGTTACGTAAAGACTTATTTTTAAAAATCTCTCTATTTTGTAAATTTTATTTTTGCAGTAGCTTGATATCTGAATTTCTATGTCAATACAATGATTCTTCATGACTTTATTACACTTCAAAGTTTGCAACATCGGAAACTTCTTTTGCAAATAACTCAAAAACTGAATGAAATTTTCATAGAGAGTATATTTATGCAAATATTCTTTGTAAGGTATAGAATTGAACCCTGCGGTAAAAAAAGAAATTGAGACTAACACCCACGCTCATTAGGTTACTAAGTTAACGGATGCTAGGGAAGCCTCTCCAAGCCTCGTTAAAGGTATCAACGGGAAGGTTATACTAGTGATGTCAAAAGGAATTTTTAATTTGCAGTATATTCTTTGTAACTTTTACCAAAGAATGAAGACTAGAATAGAAGTATTCTGATATAAAAATATTTTGTTCCGAATTCACAACAATTAGCTGTCTTTTTATCGAGTAGCGGCACAAAATTCTAATTTAATGAAAATACTTTTAAAAATTGAAAACTTGAAGTTGGAGTATTGTCATGGCTGAACAAGGCTATAAGGTATGTATAATATTATATATATATATGAGTAAATATGCACACATTGAAAATGTAAATACGAATAGGTGTGTCATGTGATAAATTATCACATTCTTCATGATTCTTGTAGTTTAATGTCCACTGCAGACTACATACTATACATGTATCTACAGTATATCATTGCTAACTTATCATTGTTATATATAGAGAGATTGACAATTAAAGGGTAGAGGAAATGTAATCTAAGGAAAGGTATAGACCCATATTACATGTACTCAAGATTTTCCTTGATCTTTTACTAAATAAAAATAATTGGTTTTCATGGTAACTAGTCATTATTGTATATAATTATATAATTATATTATACTTGTGCTTGAAGTAATTAATCATGTTGAACAGCTTAGCATGTTTAGAGTTTAAATTATTGATAATCATAGTCTCAAAATATTTCTGATTTTACATGCATATAGTTAGGGATTCCGCACGAAAAATTCAACTTCTTCAAAATCAATTTTTGAGCAACTTTGCATCCACACAAACCTATAACAACCATCCAGGTCAAATTTCACGATCCAATAGCTTGTCAATCTTGCACAATAACTGCTCAAAAATCATACTGCAAAGGGTTAATTAAGTTTATTAATGATTTTCTAATTAAAGCGCACTTCACGCTGGTTCTGGAACTAATCAAGTTGGCAAGTCAATCCTAGGTAATTCTCTTTGTGTATTGATTATTTGTAGCTACCCTAGGTTTGCTAAATTCTCTCTAGGCTAGGTTAATTTGCTGCATGTTTAATTAGCAAAAATTGGTACCCAAAAAGGTTTTGACTGTAAGATTTTATGCTAGAGTGCAAACGGGTTCCTCACCATGATTTTGTGAAGGGGGTTAGTTGATGTATATGTGACATAAATAAGGGAAAGATTTGTTACCTCTAACCATCTGGGTGGAGGCAAATGTTTTTGATCAGGCTGCATAGACCATGTTTAACCCCATTAAATCTGTTTTGGTGTAACAGTATCATTTTGTGTGTACACATACATACATCTTAGGTGTGGTATTGCTGTTGTTTGGAGCTTGGAACTGTTTTCTATACTCTACATGTTTGCGGAAATGTCTAACTCTTCAACCAGACAAGGTATATATACATGTAATTCACCATTTATGTAGCCTTTAAGCTTTTGTCATAGGGCATGAATGTGGTAAACCAACCTATGGAGAACTTATAGATATATTTATGGAGCTTGAAGGACAAGCAGATGTGGCAGATCTGTTATGTACAGAAATTTGCAGACGATATCCTGGTATATCAGTTGGTCGACCTTCAAGACTTTTTGATACCATACAGCGGATAGTAGGGCCTACGAGACCATCCCTACGAGGGACAGCAAAACTGACTGGGTCACCCCTGGCATCTTATAGGAGGAGAGTTTGGGAACCTCGTATCAGAAATACAGGTAAAATATTCTAACAATGAGAATATTTTACAAAAACTTATTTATTCATTTTTCAGTAGGGGGTTTCACTGTGTTTCCATCGGAATTGATAGAACAAGGACTATGCCAGGAAGTACTGTCTTCAACTCTTGAACTACTGCAAGCTGGAAGTGTGGATTGTTCATGGAATCTATGTGGTACTCCTACCATTGGTTTTTATCGAAAGCTACACACCTACCTTAAACGGCAGCCAAAGCTGTCTAAAGTTTTAATTGGAAGGCTCTATTCCATTATTGATTGTAACTTTCAAGAGAAGGGAAGTAGACCAGATAATGTTTATAGGTTTGTGGACAATATTGTATCATCTAAAAGAGATTCAGATGACCCAATGCTATATAACATTCCTGTGGTAAAGAGTACAAGTTCAATGCTAAAGAAATGTTCTCAACAAATCGAGGAATTGAATGCAGAGTGTATAGGGTTAAGAAAGAAAATTGAGACATCAAGATCTCATTTGAGAGCTGCAAATCATGCCTTACGTGATGTCACTAATAAAAATAAGTTTCTCGAGAGAAAGTGTGAGCTTTCAAAAGTTAAGGTTGACAAACTCAAATACAAAAATGAACAGTTGGAAACAGAGTGTGTCCAGCTCGAAATTGAAAATCTCGACTTACAGTCAGAGGAAGAATCATGTGATTTTGATACCAGCTTTCAAGCCACTGATGTTGAGTCAACATTTCAAGATATTGTTGGTCATCGGAAGTATACCCCTGAAATTAGGAAACTCTACTACAGCTTGTTGGCCAATCAGATTCCTGTATCTAAAATCACAGATATTATTCGAACGGTTTTGAAATGCTGTAATCCTTCTATGAATGTGGAAGAGCTACGTCTACCAAAAAAAACATGTGCTAGTTATATGCGCAAAGAAGAGTTGAAGATTATTAGTGATGCTCATAAAGCACACATCATTTGCAGTGATGCAAGCAAAGGAAAAGGAATTTATCTGAATACCGATGGTACAACTAAACAACAGAAGAAATTAGGTGGTGTTGTAGCTAATGATATGGTTTTAAGTGTCAATGAACTACCAGACAGTAAATCAATCAGTGCTATAGAAGATATTTCTAGAGAATTTGTAAAGTTAAGGAGAATTGCTGAAATGCTTGGGTTACCAAATGCTAATTCAATTAACTGGACATTGGTCAAGTCATCGACATCTGATTCTGCTTCCACACAGAAATGTTTGAACAAACTCATTGAAGAAAAGAGAGAGAGTGATGAAGCCACGTGCACAGTTGAGACGCTGGACTTGATCAAAACCTTCTGCTCAATGCACTTGGGAGTGAACCTCAGGAAAGCATTCTTAAGTGGAACCATAAAAACCAGACAAGGCGAGAGATACCATAGGGTTGATAGCTTCATTCATGGATTTTGCAAATTATTTGGAAAAACTGGAGGCCCAGAGTATGCCTGTGGTGTTCTTTCCTTTCCTGACTTTCTTGAATTGCAAATATCTACAACTAAAGGAGAAAAACAAGCTTATTACCATGCCTGCTCAAAAGTACAGCTGCATAGGCAGGTAGGCAGTAGGTATTTTGTATCTGCAGCTAATGCTGCCAAAATCTTTTTTTTTAAAGATTCCACTATCGAATTCCTGAAGTTCACTGGAAAAGACAAAGCAGGTAATAAATTAGAGCAGGATGTTTTTGTCAAGCTACATGACCCTGCTGAGTTAGCTCACCTCAAAGCTGACAGTCTCATGTACTATCAAGTTTATGGAGATCTCTATATAAGTCAAATGATCTTGGATTATCAGTTTTATCTATGAATCAGCACTACCTGGAATGCATACTTACTTATCTAAAATTGAAACTAGTCCAGAAATTGTGTTTGAACAAAATTATCATGTTTTTCAATCTGAAAAACGGATTTATGGTTCTGATCCCAAAGTAAACCACCGTCTAAATTCACAGGAAGTGTATGAGAATCTGTTTAACAGCATTGGAGTTGATTGTGACTTTTTGACTAAATTGTTAATTAATGGTGCATCAAAAATGAAGGAGAAGTTGTCCTCATATGCTCAAGATCAGGTTCCTGGAGGTTGCTATTGGGAACCAGACCAACAGGTGCAGGACATTTTGCGTGAATTAAAGCCGAGCAATGATGTATGTGAATCCATTCTTGGATTGAATGATTATTTGACAACTGCGATCCCAAATTTGCATCAAATGACTCGTTCTAATCTTGTGCAGGTGAAAAAAAATGAAACACTGAAATGGCTTTCAAACCTTCCAGAAGATGAGCAATCAGCAATTGTTGACCTGGCAGTAAAACAAAGGCGATTTGTAAGTAAAGAATGTCGGGATGAAGAGATGATGAGATCTCAACAACGCCAAAAGAAGATGTTGGAAGAAAATGCCAAGAGAGTAGCATTAGAGAAGAAATTACGTGAAGAAAAAGAAAAACTATTCCAATCACATCTTGTTTACTTCATCAGATGAGCTTAAAGAAGAACTACTTGCAATTGATAAAGAAACAATAAGTACTACAAAAAAGAAAAATAAAAAAATTAAACTTCTAAAGACACAAATAACGAATAAGAAAGAAAGTTTTATGTCAAAATGTACCTGTAGTATTCAGTACTAATAAAAAACAAAGACCACTGAAGGACATTGTAATGGAGGTATGTGATTTCATTGACAAATGTACACTACCCACAGAATGTGAATCATTCATCAGGAATCCAACCTCCTTAATTGGTCGAAAAGTGAAGCATAGATTTTTGGAAGAGGTAAGTGGCACTCCAACCTGGTACTCAGGTACAGTATTAGACTATTCATACCAGGAGAAGATCCACTGCCTCACATATGAAGGGGAATCTGAAAATTGTCATTTTAACCTGACACTTGACTTAATACTTGGAGATTTAATTGTTGTGTAATTCTTTTAAATTGAGTTCTTTTTGACGTCTTTTTAATAAAATTTAAAATTTTTTCATCATGTGAATTATAAAGTTATACAACTCAGATTTAAAAGGTTAAGGGTTGTTTGCCCTGCTTTGTATACATGTAGCTACAGCTAAAGTTACAGACTCCATAATATCGAGGTGGGAAGCTTCCACTTCAAGCCTTACTGCTCTAAACTCCATGATGAGTTTCTGAATTATTTCCATCAGGTGTTTTACCTCCTCCCGGAGAGCATTAACATCAGATAAAGAAACTGTAAATATATATAGACATAATTTAAGTGTATAAAATTGTTTCTTGATATACCTGTTTTGCCCGAAGTGCTGGACATTTCCGCAAACATGTAGAGTATAGAAAACGGTTTCAAGCTCCAAACAACAGCAATACCACACCTAAGATTAAGATGTATGTATGTGTACACACAAAATGATACTGTTACACCAAAACAGATTTAATGGGGTTAAACATGGTCTATGCAGCCTGATCAAAAACATTTGCCTCCACCCAGATGGTTAGAGGTAACACATCTTTCCCTTATTTATGTCACATATACATCAACTAACCCCCTTCACAAAATCATGGTGAGGAACCCGTTTGCACTCCAGCATAAAATCTTACAGTCAAAACCTTTTTGGGTACCAATTTTTGCTAATTAAACATGCAGCAAATTAACCTAGCCTAGTATGGAGGGTGATCAGTGCAAAAATTCGTTAGTTCATTTGAGTGATGATTATTTCATTTGAGTGATAATTATTTCATTTGAGTGATAATTATTTCATTTGAGTGATTAATATTCCATTTGAGTGATGATTATTTCATTTGTGTGATTTATATTCCATTTGAGTGATGATTATTCTATTTCAATGATTAATTCAAATGAGTTAAAAATATTTTATCTGAGTGATAGTGTAATTAGGTCAGTTATTCAAACAAATAGCCAACGTGGTATATATAGCTGATACATCTTATCTTCCACTTACTTTTCATCATGTCCCATATACAAATAGAATTTGCTATTTATATTAGAAAGAATTTGTTGAGATACTCAATGATTTTTTAAGTATTGACAAAATTATTATAATTATTTCAAAGATGTGCATATTGTCTCAAAAACTGCAATGACTGAGTATAATAATCGATGCCATTATGGTTAGAGTGAGCTAGTGGGTCAATTGAGTCAAGCATAACTTGAAAGACATCTGCTGAAAGTGGACATTCAGTGACTGGGACTTCCATAACAGATGATTCATCCATGTCAGTAGGTGCTGGACCTTCCCAGTCAATACCATACTCTTCTATAGTAGTCTGAGTAAATAGGAGGATAGAGTCAACAAGGTCATAATTATAAATAATTTTGCACAGTACATTGTATTAATTATCACCTCAGAAAAAAATTCTGTTGATATCAGACTGTTTATACGACACAACTGTTGAAGACCTGCTGTCCAAAGTTGATTTGGTGTGGTGTTATGAGTGGTACTAAGAGGATGATTTATCCATGCATTTTTCCATTGTTCTAGGAGGCGATTTATGCGTGGGATATAGATATAATGAAGGGCAAACACACACAACTCATCATCAGGATCTAATAAACTTGTCTCTTCCAAATGAAGAAACAACTCTTTATAAAACTTTATAACTCCAGTAAAGACATCTCTCCATAATCGTTCAATCCTTTGATTATGGACACTACGTCCAACAATCATGGAACCTCTCCCAGGACCTCGTAATGGATGCTCCAACATAAACATTGCAACATCAACATTTTCTCCACCTTTGTCACTCCTAACTCGAGAAGGCAGACCATAGTGTTCAACAGCAGTTTGAAATAATTGTAGCACTGTATTGGCACAATTATTATTGCTACAATGAAGATAAACTGGTATTCTGGAGTATCCATCAATACCACCATGGATGACAAGTCTCCATCTACACCAAACAGGAGATTATGATTTTTACTTTAAACAAGTGAATATATATAGAAATACCTGATGAGCTTGTGATTCCCATCTATGTGCCAAAGAGCCAGAGGTGACAAAACATTGTATGTACGCCTTTGAACAGCTTGTGACCTTCGCAACAGAACTCCAACAGGGTCAACTCTATTAAGTGATTCTTTGACTCTCAACTGAGTCACTCTAATTCCCCTAGCTTTTAAGTACCCCAACATCATACGATATCCACATGAAGGATATTCTTGCTTGATTTCTCTTACAATTCCATCCAATTCAGCATCATTAATACATGTATAAAGGTCTCTTACAGACAATCCAAATTCATGCATTCTGTATCGAACGGTTCTTACGCTAACACCTAGAAGATGTGCTATCTTTGTACATGTAAATCCAATATGTAGTAAATGCTCCAGCTGTTCTTCACTTATTTCATATGAAGGCCTTCCTCTTCTTCCAGAAATACTTACTGCAATTCTTTGAGTAAATACTTCAGTACCTTGTGAACTTTCTTGTATGGTATTTAGAATTGCCAAACTTTGGGCCAGTGATGTAAGGGAGTCCAAGGGATATGAGGGAATCATAAGTAGGCAGTGTAAGAGTCTCGAGACATGGAAAATCAGTCTGTCAAGACATTTAGGGTCTCTATTCCTTTCATAATCGGCAAAACCCCTTCTCACAGATTCAGACATTAATTCAATGTATTGAGATAATTGCTCTTCCATGGTGAATAGAGTAAATTAACATTAATTAACCTTATTAATTTTTAATTAAATAAACAGCATGGCTGACGATCTAGATAGGGCCAAGAGCTTGCTGTTGGGTGCTGTAGAAACCGCTCTTCGAATAGCTGCCACGAGAGGCGGTAATAGTCATCAGACATCTACAAATACGGAGCGTATGCTTAATGCTGGTTCTTCGTCAAGGCAACCATCTACCATTGCACTCACTTCATATGAAGAACATAGAAAACTTTTTGGTCACGCATCTCAATCCAAGGAGAGAATTGGAGCAAAACGAAAACAGTCAAAGTCAGTGGTTGGAGACACAAAGAGAAAGAAGAAAACACAGCAAACTTGGAAGAAGGACGTACTGTGTTTGAGACTGTGTGATCAAGAAACGAATCCGAGTACTGAAGAAAAAATGCATTTGGCAAAACTAGGCCTTGGCTTAAAACAGTTGGTGTTTGATAGTGATGGGGGTCCTCAGCACATCCATGATGTCTGTATTGATCACTTTCCTGGTCTTTTGAAATGTGGGGGGTACACACTTCTTCGTCTTTCAGACCACTCCAAAACTAATTTAATTGAAATTGAGAGTCCTGATTCAGGAATGACTGTTCCATATTTGAAAGATATCTTACGCCAAGCTAAATTATTCATAAGACCATTGCAATGTGATATACCCGAGGAGACTCTGAAGGTTGGTTGTCAAGTTAAATTATTAATCATAATTATGTAGTGCATGTTATAATTAGAGTACAAATCTAGGCTTATTATGTGTATCACAATTCAAACAGGACATATCAAAAGATGTCTTCAGTACTGAACCAGAGGAATTCTGTCAAAAGTGTTCCAAATTGTTCTCATTGCCACAACTTAGAAAGCATGTGACCAAATGTGGTAAGGAGACGGAAGATTCAGATGAGTATGAGTTGCCGGAAGTGACTGTATCAACAGATACATTTGAGTTACCTGAAGTGACTGTATCAAATGATACGTTTGAATTACCAGAAGTGACTATAACAACTGATACATCTGAAGACAAAGGGTTAGTTTTTACATGATCGTTACATTTGATAATGATTTCAATAATTTTATGTAATATAGGAATACGTCTACCCCATCATTTTCAAATCAGGGTGCTAGTGCAAAACCTTTACCTTCAGTTGATATGTCATCAAAACTGGGCACCACAACAACTTATAAGTATGTAATTGAGATGATACTTTGTGGTAAATTGACTTGAATTGTTTCATCAGTGATTTTATAGAACTGTTTGACAGCGATTCAGACTTTGATGATGTAATGTTGCAAGATGCTATTCAACAGACCAGCACATGTAACAGTGAAACGTAAGTGATCATTACTATACTTGCATATACATTTCATGTATTAAATGTTGTGCTTCTTTTTGTAGAATTGAAAAAGAGTCATCAGTGGAAAATGTTTTACTAAAACATCGACAAAGTGTCCTTTCCAACAGTTCTGAACCTTTACGTATCACCGTCAGACGGCATAATATATGGAAGGACTCACTTGTGGCATTGGGACGAAAGTTTGATGAAAGAAAACCAATTCAAATTACCTTTCTTGGTGAGAGTGGAATTGATGATGGTGGTCCTCGTCGAGAATTTTTCATGTTACTGTTAAAAAGCATTGCAAACAACAGTGCAGTGTTGAGTGGGCCTTTAAATAGACGCATATTACAGCACAACACAGCTGCTTTACAAGATAATGTCTACTACATCATAGGGAAAATCATAGCACTGTCATTTGTTCATGGAGGTCCACCACCAACATTTTTTGCTCCATGTGTAATTGACTACATTATTGGTGGTATAGAAAATGTTGAACCTTCCATAGATGACATACCTGATTTAGAAATACAGGATGCTATCAGAAAGGTATGACAAAAGAAAGTTTGTTTCATATCTGTTTCATTATACTCTTTCTTCTTTATAGCTTAATGCAGCACAGAGTGATGTTGATTTTCGTGAAATTATGGGAAGTGAGGAATACAGTTTTCGTTTTGATTGTGGAGTTACCCAACCTCATATTAACTTGTCACTTTCTGATCGTGAAAAGGTTGTGTCTGCCCTGTGTCTGCATTACACAGTTTTTTCCTGCCTGGCTGAACTTGAGCAGCTCTGTCGTGGCTTATCAACATTTCAGTTTTCTATGCTTGTTGAGTGTCATACAAATCTCTTCCGTCCTCTCTTCATCAATAAAGTCGAATGCATTTCTGCTTCATTTCTCCAAGATATGTGGAATGCTGAACTTTCTGCTCCTGGAAGCAACAAAAGAATTATTGAAGAACAACTGACCATGTGTTGGATAAACTTTTTGATTTCCTGTGAAGGTGATTAATTGTATGAATGGACTGTTACACTAAGTCTATAGCCATATGTCTCATATGACTATATACATATCCATCTGTAATTGTATTAATTACTATAAAAAATAGATTTGTTTTCTGAATTACTATTTTATATTTTTAATGTTATTATATATTATACTACAGAAACTGGTGGGACTACAGAGATGCCATCATTAACTGATATCTTGGTTTTTCTGACAGGATCAGATGTGATTCCACCACTAGGATTTAAGGATATAGTTCCTAAAATTATATTTTCTGACGACTGTTGTTTACCAAGTGTTTCTACATGTGCAATGACATTGAAGATTCCACTTGACTTTCCAAATGAACAAGAAGAGTTTAACTCAAAAATGGGATACTGCATTTTGAATTCACAAGGATATTTTGGTCAACCCTAGCAATTACTTAACCAATTCAATTTGCTAACAGTTCATGCTGAGAACTATTGTGATGATAGTCATATTGGGTTGTTGCTAACAACTTATCAACTTATTATCAACTTGTTTATTATTCTGAAACTATGTATATTGCAACAATAGTCATATTGGGTTGTTGCTAACAGTTTATCAACTTATTATCAACTGAATTGAGGACTATAATATATATATAATTCTGAAATAATCATCACTCAAATGGAATATTAATCATACAAATGAAATAATCATCACTCAAATGAAATGGTCATCATTCAAATGGAAAATTAATCACTCAAATGAACTAACGAATTTTTGCACTAATCACCCTCCATAGCCTAGAGAGAATTTAGCAAACCTAGGGTAGCTACAAATAATCAATACACAAAGAGAATTACCTAGGATTGACTTGCCAACTTGATTAGTTCCAGAACCAGCGTGAAGTGCGCTTTAATTAGAAAATCATTAATAAACTTAATTAACCCTTTGCAGTATGATTTTTGAGCAGTTATTGTGCAAGATTGACAAGCTATTGGATCGTGAAATTTGACCTGGATGGTTGTTATAGGTTTGTGTGGATGCAAAGTTGCTCAAAAATTGATTTTGAAGAAGTTGAAGTTTTTGTGCGGAAACCCTAATATAGTACAAGATACTTGTTACACATTCTAGCATTATGTTGCTGAAAAAATACATTGTGTGTGGTTGTCTGATGGAGAAATGAAAGTTCTTTTTGAATGTAAAGAATTTGATGCTCCTTATCATATTGGCTCAGCACCACTAGAGTGCATCAGTAATAAAGAATTAGTTCAGGAATATTTGGACAAAGTGGACCACATTCCACACATACAAAGAATTGTTGAGATGGAACCAACCAAAGGACTTCAGTATTAACTTGGATTTATTGTGTAAAAATATGATCACAAATTGTCACAAGTATAATAATTATGAAGCTTCATTAAGAATTAGTAATTTTGATAATATATATATAGAATTGAAATGATACTTTCATTCAACAAAAAATGTAATAACTATGCAATGGAATTGAATTAAAAAGGAGAAAGAAAGTAGAAAACTGAATATTAACTTTGAATTCCATGGATGTGTTAATCCTGCAAGTTACAAAATCAGCAGATCTTCACTTGCAATGTCATCAAGTAATTGAAACGAACAAACACCATCTTCACCATCATACTCCACTTGAAACTCTTCTGTTTCATAGTTCATCTGCAATACAGTACCATCGTACCATACTAATTCTCCATCTACCTCAAAACGATGTTTTATCTTTTTACCAACAAGCAGCTCTGGTTGGTCCAATACTTCCTCAAGTGATGGTATAGCATTAACCAAAGGTTCACCTTGGTCAGTACCAGGTATGTGGCTTTCTTCAGTCGCAAGAAGCTGGCAGAGGTTCTGCATCAGTTGGTTAATTGAGAATGGTCGCTTGTGAGAAAATTGGAAAACAGATTTATCATGATGAATCTGACCAAGTACTTTGTGATGATACTTGATTTGTAATTTTAGTAGTCTTAATTTCTCTGCTCTTTTACGAACAGTTTCAAGTCCATCTTCGATTTCAATTGGATTTGTCCACAAACCAATTTTCTCCATTTCCTTTGTGAGCTTCTCTTTCTCTAATGCTTTCTTCATCTCTTTCTGAGCATTATCATACTGCTTCTTTATAAGAGCTTCTTCACGTCTCACTTCTATTTCTTTTTTTCTTAAACTTCGCTCTAATTGTTGGTACACGAGTTCGTGCAGCTTTGAGAAGCTTGCCTCTGTCATTACATGTCTGCTGTCCTAACCATAACAAGGTCTTGTTGTGAGAGTATAATATCATTGATTCCAAGGCAATGAGATTGGCATTAGGCTTTTCACGCAACATTCTATCCAAGACAGCAAAATCTCTTTCTGGTCCAATATTGGTAGTTGGAACACTAGCAGTTTCTTGTACTGTAACTGTGCTTACAACATCACAATGATGTTTACCTTCATGAAGATGGTCAATGAGCAGTCGTTGAGTAGTAACAGAAAAAGAACCAAAGAGGAGTTGTAGTAACTCCTGTGTTGTAGCATCTAATGTATTTGACTCAACTAGTGCTTTCCATACCTCATCATCTAAATGAAAAACAAACCCATCACCAAGGAAATCACTACCTGTTAGAAATGCATGGGCATCACAACTCCAAGAATCAAACTTTGCTTTCATGTCACAGTACAAATTGCCCATTTTTAGCACTGATGTATCAGACTCCTGTAACTTCCTCCAGAGTGGTCCACTTACTAATTTGTCAATTAATCCAAGAGCCCTACATCCTGATAAATATGTAGGTTCCTTCAGGTCGCCAAGAACAGAATGAAGTAGACGGTTTGCTTGTCCACCATGAACAGTCTCAATGAAATTAATTATGTGACTCCGTAAATAGTAGACTCCTGCTGCATCGTAAAACAGTACGTTAAATCGGTTACCAGCAAACTGAGCAAGTGGTATTTTATGTATACCTTGCTTTCGTAAATATGTACGAAAAAGTGTGGAACTTCCACACTGTTGAGACCCTCTGTGATGGAATGCTTTGCATGCAGTGCGAACTAATCTTTGTGTACCAGATGAAGAAAGTCCTTCTTTACAAGTATACTGACTTTCCCACAGCTTAATCGTTTCCTCAGCAGCATCTGCTAGTCCAACAATAAAGTGGAGGCCACAAAAAAAATTGTTCATTTGTGCTAATTGTTCTTTCTTGATTTCAGTCATCTCATTCCAATTTTCAGCAATAGTAGGTAAGATTTCAGATCTATAATCTTGAACCATTTCATTAAAGAGCTTCTCTGCTGAATGTCGGTCAGACATGGTATTTTTTAGCTTACTCACAATCTTTCCAGATACAGCATTTTTACCTATAGCTAGCTGTACACTATCTATATCATCCAATAACTGCCATAACTGTCAGCTTCAGTGAGCTTTTCTCCAAGGTGAGCTTGGAGTACAGACAGAGATTCAAGAATCATTTGACATGTTAAACCATAGCTTGGTAAGCGAGTAACAGATTTGTGTGCTATATTCTTCAGTACAGAGCGAATTATTTGACTAACATTACGGACACCTACATTTAAAGACAGTAACTCATATATGCACATTCTCACATCATCTGTGTATCGTCCTTTTTCAAACGTAGAAATTTCTTCTGATGATAGGATTGATTCCAGGGTTTCATTCATCTCTGCATTTTCCAAATTAAGAGCACATACTTTTTCCCTCAGAGATTCTATTTCATTGCAGAGTTTGAAATTTTTGGTTGACTTTTGGTGTTTAATACTTTCAGCTTTTCCTCTCCAGTAAGAAGCACGATGATTTACCCTGTCTAGACTAGCTTTTAATCTTGACAATTGAAATTCTGAACTTTTCAGTTTCTTTTCATACTCCTCAATGATATGCTGCTGACTCTGGATTTGATCCTTTTGTAGTTGAATAGTTTCATCTCGACGTTTCAGCCGTTTGTTGGCGTTTCTTGTTACTGCATACATCTTCTGGTTAGCTTCTCTAAAACTCATGAGTTTCCTTTATCAGTAACTTCAGTGGACTGAAATGTAATACTTGTCCTTTGCAAAATCCTAGCTTAGGTAGAGCATACTCTTCTTGTAAAAATGTTGTAATAGTTTTAATTTTTTCTGAGGTATTATGTTGTTTTTTTAGCTTATTGAACCTTGCAGTTAATCTTTCATTGCTTCTGGCAATAGCTTGACATGTTGGTGCGTCTTTTTCAGGCCACTTCTTGCCATCCAATAATACAACGTTTTAAAAGTACACCTAGGATGTCGATCTTTGAATTTGAAAAGTTCAAGAATTATTTCATTTGTAACTATGTCTAATTCAGGTAAATGTTGTATATTGGCATCAATCGATGAATACGAAAGTAGCATTGAAGCAGTGATACCATATTTATTGAATTCTGATGATAGTTCTTCAGAATGAGCAGATGCCATTATGTTGAGAAATTAACTGCCAAAAAAATTGTAGATAGTCAGACTTTAACTTAGGAATTGAGACTCTGTACTGACACACTCACATATATGTAGCACAATAATACACAGAGGTTCTCAATTAAAAATGTTATAGCTTGTGAAGTTGAACTACTTATAACAAACCAAACATAGTCACAGCATACTATCTATAGTATTCATATACCATAGGGTAATCTCAATCCCGCCTAGACTACTACCCAATGTAAAACAATCCATCATAGTAAGGTTACTTGAGTTAAGGAAGGCATGTCCTTCTATGACAATGCAGTGTAATGTCATCTAGTAGTTAGTCTTGCATTAGCCTCATACCCAAACTGTCAAGATGGCAGTGGAAAAGAGAGCCTGGTTTCAACTGCTTGTGCATGCACTAATTAACACGCAAAAAACACCATTGTGGGTTACTAAAAGGTGTATCACATGATAACACAGCCAACACCTGTTCGGTAGACTGCTCATGGTTTATAACAAGGTCAAAGGATCTAAGGTGCTGTATACAAACAGAAACTGCTAGATCTAGATGCAAAGTAGTCCCATCGATAACAGTCTGTTTTAGTTGAGATGACACAGACAGAGTACAATGGTTACTGGAATTACCAGAAATTTGGTATGTTAGGCATTGCGCAAACAGCAGAAAACAGGTTCTCTTTTCAGCCGCCATCTTGAGAGCCTGGGTACAAGGCTAGTCTTGCATAGGCACCACCTCCCTATTTCAATGATGAGAGAATCCTTGTCTATGACAATGACTATGTACATGTGACACTAGCATGAACAACATTGAGAACTAGAGTTATTTTGTCCATGAAAATCTTAAGATACAATTCAGACTTTTGCCTTTACTTAACAATTGTCCTATATACTATATTTGAAGTTGGTATTTAATTTCAAGCCTGAGACAAAGATCACAGCCAACTACCCAGCTTTCACTATGCATTGTAGTATATTATACGAATTATTATTTAAGGTTTACATACAAAATATAAAAGTAACATTCACATTAAAACTTACATTTATTATGAAGATATCAACTACTACATTCAACAATGTCTTCAGAAACTACAGAAGTACAGTAAAAATAGCGTTGGAAAACAATGTGTTCAAACAGTGTAGGGTTATAGCTCAATTATATGTCAAATATTGTGCATCATATGCATAAACTATCAAAAAATCAGAGTTTAGCAACTAAATGAGCCAGATTTCCATTATACACTGTACTAAGCAATTTATCATTACAGAATGCTGTTGGTAACGTACATGACTGGATATGAATCATATACTGATGGCTGTGTCACTCTTGATTACAATATAATCAGTGATGTTCAGTATTGCCATCAAAGACTAAGATCACTTTGATACTGATTGAACCCTAACCACAAGGGAACCCTAACCCTACCCTAAATGAACCACATAATGAACCACATAATGATATTCATGAGATTTTGATGGGAATGTTGGACATTAATGAATGTTTTGCTGTATGGGGATATATGTGACCAGATGTGAGAAAATAGGGCTTATGTCGCAAATTATAAATTTGAGATATGAGTGAAAATGTGTAGTTATATGTTACATGGGCGGTCACGGTTTTTTGGCTTAAGATGCATTAGTAATGTATAACTAGTGATGTCAAATATCGTATATAATTAATAAACAATTTCTCGGGAAAATTTTATTTACGAGGGTGGCACAAGGACTTCGCTAACTATAGGAAGTGTTACTGTGGGAATAGACTTGTCTCTATGTAAGTTTGATTATGTACAAACTAATATCGATACTTGATTCCCTTAAAACACATACATACGCATCCATTAGTACACCTACTTACAATGTACCTATTCTTCTTAGATCGGTGGCCATTTTTTTCAGTTTAAAATAATGGGCGCATTATGGTATGTAAAATGAACACAAAGATCTGATTGGATCAACTAGAGCATTTCATGGTTCGACACTATATCTTCCTATTAAAATCACTAATGGATGTAATAATGATTTACTAACATCAAGATTCACTGGAAAAGACAAGTGTGCATGTATGAAGAAAGGAGGAAAGTTTGAAAGAGTCAGAGAAAATAAAAGGAAACTTCAGGATGTAAGAAAAATGAAAATAAGAAAATTAGAGAAGAGAAGATGGGAAAAGGAAAAGAAGAAAAGGAAATAAAACAAAGAAAGCAGGAAAAATACAGAGGAGGAAGAATACAGAGGAAGGCAGGACATGAGATGGAGGGAAGAACAATTTTTAAATTTGAGATGGAAAGTTTCAGAAGGAAGCAATCCTCCTTATGATTTCACACAAAGAGAAGAGAAGATGAGTTTAGGAGGAAGAAAAAGAGGATTTTATACTGAAAACAGTTGAAAAGGTCATGCCATAATCTCAGTAAATTTTCTAAAGTATCTTCGTTGCAGATGGCATTGTTTGTTGACTTTAGCGTCTATTACATATTCCATTTGGAGTATCCAAAGCGATTATCAAACGTGATGCTCTTCTTCCAAGAATATATTCTGGGTTTCCCAGACACAATGAAATTATATAGCAATTTCATCTGATATTAAAAGGAACAAAATCAGCAAGTAACACAACTGACTGAATATTTTATGTTTACATGCACATTATCATTATTTTCGTTTCGCATAATAATATACATTTGTACAACTAACTGCATGTTTATGTTTACATGCACATTATTTCTTCATTGTTATAATACAAAAATTATAATTATGAATACATGTTATTTTGACAGTAATTGGGGCGAGCCTGAGCGACCCCCACACTAGTCGTGTAAACGAGATTCTGTCGATATATATATATATATATATATATAGATACGACTTCTTACCGTATATATATATATATATATATAGATACGACTTCTTACCGTATATATATATATATATATATAGATACGACTTCTTACCGTTAAAACTCTTATAATACATGCAATGAAAATAATTTAAAAAAAAATTATCTGTACACACGTGTTCAAAATGGCTGATTTGATTTCAACTAAAATAAGAGCGAAGAGAACACGACAAGAAGAAACTCCTGAACAGCGCCAAGAGCGACTGAAAAAACGCAGGATCTCAGATAGACGGCGTAGAGAATCAGAAACCCCTGAAAAACGTCGTGCTAGGCTTGATCGTCAAAAGGCCTATCGTGAACGAAGGAAACCTTCTGAAACTGACGACCAGAGAGCAGTCAGACTAGCTCAGCTAAGTCATAATCAACAACAAAGACTATCTACTGAAACTGATGACCAGAGAGCAGTCAGACTAGCTCAGCTAAGTCATAATCAACAACAAAGACTATCTACTGAAACTGATGACCAGAGAGCGGTCAGACTAGCTCAGCTAAGTCATAATCAACAACAAAGACTATCTACTGAAACTGATGACCAGAGAGCGGTCAGACTAGCTCAGCTAAGTCATAATCAGCAACAAAGACTATCTACTGAAAGTGACGACCAGAGAGCTGCTAGACTAGCTGACCTAAGTCACAATCAGCGACAAAGACTGTCTACTGAAAGTGATGACCAGAGAGCTGCCAGACTAGCTCAGCTAAATCATAATCGGCAGGAAAGAATGTCTTTAGAAACACCAGAAGAAAGACAACATAGACT
Source organism: Petrosia ficiformis (assembly GCA_947044365.1). NCBI lineage: Eukaryota > Metazoa > Porifera > Demospongiae > Haplosclerida > Petrosiidae > Petrosia > Petrosia ficiformis. Next base: position 29,026,377 of record OX345636.1, read on the forward strand.
GCAGCTCGACAGAGACGGACGCCAACAAACAAGACAATTGTGTACACAAAGTCAGAAGATAGAGAAATACCATGCTGATTTGGCGAATCTGAGTTCATCTTCTGCATGTTCTACTTGCCACGAACTCATTCTTAGAAATTCTCATGAGTCATCTGATATTGAATGTATCCGATGTTCACGAGACTCATCTAGCCCAAAGCTTTATTCTGAGAGCAATGAAATGAATCCCGGCCCAGTACCATGTTGCCTACAGGTAAGTAATATAGTTATTCCACATAGTTATTAACTTTTTAAACATTATTAATTAACTTTTTTAACAGGGTTTGTCACAGGTGGAGGAAATGCTAATATCACGGGTTCTACCTATCATGGCTATCTACCATCTCCCACATGGCCAGTATGGGTACAGTGGTCATGTTCTAAACCTGCCACAGGATGTTTCCACCTTTGTTAACACCTTGCCACGTTGTCCTGCTGAACTTGATGTTATCATTGTCAGGAAGGAAGGTGCTACTGACTCGCACAAAGATTTCAGAGTGAGACGATCGGTAGTACTTAGGGCACTCCAGTGGTTGGTAGAGAACAATATCTACTACCGTGACATTACTATTGACCACAGTGTATTGGCCCTTCTACCTACAGATGGTGAGCTGTCAAACCTAGAAACAATGACAGTATCATCATCAACTGAGGTTGACACTACCCCAGTACTGAATGACGAGGACCCTCATGATGCACACCTCGGAAGTACGTTTCTTCCAATGCCAACAAGAGGTGTTACAGAGCAGGAAGTCATACAACAGTCTATCGATCAAAGTCGTTCTGTCAGCTGGCCATCAACCAGTGGGAATCCCATCAATGAATTCACAACCGAAGGGTACATGTCCTGTGCCTTTCCCACTTTATTCTCCACTGGTGCAGCTGATTATCTGGTCCCCAGACCACGATCGGTGACTATTGGCAACTACTTCAAACACCTGATGTTGCATCATGATCAAAGATTTGCCAAACACCCTCGTTTCAGGTTTGTATGTATGTAATATAGTGCTACACTATGTGTTATTTTTACCTACTGTTAATTAATTTAAAACCTGTTATTTTCTGTAGATACTTTGCCTTAAACACTGAGATGAGACATCGAGCTCTACAGACAGGGAGGATATACGTCCGTCAAAATCCTCACGATGGTCATCTCACTGTTGATGAACTGAGAGACATGGTTCGAGTTAGCGAAGCATTTTCCAACAGAGTCCTACACTTCGGTGCCAGTCTTCGTGGAACCCAACAGTTTTGGATGAAACAGAAGAGTCGTCTCATCGCTATGGTGGACACACTAGGTCTACCCACTGTATTCTTCACACACAGTGCTGCTGACCTCCAGTGGCCCGAGTTGGCTTGTCTCCTTGATGTAGAAGATCCTACCAACAGCTCCTCGAGATCAAAGGCTGTAGTAGAAAATCCATGTCTGGCTGATTGGTTCTTCTATCAACGTATTGTCAAATTCATGGATGTGTTCTATAAGAGTATTCTAAAGGCTAAGGACTACTGGCTACGATTTGAGTACCAACATAGAGGCAGTCCTCATGTCCATGGTGTGGCCTGGCTAGAGGATGCTCCTGATGTGGAGAAGATTGTATCATCCGAAGATCCATCCCATCAACAGGAACTCATCAGATACATCGATAAGACTGTCACTACCATCAACCCTGCCATCCTTCCTGATGGTAGTAATGTGTCCGATGCTTCGCTCCCCAAGACCAATCCTCACGTCTGTAACAAGTCATACTCAGACGTTGAGGATCACCAACAGGACCTGTGTGATCTTATTGCCACTTGCCAGCGCCACACCCGCTGTTCTGCTGCCTATTGTCTACGTACCAAAGACGGAGTCCAGCAATGTAGGTTTGGGTACCCAAAAGAACTACAACCACACACAACTATTAATAGAGACGAAGATAACAACCAGGAACCAACGCTTGTCACAGCTAGGAATGATGGATTAATTAACAGCTACAATCCAACTCAGCTATCTGCCTGGAGGGCCAACGTGGACATGCAGTACTGTGTGTCAAAGCATAAGGTTATCGAGTACATCACAAAGTATGCCACCAAGTGTGAACCTCGATCACAGACCATGAAGGAGGTGTACACCAACATCGTACGTAATCTCAAAGATGACAGCTCCGCCCTCAAGGTTGTCCAGAAGCTCCTCATTAACAGTGTGGGTGAGAGAGACTTCTCAGCACAGGAGACCTGTCATCTCCTCCTTCAACTGCCTCTCGTCAAGTCTACCAGAGACTACACCATCCTCAGTCTCGATGGCTCTCGTCAAGTGGAGGAACGACCAGAGGAAGATGGAACCAGTCAAGCTACTACACCATCAATACTTGACCATTATATTCATCGTTCATCAAACAACACCTTCGAGAAGATGACTCTACTACATTTCTCCCAGAATTACAGCATGCCAAAGCAATTAGGCTCCACTCCCAAGCACCAGAAGATGAAGATAGTGTCTGTTCGTCCGTACTGCACTCCCGATCCAAGAGGCCCCAAGTATGAACAGTATTGTCAACAAAAGCTAATGCTGTATGTTCCTTTCCGCCTTGTTGATACTCTGAAGGGAACATGTGAGTCATTTGCTGAAGCGTACGCCATATTCCTTCAGGCTGATAATGTTCCTCAGTCACTTGAAGAAGACATCAGGAGACTGAGAGAGCAACAAGAGGAAGATAATGATAAAGATGATGAAGAGGTACGTATGTCATTTACATTAAGTGTTTATGTTTGTGTTATAATTATTATGTCGAATCATATGTGCCTCTATTTTACATACACATGTAGTATATTTGTTTTTTTTTCCCTTAAAGATACCTTCACTTGTGGTCTAATTTTATGTTATACATGTAGGAACTAGACAACACTACTAGACAACCACGAGCAACTGAAGAATGGATGCTCATCTGTCGCTGCAATGCTGACTTCACCACCAACCCATGTTGTGATGATGACTACGACTGGTCAGCCTCTTCTGCCACCTATCCCAACCTAGAGGAGTTACCTACATTCATCACTAGGGAACGCCAGTCAGCACAGGAGCATCCATTCACCACTACTGCCAATCCGTCATGTCTACAGGGGAAGCAACTATCAACTTACAACGTTGTGAAGACTCATCTAGAGGGTAATGACACCACACCCCTCAGAATAATAGTCTCAGGGACAGCTGGTACAGGGAAGTCTTACCTTATCCACTGTCTAAGACTTCTCCTCCAGGACAAGGTTCGTGTTGTGGCCCCCACTGGAGTGGCAGCGTTCAACGTTGATGGCCACACCCTCCACTCTCTCCTCAACCTCCCTACCAAAGGAGAGTTCAAGGACCTTGAGGGAGAACACCTCAACAGGTTACAACAGTTGTTAGCACGTATGGAGTACCTTATCATAGATGAGATGTCAATGGTAGGAAGGAAGATGTTTGGACAAGTTGACAGACGACTCCGTCAGGTGTTTCCCCATCACTCTAACCAAGTACTAGGAGGATGTTCTGTACTACTGTTTGGTGACTTTGGTCAACTACCCCCAGTAATGGACCTACCACTGTATACCTCTTCTACTAGCTCTGCCCTCTCAGATATTGGTGCCAGTGGTTATCAATCATTTGACCATGCTGTGGTATTAGACCAGGTCATGAGACAGGCCGGACAGGACCCCAGTCAAGTTCTCTTCCGTCAGATCCTCCTCAGACTCAGGAATGGTGAAGTCACTGAAGACGATTGGAAACACCTCATGACGAGAACACCTGCTCAAATCTCCGACATCTCTGCCTTCAACGATGCCCTCCGTCTGTTCCCTACTGTTGAGGCTGTAGTGGAACACAACATCTCCAAACTCCATGCCTGTGGTCAGCCAGTTGCCATGATCAAAGCTGTCCACTCTGGTCCTAATGCTGCCAAAGGTTCCTCTGATGATGCTGGTGGTCTAGAGCCCATCGTGTGTCTAGCCAAGGGTGCCCGTGTCATGTTGTCCTCCAATCTCTGGGTTGATATGGGCCTGGTCAATGGTGCCATGGGAACAATTCAAGCCATATGCTACAAAGCTGGCCAAGCCCCTCCCTCTCTACCAGTGGCTGTTACTGTACTGTTTGACCACTACTCTGGTCCCACCCTCTCTGACGATACAGTACCCATTACACCACTGCGTAGGTCTTGGTCGTTGTCTGGTAGCTCTTGTTCCCGTCTCCAGCTGCCATTGAAACTAGCCTGGGCTGTGACAATACACAAGTCACAGGGCCTGACTTTGGATAGAGCTGTTGTCGATGTTGGCAAAAAAGAGTTTTGTGCTGGTCTCACCTTTGTTGCCATATCCCGTGTGAGATGCATCACTGATCTCCTCTTCTCCCCACCATTCACTTACCAACGACTCAGCAACCTTTCCAAGAGTAAAAGAATGGTGGAAAGGAAGAAAGAAGAACAACACCTCTTGTCCTTACAGACCACCACCATCCCTGACGACACTTCATCCTCTATAGTGAATCATCTTCAAGGTACTAAACATATATGTACACATTGTATACACAATGAATTTTACATTATTTTTATTTGGTAGTGCAAGTCACACCCTCCCCACCTCCAAATAGAGTATTCGACCACTTCACTCACTCTTCTTCACTCTACATACACAATGACACCTCTCCTTCAGAGTGGATGTACCAAGCCACTCTCTCTCCTCCTTCAGAATGGATGGACCAAGCCACTCCCTCTCCACCATCAGAGTGGATGGACCAAGCTACTCCCTCTCCTCCATCAGAGTTGATGGATGACCAAGCCACTCCCTATCCACCACGAGATTGGATGGACCAACACACTCCTTCTCCTCCATCAGAGTGGATGGATGACCAAGCCACTCCCTATCCACCACGAGATTGGATGGACCAACACACTCCCTCTCCTCCATCAGAGTGGATGGACAAAGCCACTTCCTCTCCACCTTCGAAGTGAAGCACTCCCTTTGTACCTGTAGAAACTATCACTATAAGATAAGTTTTAATATTTATTATCTCTGCTTTATACTTTTTTCTTTTTGTTTTAGGTATTCCTTATGTCCTGCAAGAGGACAACAGATATAGGCACAGGCCCTCTGTGGACACAGACCTATCCTAGCCTTTCATAGGCACAGGCCCACCGTGGGCACAGACCTATCCTAGCCTTTCATAGGCACAGGCCCACCGTGGGCACAGACCTATCATAACATTTTATAGGCACAGGCCCACTTTGGGCACCTATATTAGCCTTTCATAAGTACAGGCCCACTGTGGGCACAGACATATCTAGGCCTTTCATAGGCACAGACCTATCTTAACCTTTCATAGGTAGACACAGACTTCATAGTACTGTGCATACACCATGCACTTGTGTTCCTCATGATGAACAATGATTTATGTTACATAATTGTGATAATAATTATATGATAGTACTGAAGGAACACATTAAAAATGAATGCACTGAAGTGCAGAATTCTCGCTGTAAACATTTACATTAATAAACATTTAAAGTAAAGTCCTAAGATAAAAAATGTCAAGCAATTTTTTATCCTAGGACAAAATATTGCGGGGGACAAAAAATTGTGTGACAGATTGGTTTGTTGTGCGTTTATGTGATATGAGTCTAAGCTGAGTTGAGAAGAATGAAGAACTTTAAATGTTTATTAATGTAGATTTTTATACTGAGGGTTCTGCACTTCAGTGCATTCATTGAACATGTTCACAACATGCAATCAAGCACACATTTGTTTCAGCAAAAAATAACAAAAATGACATAATTAATAGTTAATTAAGTGAAATGAAATGATTGTTTTAACAAAAATTAATAGTTAATTGAAATTGAATCAGATGAACATGAAAGACAGCCCCGAGTCAGTAGTTCATGACCTTGAGATGTAACATCATGTCATCCTTATATGCAAGGTTAAAAGGTGGAAATGTTAGTAATGCCATCTTGGTAATCTTGGTGTCTTCATTACAGCACAGTTTATGTACCATGTTACCAGTTGCTGTTAATGATGGCATTTCAGAAGATTTGACAAGAATATGAGTAGTGAGAAGTGTTTCACAGGACTTGGTGTTTTGCATCATTTGACATTTTGTACACTCACCAATTCCAGGGTATGTACTGTCTGTCCTGACAGTGTTAATGAACCAGTAACACCAGGTATTTGCAAAGATTACGTGGTAACACACTGACAAATACACATACAAATAACCCTATGCGCTCGGGTTAATAAAAACATATTTTCTAATTACAATTTTAGTAATTAATAAAAGTTAATGAGTTCATAAGGCCTGCATGCCAGTTAAACAGAACTTAAATTAATTGCGTTAGTACATTCGAGGTCTTTTGTACTTTGCTTTTGCCTCTTCCTCCAATTCCCTTTTAACACGAACTCTTTCCTGTTCTTCTACACGAACCTTTTCTTTTATTTTGAGTAATTCTTCCTCTCTCTGCTTTTTTTCAAATAATTCTTTTTTTCTTGTTTCCTCTTCCACTCTGTTTTTCTTCTCCCACCATGCTACTTTATTGTGCAACATCGAAGCGTCATTTCTCAAATGTTCATTCTCTTTTATTAAATAGTTCAACTCCAATCTCAAATGCCTCTCTCTGTCTTTGACTGCTCCCATTTCCTTGTGCAAATCATGAATCTGATCATCTTTAGTGTCCAATTTTTTTTTTAACCACAATATATGCTGGCTTCTTCTGTTTTCTTCCTTTATCTTGGTCTCCATTTCCAATGCGTAGGTACAGGTAGATTGTGTTCCACACTCCTTAACATCAGTAGAGCAGGTTTCACTTGCACAATCTGCCATACTTACTGAAACTTGAGTTCCACAATCTATTCGTGCACTGCTTAGCTTGTCACACTGATTATTTTCAACTTGCAAAGATGAATAATTACCCATAATCCAGACATACACAACTGAGTAACTCGGGTTATGATTCACGTGTTAATAATTTCACCAATGAAATGCCGGCATCGATCTACACACCCAACTCAGATATTGGTCTGGAAAATTCTAGTGTTAATCTCCACTGAATACACAGCCAATAGAAATTAATGTTCCATAAGCCGCGACTATTATGAACAATGAATTCACACGTACGGTGTTAATTGGCATGCCAGCAGGCATACTTCAGTTTACAAGTTTTCACTGACAAACTAACATGATTATCATGCATGAATAACAAAATTATTAATTATAACAAAAAGTATGTCATTACTGAGTTATTAACATTCATGCCACCTCAATGTCATTCAAAGCAATCACAATGTTTTGTGAATTAATGACAAATTCTTTTACATTAGAACAAAGCAACTTTGTTTCTATATCCTCATCCACTGCATCATCTTCATCTTCTTCATTTGGCCCCGGACGTATTAACAAATCAATTATATCAGAAAACATGGACACCGTCCACTTCTTCTTGTCTGTATCCTCGATAATCAATCGTGTAGCTCGGTTTTTTCTGCACCGTGCTAACTTCTGCTTCAATCCACACTTAGAACATATACCAATAACCTCGTTTACACTATCAACTTTTGCAGCACAAACAGTACAACCTGCAAATTCTGTAAACGAAACAATCCCTACAACCTCACCAACAAACTTTAATTTCCCATCATCAAAGTTTTCACAAATCTCTCCTAGCTCGACATCAATTTCAGTTATCTCAGTCATGTCTGTGGTAGAAAAATATTTCTGTCCCTGGTAGGCCTTAACAGACACATTTGTCATCGAATAACATTTTCCTTTTTCCACTTTATCCACCAAATCCTCCCAAACAACCAAACGATAGGCTTTACTTACACAATCACTTATAACGCATTCTTTTTTCTTGTAAATTATTTCTTTTGACTTTATCTCTTCCACTGCTTTTGCTGACACCAACTTCCCTTCAATTCCAACTCTATTTCCTGCGTTCCCAGCTACATCTTCTATATGCTCTAACTTTTCCAAATTACTCACCGTCATGTGCATTTCACTACTTTTTTTCATCATATCCTCATCTATCTTAAACTTCTTGGGTGAACTAAACACAGATGACCTTTTCGTCAACACGACCTCATATCCGTCTCCCGTTCTATTTTTTTTTTACACCACAATTGTTCAAACTCACACTTTCTTCCCTATCCATCAACTTCTCAATGTCATCTCTAATTTTTACATCGAACGATATAAACCTGCATACCTCCTTTCCATCAGTTAACTGGCCTTCAACATATTTTATATCTTTATTTTTCCGGCTATTTTTTATTGGCGACATCTCTATTACTCTACCATGAACCAAAGCTCCAGAATGTATTTCCTCTCCAATTTCAGATACATCAAATTCTAATTTCCTCTTCAAATTACTACTGGCCATGATCTCTTTACTTCGATTTCCCGACTTCTCGTGCAACTAAACGTGTATGTAGCAATGCGCATGCGTATAAACTCGTGAAGGCTCGCCCCCACAATGTATCTACATTCTTCTAGTTTCTAGTCAGTTACCAGTTAGTGGGTGATAATTTCTCTTCATTACAGTGAAAACAACCATTGTCCAAGTGATTTTACAGTTCCTTGATTCTGGTGACTTTAATCCCAACAACGATTATTTTAACCAAATAGTAGGAAAGTGACCGCTTCCGTTTCTCCTGAATTTAACCCACACATAGATTATTTATATTTAACTGAATATTAGATGAAAGTCACCTCTTTCTTTAGTTACTCATTTCTGCTGATTTCAACCCCTACATGGATAATTTCACCAAATAAGAGATGAAAGTGACCTTCTATATGTTTGGTTAATTTAACTTTCAACAAATGAGATGAATTCAACCCAAATACTGGTTACCACAATTGCAGACATTTTCACCTAAGTTTTTGGGTGGAAATCACCTTTTATTTTTTACAGTGTAATATGGTGACCACCCACTCGACCTGATATGGATATGACAGAGCTTAAACATCTCTGTAGTGAGTATATTCAAAGATTTAAAGTTAGCATCACAGAAGCCAAGAATATAGCCATAGGCATATCTGGACCCAGGCATACCCGGGCAATGCCCGGGTTGCTGCTCTCTGATCGACATTTTCTACTTGTTATTGTCATAAATTAATTTTGTTAAATTATTATTACGTATAATATCACACCCACACAAGTGCTTAGTGTAATGTTATTCATTAACCATAAGAAGCCCCACGTGCATGTTGTCAGCTGTTCAGAAGTGTAACAAAGTATCTGTAGTAGGCTAGTGGGATTAGACTTGAAGATGAAGGTCAGTCAGGGATAAACATAGAAAATGATGTAACAATAGTTGAATTTTAGCTCCAACAGCTGATGATCATGATGGTGAAGTTCAGGAGGAGTCAGGTCATGAAGACAATAACAACAGTTCATCCAATCATGAGAATGCATCAGTTGCATGTAGTTCTACATCTACTGGGTCAATCAGCTTTGACCAGTGGCAGTGATAGCAATTCACACTAACAAGTAGTAGTACTACTACTCGTTAGTGTGAATCGCGTATTTGTATAGTATTGCATACTCATTGTATCATGCTCATTTTCAAGCTTATGTGAGTAGCTAGTGACAGTAGAACTATTGTAGTTGCAATGCTGCTCTTCGTTGAGAACGAGGAGGAAATAGGTATAACTGTTCGAAGTTTGGGTGTGTCCGGAGTTACCCGCAATTACCTTGCGTATTAATTATTATTAATTATTAATAAACTCATGATATCTTCTAAACAACAGATACGCCTATGAATATATGATAAACAAAAGCAGTGAGGTACGGAAATGATGAATGAATCTATAGCTTGATAGTGTATCTAATTTAAATACACAAATTGTATTAAGTTTTAAAATCAGGAGTTATTCGTAGGTCTAAGTTTTCTGTATGTTTTCGTCAAGATGTATTTAATTGTTTGTTTAAAAATAAAGGTAAATGTGTCAGTCGTAAACATGGTAAAATATATGATAGGCACGATTTTAATTTAGATTACTTTAGTATATTACAATAAGTATGGTGAAAGTTGTAGTGTCTATTTATTTATATAGTTATGTTAAGTTTGTTCGTTTGTCAGGTTCTAAATGTGATTTTTGTGTTACCTTAGTTAAAAGTCGTTGTTAATTTTCATTTTTAATAAATTCATTGTTTCAATTCTCTCTCCAAGCATTCATACTATGAATTCTTTGGACTCTATTTTGCTGACCATCTTTAGATGAAATTTATAAACTAATAAAACTATAATAGGAATGGCAACCATGAAGCACATGGTCAGTAAATGCCTCAGTATGTGCTCACTCTTAAAATATAGAGCAGTCCTTCATTTAAACAATCTCGATGGAACACCAAGATAAAATGAACTTGTAGACATCTTAATTCAGTTAAGTCGGTGACAATTGAATTATACATATATACATATAATTATATTGATAGACTGATATGTATATATGGGTAGATTTTAGATAGTAAGGTGGTGTAATGATAGTGAGATTGAGAGAAAGAAAAGGTTATAAGGTGCATAATTTGTGGACTCGTGATGTGTTATTACTGCGTTTGGCTCTCTTCGTTTCGACTTCTTTTAGCAAAAATATAATTTTCCCAGTATTCTAAGTTTGCTTTGCTGTATGACCTTTTTTCCCTTTTGTAATCTAGCCTCTGCTAGTAGAATGAATTTCAGGGCATTTAGGTGATTACTAGAGAAATAGTTTCTTCTTGCATCATCATTGTTTTTTTCCCACTCCTAAAGGGTTAAATGTGACAATAAACTAGAATACCGAGATAATTTAAATAGACCTTGTCCAGAGAATCTTCTGATTCTTCCATATAAATCTATTTGATGCGGTATGTGATAAGCCATTATATGCATATATGGTGTAACATTTGATTTTGAGTGCCCGTCCATTTTTAAATTTGTGAATCCACCTTAAAGTCTTTTGAAGTAAAGACGACAGCCATTTTACATGTATAGTCATAATTTGTAATAATAATTTACCTTTTGTTGTAGGTTTTGTTTGTCGCCACTTGTTGGTTCATCTTTTATTATGGTTGTATAAATTATGTGAAAATCCTAGTGTGATAAAGTTATTATAGTGTTAACTATTGACAAAACTTACCTCCCACAGTTTTCTAATGTTTTCTCCATTCTCTCCGGGTATTATGAATGCAAGGTGGGAGTTTTTTAAGCAGTTTCTTTCTGTCACTGCCACGAAGAGATGTCCACTCATAACCATCCCTCTTTTCTTTAGGTGTCCAGATCTATACATGTTAGGTGAGTTACATTTGTGGGTATTTATAAATAAGCATGTTTTCTGTTCACCATCTTACTCAAAATGTAATTCTACAGCCTCTATTTTTTTCAGGAAGAAAATTGATACATCTAATGCTCTTCTTGGTGATATCCTTCTGATCCTCTGCTGCTGAGCATTAAGTGTAACTCATACACAATTATCTACCGTGTAATATGCATATAATTATGCTTATGGTATTTATGTGTTATTTGTGTTTCACTATAGTATGGTCTACCTTCTTCACTTCAATGTTTATCTGTGCCTTGTGTATTACTCCAAAGTTTTGTTTCTTGTCTACACACTTGCATATGGAGTCCAGCATTCTTCTTTTCTCTTTTTGATAGAGTACTGGATTTATATCTGTATTGTATAGTGCAGGCAGTCATAAACACCCAAAATGTTGATCTCCTGTAACTTCACAAAAAAACATCCTATCACTTTGTGCTTTCAACTGGACTTAGCAATATAGTATATGTAAATCACCTAAAATTTTTGATGATAAATCATCTATAGTTTTAGAAATATTTTAGTTTCAGTATTTGACCAATGAAATTGAATAATTTGAATAATTTTACGTGATGTCACATCCGGTTTCCATGGTAACGGATAAACAAATTTACACATGTGCTTATGATATTATTAATTCTTGGAGTTTAACAATGTCAAATAAAGATAGATGGTCTAGAAAAAGGGCTAAATCTGCTAGCATTGCGTGTGCAAGAAAATACAGGTATAATCAAGACTCAAATGAAGAAGAAATCGCACTGCAGCACCCAGTACCGAGATCCTTGGAATCATCAGTTTGCACTTCTTCATCTGATCCTGTTCTACAAAGGGAAGACATTAGTGAAGAGACAGAAGATCCTAGAGATGTATCCTTGAGATTGCCAGCTGTATTTGAAAGCTCAGATGAAGACAGTGAGTCTGATAGTGATGAATGTGAACCTGATGATGATGTTATTTATAAATTTGATTATGACAAAGCATCTGAGTGTTATGAAGAATGGATGAGTTCAGTTTCAAGAGATAACAAACGAATGATGGGAATTTTGCTGATAAATAGATTTGTAAATCATTTTAAAATGTTAAAAGGAGAAGCAGCAAAGGAAGCAGCTGATATTGTTGGAGTTAACGAGAGAACACTCAGAGGATGGCACAAAGAGTATTATAGTAACAAAGGTAACTTCAAAGAAGATGCGAGAGGTAAGTATGAGCGATATTCCATCATAAATGACGAGCATTGCCGTAAGAAAGCGCTTGAGTGGGTTAGAAGTAATGCTTCTCGCAAAGGTATCCCAGTAATGACAGGAGCAGATTTCTTACAATGGGTAAATTATAATCTTTTGCCTATTGTTAATCTTCCAACAGGATATCCTAGACAGATAAGCATTAGGACAGCAAGGAATTGGCTTCATGAGCTTGGGTTTTCACCGACCAGCCATAAGAAAGGAGTTTATATTGATGGTCATGAACGCCCAGACATAGTTAGCTATAGGAAGCTTTTTATTCGAAAGATGGAAATTCTAGGCCAAACTCATCAGCCACCACCTTCTTGCAGTGATAATGTTATAGCTGAGAATATAGGTGATCCATCAGCAAAGAAGGAGTTAGTTTTGATATTTCATGATGAGTCAATCTACCACAGCAATGAAGATCAGGGATGGCAGTGGTCAGAAGAAAATAAGATAACTATTAAACCTAAAGGACTTGGAAGAGGCTTAATGGTAAGTGATTTTATAGATGAGTATAATGGTTTCCTTCATTTAACTGCTGATGAGTTTGCTCAAGCTTGTCAAAGCCACACTGACCTTCCCAGTAGCACAAAAGCAAGGTGCATTGTAAAGTATGGTGCTAATCAAGAGGGTTATTGGAATAGTGATAAATTTATATGTCAAGTTGATGTTGCTTTGAGAATTTCAAAGATCAAATATCCAGCAGAAGACTACAATGTTGTATGGTTGTTTGACCAAAGTAGTGGGCACTGTGCATACTCTGATGATGCATTAAATGTTAAGAAAATGAATGCTGGCCCTGCAGGTAAGCAACCTCAAATGAGGGATACTACTAACCCACTTACTGGAATGGTACAAAAAATGGTAGATGATAATGGAATCCCAAAGGGAATGCGGCAGGTTTTACGCGAGCGTGGAATTAACATAACTAACATGACTGCTCCTGATATGCGGAAAGTTCTTGAAAGCCACCATGACTTCAAATATGAGAAGACAAGAGTGGAGCATTTACTGACTAAGCATGGACACAGAGTTTTTTTTATACCTAAATATCACTGTGAACTCAATCCTATTGAGCGCGTTTGGGGACACTCAAAAAAATACACTAGAGCACATTGCAATTATTCTTTTCGCCAACTCGAAGATGCTATAGAACCTGCCCTTGATACTGTTTCAGTAGATCTCATTAGGAAATTTTTTAGAAAAGCCAGGGACTTCATGAAAGCCTATAGAGAAGATGTTCCAGCTGGTCCAGCCTTGTATCAGACAGTCAAAAAATACAAATCTCATCGACGAGTTCCTGAGAATCTTTAGAGGTCCATAACAGGGTAACTAAATGTCGGATTCAAAATTCATCTGACAATTTTTTTTCTCATGAGTTGTATGTAACATGCTTATTTCCTCATAATTTTTTAATGTATTCTGTATGACTAATAGGTCCTTCAATATTTCATTTATATTTCACAAATCAAACTGTAATTTAAGTAATAAAAGTTATTTTGACATTCTGTCTGTACAAACTGCTTAACTAATTGCGTGCATTATGCTATTAAAATTTGATAAATCAATTAATAACTATAAGCAGGAAATAGCCATTTAATGATATTCATAATTTAAAATTTTGTAAGTGGGTGTGGTTTTGATACACCCACCTGATTTTTTTACATAATTGATCCTGAACTCTTGGATGTGAAGCCTTCAAAGTTTGGTACTAATACAACTTACAGTTAATCAATAAAGTCAGTTGAACTGCATGCAAGTAAATTTGGGTGTATATGGCTGCCTGCACTATACCTGTTTGATGTAGCATACAACTTTAATGGTACGTTTATAGTTATTTTAACATTCTTTAAACTTTCATCTTTCTTAATAGTACAATAAATACAAGAATAGTTAGAATGGGCTGCATTGAATCCCATTATTAGCAGTAGGAACTGAAGAAAATAATTATAATATAATATTATATTTGTCAATGATTAAGCATACTTTGTAATCTCCACCTAAGAAGATTAAGTTCAATAGTTTCAACTAATCCTCCTTCTATCAAGTTGTTGATCTCACAACTCCAAAACCATTTTTGATGATTTCATATTGTTCTGCTCCTTGTATCACACCAAAGGTATGATTGCCTAGTGTTGATAATGGATATGTGACTGTTTTTATCAACAGAACCACAAGTGCATTGTATGTCCACCCACTTAACATAACATTTGGTTATACCTTTAGGAGGAACCAGCTGTTTACCTGCACCTGAGAGGGACTTGGCATCAAGAGATGGAAAAAAAGGAAAGGAGAATATAGGAAGTAGATGGAGCACCATCACCACTTAGCTTTATCTCTACAGGTGAGTTTATGGTATTTCATTCTCAATCTGTATATATAATGTGCATGTACATTACATGATATAAATTTGTATTTTTTTAAATTAAATTTATACCGGTGCTGCTAGTGCTTCCTCTATACAGTGGCACAAGTCTCGGTAACATCCAAAATATGGACTGGGTAGTCTATTTATAGAAACAGAATTGGATATTCTTTCCCTAGTTTTTTTTAATTATGTATGACCTAGGTAAAAATGGGTTCATCATAGTCTGGCGTTGCTGCCCACTTTGCATACGAGGAAGTGGTCTGGTGACACTCATATACTAAACTCGTTCTGATGGAATGTCCGGAATGTAATTGGCGTGTAAACACGTGGGACATAAATAAGGATGTTTTGCTGTGCTTGTGATGTAGATTTATCCTCTTGTCCAAGAGAAAGAAGAAGTTTAAGTGAGGATGGACGGGGCCCATTAGAAACAAGAGAAAGAATATGTTCTGTTTTAATATACCTTCCATGTTGCTTCTATAACGATATTCATAAATCATAATGAGATTCATAACATAAAGGTATGCAATAATTAACCGCCTTTAGTATATGAGTGTCCCCAGACCACCTCCCTGTATGCAAAGTGGGCGGCAACGCCAGACTAAGATAACTCATGGTAAAATTCATCAGACACTCCAAATTTGTCCAGTAGGTATAATATAGGTAAGGCTTGCTGATGTGCACTTTGGATGGATGAAGAGGGTTTTTCTGTAATTTCTGTATCAAAATCTACCTTGATAATCTCTTTTGATGACCTTGCTTGTTTTGAGAGAGAAGGTAAGTCAACATTAAATGTATCTGTTTTCCTCATTCTTTGTCAATATCTTTTCCTTTGTTTATGTGGTCTTTAGTAACAGCATACAATTTTTCTATTAATTCCTGTATAATCGCCTCTTGATTCTCATATTTCAATCTAGAAAACAGGTAGGTACATATACACTATTGGTTTTACAGTCATCTAATTGTATATACTTATTAAACTGATCCTGTTATTTTATACAGCAAGAATATAAGAATTATTTCATAATTATGATTATTAGTGAATATTATTCTGCCATTATATTTACATGTATTATTATCTTGCTAATGAGGATGCTTTAACTGATATGGTACACATTCCCATGACAACCACATGTTACAGTAAACAAAAACAGGTTTAAAAAGTGGTTGTCAAGATAACGTACTATATTGTTATTATTATTATTTGTTGTTACAGGGTTGGTGAATCAGTTAAACACCGCATGCAGTGTTATTATGATAATTGCATAGGTTTCGTACTTGTCTGTTGATTATGCATTTACCTAAATTCCTCTATGTTTTCATTTTGTCGAGTCACTTGTCCTTCCAATTCATGTATTTTATCATTTAAGTTTTTATCTCCATTTTCCTATTTACTATCTCATTTTTCATGACATCGATCAAAAATTTCTTGTTTAGTTGTTGTTCTTTCTTTTTCCTGCTTAAGGTGGTACTAGGAGTGGGCGGATGCGACTCCAATCAGTTTCAATATGGAATATTATATAATATGACACTAACCTTCATATCTTCTGATAAGCTTTATATTGTCCTGTAATTGAAGAAATATGGTTAAAATCTCTATTTTTCCAAACACACATAAGTACAAAACCACAAAATCAATCATGGCATGCACCAAGTACAATGCATTTTGAGAAAACAAATGAAGCCGTTTTCTGAAAATTCATTTTCATTTTACTTTTATAGTTACAAGAGGCTGAAGAAAGCTGAATTCTGAAGTTACCCCGCCATTGTTGACCACCCACTGCCCCCTCCACCACCTGTGTTTAGGCCCAATAATTATTCCCCCGGGTGGGTGTGGCTCCCAAAAAACACAGATTGGAACCAGATTGTATGCAGCAAGAAGCTTGCAAGACCTGGAAACTGATTGGGGTTTCATCTACCCCTCCCCCTAGTACAGCCTTAATCTTCTTAATAACGATTTACATTTTCCTGCCTTTGTACTTAGAGCTACCTCTAGTCTATTTGTTGAAGGTTTTATTTGTAGACCCTTTGGACTCAGATTCTCATTGAGGACTATGATGTAACTTTTTAAACTTCCACCATTTATTTTCAAGTGCCACAGATGCAAATGTTGGTAGGGGCACTGATAGGGTGCACAGAACATTATCTGGTGGGGTATTTCTACGCTTTGATAAACTAGCTTCTTCAATAGCCACTTCTAAATCCATTGCAACTGTCATTATTTACTTAGCGGTATTGTAAATATATGTGCACTTGCATGTTTTCACTTTTAAAAAGTTTTGCATCGTAACCCATCCTTTTTTTTGGTATAAATTTATAGATTAATAATTTTATAATGTGATGATTGGAAATTGAATAAAATGTTTTGATTTACGAAAAAAAAAAGATTTGAAAAACAAAATTTTATAATTTTTGTATAATAATACAGTAGTTAATGGCGATCAACTTAATCCGACTTGAGGTTTCATAATGAAATTCTTTTTAATGATCTTGATATTTATACTGAGAGGAAAGAAATAAAAGTAATTAATGACTACAGATGATAGGAAATTATTGCTAGCATCAACTTGTTCTGTTCTAACAGTGTAAGTTTTAAATTACAATGACATCATATTGTTGTAGTATACTGGGTTAATTTCAATCAGTGACAATAAATTTCTGGATATGAATCATCATTCACACGCCGATCAGACGCAAGTTAACAGCTGCGCGTGTGTGTATCTCGAGTTGCGTGCGAGCGCATTGCAAGCGCATTTCGTGACTGACATGCGCATGTGCGAATATGCGCGAGCGTGTTCGAGTGCATCGACGATCACTAGTGTATGCGGGTATTCTACTGACTTCACTACTGTTTTTTCCTCAACTACTTTTAAAATGCCAAGAGTATCGTTGCAAAATTCTTAAAAAATTATAACAACATGGAGTGACAACAGATTTACCCCGAGGTTCCCACACTCCGAAGCTTAGTTCAGACCAGATAAAATTCATTGACAATACAATGGCAGAGAATGATGAACTTACAGGGAGGCAGATGCGTGAACTCTTGCATGAAAAGTGGCTAAATTTAGATGTGTCAATAAGCACTATAAAACTAGCAAGACAAAATATAGGGTGGGTGTCAACAAGACCGAAGACTAAGTTGGTGCAAACAGCAAATTTCAGGAAAAGAAACATTTGATAATGTAATTTTTGCAGACGAATGCTCAGTACAACTGGACAACCATGGCAGGCTATGCTTTCGAAAGAAAAATGAGCCTAGGAAGTTGAAACCGAAACCAAAGCATCCCATCAAAGTCCATGTGTGGGGAGGGATTAGCAGAAAAGGAGCTACATCAATTGTCATTTTCACTGGAACACTGACAGCCATACGCTACTGCACAATACTAGATAGCAGTTTAAAACCATTTATTGAGACAACATTCCCTATCGATTTCAACAGGATAATGATCCGAAACACGTCAGCAATTATTCAAAAACTTACTTTGCTGAAAACTCTATCAACTGGTGGCAAACACCTCCAGAGAGCCCTGATCTCAACCCAATCGAAAATGTGTGGGGTCCCCTGAAGTACTTTTTACGTCACTCTTGTAAACCAAGAAGTCAGGACTCACTGATTGCTGGTATTCTTCTGTTTTGGAAGACATTAACACCTGACGTTTGCAGCAAGTATATATCACACTTATATAAAGTAATGCCGAAAGTAGTTGAGGTTAATGGTGCTGCTTCCGGATATTAGTAATCTTCCGCACCACATGAAACATATGTGAATGCAGACTTGCATATTCAGTAATACTAATCAGCATATCATTGGAATCAAGTGAGTATGCAGGATTGGCTACTAAGTAAATCCAGACTCAGCATAAGTCTGCATGTGGACACTTTCTGGATACTACTGTTATGCAGTTACTGCATAATCAGTACACATATTAGTGAATACTCTCTGCATTTTCACAACATTCATTTGGTATGCATACAGGTATACCTAATCCTTTATAATTATTAATAATTATTAATTAATGTGGAATTAATTTTGAATCATAAAATTTAATATTATGAATAATGAAACCAATGCAAAGAAACTAAATAAATTATTGTTTTACTCTGAAAACGAATCAGAGTTGTAATGAAGTTCATTGATATCATCAGTACTATAGCTAGTGCCAGTGCTAGTACTGTCGGATTCTTGAGATAGTACTTGAATATCTGTACCTGTTGTAGGTGCAGTTGGATCTTCATCCACAGAAATGAAGGCAGTGGGGCAATCAGTTGGCGGTGGTTGCTTTGAAGGTGATCCTGCTCTCCGAATTTTTGCTTCTACCCACTTGGACTTCCTCTTTTTTTCGTGACAGACATCCAACTTATGGAAAAATGAATTTAAACCTAACCAAGGAACGAAAAAAGGAAGATGAAAATGATGAATGATATGCTATCCTAAAGCCAGGATTTCATATTAATTAATAACTGTAGCTATATGTACATATACATATATATTATTATAGTATATAAGATATCTTAAGATATCATTGTAAAGAAATAAAAAATTACAAAAGGTAAATGGAAAATGTGCAGCACATAAAAATACTTATACACGATTTAAACAAAATAGATTTACTGCGACCAATATAGACAAAGAATCCACACGGACAGTACATGGATATATATGGTGAAACAAGAAGGTAATTCACATTAAAATGAGTACAATATATACAACGTAATGACAGATACCTGAGTAAGATATCCACAAAGCATAACGTGAACAACGACAACTAAATATGACAAAAATAATTCACATTACACTGACAGATACCTGAGTAAGATATCCATCCACAAAGCATAACGTAAACAATGACAACAAAAATAATTCACATTACACTGACAGATACCTGAGTAAGATATCCACAAAGCATAACGTGAACAACGACAATAAATATGACAAAAATAATTCACATTACACTGACAGATACCTGAGTAAGATATCTCCAAAGCATAACGTGAACAATGACAACTAAATATGACAAAAATAAGTCACATTACACTGACAGATACCTGAGTAAGATATCCACAAAGCATAACATGAACAACGACACCGTGACAGAAAGATATTTCACAGTATGTATACTGACAAATTAGAAAAAGATACTGTGAAAAAGAAGTAATTATAGTCTGCTCACTTTGCGAACGCCACAGCAGTGAATGCGTAACAATAGCATTTTCATCTTCATGATCGCTCTCATCAGTCATAAGATCGACAGTAACTTTCTTCCAAACTGGTTGTTCCGAGGACTTGACATAACTTCCTCTCCGATCAAAGAGCTATTGTTAAAAGAGATAGAAAGCACATTAGAAGTCATTGATCTAGTTATGATTATCCTTACTCGGTGACGGCAGGCACATCATCTCCTGTCCTTCTTCCTTTTCTTAACTATATCTAATTGTGCTCCAGCTGCTGATAACTCTCTGTAGGAGCGCTTTTGTGTTTCAAAGTGGCGATGAATTGCACCTATAATTGTATTTAATACTTTGTCTAGGAAATTATAGAACTTACGATGAAGATCATGAGCATTATAACTGAACTCTTTCAATTCCTTCTTTATTTCGTCAAATATCTTTTTGTTATTTACATTGTCAGCCCTATTGAATAGAACCAATTATGAGGATGTATTAACCTGAAAACACAGAATAATTTACTTGCCAAGCTAATTATATAGCGTCATAAACGCTACCTTGATGGTATTTAATAATTATCTATTTTAATAATTGGCTCTATAGTATTATTTGTTAACAGATGATAACACCTCTGCCTCAGGAGTACCTCCAAAAAGATCAAAAGGTACTTTTACCCTTTTACTTTAGAACTTACTTGTATTGTATGTCTTTTTAGATGAAAGTTCCTCCTCCACCACCACAACACCCGAAAAGAATATTTTGTCGAGAGAAGGTAATGAGAAGAACAATTAATGTCTTTTTACAATGAATGTGCCAAAGGTGCCAAGTGTGAATTGTAATTGACTTATTATTGACTGAAAAATGGTTTTAAAATATTACTGCTGTATTGTTTCTTACACCTTACCCACCAGTCTTAGTGCAACCTTTAAAAAGTATTCAGTTTTGTAGCTTGAATCGCGGTCATGAATTTTAAAAAAGGGAACTAGAAAGTGACCATTGCAACAGAAAGCTTAGGTTGGTACAGTCTGCTGGTAGTTCGTTTGAAGTTTCAATGTTAAATTGTTGGAAATTTTGCTAATACAACACAATGTACATAGACAGACAGGTTTGCATTTTCAGGAGACATATATATATAGTACAAGTGGCTATTTTTGTAAAGCCAATCTATACATAGAGTTTTAAATTCTAATGTAGTCGTGAATCATCTTAATTACAACTAAACCCATTTGTGCTTCTTTTTTGTAGACGTCATTTTTCAAGATGGATCTAAAATAGCCTCATTTTCTGCTTTTAAGGATTGGGTGGAGAGCTGCAAATTTGTTTTTAGGGACAATGAAGATGCATGTACCAATGTCTCAGCCAGAGTTATCCTTGATAACCACAACCCTCAACTGAACTGGCCGGGAACTTTCAAGGGGTGTACTACATGCAGAAGTTTGCACAATAATTCAAACTTAGCAAATTTTTTGTTACAAGTAAACTGGTCCAATCTGAGGCACCATATTGTTCCACAAGGCATAGTAAGTTATTCAATCTGATAAATCTGATAACTACAGTATAAATACCCCCATTCAGCCTCCTGAAGTGAAAGATCTGGCAGCATGTGCGAGATCAGCTGTCTCACAGAGATTTAAAAATGGTTCGATGAAACAATATCTGTCAGCGATAATCACATATGCTAGGCAGTTCTGCATATGTAATACACATGCTGAATATGTAAACATGTAAGTTTTACATACCCCTTATTTTCCATAATTAGAAGTAGCTAATTAAAGGTACGCATAGATTTCTCATCTTAAGGTTGTTCAGGATTTGGTTTCTGTAATACTTGCAGTTTTCTCACCAGCTTAGTTTTGAAAGGCACTGTCCAGTTTGCAACCTTCAATTACCATTATAATTCAATGAAATCCTTGATATACCCCTTTCTTCTTTCCTGCTCTGATTCAAAGGACTCACAGAGATCCAACTTCTTGGGTGGCAATCTAATTATAATGTACCCTTTGAAGAATTACTTCTAGAACATTTATACAATTATAAGTGCATCCTTGCATGGAATAATTGTAATTATTGATATTTGATCAAAGTCATTAATTCTTTTAATTTTTTTGTAATTATAGCCTCTAACCTATCAAACCAGCAGATGTATGAATCAGTGTTTTCCCTAGAATAGAATCCAAGTGAGCCACAAACACACCATCAATCAATTTATTTAACTGAAGTGATATTTTAAGTTTGGACTGCTAATGTACATGTACATGTTCATAATTATAGTTTAATAAACTGTGACTAGAATTACAATTTAGCAGATACATAATAAACTTCACGTTATCCATGATCCCTTATACATATACATAGCTATTCTCTTGCTCCAGTATCAGCTCTGTAATTTTAAACATGGCTGGTACCAGTCTGTCAAACTGTAGGCGGAGCCTATCCAAATTAGGGGTTCAGTTGACGGACCTAGAATTTCAACAAATTGACGTGCTATAATTAAGGGGAAAGACTGATGTGAATGGCTATAATACAACTTTGTTGAAATATTTCTTGTTCTAGGGCAAGCCTGATGTTTCAATGACTGTTGATAGGATTGTAGTATTTTGTGTAGAAGTAAGTATTGTAACTTATTAGTTATAAGTGTGTATGCCACCTTGGTTTCTTCAAAATCCAGGGGAAATGTGAACATGTAATTTGCAAAAGAGGTATGAAATCACCTCAATCAATTATAGGACGGTCAAAATCTTCTACTCATCTTCACTAGAAATAGGACTCCAAACTGGTGGTTCAGGTGTACTTGCCCTCAGTAGCTCTGGAGTTGACTCTCTGCTGCTAACATCATTGTCTAATTCATTACCCTCATCATCTACATCCATTAAGGTTGTAGTCTTTTCCGTGGGTGGATGCTACTCCAATCAGTTTCTAGTCTTGCCAGCTTCTTGCTGCATACAATCTGGTTCAATTCTGTATCTTTTGGAAGCCACACCCACCCGGGGCTATAGTTATTGGGCCTAAATGTTTTGACTGATAGTTTATTTTCAGAAACAAAGCTAAACACACCCTTCGGGTGGTGGAGGGGGCGGATCGGAGTTTGATAGTGTCTAGAAAGGTAGATTTTATGGTTTCAGTGAAAAGCTACAGAATTCAGCTTTCTTCAGCCTCTTGTAACTATAAAAGTAAAATGAATTTGCAGAAAACAGCTCTATTTGTTTTCTCAAAATGCATTGTACTTGATGCACGCCATGATTGGTGGGCGTGGCTTTCTTGGTTTTGTACTTATTACGATGGCAAAAATGGACATTTTTCCAACACTCCCACTCTTGTAGAGAAGTATAAAGATCATGAGAAGATATGAAGGTTGCTATTACACCAGGTTAGAGTCATATTATATAATATTCTATTTTGAAACTGATTGGAGTTGCATCCGCCCACTCCCTAGTA
Organism: Petrosia ficiformis; assembly: GCA_947044365.1. Classification (NCBI taxonomy): domain Eukaryota; kingdom Metazoa; phylum Porifera; class Demospongiae; order Haplosclerida; family Petrosiidae; genus Petrosia; species Petrosia ficiformis. The sequence goes on from OX345636.1 coordinate 29,049,904, forward strand.
CCACCTTAAGTAGTACTTATAATCCTCATTAATTGCATATGTGGTGAACTGTGATAATTTAAAAAAAATCATAATACATGTACAAATTTAATAGGAAATAATCTGATAAACCATCACACCATTCAATCACAGGTGTATCATAATCTTCAGATAGATGGTCTATCAATTTGATAGTTCCCAAATGCGATAAAGATACCATTAGTGGTTGTAATGAACAATAATTATATCTATAAGTATACAGTGAAGGTATAAAAGTAACATTCAAAGCTATAAAATTAAATTTAAAAAAAAATTCGTGTATATCTGTACCTTCTTTCCAACACCATTGCCATATAAAACAACTGATACTGCTTTTTGTACCAAAGCCATTGAATTTCGTCTTTTCTTCAAGATCATTGAAACTACAGTACACAACAACGGCTTTTTATCTTCTGGTTTATTCACTAAACGCGTAGTAGTTTCATCAGTGTTGGTACATTCAACAACAACTCTAACCAGACTGTTTCCCACAGGAAATGCTTAACTCATTAATGTCCATCGTTTAATAAAGAATCATGTTCATATGACCAAATAAATTTAATTTCATTTTTGATTTTCCGACCAAGCTCAGCATTAACATCATCAGTTGTGCAGTCATCTCGTACCTCAGATAAAGTATTAACTGAGCTTGGACTCAGGAAAATGTTGAAAGAGTGGCGCGGAAGAGTTCCGCACCACTCTTTCAACATTTTCCTGAGTCCACGGGGATTCAATATCAGTAGATTTAGTCCCAGATCGATGTTTGACAGTTACCTGGGATCAAATAATAATTCACATTAAATAAACCTTCATCTTACTGAAACAGAAGACTGACGGCTTGGTGTAGATGGTAGATCCAGTCGAGGCCTAGAAAACATGTATGCTTGTGTTGGTTCATCATCATCACAAAATTCACCTAATTACAATAATTATTTCAGTTACTGGTGCATATAGTATATATATATATATACCGCAACTTTAACATACTAGCCAGGTCTTTTCCTAAATAATCTAAACTAATTGATTGTAAAAGTTTCACTGTACGTTTGGTAGCATCACCATGGAGTTTCTTTCGCTTTGCCTTCATAGATCCCTTTGACAAATCAGTTTCACACAACCAACAATATTGATGTGACATTTTCTCGGTAACATGTGTTTCACACCTACTTTCAGTACTTGAACACGGTGTTACTTCCAGTGGCTCTCAGAACGAGACATAAAATAGCTATATACCAGACCATCCCTCGCTCGTAGAGCTGAAGAGGGATGGGCTGGCTATGCGACACTAGCTCTTTTATAGATAGTATTATTTATTTCTTGGGATGTTTTATCTTGCTGTTATGGCCAGTTGAAGAACCTACTGTGGATCATCACATCTAGTAACACACACTACAAAAAAGAAAACAGCCAATAACGATATTGTTGTGTTAGACCGTTGTGAGCATTCCAACACATAAAAGAAGAGACTTTTGAGTTCTGTTTTCTAATTCATCACAGGAACAACCCTTCAACATAATAGAGTCCAGTTCATATTTATGCATGCAAAGTCTTCTTTATACATATAATAATAATTATTATTATAATTACACTATATCAATTATATGTATAATATATATTTATACCTATATAATTATATAGAGATGTTTCCCCGTGGGCATTTAATGAGAAGCGGAGCATCCTGTCGACCATGTTGGTTGGCAAAAAGCTAAGCTTAGAGTAACAATGGTGGTTTCTTGCTGTATCGTGAATTGTACGAATAGGGTGCGAAAAAGAACGAAACAAAGTTTTACAGAATACCAAAAGTTATCAGATATCAGGAAAAGCAAGTAGAAGAACTAACAGAAAGAAGGTTAGAGCACGTTTGTTAGTGAAAAGGTGGGAGGTCTTCTTTAATATGTCTAATACTATAATAATTAGGCTAACCAAGTGGCTAGCAAGAATAAACCGGTATCCCAGTGATAATGACAGAGTTTGTTCTGACCATTTTGTATCAGGTAAGGTCTCAGTGTACCATGTCTTACCAGGCTAATATCATACATGTATTATAGGAAAACCTTCATCTTTCCACTTGGAAATGAATCCTGACTGGGCACGCAGTTTGAAGAAATCGATGTTGACTGGAGTAAGGAGCTGTCTTTAGTGCGCATCCATGTGGAACAGGTCATTGGAGTTCTAAAGCAGAAGTTCATAATTCTCCAGAACATCTTACATATTCAATATTGTGATAAGAGTACCTGTGGTGACCCAAACTTAACTGTTATTGACAAAATAGTTTCTGTGTGTTGTTCTTTGGTTAATCTGTGCCCTTCTGTTGTTCCCCATTAATTTTTTAAAATCGATAAATTAAAGTTATCTTCATGATTGAATTTTTAGTGAATAAATTTAGGTGAATAAGTGATCTTTACACTTGACCATTGAAATTCTTAGTTCTTTTTTTAAGGTAGTTTTCTACAACTTGGACATCCACAACAAAACTGTGTAACTGTAGATCATGGACCCATCCTGCAGAAACAAACCCTTCCGAATCCAACATCCCCTTCCATGCCTTTTATATAAATAATGTCAATTGCTACTAAAATACTTTCACTTTAGAGTACCTTTACAGCTTCTCCAGTATAGGGACTTGGAGTAGATATCATGTACATCATTACATCACTCCATGATATCTCAGGCAACAATTCTGGACTTTTTTCCAGTACAAATACCAACCTGTATATCCCTTCATATTCCTTCGTTTCTCTACATTCTTGACTCAAAGTCCTTCATGTTTGGTACCTTTCTGCTCAGAAAAAAAGTAGTCTGATTGATGACGCAATCGATGCCATACAGAAATTGTACACGTAAGCAGTTATAACCGGTTTTGTAAACAGGTATGTAAATTTGAGATTTAATTTAGCGTTTATAATGTAGAATTACAAAAATTAATTCCGCGGTAAATCGGTTGAAGAAACTAATCGATTGAGGGGAAAATATACACAACTACCAGTTTATTCAATACCACCTCAATCTATGAAAAACAGAAAACGTAAGCTTACTGGTATAAGTCATCAGCCTGAGCCCAAAAGGTCAACAACTTATAGCAAAATTTTACCTAAAAAATATAAAAGCAAAACAAAAGAAAAGACGTTTGGGGTACTAATATACATGTAGATAGTTACAAGCCAGCTAAAAGGTCCATAATTGTAATGATTATAACCCCAGAGATGAATGGGTGTGGCCATTTAAATTCTATTCAGTTGATGAGCGGTGGCAGCATAATGCATGTACCACTCTTGGTCTTCAGTTTGTCATATCAAACAGACCGGTGGTCCAAATGTAGATCTAAGACCTCCAAACCATATTAAATATATAAGAGGGGATTGTATAATTGTCTATTTCGCTCCTTTTCACACATCATAATGGGTTCTGAAGAGCAATATATGGCAGCCATTGTTAACCACATGATAGATATTGGCCATTTCTTATTAGGTCATCATATACCTCCTCAATATTGTAGTTTTCAGGATTATATACAAGATAAGGGTATGGACCAACCTCACATTTGGGGCACAGAAATAAACTTGTGTATTCATATAATAATTTTAATTGGAGTAGGTATTCCCCTCATTATGTAGACAGAACTTTGAATGATGATATCTGTCCATTATGTATATTAATCATCCCTCAAATCGTTTTGAGGTTGTACGTCCTATACAACAGCCTTACTAATTGATGTTTATGGTATCTATTACATAATACTGTTTACGGTACACCGATACAAATCTAATGGATTTGATACAAAACTGTGTTTGCTATGTACACATAGTTTACAAAATCATTGAGCTTCAATTTACTCTAGTTTAACATGTAAAGGCAGCTGCAAATTCATAATGATATCTTTATTGATGCTCCTGCTGGTGCTTTTTCTAACTGTGTCTCTACTATATATGACTCAGTCATTAACACTCAAACTGTTAAACAAATGACAAGTGTTAAAAACACTAACTGTCTGCACTGATCATATACTGCATATCAGATGATAATAAAATGGCTAAAAGAGTCTATTGGGCCCATAGAGAGTTGTCGTAAGAAAGAAATGCTTTTGGGATTTAATGTCACACATGGTGCTGACCTTTATATCAGTATCCTTAAACTTTTAAATATTGATATAAAGCAAACATAATTATTGTACACATGTATCTAACTCTAAAACATGAATATAATCATTTGCTACTCCTGTTGGTGATTTATTCATAACTCAATCTCTCTTCATCAAAAGATAACGTGTAGAAAATATTACTCAACAAAATTATGTTAAATGAGTAACTAATTGTCATACTAAAGCATATTGTGTTAGAGAATTTGAAAGTACAACTGAGAGTAGCTGTTTCAGTAATCAATGTAAAGAATCTAATCTCCCATTGTTAAATTAGCAGGGAGTTTATCCACAATATCCTCAACTATTATATAACAATTACGTTCAGTGTTAGTACATTTCTTCTTTCTCTATTGGATTTTGTGTCCTTGGGTTTAGTTTAGCTAGTTGTTTATCCAATTGTATGTGTGCATGGAGAGTGTAGTTAATGTCACATTTCAAAAGTGCTATCTTCATCAAAATTACAAAGCTATGTTTCTGATGGAACTTTACTAGAACCCGAACACCTATAGACAATCGACAAACCAATATCATCTATATGAATTCACATGCTGTGGATCCTATTAGCTATTGAATTCAAATGGAAAACTGAAAACATCCAATCAACATAATATCATACAACCATCTATAATGGCTTTTCTACTAAAATTATGTTCTGGATTCATACTATAGCAGATCAAAAGGGAGAAAACAAAATCTGTCTTTGAAACATTTTCTACAAAAGTTATAAAACTACATGTACGTACCATATGAATATCCATACAGTAAAAGGAATAGTTACTTTCATGATGTATAAATCTATACAAAATTCTACATGCTATAGATCCTGTTAGTTATTGAATTCAATGGATAACTGAAACTAATAAAAGCCCGATCGACATAGTATTCAATACCCCATATGATGGCTTTTCTACTATAATTGTTATGGATTCATACAATATCAATTTAGCAATTCTAAAAGGACCAAAAGAAATTTTTTTATAAATGTTTTCGCAAAGTATGTGATGTTACGTACATATATAATACACATAATCTGCTGTGGATCCACAATTGGAGTTATGAAAATGACATTTCCTATGCTTTTCTTGTTTGGAGTTATGAAAGTGACATTTCCTATGCTTTTCTTGTGACTGCAACAAGAGAATATAGCTAGATAGACTTCACCCTACAACATCAAATCCATTAGATAATGTTGATCAAATCCATTAGATAATGTTGATCTCATGAACATGATTGGTTCCAGTGTACAGGTAAGTCTTTTATTGGTAGCTTGGTGTACATATTTCTCCCATTCACACAGTGTCAGTTCACGTAATGATTTCAATTTGTAACAAGATGCCTTTCTATGTATATTCAAGTCTTAAGATATAAGTTACAAATTGACCATGCACCTCAGTATTCAACTTGCAATATTAGCACTATTTAGGAATTATCCATGATGTATGTTCCAATTAATGCTCACCATTCATTTGTATAATAGGACATGAATAAAATGACAAGATGGATCACAACTGAGGTGATATGATTCTCCAATTACTGTTGATCTATTAACGACCAATTGCAAAGAGGCTATTATTCAACATGGAACTATTTGATCAGTTTCTACCACGGTAAGTTTATTACTTAGGTGTCTGTTATACATGTACAAGTATATCTTCAATATCAATATAAATTTATTATATAAAGTTCTTACCATACAAAAGGACCATGTTGCAGGTCTATTTAACTATGTTATAGCATTCATTAATTTCTCAACTATTAGGATATATTACATGGAAAAATGGCAAGAAGATTTTACAGCAATATTTTGTTCTGATGCATTCTCAATATCACACATTTATTTTTAAATTAGTACTTCATGACAAGACATTTTCACTGAATTTTCAATCACTCATATTTTATATACAATTGTTACTATTGGCTACCAATATTATAAAAAAATTTGAATAATGCTACAACTAAGGTACATTCAAAAAAAAAAGAATGGAAACAAGAATAATAAAAAACATTTACAATAAACATGATAGCATATGTAGGGATGTCAAAACCCAAAAGGGATGTAAACAAGTTTGGGATGAGTAACAGCAGGAACAAAATTAAACAAACCAATTCCATCTTAGCTTACATAAGTACATACCTACTTCGTCTTTCGTTCTTTAGTGACATGTACTTCTGTAGGAATTGGTTTGTTTAATTTTGTTCCTGCTGTTACTCATCCCAACCTTGTTTACATACTTTTTGGGTTTTGACATCCCTACATGTGCTATCATTTTTATTGAAAATTATTTTTTTTTGAATTAAGAGTTGATTTATCAGAGTATTGTCACATCAATATTAATTACTGTTCATAATTTATCATTATATCATGTAAGCTACAGTAGTAATACTTTTCTTCTCCTCTCATCTCATACTCTCATATCTATCTTTTACTCAACTCACCTCTCCTCTCTACTCTCTTTTGGTGTACAGATCATGGTCATGTTAAATGGTAAAAAAAAAACTAATAATTTAATGGGTATGATCTACACCAGGTGCAAGTAATGGAAAAAAGTAAGAGAGAAGGAGTGTGAAACTCCCATGCGTTGAATGCCGTTAATTGGATATTTATGTTGCATTCCCGAAATAGCGGATGTACTATTTTTAGACACCACGTGAAACAGCATGGCTTCCAGAACAGTAGATTCCTTGTTATTAAACATCAAAAAAACTTTCTACAACTTAAAAGATCTAGAAAGAGCTTTCCACAGCGATGTAGCGACAGAAGCAATTGATGGACTGCTTAATGGAGTTCAATTACAATTCAGTCAATTGCGAAATAATTTTGTTGAAAATATTACTAGCAATTTGACCTGCAAAAAATTATTGGAAAAGTGTTGATGCTTCTAGTGATTACGAGATACGTCTTTATCACATTAAACTCGATCTCGGCAGTAAAAGAAGTAGCTTCTAACAATCTGTACTTCTCAGAACATTTAATAAAAGATTGAAGCTCGTCCAACAAAGCTTTGGACTCCCCTCTGGTTAAAATGAATTTTTTACGAGTTTCTCTCACTGGAGTAACTTGTTTATTCGTCTCTTGTTCTAAAAGGTTTCGAGCAGCTATATTAGGAAATCCTCTGGGAGTAACAACAGGTGGTATAAACACTCCTTTGGTCTTCTTTATCAACGCCAACAGTTTCACGTGGTATCTAAAAATAGTATATCTGGTAGCGTGGGAATGCAACAGAAATATCTAATTAATGGCATTCAACACGTGGGAGTTTCACACTCCTTCTCTCTTATTTTTTCCATCATGCACTCCTGTCTACATACACACACACTAATTACAAAAAGGTATGTTTTAGGGCTGGAACAGATATCCAATTATCCATGAACTAAACATCCTTTGTATCCGGATACTCATTTAATGTTCATCCATGTACAAGTGGGAAAAGCTTGTAAAGAAGCTGAATTGGAAAGAAGCTGAGGCACAAGAAAAAATGTTAGAGAAAAATGTCGGAGATGCACTTGTGATGAACTGAAAATAACATTATCAGAGATTGAGGAGGAAAGTATTACCAATACCAAGAACGCAGAAAAAACTTGCTGTAATAATTCTCAGCACATTTACAGTTTGATGTAACGTGCAATGCAAGCACTAATATACATAGTTACTCATTGGAATCTCTAATATGAAGGAATATTCTTCATAAGTTTGAAGTTGACAATGGAGAGAAATGGTTTACAGGGTTTATTGTAGGCTATGATGCTCAAACTAACGAGCACGAGATGCCTTATGATGAAGAGGAGGAACATTTTATAACTCGCTTGAAAACATATCCCAGGGTGACTTAATTGTAACGACTGATTAACCCGAGCGCGTAGGCGGAGGGTTATAGTAATCAGTTTGTGTGTGTGTGTCTGTCTGTGTGTTACCACGTAATCTTTGCAAATACCTGGTGTTACTGGTTCATTCACACTGCTTTCCAAACACTAGAGTCTGATAATTCCGAGATTTAAACGATTTGTGATAATCTTGTTGACAAATGAAATGGCGATCTCCAGCTTTCATGGAATCAATAGACTTTCCTGAGTCGCCATTTTCACTCACTCTGTAAGCTTACGTTGCGCATGCGCATTAGTGTATATAATTTTGCCTCGTGTGTCAACTCCATTTAACTGTGAGTTTTTTTCCCATTGACATGGTGTCATTAGAGCAGTGGAGAACTGCTATAGGCTGTTTTGCCTTGTCTAAAGCTTGTAAAGTGTTGAAACATGAAGAAAGCGTGAGTCATTAATGTATCGTATGTCTAATTGTCTATGCTAGTATAGTTGGAATGTTGTTGATAGTCAGTGGTAACGTTGAATTCAATCCCGGACATTTTAAAAAGTGCACTAAATGTGATAATTCTGTACCAACTCGACTTATGAAGTGTAAATGTGTACATGTATTTATGTATTTATGTATTTATGAAGTGTAAACAGCTTAATGTTCTTGAAAATAAGCGTGTATTAATGAGAAACAAACGAGCTTGTGAGAATGAATGTGAAAGTGTTGAACGAAAGTTGTCAAATAAGCTATCTATGTCTAGAAAAAGAGCACTTGAAACTAATGACGAAGCATTTTGTAGAAGAGAATCTGATAGATTGGCAAAAAAACAAAAAACAATTATGTGAAACTAATCATGAAGCATTTTGTAGAAGAGAGTCTGATAGATTGGCAAAAAAACAAAAAAAAATATGTGAATCTGATAGATTGGCAAAAAAATAAAAACGATTATGTGAAACTAATGACGAAGCATTTTGTAGAAGAGAATCTGATAGATTGCTAAAAAAACAAAAACGATTATGTGAAACTAATGAAGCATTTTGTAGAAGAGAATCTTTACTACCTAGAATGCCAAACGATGCTATGATCCCTTTAAAATTAAAACGTAAATTACGATATAAAAGACATTATTTATATGATTATGTGAGACCTGATAAAGTTATGACAGCATTGAAATGGCTCAAGTGTAACAACCCTTTATATTCTAGCATTGACATTAATGATGAATGGATAAATAATGAATCAATTGTTAATAGTGATTATATTGAAAGTGACAATGTTGATAATGGATGTGATGATGTAAATGAAAGAATGTTATGTGATAATGTTCAAAGTACTGACCGTATCACAATATTGCGTAAAAATGCTAAAGCTAGAGGTTTTACTATTCATGATGTACCAGGAGATAATGATTGTTTCTTTCATGCAGTATCGTATCAATTGCCCAATATTGGTATACAGTGTATTAGTGCTAAAATATTGAGAACTATGGTTGTTGACTATTTACGAGCAAACCCTATAATTATTATAATTATTGTAATTATATGACAATGACTGATGATGAATGTGATGTTATCGAAGTATGGGAAAATGTTTTAGATGATTTGAATAATAGTGAATGGGCTGATAACATTGGTGTACAAGGACTTAGTGATATGTTGAGCATTAGATTGAATATTATTAGCTCACAGAATAATGTGGTTACTGAAATATTGCCCACTAACAGTTGTGAAAGTATTGGTACAATTAATCTAAGTTTGTTAGGACAAGTACATTATGTTGGTCTTGATAAAATATCTAGAAGGTGATGAACATACAAGACAAATTACTGGTGGTCCATTAGAAACTTGTATGTCGATCGAAAACCCTGAAGCTGATCATAAAATGTACTCGATAGCTCCCACTGAATATGAAAAGCCTATGTCATTTATGAATGATAAACATTTTGAAGCATTGTGTAACCCTAGTAACTTTTCTTATGGTAATGGTACTTTTAGTACTGAAAGAGAACGAAAATTGACTTATAGAAAATACTTTAATCAAAGATTGTTAGATGTAGATGGAAGATTTGCTAGAGATCTTGATTATTTGTTTGTTGCACAATATATTGTTGAATCTAAACAAATACTTGATGATTGTAGTCATTTTATATGGAGACGTACACCTGGTAAACAAAATGATACACCTTTAACTGCTTGTCAAGTAAGAGATAAAAATGCAATGAATGATTTTATGTGTAAAGACAAAGCATATCGTTTTATGAAAATTGTTAGAGGATCCCCAGCATACTATCAAAGAACATTTTATGATTTGTTAGCTATGATGAGACAATTGGGTACACCTACATGGATTTTAACATTATCTGCTGCTGACATAAAAGGCCTGACATGATTAAAACAATTGCTAGACAATATGGTGTGATGTATACTGATTAAAAAGTGGATAACGTATCATTTGAAGACAAATCAAATTGGTTGAGACGTAACCCTGTAACAGCTGCTAGACATTTTCAATATTGCTAAAATGTGTTATTCAATGATTTTCTGAAATCTAATGCTAAGCCTCTTGGTGAAATTACTGATTATAATATTCATGCTCACAATGATTTTATTGACTTAAATACTGTTAGCAATGCATTGAGTAAAGTACGTAAAGAATTGATTGATGGCAATGTTGACGTGAGTATTGAACAATTGTTAAATAATGCTAAAGTGTCTGTGGGACATTATGAGAAAGCACTAAGAACATGTTCTAGAGGAAATGCTATAGTACTAAAATTAACAAACTATAATCCTAAATGTTATGTTAGCATGGCAAGCAAATATGGATATACAATATGTGCTGAATGCTTATGCCTCGTATATGATGAAAAGTGAGAGAGCAATGGGAGAATTACTAAGAAATTTTGCTAATGAAAATAGAACTGATGAAATGAAATTGCAAAAGTTGGCTCAGCATTTTTGAATTATAGAGAAGTTAGTGCACAAGAAGCTGTATATCGTATATTGTCTATACCTATGAAACAATTGAGTAGAACTGTTGTATTTGTTGATACAAGCCCTAAAAACAATAGAATTGGTGTACTGAAAGACTTGAATGCTATTTCCCAACTTGACGATGATGATATACAAATGTTTCAAAAAATCCTTATCGATAGATATGAACACAGACCACATACTTTAGACTCAATATGTTTAGCTGAATTTGCTGCTAATTATGTTACAAGTTATAAATATGAAGACAATGATGATGTATTACCTAATGATGAAACAGTATAATTATGTGAAAATAGCAAAATTAAATTGACAGATGGTTATGGTACAATGCATAAATGCACTCATGAAGCTGTAATTCGTTTTACTTGTTTTAACAAAGACAAAGAGCCTAGTAATTACTATCGTTCTAAACTAATGTTTTATTATCCATGGCATAATGAAGATGTTGATTTACTTGGTAATTATGAGACATAATTATGAAGAGTATTTTAATAACGTACAAAATGGAGAATGAATTGAAATGTAATGAAATACCTGATGATAATGCTGAATATAATGAGAGTGGTCCACCAGAACATTAATGAGCAAATATAGCACCAAATACAGAGGAGAGTAGATTGAATGCATTGAGAGAAGGTGAAGAAACTTTGACTAATTTGAATCAAGATGATATAAATGATAACAATGCTTTATTGACTAATGTGTCTAGTTCATGTAATATTTTGCAAAGATATGAAAGTGCTTGTAATAGTGATGTAATATCCCTTGAAGAATATAGAAAAATGATGAGACAATTGAATAAGAAACAAAAGCAATTTGTAATGTATCCTAGACGTTGGTGTAAAGATGCTATAATGAGTTTGAAAATGTTAAACCATATCACTTGTTTTTAAGTGGTCCTGGAGGTGTTGGAAAATCTCATGTGATTAAACTTGTAAAATCTGATACTATAAAACTATTGAAATTATCTGGTATATTTGAACCTGATGATGTTATTGTATTGTTGACTGCTCCAACTGGTGTAGCTGCTTTTAATATCAACGGTATGACTTTACACTCAGCATTGTTACTTGGTTGTAATGGATATACTGGTTTTCAACCTTTGAGTAATGATAGATTGACTACTTTGAGATGTAAATTGAGCAAATTAATGTTGATAATTATTGATGAAGTGAGTATGGTTGGATCGAATATGTTACTTGAAATTCATAAACGTTTACAACTAATAAAAGGTGTAACCAGTGAAAGAATATTTGGTAACGTTAGTGTGTTAGCAGTTGGTGATTTGTATCAGTTACCTCCAATAGGACAATCTGCAATATTTGATGAAGTTACTGATTCATATGCACAATTGTACAAGTCAGGATTGTTATGGGTTGATGAATTTGAAATGCTTGAATTAGATGAAATAATGCACCAAAAAAATGATGTAAGATTTACCGAATTATTATGTAGAATGAGAAAAGCTGAATGTACTAATGAAGATATTGAATTATTGAAATCTTGTGAATTGACTGTAAAGTGTGCTAATTATCCAAATAATGCCATTCATGTGTATAGACTATATGTAGATGTTGACACTAGAAATGATTTGATGCTTAATTCAATAGCAAATGAAGACAATCAGTATTCTATTGAAGCACATGATTCTGTAGCTGGACAAACTAAGCATATTAATTTGATTCAGTTGTCAAAGAAATGATCTGAAACTGGTGGCCTTCATGATGTACTAAAAATAGCTGTAAATGCTCGTGTAATGTTAACTGCTAATGTAGATGTATCTGATGGTTTAGTAAATGGTGCAATTGGTACAACTGAACATGTGATCACTAATGATAAGAATGAAGTAGTGACAATATTGGTAGACATTGACAATGTAAATGTTGGTGTGAAATGTATACAGACTAGTTCTCACAAACAATCATATCCTAATGCTGTTCCTATCTGTAAACATGAAGTACATTATCTTGCTAGAGGTAAAAAAAGGTGCTGAAATAACTAGAATACAATTTCTAATAACGTTAGCATGGGCAACCAGTGTACAAAATAACAGTCGGTCATCGGTCAATTTCCGACCATTTCATGGAAATGACCGTGCAAATTGTCTCATGGTCGGTCTTACTGTCCGATCATATCCATAGCACACCACACAAACTAACCTATAACAGCAACTTGTCTAAGACGCTATCGCTAACTCGTGTTGTAGGCGGGGTCAGTATCACTGTACATACGCATGCGCATAATTTCACATAAACCCCACCCCACAGTCCAGCGTTCAAGTACAACTCCTGGACCATCTACTGCTGAAAGTAGCTCATCTGAAGAAGAGTTGGAAGAAGATGAGAATCAGACAGCCATACTCCCAGAGTGGGATACCTGTATGCCCTCTTAAATTCACAGTCTCCTGTATCATACCTTTGAACTACACGTATTATTCTATATTACATTTGTGTAATTATTATATTCAATTTCATCTTTATTATTAAAATTGTTAAATCAGAACACATCTATTGGAATAATAATTATACATGTATCAGTAATAATGAAGGTATAGTTATGCTTGATTTTATGCCGCAAGATGGATGTTATGTGGTCGTGAATAAGTACATTATAATAAAAATTTTGATTCAGTAGTGCTGAGCCAAAAATTATTTGTCCGAACAAAATTGAAAGGTGTCCAACCAAAATTACATTTGGTCTGCCAAATGACCTTGCATAAATTAAACTTTATTTTGTACACTGGGCAACTACTATACATAAAGTGCAAGGTCTGACACTTGATGAAATTGTTGTAGATGTGAAAGGTGGTCGATTTAGTCCTGGACAAGCGTATGTAGCATGTAGTAGAGTGAAAAGTATGAAAGCCTTACACATTACTAATTTCAATGTAGCTGCTATTACAAAAAGTGTTAAAGTTGAATCTGAAATGGAAAGACTTGCTAATAGACTTCTTGAATATGAACCTATCCCGTACTTTGATGTAAGATGTGATCATGACAAACACTTGTTATCAACATTATGTTGTTTGAATATTAGATCTTATTAAATGTGATAAATGTTTGCAATCTGTAGATATATTGTGTATATGTGAAACATGGTTAACTCCCTCTCAACAAACACCAAATGGTATTGACAATACTACTGTAATTAGATGTGACAGAATGAGTAATATTAAAGGTGGTGGATTGATGATATTATGTAAAAACAATGTACTATATACTCCAATTGACATAGACTTGAGCAATAATGGAATAGAGTGTATTAACGAAACTGTAGTGTTATGTGACTTTCCAATTATACTCTCACATATATGCAGACCCCCACAAGTACCTATGAGATATTTGTTGAATACTTTGAATGATATAATTGATAGTGTTGATGATAATGAATCAATGATTGTGCTAGGTGATTTTAATGAAGATGTCATAACAAATCGTAAATCTGTGTTGATACAATTTATGCATATGCAGTAATGGATTCCATCAATGTGTACTCAATGCATGAACTGATAAACAAACGATGATTGATTTAGTATTTGCTAGAAATGTTGATCCATATATGGTTGGTTGTTATGACATATACTATTGTGATCATGATGCTGTTTATTGTACATTGAACTTTAATGAAGACTAATGATGGTGTGAAAGTGTTAAGCAACTTATAACAGTAGTAAGGCTTCTGTAATTTGTAAACAATTTAATGTGACCTTTGAAAACTGTTAAGAATTGTTAAAACTGTTAAGAACTGATAAAAACTGTTGAGAACTGGTTGAAAATATTTTTCATTTTTTTGGCTTTTCAAATTTACTCAATGACTCAGTACACCTTTCACAGCTAGCTGTTCAGTATCACATCAATATGTCACGATCGAGATAATTTCATCTCTTCAATGAACAAATGTTTTCACCTATCAGTGACAGAAAGTCTTCTCTACACCTCTTCGGGTTTGATTCAAAGTAAGAAGACTAGCTGACTTCAAAGAAAGGGGTAAGCCTGTTGTCCTTCAAAATTGTGAAGTCAAGCCATCCAGACTAACAGATCAGCTGGAAGTTATGGTTTCAAATAGAACGGAACTAACAGAAAGATCTGATAAAGCTTACCCGGAAGTTGTTAGAGAAGAATTAATTCACACGGCAGAAGCAACTTTGATAAATTTGTCGGACATTAAGGATACACCATGCTTTGAAAGGTTTTCAGTAAAAGTTAAAATATCAGATTTAGATGAAGTGACTGAAGTGAAAGGTGGAAAAAAGAAACGAGATGTTGTGGTTAAGGATGTGACGGGGGTTTGTAGAATCACGTTATGGGAGGAGGAGATTGACAAAGTGGAGAAAGAAAAGAGCTATTAACTTGGAGGAATGATTGTTCATGAATTTAACAATAGGGGTGTCCACTGCATTGGAAAATTCATGATTGATGATATAGGCCCTGTTTTTGATACTACTAACGATGATGACGAACCAGCATTCAAATTGGCAAGATTGCAGAACAATTACACGATGTTCAAGTAGTTGCTGTAGTTTACTTAGACAACCATTCAAAATGTTTGAAATGCAGTGCAAACATTGTTGCTTTTCATGATGACCCAGAAATAGGTAAATGTTCTAAGTGCTTAATGATTCAACGGTTGGAAACTTGCAAAACTTTACTCAATGGAAGAGTAATGGTTAAAGGCAAAAACAAAACTATACCAATTACCCTTTCAGCATATGGAGATACCTTAAGGGATATTGCAGCAAATCATTCAGGCCCAATCACTTCTATTTCATTGTTAAAAGCCCCCTTCATTTAATATTGCGTTCAAGGATGGAATAATTTGCTCTATAAATCGTTAATTGACTGACCAGCGTCATCTGTAATTATTATAATCAATTTTCTTCACAATGACTCACTATTATTATAATTATCATCTTATTCTAATACAATGTCAGTTGAGTTGTAAATGCTGGAAGTCAAAATAATGGTTTATAACTGACTAGTGTCTACTTTCCTCTGAGCTCTCAGTTCTTTTTTCAGTCACACTAAACAGCACATATGATTAATATGATGCAATAATCATTAAATTCGTATATCTAGTCCCACCAGCAACTTATATCACTAATAGATCTACACACTACATAAAAAACTTATAAATGTCGTGAGGGTTCTGCACTTTAGTGCATTCATTTACTATAGCTTTTACTTTAAGTTTGGTTAATCTAATTACATTATGATCTTAACAATCAAAATGTTAATGAACATTTTTGTCAATTAATGAACAACTCAATGAAAATTCAATAGTACAACAGTTGCAATCAAATTAAATCATATCTCAGCACATTTACAGTTTGATGTAACATGCTCTGCAAGCACTAATACACATAGTTACTCATCGGAATCTCTAGTAGGAAGGAGTGTTCATAAGTTTGAAGTTGACAATGGAGAGAAATGGTTTGCAGGGTTTATTGTAAGCTATAATGCTCAAACTAACGAGTACGAGATTGCTTACGATGAAGAGGAGGAACATTATTATAAGCCTTCAAGACATATCCCAGAGTGACTTAATTGTAACAAATACTATAGCCTTTACTTTCTAGTTTGGTTTCATCTAATTACAATCAAAACGCTAATGAGTTTTATAAACATTTTTGTCAATTAATAAACAACTCAATGAAAATTTAATAGTACAACAGTTGCAATCAAACTAAATCATACATAGTTACACTATAAAATTATAATTAATTTTGTCAACAAAGTAACTCTTGTCTCTGCAAGTTCAGTCAGTAACTTATTTAATTCCTCTTTGAGAATGAAGATGTCATTATCCTGCTGTTTAAGCTTTGAGGATAGGTCGCTAATCTTTGTGTAGCAATCCTGCACTTCTTTCTGAAGCTCTTTCACATGTAATTCTCTTGCAAATACAAAGATAGAGAAGTTAGTATGTTGCTATTGCACAACGCAGACAAATTTTATCTTGCCTTTCAAACATATACCTTGAATAGATGTCATTATAAGATGCCATGGTTTATAAGCACATAATGATATGCACAAAGTTATCCAATACTACATATTGCTATAGAAAGGATTCTCATGCCAAAGGCGTCACTCTAGTACTCACTTCTCCAAACTTGTAGGTAATGAACCACCTACAAGCATAACTCCTCACCAGCCAGATGGTTAACAGCAACTATTTTCTTTCAAACTTGGTACAGGTATTAGTTAGGCCTAGTATTTACTACATGTCCACTCAAGAATTGCTTACCAGTGTCATTTACCATATTACAGGCAAAATCTTTATGTAGGATTTCTTAATTGCTACGCTTCTTTAGGCTGCTCTGGATAATTTATTGGTATAGTATATTGGAAGAACTGTAACACAGTAACGTTTGCACAGAAGTACTTCTCGGCTCCAAGTTCAAAATTGTATTCTTTTATAACGCACAATGTGACCTTTATCCCCAGTGGAGAATAAAGTTCGACTACCCTATAGTATTGCGTATACCACTAAAAGGACTGATTAATAATAATGATTAATAATAAGGATTTAGTTAATAATGATGATTGATATTGATGATTTAATTAATAATGATGATTTAGTTAATAATAATGATTTAATAATAATGATTAATAATAATCATTTAGTTAATAATGATTGATATTGATGATTTAGTTATTGATTTTTGAGTTGCAGACCCTAACATTCTGCTGAGTATTGTTATCCTCTGTATCTTCATTCTGATCTACACATTCTGTTCAAACTCATTGTCTTCTGCATTTCCTTTCACAACACCTTTTAAATTAAACATGCACAAATAATTAGTACCACTATTCTGTATCGCTATGCTTACAATTTTCCTCGGATCAACTCGGATACACGGCACCTCGATAATGATATGTGTAAGTAAGTAGGCGTGACTTCCTCAGTCACGTGTTATGTAGGCGTGTCGTAAGAGGTATCCAATGACTGCGGGAAATATGAACCGCGCTAGCGTTTAATGTTGTATAATTATAATCATGTCTTTACTTGAACTTGGACCAGCAGTATTTGGAGGAATAGAGGGAATTATAGTATATATGCGTCAGCACAAAATTTTACGTTCAATGTGTGATTGCAGCAGGTAACTTTTAGATTTTAAAAATAATAAACAACAATATATTTAACATTGAAATAATTAAAATAAAATAATATAATTAAAAACTATTATAGGTGTAATATCAGGATGGAAGAGAGACCGAGACGTGATGTATCTGATGGCTACAGTTGGTGGTGCAGAAATTGCAAAACACGCAAATCAATTAGGGAGGGAAGTTTTTTTTCCAAGTCTAAAATAAATTTGCAGAAATGGCTGTTGATAATCTATATGTGGGCCAGAGAATATCCTGTAACAGATGTATCAGAAGAGGCTGAAGTTCATATAGAAACAGCTATAGACATTTTCCAGTGGTTGAGAGAGGTATGCTCTACAAAGCTGCTACAAACTCCCATTATTCTTGGTGGACCAAATGTGATTGTGCAGATTGATGAATCTATGTTCCGCCACAAACCTAAGGTGCAGTTATAACATAGTTCCTTTGCAATGATTTTAGTTATCTTCCATTTAAATAGAACCACCGCGGAAGACCACCACAAGGGGAAGCATGGGTCTTTGGCTTAGCAGACACATCTCATTATCCAGCCTTAGGGTATATGCAGATTGTGCAAACACGAAATGCAGCCACATTACTACCAATAATACAGGCACACGTAGCTCCGGGAACAATTATTCATTCCGATGAGTGGTCATCCTATCGAAGGGTTTCATCACTGCCAAATGTCTCAAGCCATTCAGTAGTAAATCACTTGGTAACATTTGTAAATCCTACGAATGGGACTCATACCCAAAACATTGAGTCCTATTGGAATCGAGTAAAAACTAAACTGAAGAGGATGAAAGGATGTCACGCACACCAACTATCATCATATTTGGATGAATTTATGTGGCGTGAGAGATATGGGCCTAAAAAATATCAGGCATTTCATGCTGTAATAACTGACATAGCTGCACAGTATCCATTACCTTAGCAAATAAAAATAGACATAGCTCACACATAATCAAATATCATATATATATATATATTATTTTATTTATTATATACATATATCTACATTATATATAATTATTGCTGATCATGTGACCTGTGGCCAATCAGAGTGCAGATATTGCGTCACGTGATTGACCATTAAATCACTTATTGCACACTTTTGCGTGCAATAAATAGTTATTGCACACTTTGCTCACCTCTACTAACGAAGCTGCTTCAACAACAGTGGTAGTTCACCAGATCATCAATAAATCACTTAGAACACACTTGACAGTGCATCGTGTGTTTCAATGTAGCACTTGGGCGGTCAATAAAGGTCTCGTTTAAATAACGCACTCGCCTTCGGCTCGTGCATTATGTAAACTCGACCTTTATTGACCCGCCCTCGTGCTACATTAAAACACGTAATCACGGTAAAGTGTGTTCTAACTATTACTTATTATGCATAGGCCTACAGCTCATTATATTCATAATATATTATATGTATATTATATAATTATATAGGCCTAATATTATATCATAATATTTCTAGTAAGTACCTTGAATTGAGTATTGAGTCATCTCATCATTTCCTCATAAGCAGTAACTACTTACAAGCTATTACGACACGCCTACATAACACGTGACTGAGGAAGTCACGCCTATTTACTTACGCAATCATTATCGAGGTGCCGTGTATCCGAGTTGATCCCGACACATTCCAAAGACTGCAAAAGTACCGCCCATCAAACATTCTTGTGGGTGTTGTATGAATTTGATATTCAGGTGGAGCTGCAGATATCGCAGCGCTGTTTGGAGCCTGCTATCAGCCAGCTTATTTACTAAGTATGTGTGAAGGTAAGTTCAGGTCACCTTTCAGCAAGTTTCAGTAGAGCACACTACTATTTTATATCTCCTCCAATCAGTCTACATCATGGTTAGTTTATACAATAAATTTTATTACTAAGAAAAGTTAATCAAATATTGTATAATAATTAAAATAACATTGTAACTTGCAATGTTGTTAACACACTGCACCATGATAAATACATTCAGGCTCCAAGAAAAAAATTCAAAGTTTGCCCAAAGACTTTGGTGGAAATAATATTATTCCATGGATTACCACCAAAAAACAGAAAAGGATCTCTCACACAGAGAGATGGATATTGGGTGGTAATAGCTACAGAAGTTTCTGGGCGGCTGAGACCTTCCTTTGCCTTTGTAAAGGCAGTGTATAACTACTATCATTCGAACCTGAAGAATGTAAGGGGAAGAGTACTAGAATTACTGGAAAATAAAGGCAAAGATAGTATAATGGTTAGATACATGTATTGCACATTTTGATCGCTTCTTAATTAAGAAGTTTTTATAATTGTGCAGCACGATAATTGACTTAACTCAGAAAGACCCATTTCAGGTGATTATCATGTTTTTAGATTGATTGCATACTGAATATATTTTCATGGAAACATAGATATCACAATTGATGAAAAGATTAATGATGAGGTAGTGTACAATATAATATATAGTAGACACATAGTTAATAAGCACACAGTATCCATGTAATTATCTTGTGTAATGCTAGACCCCGAATGAAGACTTTAGTAAAGTGGAAGAGGAGAAAAAACAAACTATTGACAGCACCACTAGTAAATACATTCAAAAATAATGTATTGTTCATCATTATCAATAATACACTTCTGTAGGAAGTTGTATTAGAAACACTGCAGAGAGAGTAAGTTATAACTAAAGTCCTTCGTATAATACCAAGCATAAATAATTTTGTTCTTCTATATAAAGCCTGGAACGGAGAATAATATTGATAATAGTGTAATCAATCATGATGTTACACCTTTATTATGTATATGCAGAGAACCCTATGATGAAACAAGGTAATTAAAAACTCAAAATTAAATGTAATGTACATTATATTGTTTTATAAACAGAGCAATGGTGATGTGTGACTACTGTGGTAATTTCTACCACACAGAATGTATTGGAATTGACAGTTGTAGCATTATGGCAATAAGAACGTACAAGTGTCAATTGTGTTCAATTAATGGTAACACTGATCCTCTGTATGAAGAAGGTAGTATATACTTTAGATATCCAAAAAATACATTTACTGGTTAATCAACTATATATTAGAAAAAGCAATGGAAAGGCTACAGAAGTTGTTAGTTTGTGATACAGGAAGAGAAGTGAGATTGTACTTATAATTAAGTGCATCATATACCATTATCCATAATGTTTACACCATTGAAGGGTGAACATACTTTGATGGAGCTACCAAGTTTACTTTCATCACCTGTGATTTGGGCAGAAAATCAACTGAAAGTAAATTAATTGTATTAAATTTAATGGACTATACACAACTCATTACACAGGACAACACTAATCATGATGACAGTGATACATCACGGTGCTACTTTTTTTGCATCAGTCCCTATGTCTACTACATTAAACATGAATCAAACAGTTTGGACTGAAATACAAACTGGTAGATACCATGATGCTATATTAGACATATTATGTCAATGCAACCCTTACTGCTGTTTTGTGTTCAATCACAAATGGACCAAACAGAATAAATCTAGAAAGTCAACTCCAGTTAGCTTTCGCTGTCGTGGTTCATGCAAATTTGATGACTGTCCTGTCCGATTCTGTGTCGAAATCAACAACCAAGATTTATCCAAACAGTTGGAAGTGCTCGTAACATTTACATCTAATTTAGTTAAGCACAAAAGAAGTGAAAGGAGATCTAGACATGTTACTGGACAAAAAAGGGAGGACATGGAAAAATTACTAAGCCAGCAGTCTCCATCAACTGTTTATAATAAGAAGTTTGCAAGTTTGACTCCTACTGAACTAGAATGTGGTAAAAGAGACAAGGTTGGAAGTAGCGAATATGTACTTCGAAAAATATCTTCTGAAGGTCGAAAAAAATTGTTTCCTCATTTTGATTTAATAACATCCCTCTGCACTTTAACCCTTCATCTGCTGTAGGCGCTTTAAGGCGCCCCACCCACTACTAATTATACTGCTGGAGGCGCTTTAATGCGCCCAAGCTGCAAGTGGGCGGAGTAATTAATATCTAATTACTTGCAGCTCTATAACTCTCACATTTTACAAGACTCAAGATTCTAACTTACTTTGCTGTAAAGAAGAGTTGTTAAGCAAGCCATTGATGTTAAATTTATGCTTTGTTATCACCAGAAAGAGAGTAAGACGAGCGCTTGAAAATATAGTACTTCCACGGGCAACGCCCACCTCTATACTCGCCTGCATAACTTCTGCATTTTAAACAGCAGTGACTTTTAACTGACTTAGGTAGACAGAAGACCATCTAAGAAAGCTGTAGATACCAAAAACATACTTCGTTAGCTACAAAAAAGCAGCAAGGCGAGTGTTTGAAAGTATAGTAGTCAGTGGGCAACGCCCACAATTAGCGTCTCTTTATCGCTTTTGTTAGGCATGTAGCTTCAATTTTTGGGCTCCATTAAACTAAATAAACATCTTCTTTATGCTGTGTGCGTGTCAGTTTCTTTATATTCCATGATTTCATACTATAAAATCAATCAGAAAATATCTACAAATTTCATTCGCACCACGCCCATAAACGGGAATAATTGCAAACGCAGATGAAGGGTTAAGAGAGACTTTAAGTAACCGAACAACTGTAAAATCTTTACAGGGATATATACAGCGAATCAATTGTTTTCCATTTAGTGTTACCTGCTTTACAGAAGAAGGAGTCAGGATTTACCATCACTTAGGAAGGTCACAAAATTTATTCTGTGATGCAACTGGGACAATCGTATCATTAAAAGGAACCCAGTATGAAGGTGATACTCCCTTATATTACTCTATAGTGATCAAGCATCCATGTGGTGGTGCTCCTGTAGCCATAGCAGAATTCATAGCTGCAGAGCATTCGGTCTTAGCTATTTCACATTTCATAGAGTCTTTTAGGCGGGCAGAAGCCTGCATCTAAGGATATAAAAATGTAATCACTCCAAAACATGTTGTTATTGATAGAAGTCTTGTACTGCTTCTCAGTTTTCTGAGAGTTTATAACTTTGAGACAGTCTCTGACTACTTACATCGATGCTTTCGTGTTGTCATGGGATGTGCTGAAGATCCTGATGATTTTAATAAACTGTTTGTACATGCTTGTATAAGCCATGTTATGAACAGTGCTAAACGTGACTTGAGGGAACAGTTGTAAGTATTTCAATCAGTCAGCTGTCATTCATTGTAGCTGTTGTATGTATAACAATTATTATATTGCCTGTAGCACATTTTCATATTTCTAATCTGTTCTTTCCTGTATATAATGTACAGCACTTCAAAAGCCAGCTACAGATATGCAATGTTTACATTTTCAACACTAGTAAATGCTTGGAGTCTTGAGAGCGTTATTCAGTCTCTTTGTGACATATTATAGTTTTCTGTTCAAAAATAGTAAACAAGTCAGTGGAAGAAGCTTTTCAGAGGTTGTCTGATAAGTTCTCTCATCTTGGAGAAACTGATGTCGAGTTTGTGACAAAGGCAGTAGATCAATTACAGGATGAAGATGATGACATCAATGATGATCTACCGGAGTCAGAAGAAAAATTAATTTACTCTTCTTCACAGAAGCCATTTCTACCATACCTTATGGAGCGAACAAAAGATGTCACAACATGTAATAGCAAATCTTTCCCAACTAATTCAATGTTTCAACCACAATTTATTGAAACTTTGAAAAAGAAGTGGCTGTCTATGGTACCTTTTTGGACAAACATCTTAAGAGGTGGAGTTCTATAAGATACATTGCATGTATGAATACATTTCTATATTAGGTGATCCAGCTCGATATAGGAACTGGGGAAAAGCAGTAAAAGACAGTCAAAGTACCTTAATTAAGGCATGTCCATAAGCTTAGTACAATTCAAATAAAATTGCCTGCTTTTCGTCTAATTATAGGTTTCACTTGATGCAACAGAGCGCACAGCTGGTACAATTGAAGCCTGGAACTTCATTGTGAAGTGCATTGACCATTCGAAACATCGATTAAGGACCGGATCTATTCATAAAACAACATTATGAAATTCTTATTGGACGTCAAATGTCCTTTGTTGATACAATTAACAAGCGTGACTGTTGCAAAATAAAGGTACATAATTATTTTGGTGTTATTGAGTAAGTTACCGGCTTTGCAACTAATACGAGTCCTGAATTTATACAGAAACAACCAGAAGAGGTTACAAAACCTCTAAAAGAAAAATGGAGAAAACGGAAAAAATCATTTTTTAAGAGAGCCAAAAGAGGTCAATACCAGAAAACGCCCAATACACCATTTCAATTGGATCTCCTGTAACTACACATTTGATGTTCCTTAAATTGTAATAAACATTTTTATACTACAGGCAAAAAGGTAGTAACAATGCTGTTTCTTCTCAATGTACGACAAATTTAATCACTGCAAAAGAATGTGACAAGGTATATGAGTAATGGTCATAATTATAATTACTTGTGTTAAAGAAAATAATCATGGAATTTTGTTAGTATTGTTTTCATTATTTAGCAACCAGTAATTTTAGAGAAACAAGAGCTTAGGGATGACAATGTTCAGTTAATGTGAATTACTTTATTTAATACACTTGGATCTACATAATAATGTTTTGCAGGTCAAGGGAACACTCACCTCCCCTCTCATTTGATATTATTGATCTTACATCAAGCACACCTGTTAAGGTATTATTATTTAATAGTGAAATCAGTTCCTCCATGCTGCTGTGCAATTCACCAGAGATCACAAGATGATAATGCATCACATAAGTCTGCTAAAAGATTGAAATTGTAAGCAATCTGAATGTATGATGATAGTAAACTGTGTTATGTATTGTTATTACATTAGTCCTAACATTGAACATGGATCAGAAGTAAATAAGATATGACTTGTTTCTCAACCACAATCTTTAATTTTCTTGCATTTTAGCAACATAGATTAATAGTTTTGAAAACAAAGGAAAATAAAGGCCTTCTGAATTCGAAAGATCATGAATTGTGCTGGATGAATTGTGCTGGATGAATTGTGCAGTACAGATCCTAAATGATACAATGCTACCTCATTATTTGATTAGTAAGTACTTAAGATTATAAATACTATCCAATACTAGCTTAATAATTTTTTTTTATAATAGCATTACATCCATTGTCACTGAATTCTATTCAGAAAGAGTTGGTTGATATTCACCAAGATCTACAACAAGGTCATATTGCAGACTCCTCTCTCTTAACAGTACGATTTTACAGTCATGTTACAAAATACATGAAACCACATAATGACAACTATAATAATGCAGGTTGCTTTACTAGAAATAGCACCAAACACAGATCAAGATGTTTGTGAAGCAATGGCTAAACTGATTCCATTGTTAACAGATAATTTGAAGGTGTCAGTGTAACAAGTCTTTTTCGCATCATCTTATTCAAAATTCATCCTTTAGAATGAAAGTTTCGGAGGGAAAATATTTCACACCGATATTGAGAGACATGCTTTATGTGAACAGTGCAGCTATGTACATGCATTACACATGGATGGTATAAATACAAACTTACTAATACTTCCTTTTTACAGCACATTGAAGAAGTGGTTAGTTATACAAATCTAAATGTGAATATAACAGCTACTAAAGGAAGGACTACATTGTCTTCCTTGATTATGAGTCAAATGACAATTCTATGCAAAACACCGGAACATATTAACAGGTGACATCTTACAGACTATGGCATAATTTGTACACACATAATATTATACACCTGTTTCAGATATTGTCCAGTTTGTCCAGGGGAAGTCCATGTATGTATTACTGGAGAAACTATCCATTTACCCGATTTTATGGTGGTATCAATTCCACGAAAAGTTACTACAAATCGTATATTGCACACTCCAATTCAGCTAGATACGTAAGCATAGAATAATTATGACTTTAATTTTAATTACAATTAATTATGCAATAGACATATTTCACTAACCGAAACTCATTCTGGACAGAATTTCATTAGAGAATTCACTCTTATGGCTGTAGTGGTAAGTACTTCAAAATGTTATAAAATTTTGATTTATTCTTGATATACATGTGTAGATTCACCAAGCAGAGAATGAACACTGTAAGCTTAGTTTGTAATTCATACAAGATTTATAATTACAATTAATTATTTCAGATATTATAATAGTTTGGAACAACAAGACTTGGACTGTTTACAATGATAGTGTCGTATCTGAAAGAAATGAAAACTATGTCAAGGGTAAATTTGTGGAGGTAACAAGTATAAATTCCACATACATGTACCCCTACAAACAGTACAATTTCCTTGCAGATGAATGCAACCCTTGCCTTATATTCATCAGGACAGTCAAATGTAAGGCTAACAGTGTTACTGTACTATCATAATTATCATGAATGCCACTATAGGTGTTTATACCACATTTAAGTGGTTCACAACACCACCCCATGACGTCATGGGCATCTGTAAGTTGGTGTTTTACATGTTGCTTTCATTGCTTATCTTTACAAAATACAGTGAGGCTTACACAGAAAGTGACAGCTCTGCAACACCCAATGTGAGTATACAAATGTACAAATGTTTAATGACAATTATTAGTGCATGTATAGTTTGACACTGTTCCTATCGAGTTGAAAACACTGCAAGAAGGACAGTGGCTAGATGCTCATGTGATATCAGCATACCTTAGACTGCTAATTTCAGAGATGAATAAAGTAATATTATTTATAATTATGTGCAACTGTTAAGGTTATATTAAAATTCTGTCATTGACTGTATCATGTATAATTATAGGAAGGCAGAAATTTATTTACCTTTGATCCAGTATTTCTACCAAAACTAATAAGTGAAAGCCATGAAGGAGTGAAAAGGTTTACAAAGGTCAAATGGCTAATTTACCTGTTTGAGATAGATTTGAAATGTGCTATATACAATTTTAGAACACAAACATATTCGGAAAGGATGCTCTATTTTTTCCAATACACAGACCTAGTCATTGGATTCTAATGGTATGCATAAACAGTAACTTAATACATTTGAATACCTATTGAACTACAATTCCATACATTAGGTCGTTGATATGCAAAACGAGTTCATCCTCTACTCCACATATAATTAATTGGATATGGTATGAAACAACTCTGCTGAAGAAACCTGTGATAATAATAATGATTATCTTACACACTTACTAGTTATTATTTGAAACAGGAGTCAATAAAACAAAATGTAACGCTGGATTTGTCTCAATGGCAGTATTGCAATTCATCAGTAAGTTGTCCAATCAAAAATGTTACCAGGACTGATCTCATACATGTATATATCACCATACGCAAACAGGACATTAATGTGCCAAGACAGAAAAATTGTTATGACTGTGGAGTAATGCTGTGCATGGTGGGCATACCATATACTGATTTTGGTGGACATAATTCTTGAAATTGCATTCTATTACACTATAGGCTGCAAGATGTTTTGCTACTCGTACAAATATGACATTCTCACAGGTTAATCTATGTACATTTATTATCAATTTTTTTATTCTTTAATCTTTCCTTTCAATATTCAGTCTGACACTCAATCTGCAAGAAAAGAGATACTGCAGGAATTACTAGAGCAAAAAATAGCATTTACTAGTAACCTCAGTTAGTGAAAGTAAACTCTTTCACTATCAGACAAATTATTTTCAATCATCTATGCAGAACAAGTCACTTCACACTCTTCTCCATCACCAACATCATCACAATTTTCTGATGATATTGACTGCGATGATTTATGGCAAGGTATGTTAATGTCAATAATTTTGATTTACATGAACATGTCTGTATGTCCAATCCAACTGAAGTTGAAACTGATCCCGAGGGAGATGGACTGCTAGTTCCAAATTTTAAAAATGAATTTTCTCCTGTTGATGAAGAGGATGAGCTGTTTACTGTACCATGGGGAAAAGAGACTTGACATTATCCTAAATTAAACAGACCATCAGATAAGTAAGTTTTCAAACTTGATGTTACACAAGAATAAACACAGTAAATACTCATAAAATGCAGGGACAAAATATTTAACAGAAACTTTATACGCACTACTATCAAGAGTTTTGAGGTATGGCTTTATATAGGTTAACAAATGTGTCACTGATAATCACTTGATTTGTAGCCAACTGTTAGGCTGTTGTATTCTGGTGATTGTATTAGTGCCTACATCAATACGGAGGTGGGAAAACATGTTCGTAGCCTGGCAATACACCTGAATATGTGGCCAGTTGATCAGCAGGATATGGTGAATTATTGTGCAGTCACATCCCTACAATAACATTACGATAATACTTATAATTATTCAAAGGTGGATGAAATAGTTTATTACCTACAAGGGATGCAATCTGACATATACAAAACCTCGGCAACTTTACTGATTCCACAAACGAAATTTATCATATTACCAGAAGTAAGTAAATCACATTAATTCTTTATCATACATGTAGATTGATATTCCATCCATTCTGCAGATACTAACAGAATTAATTAGAGTGAAATATAATCTAACATGACAAGGCTGTGTAAATTTTTTTAGACAGAAAATAATAATAATCATAATCTACAATCATTTATAATCAGTTACTATTTTGTGATAAATTACGATATTGACAAAGTGAGTACAGTCACAATCTATCAAAGTCACTTTCAGATATAGGGTACTCTAAGTGATATAAAAGTGACTTGATGGAGTTGAGACCACACCTCTAATCCCGTCAATATGGATAAATGCAATAATTTTGGGATAAATTACAATATTGATGAAGTTACGAGTACAATCACAATCTATAAAAGTCACTTTCAGATAGAGGGTACTCTAAGTGATATAAAAGTGACTTGATGGAGTTGAGACCACACCTCTAATTCCGTCAATATGGACAAATGCAATAATTTTGGGATAAATTACAGTATTGATGAAGTTACGAGTACAATCACAATCTATCAAAGTCACTTGCAGATAGAGGGTACTCCAATTGATATAAAAGAGACTTGATGGAATTGAGACAATTCCGCCTCTATGGACAAATATTACATTAATCACAAACATTATGAATCATCGTTTTCTAGGGACAGCACTCCAGACTATCTGATTATATTCTTCTAGAATTTCAGGACATAGATTCTAAGCCCCATAGCGTCCATACACATAAATATAGCTGACTAAATCACATAATATTATATATATATATACACAGTTAGTTTATATAATTTTATAACTATATATACAGTTAGTTAAGTTACCTTGACTGAGATAACGAAGGCAGTCGTTCTTCACCTCACATAAATACAGATCAACACCGCTATATTACTATCGCTGTCATAAAACAATGTTAATCGACTTATTCGGTGACAATTTCACAGGAATGTCCTTGCGGTTTTCATTATTATCTGGTATGTGTAGATTGATTTGAATATGTCGCTAACTTCACGACAGTGTTAAAAAAGCTGTTGACAATATCTTTAAAAAATGCCTTGCTAAGGTTTGTTGCTAAGGGCGTGGCTACATTTTCCCCGTAAAACATCGTGTCACCACTGGTTCTACTTGTAATAATGCACCTATCAATGACATGCCCCACCCTCCCCAACTTAGGCATATGGGGCATGAGGTGGGGATTTGTCCCAATTGCTTGAACCTTTGCCCAATGTATGGGGCAGTATGATGGTGTACTTTGCCCCACTTTGACACCATTCTTCACATGGGGGAGTGGATGTATTCAAAACTATTTAATTACCTCTTGCATATCTTTTTTGTTTAGAAACAACACAGTGAACTGCAGTATGAGGTATATTAAACACTGACTCTGAATAAGGAATTTAATTATTTTTGAATTATTATTATAATTAACAGAAATTAAAATTTATATATCATAATTTTAATACAGTAACTATATGCATGTAGAGCAATAAAATTCTTTAGGCTCATTGTCAGTAGTAATACCAACACAGTCACCATGGTACCATGAGTCACATTTCTCACACCCTATCCAAAATTCTATTTCATCTGAGTCTCCATATAATGCTCCACAGAAGCCACAATGGTATTCATTTTGTTCAGTGATAAATTCAGGTTTGTTACCTTCATTAAAGGTTTGTTTACTTTGATTATTACGTTGTCTCGTTTCTGCAGCTTTAACAGCTCCACGTTTTCTATTATTGTCAATAGTTTTCAGATGATCTAACCAAATACGTACTTCACTAGCAGGAAGAAGTGTTTTCTTAGCCACACTTTTTATATCTTCTGCTGAAGGGTCAGTCCTTGCTTGTGATTGGTAAAAGTTTTTCAGAATAATTGATGGTGGCTTTGCCATGGGGGTATAATCAGACTTCAATGCCTCTTCTGGCTTTAGGAAGTGACCAGCACAAAATCCAGAACACTTGTCACAAAAATCACCACCCAATGGGTAGGCTGGATCTGGTACAGGTAAAGGAATGTAGTTTACATTTGGCCCACCTGGAAACCATTCCATTGGGATTCCTTCCTTACCTTGCTGACACAATGGGTGTGGACAGCTCTGCTGAAAACAGCATACAAGTAGGTAGACATACTGTGCAGGTAATCCATCAACCTCATGTCTCTGCCTCATTCTCCACACAGTTTCAAAGTAATTGTACAGCTCTAAATCATCTCTCTGTAGCTGCTCCTTCTTCTTACTGCCTTTCAGATACACCATTAGAGATTGTCTAGTTTTTTGTAAACTTGTTGATTCAGCTCCTCTGTAGAGGTGGATGACAGTCTCACCACAAGGGCAGTTGTTCACACGATCAATATAAACAGAGGTAGCTAATTCAAGGTTAGCTCTTACCCTATCTATGTCAACTGCTCCAGTGTCTGGACTAAAGGCAGATCCAGCCAAGGTAGAAGGTATAAATAGATTTGCATGTCCCAATGCTAAGCACCCATTTTGCAGTTCCACCCTGTTGAGATAACTGGCTCCACTAGAGCGAGTACTGACCAGTGTAACTAGTTTTCCAAGCTTCAAATGTCTAGCAGCCCACCAGAACCTTACTTCATCATGTGACGGTCCTTCGTCACTTGGTAGATTTTGGCTGCCTTTACAATTCCCACACACATCTCTTTTGTTGTTTTTGTACGAGTAAAGTTATACGATGTTGTCTGTAAAATGAATGGGTATCGATTAACGTAGTCAGTGTATGTTGTACTGTAGGAGTAGGATGTTTGCAGTGAGTTGCTAGGGTGTCTAATCTGAACCCACTGACATCATCACGATTTATGTTAGTAATGTCAGATCCATCAGTATATTCAATCAGATTTAAACCTTGATATAGGGCTGCACTCCAATGCTTATCTGGGTTATATCGAAGCTCAAATCCTTTTCGTGCCCTTCGAGTAGTGACATTTGCTACAGCTAATTACTTGAAGATCATCTATGTTTGTTTCGTGCTACGCACATTTGAACCACAGTTTCATAAGAAAATTTATAATCATATTTATCTTGCAAGTGTTGTTGTATACACCCATATGTCACCTGTTTTACTTTTAAGTTCCCATCAAATGTAAGGACACCAGTCCTTCTCCAAGCATCAGCACCAATGTTGGCTTCAGAAACATATGACTCAATTGTTTCACCTATATCTGGAAAACGGTCTACAAGCGTTTTAACTTGTTTATTAATCCTGCGAGCTCTTCAGGCTATAGCCTTTCTCTTCCTGGAAATAATTTGTCTTGCACCTTCTGAAGTGACAGAAGTCAGGCCCACATAATCTTCTGGGTTGTCACTCTCTGAGTCTGAAACAATGTCTCCATTCAAAGAAGCTGCAATTCGACACTGGTCAGCATCTTGCATAGAGATGTGATGAGCTTCATATGAAGTAGAAAGTAGATTTTTCTGCTGGGGATTTATTTGTAAGTCTAACATATATGAATAAAACTTCTTCAAAATACTCTCCATCACAGAATCTTCACAATGGACACTTTGCTCAAGAACATCGACTACCATAAACCAGTTATACTGACCATCTTCTAGTACTTTTTTTAGAGTATCAAAGGAAGGTAGAGTAGTATCATTAGACTCTAATTGTAAAGGTGGAGAAAGAATAGATTCAATTTCAGAATCGTCAGTATCTGACTCCGATGAGTCAGAGTACACAAGTCCCATTGCATTCACAATGGCCTTGTTCTGAACTTGGCTGAGCTTATTGATGGCTTCTCTGATACTGAAAGCTGCTTCAAGGCACTCTTCCACATGCTTGGTTCTCTCATACATTCTCTCAAATCCATATTTTTGTCTTGCACCAGTCGATGTTAACCCAGAGGTCTTAAAGATAGAGTAACGCACCAATTCTCTCTCTCGGTCAGAACGAGCCAAACCCAGCAAGGCCTTCACTTCATTTTTACCCATGCCAATTGGCTGAGATGGAGTCTTTGATCTAAAAACTGCCTCAGAAAAGTGAGCAAAACTTACATAATCAACACCTTCTACAAACTCAACTAAGTACCATGCAGATCTTCCAGTTTGTGGTTTGCCAACACGTACTGCTGTTAGAGGAAATGCTGCATAGCAATACAAGCCTTGTATGTTTTATCAGGAAAAGATAACCTGAATGCTTCACACATTATGCAATACCCTTGATCTAGCACACAAACTGCACATCTAATCATTGCTGAGCATTCTGAACATGGTTGCATATGACGAATCTGACAGTCTGCACTACGAGCTGTGACATACTCTTTCAAAGACAAACCACGAAAAAGGGTAATATAAACATTTTCTGCTTTCCTTTGTTTATGAGTATCACATAGTTTACGTTTACATTGTTGTCTGTATATATAAATTTCATTATCAAGCCTCCCCACAGAACCAGCAGGGAACATGTGAGGAGCCGATACTAAAAATGTGGATCATTACAAGGAAGGGGCTCTTCTACAGAATGATCAGAGTTAACTTGTTCAAAAGAATTACTATTTGAATCATACAGCAATGGTGTCAAAAGATCCTGGGCAGTTTTTTCCTCTTGGTCTATGAGTATTGGTGTATGTGGTGACTCAGAGTTTGAAAGCAGCCCATTGCCAGGAGACATAATCTGACTACTAACTGGTGTACTTGATCTACTTTTAGTTGTAGATTTACTGCTGCAAGGACCACCATCAAGGTCAGAAAATTCTGATTCACTTTGCTTTCTTACTTCTCTGTTTTTGGCTCGCTTACTTTTCCTTTCAAATAATCGTTTCTCTTGGTCAAGTTCACGTTTCCTGCTTTTAAGGGTCATCATTTCCTCTGTCAACTGTTCACACAGTTTATAATTTTTTCCACACTCAGCCTGTAGTAGGCGTTTATTTTTGAAAACTATCATTCTAGAAATATCACCAAGTTCTTCATCAATGGACTCCAGCCGTTCCTCTCTCATTTCTTTGTCATACTTTGGTCTTTTTGGTGTGCTTGCATTCCATGGAGTTCCATAAAATTTCGATCAGGAATGACCTTTCTTGAATACATATCCTTCATCTGCAACCTTCTTTCTAGCTTTCTCTAACAACTCTCCACGTCTTTTTAGAAGGCTAACTTCACTCAAACATAGTTCAACTGCAGCAGCATTTACTAGTTTTGTTAACTCCCGTTTCTTATTGTTCTTATAAATAATAGCTTCCTCAGCAATTTGGCACTTGTAGTCCTCACTAAATTCATGTTGCTGGCTGGTAGAACACCCTGGTAATTCCTAAAACATTGGGAACAATAATAAAACTGTAATAATAATAACTAGATGTCAACATTGGGACAAAAACCAAAACTGACATGTAGTAAATACCTGGGAGTAAAGCTTGAAACCACTGGACGTGAGAGATAACACTGTTTAGGGTTTGATTTGTGAGTAGGTCAATGCAACATCAAAGTACTTGTACTCTTTGAAATGCTTCAGAGGAAGTAGAACTTTGCTAATTCTAACTAGTGTTTGGTATGCAATTATAGAATGCACGTACCAAAAGGTCAAGTACTATCTCCTCTGACATAAATAATTATTTTTAAATTTTAATTTAATGTAATTTATGAGTGAATTATATATAAACTTATCATAGTATGTATTACATGTAAAACCAGAATGCAGGATACTTACCGGTTTGGAAGGTTTGGTGCTTTCAGCATTATTGGAAATCCTTTTCTATTTCTTCGGACAGTACCACAGGCATATATATTATCCCTCAGTAAGTCATCTAATAAATTGACAGATGTAAAAAAGTTGTCGAAATAGATGTGGTGATGTTTACCTTTTACATCACTTGCAAGCTCTTTCACCACTCTTGTACCAAGACCCTTTTCTACACTGTCACTCTTCCCAGTATACACCTGGAACTTGTGGAAGTAACCATTGCTGCTATCTGCTAACACCCAGACCTTTATGCCACGTTTTACAGGTTTCATAGGCATATACTGCTTCAGAGAAGAGCGACCCTGAAGTATCATTATTTACAAAATGGAGATACCGAGCCAGTTCCCTGTAACGATCTCTACTGATGCGATCTGCAATAGGGCTGTACCTCAATCGGCTATCCTTCTTCCAATAATCTTCCCGACTGGGAAGAACTACAATGCCCATAAGAATGGCAAAGCCAAAGTAAGCTTTGATGTCTTCTATAGATATTACATTAAATTTCCTTTTCTCCAGCACTTGATCTGCATACCTATTTGATTCTTCAGCAATCATCTCAAGTAACTCATTTGTGAAGAAAAGTTGGAAAATTTCTAGAGGAGAGTCGGGTATAGTAACAGTTCCATCACTGCTTCATCTGCCGAATATCTCATTCGTTTTGCCATTATGCCCTATTTTATTTACAGTATATATAATTATTATTTAATAATAATTCACAAATTTTTTTTTTTCAATGATAATAGAGTAAACGGTCAAATATCGGTCACGCCCATCAATTGGACGCCAGTGCTCCACCATAAAACAACTTTTAGAAATTTTGCAACCATTAATAGGTAGAGCACAGAGAAGTACCAAGGTACCCAAGAAATGAAAATAATTTAACCCTGCATGCCGACAGTAAACGCTCCCGAAGTCAAATTTCGAACGGCTGCTTTATCGGACAATCATGCTGAACTGACGGACACCGGCTCTTAACTGGCAACGAAAGAAGGAGCAACACTGTTCTCATTACCAGCAGGTAGGACTGTCATTGCACTATAGCAGAAGCAAACAATAATCCAGTGCGCTTGCTACCTTTATGCAAACGTGACTGATTTCTAGAACGAGTAAATAGGCCAATGTTCGGACACCCAATATTCGGACATATACAATAATTTCTCTACAAGAGTTCCTCGAAGGATGTTGGAACTACACATACGTATAAAGCAGATACACAGCACTAGTATCCGTAATTACTGGGATCTTCAAAACTCTGCACCAGCTCCACCCTCTACTATAAAAAATATAATTATACTGCACATGCTCTGTGGTCTGTGCCAGAGTGCTGCACTGCTGCTATATCTCCACGTGTGTACTAGTATATCTACCTGAGAAGTGGAGAAGAGTTGCGAATTTGTGATAATCGACTCCCTTGTTAAGTTCCTTGGATGAAGTTAGGTGTACACCTGTATAGATTATCACATAGTGTAAGTGTAAATTAACACAATATTATTATAGTTGATCACAAAAAAAGGAAACAGGAAAATTTCAGTTTATGGGTATGGGTCAATTAGTCACATTGGGGTAAAGTGTTAATCATCCATAAATCATAGATAAACAATCTGGTTCTACAAAACTACCAGGGTGAACGGTATGTGTATTATAATACATGATGTACAACAATAACTAGGAAATTAATATTCTCAATATAGGGCATAGTGACACTGCTCTTACAGTACAGGTTCACAGCGCAGTACCAGAGCAAACATAATACCTACAATTAACTAACTATTCTTAATAGACACTTCTTACAGTTAGATTTGCTGGCTCAGAGTAAAGAGTGAATGATACGTGTACATGTATTAATTCACAATAACTTTAGCTTATATTTAATAGTCCTGAGATACTGACATTGCTCTTTGCAGGCTCAGGGTACAAGTGAACGGTACATATACATGTATAACTGATGATAACCATAGCTATTACATCTATTTTTAATAGATACCGACACAGTCACACTGGTCTTGGAGTTTCGCAGATTCAGGGTACTAGAGTGAACAATAACTAGTTAACCAGTCCAATAATTATCGTGAGTTGTTTAGCATAAATACCTTCCATTCATAGACTTCATATACTAAAGAGTACAAATAAGGAAAAAAGGATTTTAAAAATGTTATTTTCAAGAAACTTTGTGCATACAGGGTTTCATACAGGGGGGGTGTTAACTGAGTTCAGTCCCCCCTCTTCCTCAAGCCTCAAGGCTGTTCTTGGCTTGTAGACTTTTGTGAAGAAGCCTCATCTTCCTTAGTAGATTGTTCTAAAGGTTGCTTTTGCAAGACAGATATATCCATCATTTTACAAGCACATGGTGTTCAAAATTGCATAATTAAATTTTAAAATAATTAATGCCCAATGCTCAGGCTTAGACTCCCCCCAAGCAAAAACTCCTGTATGAAACCCTGCAATGGGGATTTAAGTCAATTATTTAGTAGTGTATACCACTTTCTTGATAAGCTTGAACCCAGACTGCCCACTTGTCAATTATTCAGCTCTGCCTTTTATATTTCAGTCAATTTTAGTATGGCATCTGTTCCTTTATGTGAGCGTGTGGTCCGTTCTAAAGGACAGTCCCATTTTGTACATGCTAAAAGTGGTCTTGGTCGTCCTTACAGTTACAAGAGTTGGAATGATGATGGTTTGGAGCGAGCTTGTGACGCAGTTCATAAGGGAATGTCTGTTAGGCGAGCCGCTGAGGAGTATGCCATTCCACGATCCACACTGCATGACCACATTAGTGGACGAATAACATCTGGTGCTAAAAGTGGACCAAAAGCATACCTGACTGCAACTGAAGAAGATGAGCTTGTAAGTTTTCTTATCGGAATGACATCAGTCGGTTATTCTCGCACAGTAAAGGAAGTGATTGAAATTGTACAGGCTATTGTTGACAATAAAGGTCTTGAAGTAACTGTTTCACCCAGTTGGTGGAAGTCATTTCGATCTCGACACAAAGATCTTTGTCTTCGCAATCCCGAAGCACTGACACACTCTCGTATACTAGGTGCTTCAGAAACAATGATTGAGCATTACTTTGAGCTACTAGAAAGAACACTGCTAGAATGCGAAATCTGTGATCGACCCTGCCAGATCTTCAACTTGGATGAGTCTGGTTTTCCACTCAACCCAAAGCCTCCGAAAGTTGTATCCAAGAAAGGAGAAAAACATCCATCTTCCCTTTCAAGCAGTGAAAGAACCCAGATAACTGTTTTATCTTGTTGTAATGCCAGAGGGTATGCTATTCCTCCACTTGTCATATTCGACAGGAAAATGCTAAAGCCAGACCTGACCATAGGAGAGGTACCAGGCACCATGTATGGCCTCAGTGACAGCGGGTGGATAGACATGGAGATCTTTGAATCTTGGTTTATTAACCATTTTTTAGTTTATGCTCCTCCAGCCCGGCCACTTCTCTCCATTGTTTGTAAACAAAGCAGCAGAAGAGCAAGTAATTGTATTCTGTTTACCTCCCCATAGTACCCATAAGACTCAGCCGTTGGATAAGGGTGTCTTTAGTCCTTTGAAGAGTGCTTGGAGGGAGGAATGCCACTCATATATGCTGGCTATTCCAGGCAAAGTTGTAACACGCTTTCAGTTCTCTTTTTTATTTGGTCATGCCTGGATGAAGGCAATGACTCCCCTTAATATTGTAGCAGGTTTCAAAGTGACAGGTGTGTACCCAATTGATCGATACAGACTATTGCCAAAGAGTCCATCCAAACCTCCTACAATATGTGAACGAACAGGGCTAAAATTCATACCTTTATTTACTCCACTTCGTCAATCAATACGATCATCAGAGCACACTCTTGCTCCTCTTACCCCTCTTTACAGTGATTCAACCCAAGAGGAGTCAGTATCTGAGTCTGAAAATGATTTGTTATCCTCACTTGATCGACCATTTACTCACAAAGAAGTAGCATTATTTGCCAGAAGAAAGGAAGAAGGATATGATATTACAACTGACGAAAGGTACAATCTCTGGTTGTCACTACAAGTTTGTGGAAAGAGTACAATACCACAACCTTCGTCTCACACTGCTGTATCAAAGGTTCTTGCCACTATTCCACCAGTTACAAAAAATCCTACCTTTCTGCCGAAGTCAACTGCTAGAGTAATAACTAGTGAAGAGTGTCGTTATGAGATCAATGAAAAAGCAAGAAAGAAAGCAGAAGCCCTCAAACTGAAGGAGGAGCGAAAAGCACTACGGGAACAAAAACAAGAAGAAAGGAGGAGGAGGTTACAAGAGACATCAAACACTACACAAGAGAAGAGAGGTATTAGCTTAGAATAACTAACTAATCAGTTGTAACCTTTTTTTAAAACAGACACTGCTCCTACAGGTTCACAAGGCCGAGGTTCACAGGGTCAGGGTACCAGAGTGAATGGTACATATATTAACTTGCAATAACCGAAGCTAATATCTATTATTAATAGGAGATACTGACACTGCTCCTACAGGTTCACGGGGTCAAGATACAAGAGTGAAAGGTATGTATATGTATATTAACTTACAATAACTCTATGATATATCTATTAATAGGAAGTACTGACACTGCTCCTACAGGTTCACGGGGTCAAGGTACAAGAGTGAAAGGTATGTATATGTACAATAACTCTATGATAAATCTATTAATAGGAAATACTGACACTGCTCCTACAGGTTCACGGGGTCAAGGTACAAGAGTGAAAGGTATGTATATGTATATTAACTTACAATAACTCTGATAAATCTATTAATAGGAAGTACTGACACTGCTCCTACAGGTTCACGGGGTCAAGGTACAAGAGTGGAAGGTATGTATAGGTATTGACTTACAATAACTCTATGCTATATCTATTAATAGGAAGTACTGACACTGCTCCTACAGGTTCATGGGGTGGAGGTTCACGGGGTCAGTGTAAAAGAGTGAACGGTACATGTACTTGTATTAAATTACAATAACTCGAGCTATTTTTAACAGACACTGTCACTGCTCGTTCAGGTTCATGTTGTCAGGGTACAGGAGAGAAAGGTACATGTACCAGCTTACAATAAGCTAAAACTAATGTATATACTTTTAATAGGAGATACAAACACTGCTCCTATGGGTTTACAGGATACCAGAGTGAACGGTACATATATTACCTTACACT
Source organism: Petrosia ficiformis (assembly GCA_947044365.1). NCBI lineage: Eukaryota > Metazoa > Porifera > Demospongiae > Haplosclerida > Petrosiidae > Petrosia > Petrosia ficiformis. The sequence continues at coordinate 29,089,260 of OX345636.1, forward strand.
AAACAGCTAATCCATCCTGTTACATGTCTTTCAAGGTTTTTCTTGTTCAAGTGGCAAGTGTCAGCATCCCAGAGCTAAAACATGGGTCATGTGTTCCCACTGCGAAGAATGGATACACTGTATTTGTGCCGGTATCCCTTGCAGTAAAGCAAAGACTGACAGTTATATCTTTTTATGTGAAAACTGTAAAAATATTAATGGTTGATTGATTTGATTTGATTTGATTTGATTACCGATTGACTAGGTTGGTTGTTTGCGCGTGCGCTGATTAAAGGGTGGAGCTGCGCTCTAGGCATGGTCTGTGCTGTTGAAATTATAGCTCTGTACTGCTGTGTATTTGTTTTTTTACGTGTATATGCAATTCCAAACAGCCTTCGAGGATCTCTTGTAAAGATATGTCCAAAGATTAGGTGTCCGAACATTGGCCTACTTACTCGTTCTAGAAATCAGTCACGTTTGCACAAAGGTAGCAAGCGCACTGGATTATTGTTTGCTTCTGCTATAGTGCAATGACAGTCCTACCTGCTGGTAATGAGAACAGTGTTGCTCCTTCTTTTGTTGCCAGTTGAGAGCCGGTGTCCGTCAGTTCAGCATGATTGTCCGATAAAGTGGTTGTCTGAAATTTGACTTTGGGAGCGTTTACTGTCGGCATGCAGAGTTAAATTATTTTCATTTCTTGGGTACCTTGGTACTTTTTTGTGCTCTACCTATTAATGGTTGCAGAATTTCTAAAAGTTGTTTTATGGTGGAGCACTGGCGTCCGATTGATGGGCGTGACCGATATTTGACCGTTTACTCTATATTTATATAATCATATAATTTTACTGTAGCAGTTATTATTTCTTGATACATGAACCCAACAATGCATGAAAACCACTGCCTCACCTGCTGTTATTACAGTAAGATAAACACTGTCTAGACTGACTCTGAACTCCAAAGTAGTGATAAATTAATTTTAGAGCAGCTGACGCGAAAATGCGTCTACCGCGTTTTGTGGGCGTGACGCAAAAACGCGTCAATAGCTTATAATCGGTTAACGTTTTTTTGATACTGGTCATTTGCGAAGGTACATCATCAATGGAGGAGGTAACGCAGAACCAGACTAGATGCAGAGACACATGAATAGCAAGGTGTGTATTCTGCCCTTTTCTGTAGCTACAATGATTTAGAGGTACAATAAAAAATACAAAAAACTATCTACTTGTTTTAATTATTTATAAGACTCAAGTGATTAAATATTTCTGATTCCTCATCTTCAAAGTCATTATTAACCTGAGCATTACTCTTGGCCTCAATCTCCACTTCACTTGGCTTTTGCATGCCATCTAATCCTCAAGTAATTCCTACCCGAGTAAATCAGTTGACTAGAATTTGTGGATTTTCACTAATACAAGTATATTCCATCATGTCAATCAAACATTTACCCCCAGCTCTTTCATCACAGCTAATGCTGATGGGTTGTAGTTCCATCATCACCATAGGTCTGCATATACCACTTTTCAAATTGTTGAAAACATTCATGGGTTGTAGTCGGAGGGGGAGTTAGCCAGCATACATAAATATTGTTTTCTTCAAAGAGGCTGTTGACTGAAAGTGTAATTGTTGATGCTCCTTACATACGGTATAGTTGGTCTCCTCAGTGAACCAGTGGTTTGAGGAATGAGTGATGTCCCAATTGGCAATGAAAGGAAATCTCTGGAAATACTTCCACAGCAAAGACAGCAGTTATTAGGTGCTTATCATTTGCTCCTACAACATTTTACACCTACAATATTCGTGGGCCAACAGGAAGATGGCACTATACATTTATGAATTGTTTCCTAGTTGTTATTGGCCAACTTTCATTTTAGTTAGTTGTAGTTAGTTTGTTAAAATTGCAATCCTTCCTGAAAAGGTAACCAAACCAACATGCAAGTTCTAATGTTCATTCCTATTCTCGCAGCTGTGAAATCGAAAGACCAGGAATGCACCGAAGCTGAGTAGACTACTCAGGAACCGAGATAAAACAATTATGTAACCATTGTATATTCTTTGTTGCACTCTTGATAGCCAAAAAAAAAAAACAGCAATGTACTGTCTGTGCTCGATGCCTAATCAATGTTTTATAGCATTTTGTTAAAGCAGTGCACCTATTAATTACAAATGTGCTAATTTGAGATGTTTGCTACTTTCAGATATAGAAATATTCTGTTCAACGTCAATATTTCTTTGCAGATTCAATGGAAATTTCGCCACAAGAAAAGAATTAACATTTGTTTTTTGTGTTCAAATTTATAGTTCCATTCCAGATATAAACATCTGCCGTGGTGAAATTCTTTTTCTCTCAAATATATTTTATTATATCCTATACTGAAACTGAAATTACTTTTCTGGTAAGAGAGACCAAAAGGAAAAAAAAATCCATGACAGAATTGTGCATTATTTAGAAGTTATTACAAGTGGGCTGTTCAATTGGGTGAGGAATACGCTTCATTGGTGAAAAAGATTCGTTATAGTTGAAGTAAATCGAAGCATGTGCCCATGCGCGCATGCTTCGAAATATATGCAAACGATGTACCGTTGACTTTGAATCTGATATAATACGCATGCGTAATTAATGGGCGTACCTATTTATTTCAAAATGGATACAAAAAAAGTAAGAAAGATAGGGTCAGATACTTATCAAAGAAAAGGATGAAGATGATGAACTTATACAACTGTAATATTATCACAAAGTAATACAACAATATAATAGCAATAAAAATTGTTATTACACGAAACATAAAGGTACTCACTATACAAATATAATTATCTATCATTGTTATAATCATTTTAAACATAGCTAATTTGAAATTTGGCTTTTATTACACATCGTTTCACTCTTTTCTTTGCACCTTCTCTGAACAAATTCCATTTTTATTGTGATAGTTAATTCTCACTAATTACAATCTATCAAAGTATTGAGGAAAAATATAAAAATATAAAATTATGAATGAGTGAAAAAAATAATGAAAACAAGAATAATAAAAAACAGTTTCAATAAAGATGATAAAATATGTAGGGATGTCAAAACCCAAAAAGTAAGTGAACAAGGTCAGGATGGGTAACAGCGGGAACAAAATTAAACAAACCAATTCCATATAACCCTACATAAGTACATACCTATTTTTTAGTGCATGTATTATACTTTAAATTACTGTCCCCATGCAAATATATAGTAACTGATTATCAAAAAATATTATACAGTTGTAAAACAAATCCACCCACATGTTTGTGGGTTATTTTACTTTCGGATCCTGAAATTATCAAGTAGCTTCCCAACAATAGATTATATTACTTGTTATTTCGAACACCCAGCTTAAAAAAAAAAGAATATAGGAAGAAGTAATTTTACTGATACACACACACACACAAAATTATATACATTATATGTAGTGATATGACTAAAAATAGTACCGTGTTTTGCTGCTCAGAATATTGAAGTAATAACTTGTAAATTGTAAACATCTGTCGTTTGGTGGTAGTTGTCAAGAAATGGTAAAAGAGCAATCAAAGTTGTGTAAATCCGTATACTACATGGCAGGGCATAAATAAAGATAGAATTACCCACTCTGAAGGTTTATGATCAAACCTTTACTCATTTTAAATTACACGGTTTTAGTAGCTATTAGTCTTGAAATCACTTTTTGCAGCACAATGCAAACCGGAAAGCCTAAACTCGTTAAAAATATGCACTTCTGTTTCTTTTTCCAGCTTTAATAGGGCTTACTATAATTATTGATCTAGGCTACCAACAGTAATCACAGTATATACACTTCAAACCACTACAGAATTACTCACTTGCTATCCCCGACAACCTTGTCTTGGAACTTTTGTTTTTTTGAACAGGAAAACCCCTAGTAATGTAAGGGGATTTTTTCCCCGTCCCTAAATATGTCACTTCCCCCTTTTGGGCCACCGCTAGGCTGTCGATGTACTGTCCACTGCTTGTTGTGGTGCCAGGATCTGTAAAGGTTTTAATTATACCCATACAAATTCAGCTAATGAGGCAAGACTAGACATTTCGGTTAATGGTTGCAGGTATGAGAAAACGTTCCTGGATGTTAGAGTATTCAACCCACATGCTCCCTCGAATAACACCCTAAAAATGGATACATGTTAGCGGATACATGACCGAGAGAATAAGCATCTTGATGAGAAAAGAATTATCAAAATAAAACATTCAACATTCACCGATACCCCTCTGGTGTTTTTGGTAACAGAAGGAATGGCCAAGGAGAGTTCTTTAGTTTTCAAGCAACTAGCCTCAATGGTTGCTGAAAAACAAGATGCATCATATTATAATGAGATCCTTAATTGGATCCAATGTTCCATCGGATTCAAACTAATACTTTCATCAATCCAGAGTTTACAGGGATCACGATCCTCCCACCACCAACCAGTTCCTCATTCTTTGGAATTGATTGTTAGAAGCTAGGCTTTATTGGAATATGAATAGGTTTTGAACTAAACATGACTAATTTCCTCAATTTTAAATATCCTTGCTAAAATTACTATATTTATTATTAATATTATCAAATAGAATTTATTAACTTTGAGAATCTTATCCTAATCAACAAAAAAAATGAATATAATGTACAATTTATTAAATTTGAGAATCTTATCCTAAAATCATCTAGACATCTGAAGGAAAGCAGATAGAGAGATAAAATAATAGATGATACATAATACATAATTACAAATAGATTAATGAAATATGAATTATTTGGTGCATGACTAGAAATGTTAAAAAAAAAAAGGTGGAGCACATCCTTTATTGGATTTTGCAAGTACAGTTGATTAATTTTATTTTGAAAATTCCAACTAATAATCAGTAACAATGTCCAAAAATCAAAATCAAGACCTTAAATCAATTATCATAACTAGAGTATTTGGGTATCACAAACAATTCATTAAAAAGCATTTGAAATATCCTTCTTTAATTAACACAGGCTGCCTTGTCTTAGTGCATGTATTATACTTTAAATTACTGTTCCCATGCAAATATATAGTACTAAACTGATTAAAACCTATCAAAAAATATTATACAGTTATAAAACATAATTATGATTTACCATTTTATTAAATCCCCCACATATTTGTGGGTTATTTGCATTTTGCTTTCCGATCCTGTTATAACTAAATAACTACCGAAAGACAAGTTATTTTGTATTATTTCTGACACCCAGCTAAAAAGTAAAAAGAAGTAATTTTACTGATACATACATACATACACACAAAAATAGTACCGTTTTTTGCTGCACAGAATATTGCGATATAATGATATTTGAAGTAATAACTTATGACTTGTAAACATCTGTCGTTTGGTGGTAGTTGTCAAGAAATGATAAAAGAGCAATCAAAGTTGTGTAAATTCGTATACTACATGGCAGGGCATAAATGAAGAGAGTATTACCCACTTTGAAGGTTTGTGATCAAACCTTTGCTCATTGAAATTACACATTTTCAATGCTTTCGTAAATCAGTAGGTATTAGTCTTGAAATCACTTTTTGCAGTATATTCAGTTTATAAGAGTATATGTCATAATGCAAAGCAGTGAGCCTAAACTCGTTAAAAATATGCACTTCTGTTTCTTTTTCCAGCTTAAATAGGGCTTACTATTATCATTGATCTAGGCTACCATTTGTAACCAAGAAAAAGCAGTCCAGCAGTAATCACAGTATATACATTTAGAAGCATCAAACCACTACAAAATTACTCCTTCTCCCTCGAAAACGTTGCTCATTTGAACTTAAAAGTCCTTTGTAACGTAGGGGGATTTTTTCCCCGTCCCTAAAGTATGTAAGTTGGCCCTTTCAGGCAATTGCTAGCAATTGCCTATCGAACAAACAGTTCCACTGCTTGTTGTGGTGTTCTGCTTCCTTTTTTTGATGCCTGAACTGATAGTGGCACAACAATTCGTGAAAGCTACTTACTGTAATGCTGATTTCTTGAAATTTATTACAAAAAATACTAGTGTACTGTATAACAAACAAATACATATACTTTACTTATTTGAACTGGTGAGTGAGGGAGCTCGAGGGACTGTTTAACCCTTTATATACGGGTGTCCACAAAAGTGGACAAAAATTAAAAACGTGGAATAACGAGTGTCCACTTTTGTGGACGGCTAAGGTAGCGCGAATTAAACTATCTTAGAAAAATTTCAAACCTTCCATACATCTGTATCTGTCTTATAACTAAGTACCTACCAAGTTTAAACTACCGTGTTACTTCCATGAAAGACTGTGAGCAGACAGACTCGACGTAGGAGACGGTCGACGCCCAACTTTCTAGAAAGTGAACGCTTGTGCTGACTTACCTGCTGGGAATAGCTAGCTATAACTTACACTGTAGCTGGAGGAGACATCTAGCTTCTGTAGAATCACTTCATTTGGGGCGTGCATACAACTGTGTAGATACAAAAGCCAAATCTCGAGCAACAACAAAAACGGTAACAATCACGAAGGAATTGAGAGGAAGCCATCTGATAATGTTGTGGTTTTTTTAATCAAAACTTCCTGTTGTATAAATAGATTTCATTTATTTATAGAATTTATAGCCATAACAACAATACAGAGCTAATAAAGCTTATGAATAAGTCATTATTACATCATCCAGTGGGGTAAATGTGTGTCTACTAATTTTTTTTTAGAGAAACAGCTAGTCACCAGAAGCAATAAATCTACTTGGTATTTGTTCATAAAGATTAGTTTAGAAAAATCTTCTGAAACATTCGGAAAGTATAAAATTATAGGAAGGCATCACATAATTAATCTCAGCCGATTCCCAGCCTTACTATTCAGTTATTTTATACAGGAACATAAGCAATCAGTTTCCATGGATACCAAATTACAAAATTTATTATAAGATTATGCTTATTTATAAAGTGCTGCTTCAAATCACAATTACAAGTCAATAATATGTACAGTAATTGCTGTACTCAAATATTGTACTCAAATATTGTAAATGTGATTACTGCATAAAGGGTAGTTTTGATGATATCATTGTTACCATGGAAACAACATTTATCATTTTCAAATAGTGGCTCATGTTGCAGATTTAATTTTATTATGTGAACTTGATACAGGAAGTTATAAAAGAATGAATTTGCATATTGTTGAAGTACCAACCTATGTGAAAACGTTAGCGAGTTCCCACGGGTTTGCAACACTGTTTTTTACACGGGAAGGTGCACTATAGTGTACTTTAATACAGCTGTTCATTTGACCACTATGCAAGCTCTTTTATTTGGTTTGCTTCTCTGACGCATAATCGCGTCTATTGTCATGTAAACGCATTAATTAAATGATGCAAATATGCGTCTATGGTTATTAAAGAGTTAAAGTGTGTGCCAAAAATTACCATCCCACTAAACTCAGAATAAAATGAATATAATTATGGAAAAACTTCCAAAGATGATTATTAATAATACATACATCAAGTGAAATCAACAAAAATCTTGTATCAAGGTTTACCTATACAAGGAAATTGTAAACCTACACATACCGTATACGTGGAAATATTGGCGGTGTTTTTTTTATTTGGCAATTTGGCAGTTTTGGATTGCAATGGTGAAATTAAAAATCCCTAATTAATTCACGAATGTGCATGTGTAATCCAAATATTATCCAAAAGCCAAGTGAACTTTAGTAGTCCAAGGGCATTACCCACACTTTTACTTTTTACACAACACAAACATTTAACTCATTACGTACAAAATTAATGACGCCTCTCTGTTGCTACATTACCAAATTAATTTCAAAAGTAAGCAATCATGTGACCATAGTTGACCTTGACCTTTGATCATCGTGTTTAGTTGCTCATTTCTTGCTCTTGGCAGCTGAAAATATATCTGTAGAGGAGATCAATGTAGCCAGCATGGTTGCCTTGAGATTTTTTGTAAGTTATTTGTTGGTAGAGTAAAATTGGTGTATATATGTTCTAACGCGATATTTATGTATCTATTGATGCCGTTAAGTATAGGAATGTGTGAGTACGATGAGTATGGTAAGGTAAATAGATGAACAGGATAGTAAAGAGAATTGTATATTATGATTCAGTGATTGGTGATTGATAAATATATAATCACCAGGATAACAGTGAAAATAATTTATTTAGTTTTTTTCATTTTTTGTAAGTGTTACGAATAATAAGAGGTGAAAGAAAATAAATCAGTAAAAGTAATTTGGTGTTATATGTGATTTGGAGGAGGGGGAGGGGTACTATTGCTATTGGTGGTACAAGAAGAAACAATCATCAGCCTTGCCATCATGGCACAAGTGCTTTTCACATGTATTACAATACCAGTAGCTTTCATGTTGTTTGTTTCTCCTATGATAGCAAAAATAACAACGAGCCTTTTTCTCTGCTCGTCTAGGGAAATGGTCAGCATAGAATCGTTGTGTTGGATTTGTTGTAAATGATGGACGGCCAGGATATTTCCTGTTGTTAAAATTGCCAATTAGGGACTTTGCTAAAGCTGTTCGGAAATCCTTTACCCTGTTAATTGATGTTGTCGAGTGGTGCTTGCACAAGATATAAGAATTGATTACTGCCACATCAAATAGGAACCACCATATGTATTTAACTTTCTACCTTTTAGCCTGACACTGTAGTACCCTCACAATTGGTCATTGTAGTCTACTCCACCCATGTATTAGTTGTACAAGTACACCGACATTGGACAAGGAACAGAGATACGTGTACCATCTTTCTGACGTCGCTGGACTGTAGTAGATTCAGTTGGGTTACAGTTAGAAGAAATAACCAAAACTAGACAATTATCTTGCCACAGGGAAGCTGCAAGTCGATTAGATTGTTTGCGGTTTCTAACCCCACTGTCTGACTAGAAAATTGGCCTTTCTACATGTGAGGTTGCAGGTCAGAAGGGAAGCCACTCCGGTTGCTTCGAAGTGTGCCACACCCATAGATTCCAGCAACAACTTCACACTGCCAAAGCAGTTATCGAAATAAACATGATGATATCTAGAAAGGATAGTATAGTAATTATTCATTACATAATAAAATTTAAAATTTACAATTTACCTATGTTTTATATTTTGACAACAGATGCTCCCAAGCCATTGTCAGACTTTTCTCCATCTTTGCCCTTGTATACTTCAAAACGGGACACATGCCCTGTTTGAGCGTCAGCTAATACCCACACCTTGAAGCCTCTTTTGATGGGTTTTAGGGGTAAATACTGTTTCATGCTTGACCTTCCCTTAATGGTATCCTGGCTTCATCAATTCTGATCTCTTTGTTTAGGTTGTAAACAGTCTCAAATCTTTCCCCTAGATGCTTGAGAATTGGCTCGATTTTTCCCAATTTGTTATACTCAGGAGTTCTAGTTGGAGAAAGAGATTGATTGTCAGCAAAGTGCAAGTATTTACTAATCTCATTAAACCTTGTTCGGGATATATGAGAAACAACTGGTGTATAGTGGTAAACTGGATCATTTTTCCAGTAGTCGAACAAGGCTGGTAGATTGACAATTCCCATGAGTAGCATAAAACCCATAAATGCCTCTAGCTCTGCAACAGTTAAAGGTTGCTAAGAGTCAAAAGATGGTTGCCCATGCACTCTAAAGCATATTTGTTTGTTTGTTCAACTATGTATTGTAGGATTTCAACTGTGAAGAAAAGTTTGAAAATTCCTAATAGTGAATCTGGAATAACAACAGTTGTATGTGTGAAATCCTTTGAAGTTATAGACTTCATGGTACTTGTCCACTTTTTTCTCTTAATTATTAGGTTAAATCATAATTAAATTTGTGCTTACTGCAACTCCTTTCTTCCCTTTCCTTTCCTCTGTGGTCTCATTGTTTTCTCTGCTGTCATCATCACTCTCCTCATTTTCGCTTCTTTCATCGTCATCATAATCACTCTCATCCTCCATTCTCACATTACCTATATCATCGTTGTTATTAACATCGTACTCATTTTCATCCATCTCTATATCCATAAATGCTCTATCATTTATTCCGTGTTCATATCCAATATCAGTTCATCTCTCACTTCTTCCACTAACCCAACGTCCTCGTCACTGCCATAGATGTCATTGTATTGCTCATCATCCTCATCTTCACCCAGTACTAGCTTCAACACCTTTTGAGTTGTGAAGTGGCCAGCCATGCTGTGAGAGCATTCATAATACATGTAATTTCATATTAATTTTTTAACGTTTTATTTTTTATTATATTAAATATTATGTATATATATTTTTTTGTTTTCCATGAATTCATGAAAGCGCCTCCAGCAGTATAATTAGTAGTGGGTGGGGCACCTTAAAGCACCTACAGCAGATGAAAGGTTAAACTGAGCATCACTCTAGGCCTCAATCTCTACTTCACTTAGCTTTTGCATGATGCCATTCAATGCTCAAGTAATTCCTACCCGAGTAAATCAGTTGACTAGAATTTGTGGATTTTCACTAATACAAGTATATTCTATCATGTCAATCAACCATTTAGCCAGCTTTTTCATCACAGCTAAGGCTGATGGGCTGTAGTCCCATCATCACCATAGGTCTGCATATACCACTTTTCAAGTGGTTAAAAATTCATATTGTTTTTTTCAAAGAGGCTGTTGACAGAACCTGTAATTGTCGATGATGACAATACCAGGCTTTCATTTGCTCCTACAACATTTTACACCGCTGTAGTTGTAGTTAGTTTGTTAAAAATCACAATCCTTACTAAAAAAGGTAACCAAACCAACTTGCAAGTTCTAATAAATTGGCTTCCAAACTGACTGGTTACATTTAAGCTTTCTTCCTCTAAAACATGTATTGCAAGAAGTTATTAGAGTGGTCGGCTGTCTATCTGTCAAAATATAGGCAATTGAATTGACAGCAAGCACATTAATCACGCTGCCTACACATTCTCTTATCCCACTAAACAGGCATATTTTATGATTTTACGTCTTGTCTTATAGCATGGTATTAGATTCTACCACTAACAAATAATGAGTTTCTTATGTGTGTTTTTGGCTTTCTGGTAGTGTTTCTATGTTGTGTGGTTGACAACAGATCACTAGAATGAATATGTCTGTTCCTGCTAAGGAATTGATATCTATTACATGTAACTACAAATTCTCTGTTTTGTTGTCTGGTATATTCTTCTTGAACTGGTCTTGATGGTCAGTTTCTGATTCTTTCTCAATAGTAACCACAATATAATTCCAAATAGTATAGAGAATACTACTAAAACACAGATGAAAATGCCCCACATGTCTTCGAGTATTGCAATCATAACTTGTTTCGTTAGTAGATTTCTTACAGGGAAAAAGAAAAGAATAAAGGATTACAAATGTATAAATTTTATGCAAATGGTATAGTGACCGCACTCGTAAATGGTCCATACTGATGTACAACTATGTAATATTGCTTTAACTTTACAATACATTATGCTTACAAGTACAAAAGTTGGTGACATTACTATGGAGACATAGGTCTACTCTTTTAACGTTTCTTAGTTGCTACGGTGATGACCTTTGACCTTTACTCACTAAAATATCCAAAAAATGTAAATTTGACTAATGACTATCATTATTATAGAGTGAATAGTATCCACTACTATCTTCTTTTTCAAAGAAATGGTTTTCTAATAGTATGATTTTTTATTATTTAGATATATTTATGTTATGGTAGGTGAAATTCTCCATTACTAGACGGTGGTGGCAAACAAAGAGTCTCAATATTAGTGCTGAACTGTCCAGCATTAGTTGATGGAGGCAAAAGAAGACGCAGGGAAGAAGTCTCAGCATTAAGTTGACAGATCGAAAGGAGGAAGGGATGAACTGCACTAAACTGAGCTGAATTTGCTGACTGAGCAAAAACAGGAGGGAGTGATGAAGTTACAAAACCTTTATGCCACTCCCCAGTGGCTAAACATCAGATAGTGACGAAGTCTCAACTTCCGGTTGGATCTTTTGGATTTTTCAGGCTTGTATGCTGTATTTGCCTGTTCAAATATACTTGACAACGTGCGTAGCAACATAACTATATTCATGTATTATGCGTGAGACTCAGGGGAAATCCCTTTCATTCACCAAAGCACAGGGATCGAAAAGGTCAATGTTAAAGCTTTTTTTTTCCTGATGATGTTGCATTACGGATCTACATTATTTGAAACTACGAAGGGACAGAGTGACTTCAACCAGTGTGTCAAAGGCCTGTGAGGTTTTCTTATTGTTCTTTATATTCATGTGAGTATAATTGTGCTTACAATTTTTTAGACCAGGGTGTCAATAAAATAATGTGTGCATGTATTTTGAATGTTATTGTTAAGAAGTTTACTGGTTGTGCCTGTACTGTACTAGTACTAGGCTTCTATATAGTGGTATATCTGCAGTATAGTTATTATATGTATAATATTATATAAATAAAAGTTTAAACTAATCACAGCTTTCTTTTTTCTTAGACTTTTTGAGAGGTGGAGGGTGCAAACTTGTGTTACTGGGGAGGATTTGCAAGTGATGATTCTCCAGCACACGTTTGAGTCTGTCAACTTTGTTCTTCATATTGATGTATGACCTCTCTGTATTATTAAAGTTGGCATGGAGAGATTCTGCCCCTTGTTCACCCATACATCCAAACCCTACATGCCACTGATTCATCCAAGGAAGAACGTATGGCTACATAAAGTTGTAATATTCATTATTTTAACTTTGCCTAAGTTTACTTTCTACCTTCAATGTTTGATGTACATGGTTTCCCACAAAAGTACCACCATAGTAGGCCTGCCTTTGGACATTGAAGGAGGCTACAGCAGTGTCTAGTGCTCGAACGAATGGGCCATCATGTTTATCGAAGCCTTTAGCTAAGGTAACATTGTGTTTTTTGAGCAGTCAAGAGATTTAAAATGACAATCTGGATTTGTGAACATAAAATCTCATTGACTCTTCTCCGTGTTTGGGGTTATTGTTGAAGCCAATGATAGAACTTGAGGATTTTGTTGTTGGTTGTTTTGGGTTAGGAATGGTGAGACTCTTCTTTTCTATCTCAAGGGAAGCTATTTCTTTTGTTGCTGAGATATGTCTATTGAAAGTACATCCCTGTGACTCAAGAGGTGTTTTTAAACCTGTAGTTTAAGGTCCAACTGGTGGCAAGCCTCCTCCAAAAGTGTGAACAACCTTTGGAATATTCCAAGAGTGATGTGGAGACCTGGTGGACAAACCTATAAACAGCAGGTATAATGTAGTATATATGTATGCTTTTTTTACTTGTTGTTCTCACTTGTGAAATTGGTACATTAAAAAATGTTTCACCAATAACATTAAAGTAAACTTTTAGCCCTCTTTATATTCCCTCCATATCTTTATATTCCTACAGTTTGTATAATTGTAACATTCAAGCTTAATTTTGAACTTACTATAGGAAATCTTCCAACCACTTGGATTTCATTCTGTGGAAAATCTGCAGAACATGCAGATAACTTTGCTTTTATGTAATTAGCAAATGCCTCGGTGAATTCACCAGGTACACCAGCGTTAGGATCTAACGAAAAAAAAATTGTCATATTACTATTACTTTTATTGATACATGGATGTACATTATTACTATTACTATTACAGTATATTGTATATATATTTATATTATAATATTTATGTATAGGTTATATCACGCTCAGAGTTTCCTCCAAAGCGCATTATGTGCACTGTTTAACACGCATTTCCTCAAAACAGGAAGCCACACCCATGATTAACATGTGTTACTATAATGACAAATAATAAATGCACTAAAGTGCAGAACCTTCGCTAAAAAGATGCTACTATGAATGTATGCTTCCAGCATAAACAATCAACAATGAAACAGGGCGTCATGGGCGTTCCTCATCAACTCAGATTCGTATCTCCTCAGAACTGGTGACAAGACTTCACAGATAGCTTGAGACACTTTTATGTTTTCCTAAATAAAGAACGCCTAGTACACTCAAACTGCAGCTGGTCATTTAATGGAGTGGAATCTGTGTCATGTACATTTCCAATGTCATTAATTTCAACAATACTTGATGTCAATAGATGTTGATAAATACTTGTTTCCCAAATACTCTCGAACTAGCATTCCAGTTAGTTTGTAGCTTTTCCCAACTGTCATGGTATTGACATCTTCATCCCAAACAGTCAGTTTGGCAGCACCGCTCTTGTCTTTAATGATGACATCTTGTTTAATTTTATCTCTGGATCGGCTCATCAATATGATGGACTTTAGCTTCAGTTTTGACACGTTGAAAGGGATTCAAGTTGACGACCTGAAATACTTCATAAACATAGCATAACTTTCAATTTCATACATGTTGCATGTTTTCTCCTCTCAAGAATGCTTTCTGTTCAAATACTTTAACTTGTTGAAAATGAATAAACATTGTGTATGCAATAGTGTTCAAATAGTTGTTGCAGCCCTAACTGATATTTGCCTTCTATAATAATTATTATATAGCAAATAGTCTTGAATGACAGATGAATGAACTAGTCTGACAGGTAGGTCTCGGAAACACATGGCAGTTGAAATAGTTCCTAGTGTATGCATCCATGCTGTTCAATTGTCATTATGTCCATAATTATAATGCATGTCAATCCACGGTATGGCAGTGAGAGTTGACTGGTCAAATGTGACATAAATACAAAAATAAAATAAATTTAAGTAAAAAAAAAAGAAATATGATCTCAAGTTATGTCTTGTTTCACAAATTGTCCAGTTTTCTCAGTTCTTTACAGTGTTTACACAGTTCTTTACAATTTCATATGGTGTTTACAATTGTTTACAAACGTTTTGAATAAAATATCAACTTCCACATTACTTCATTCTACTCATCGAAATTCAATTTACGATAAACTACATCATGGTCACTATAGTACACATCATAAGTATCAACAGTATACACAATTAGACTCCAAATTTCTAGCAAATATCAGGTCAATCATTGTTCCTTCATCAGTTGTAGCATTACACACATATTGACGAAAACCATTGCTGTTCATAAATTGTACTAATGAGTTATCATCGTTCATAATGTCTTCATTGAAATCACCTAACACAAATGTTTTTGACGAACATTTTGGAGAATATATATATGAATATATCCTTTAATTTTATCATTTCCAAAGCGAACTATGGCAGCTTTTCTAGCACAAACTGCAACGTCATGAACATTATCAGGCTACAGAAGAAAATAAATACCATCACACACATTACACATGTACAAGACAATAAAAATTTACCAATCCAGGTGGTTGGTATAGGGTTGTATGCCAATTGTGGCCACTGAACCAGGAAAAGGTTGTTTTTAAAAGTTGAATTAGTATATAATTGGTGGCAATCGAGATATTTTGGAGTACTTCCAGGCCATTCATGTTTCATAGGATCACTGTTCTCCTAAAATATTTTTACTTTTACTTCTGAAATGATATGTTCATGTTCATCTTCATCTCTAAACACAAATACTGTGTCATCAATCCAGTCTTTAAAATGGCTAAATGTTGCCATGTTTGATCCATCCTGAACAATGTAATCTACAAAGAGTGCATATACATGTTGTATGAAATGTTTGATGCATAATTTACCTCGTATTGCTTATACCACGATGCAATTGATCATCTAGATGAGGAAAGCATTTTTTTTTAAAGTTAAGATATTCTTTCTTTCCATGTTTTTCCCACATGTTTCAATGTACAAATAATGGAGGTATAATTAAATTCCAAGTTCTACAGAAATACAACTTACTTTTGATACTTTGATGACAATTGACTCACACCTATTGAAATGTTATGATCATTCAATATCTGTAAGTTGTGTTCACCTATATTTGTACAAATATATAGGTGCTTATGTTTACATGTGTAAACGGGTGATTAAGGAAAGTAGTAATTTAAATGATTTGTGATTTCATAAAGGAAACCAAATAAATTTGGTATCCAGGAAGAGTAACAATTGCTCATTTTTTTGTTATGTTCATAATACAAAAGGACCAAATGGACACATTTACATGAACAATAGTTAGTCACTCATCTGAGCAGAGTAACACTTGCTTGCTTGCTTGTACTAATGTAAAACAATTCAAATGTGGGCAGAGTTTCATGTATTATAATCATGCTTAAATAGCAAATTTTAATCAAATATGCCTGTAAATCTTTTCAGAAGCGCTTAAAGATTTGTAAGCCTTTTTTGGAAATTAATGTTATAACTCATTCATGTTCAGGTTATGTGTAAACTTAATTAAAAGTTTCAAAATCACCCTCTCTTATGGGTGAAGGTGTAAATGACTCTTGATTTACTCAAAAGAATTTTAAAAGCCATCTGGGCAGTCTTAAATTTGTGAACCTTCAACTTGATTACATTAACATACAATTAAACATAACAACATACATTATACATAATTATATATATACATATGTGACCGGCTCTGCGAAAACCAGTCTTATGGATCAAAATGTAGTTTGGAGATATGATCGAAAATAGGCAGTTCTGAATTATTTGGGCAATCACTGTTTTATTACATAAAAAGCTTCACAAATGTCTTACCTGTCTTCTGATACCTTTAGCAAGGCTTAGAGACCTTTCTGTGCTTCGCTATGGTTAAAAAATTAATTTAATTGCGTTTTTCTCCAAATAAAGTATTTGTTGACTACCATGGTTTAATCGCTCATTGTACCTTTGTCTTTTACATGATTGGGATGTATAATATATCATTCTAGAGCTAATTTAATGCTCTATTCAAGTAAGACAAAAAATAAATTTTGAAATCTTGATCCATAAGACTGGTTTTTGCAGAGCTGGTCACATATATACATATATTATACATAATTATACATAATTATATATATACATATAATTTATACATATATATATATACATATATACATACATATATATAATATATATACATATATATATATATATATATATATATATAATATTATACAGATATATCATAACTTTAAAGCTTTTGACCATGTGAAATTTTACTCATGGGTTGTGATACATGCCCTGTGGTTAAACAATATTTATAGTGCGCCCAAAAAGCTTTAAAGTGCAGGAAATAGATTAGTTGTCATGTCCATTTGCAATATCAGGTCTATAATCACCTTGCCTAGAGTCCTGTGGCTAATGATTATAAACTGATACATAGAAAGAGAGAAAGATAGAGTTTCAGTTGGTCAGGCAATCAAGTTGAGGTTAATCATTGAAAGTAACACAAACTTTTACAGCCAAAAAAAAAGAATTTTATCAGGGCTTTAATCATCAGAATGGCGCTTTAATCATCAGAATGGCCCAATCACTTTGTGTATCAAGGTAAGAGTGCCCGTTCCAGCAGGTTCTACAGAGATGTACATTCCAGCAGAGATACCATTATTATTCAAAAGCCAAATCTGCTAACACGAGCAGTTTACTTTCAAAACTGGAATGTTGATGTTGTTCCATCTTTTGGTAGAGGCCATCGATTTTCATTTGAGTTCTACTAGAAAATACCAAACAGTGCCTCCTCCTGATTCGGCAATTGCCAAAGCATCCAACCAGTTGTTGTCCCTCCTCGATAGGCAACTGTCTTTGAACACAATTTACACTCCACTTTTGTCGGATCAGAAACTTTTTTAAACCATTTCCAAACGTCTG
Source organism: Petrosia ficiformis (assembly GCA_947044365.1). Lineage (NCBI taxonomy): Eukaryota > Metazoa > Porifera > Demospongiae > Haplosclerida > Petrosiidae > Petrosia > Petrosia ficiformis. The sequence continues at coordinate 29,106,895 of OX345636.1, forward strand.
AGCAAACTGTTGAAGATTCTCCTGAGGTAGCCATAATAGACTTGCAAGGAAAAAATAACACTTGTCGAGTCAATGCGCATGCGTAAAACCTAGACGAAGCTTCGAAGCTGAAGTGCAACCTCGAATTGTTTCATAGCATTCGAAGCTTCAAAAAATTCGAAGATTCTTCCCAGCCATAATATATATATATATATGTAATATATACCATGGCTTCGAGGTGTATATGGCGAATATACAACCAGAGCCTCGAGATACCAGCCCAAGGCGAAGCCGAGAGCTGATATCGAGAATAAATCTTATTTGTGTTGTTCCTAAGGTGGCAAATTTGTGTCATGAAGTCTCAATGGCACTTTGCAAACACTCGTGCAATTTATTTTCCTTCCCAATCATCCTAGCCCCAATATATAATATGTAATATATAAACCATAGCTTTGAAGTGTATTCACCAAATATACACCCCAAGTTTGCCACCAAAATATTTGACAAGGTGAAATATTGAGGTGGCAAACCACATTGACCTTCCCACCTTGGGGTGTATATTTGGTGAATACACTTCAAAGCTATGGTTTATGCAATGATGATGTCATCATACCAGATAATTGGTCAGAGACTCAGAGAATGGCCATCTGTAGTAGAGGCACCAGCAGCATCAGTAAGGAATGAAAGCGCTTTTAAGCCTTTCACTAAGAAAACGTCGAAAAATTGTTGTTGTAGATGAGGAGGAGATACAAAATGCCAAGAAGCCTATGGTACCCAAAAATACTAGAAAGGATATATTGAAAGATGAACCAGAGAATCTTGCACACTGGTTGTGTGTTTTTGTGAGTGAAATCCGTAAAGGCGACGATGATTTCTATGCACCTAATAGTATCACAAATTTTGGGGGGGTTGGAGTGTTTTTTAAATGAAAGTCATCCTCCTGACAATGTGACCCCAGTACATGTGGTTCTGGAGCGCTTGTTTCGTGAACTGCACAGCAAGGGTATCAGAGCAGTGAGGCAGCAATCAGAAATTATTACAGCCACGGAAGAGTATCTTCTCTGGGAGAAAAGTGAAATGGGAACCCATTCCCCCTCTGCGTTATTGAATAGTGTGTTTTTTTTTTATAACAGACTAAATTTTTGTTTTACGAGGTGGAGATGAATTGATGAAAGGCATGGTATTTAGGAATATGCAGGGCTATACAATTAACATTAACATACAAGGACAGTGACCTTGACTCAGTATCATTTCAAGTTTCATGGTATATAAAGTGGTGAATATATACACCTGTGGGTTGATATACTGAGGATTCTGTAGTTTTTGGGGGGGTTGTTATACTATATATATAGTCGACTGGGGCTAATGCATTTCTTGTATTAATTCAACGGGAAAAAATATTTGCAGTGCGCAATAGCCCCGCCTATGTACTTAATAAGTTCAAAAATATATACATCACAAGTCTGAAACCTGTACCATTGAATTCTCTACAATTTAGAGCGCCCGAGGTGCACACATTTAAACATTTGCATTTCATTAAGTTACAGCTGCACTAACCATACTTACCACAAGAATTTACCACAAGAACTCCCACAAGGTAAATATAATAATCCTTCATTACTAACAATATAAACATACAACAAAGCTGTAATAACAATATTATATATAAATACATTAGATGGTGTGCAATTATACCTGTAAAACCCAAACAACTTGGACAAAAGAAGATATAGATATGGCCGCAGTAAGACATTACAAAATTCCTTATACTACACTATCATATCAGAGGGAAGGTGAGTGGAGAACATGGAAGAGGTCATCCAACAGTACTGACACCATGTGTCTTTTTTTTTTTTTTAAGTGTTTCGACCAAATGTGGCTTAACAAGGAAACTAGAATAGCACAAGTGCTAATATTAACCAGCTCCCCGGGACCGACGGCTTTACATCCCCTCCCCAGGCACTTATTGCTGGTTCTGGTAGAGAGAACATTACAGTTGAGACATGCGTGTCTGGTTCCGGAAAGTTGTTACCACCTTATGTTGTGTACAAAGGCGAACAGTTGATGTCCGATAATACATTTGGAGGTCCTTTTGCCACTTGATATGCTGTTTCTCCAAGTGGGTGGATGACTGAAGAGTCTTTTGTGAACTGATTAAAAGCACTCTTCATCCCATCTTTACCAGCACGATGACCAGTTCTACTTCTGTTAGATGGACACAAATCTCATAAATATAACCTATGAAATTAGAGAGCGAAAACAAAATGATATACACCTATTAAAAATCCCTCCTCACACAACACCCCTACTTCAACCACTTGACGTAGGTGTGTTCAATCATGTTAAAGATGTTTGGCAGACTGTAGTTGCTGATTTCACAAGAAGAGAGAGACGAATCATTTCTAAAAAGAATTTTCCTGGCCTGTTGAAGAAAGTATGGGAATCATACAAACCTCAATGGGGAATTAGTGGGTTCAAAAAAATGGGAATTATACCATTTAATCTCGAGTGTATCCAAGAGACTAATTTTAGGCTCTCGGAACCATTTCACGCATCCAATAAACCATCAACATCACATCACACGAAGATCTAACTTTGCCACTCATTAATCAACATCATTCTTCACCAAAATACATCTTCAACTTCAGATGACCCAACTCTCCTACAATCTCATACCATCAAATTCTCAGCCTTCACCCATCTGTAATCATCCTTCAACACATCCATATACTACTCAATTACCAAATGAAACTTTACTCATCAATGATCTACCATCTACTTTAAACCAGCAACCACCTTAAAGCATTTTTACACCAACCACACCGAATAGTCACAAACCTCTCCTGTGGCTGACCATTTGAATTAATCTTCTGATATAAGATTGAATGCAGTAGAAATAGCTTCCTCTGATGGCCTTCGAGACCTTTTCGTGAAACTTTTAGAATCCCAGACACCTACAAGGCAGATAAAAAAAGGCAGAAAAAGAGTCTGACATCGGATGAAGCGATGGAGATTATGAGGAAAGAAGAGGAGGTAAAAAGACTACTAGAACAGGAAAAGGCCGAAAAAAGAAAAAAGAGAGAAGAATTGAGAATGAAAAAGAAAGAAGAAAAGATGAAAAAGAATGGAAAATGAAAAAGAGGAAGACCAACAAAATCAAAAACTAATGACGACGATGATGATGATGATGAAAACGAAGATAATGATATAACTGCAATGAACTGTCCAGCTTGTAAAGGCAGTTATCATGATGACAAAGTATGGGTGGAATGTGAATTTTGCCATCAATGGTACCATGCTGACTGTGCTGGGTACTCTGGATGGATCGCAGAAGACCTTCAGTTGGAGACATTTTTTTGTTCCTGGTGTATATAAGCCTAATTACCACACACACATACACATTTAAACTTATACTCTTCTTTAAATACGTACAAACATTTTACATTTAACTATTTATAGTTTCTGACCTTTTATAAAGGAGTAAACTTGAAAGAATGATTCTCTCTATGTGGGTAAATCTCCGTATATTATGCTGCTTTTCCGTATATTTCTCAGTATACTTGAAAGCACAATATATAGCCCTGGGTGTAACGCAATAGCCCCGCTTTACAACTTCAAAGTCGAACGCATATAGCTCTTTCTTTTTTACACTCATACATTTAAAAGGCAGTCAGTTAGATGTAAAATACTACGAGAAATTAAATGGTGTAAGTTGCATTCTCTCAGCATGTGTAGAAAACAAGTTATGAGTAAACAAATATACATTTATTGCGCATTAGCCCCGATTGACTATATATACCACCTGCAGTTTTAATTATGGGTGACATAATCAATCAGTATAGTTATATAAATTGTATTTTGTTACTAACCAGTTGGTTCATCAGTAGAGATGTTTCCCCCGTGGGCGTTTAATGAGAGGCGGAGCGTCCTGTCGGCCATGTTGATTGGCAAAAAGCCACGTGAAGTAGCGTGTCCAGCATGGAAAATACACAGTGGAGAGAATACTTACAACAATTAAGCTCAGTTGCGAAGCACAGATACAAAGAAAAAGTTTCGCTAGCTGGTCTAAAGACAGATCCATACTGTATTAAATTGTTGCCTGAGATATCATGGAGTGATGTAATGATCTTCATGATATCTTATACTGGAGAAGCTGTAAAGGTACCCTAAAGTGAAAGTATTTTAGTAGCAATTGACATCTTGCCAAATCCAGTGGTTTCACTGTCATTGTTTGAGGATCACAAAGATTCCAAAGGGCTGGTGGAAATGTCCAAGTTGTAGAAAACTACCTAAAAAAAGAATACTAATACATCAAATGGACTTCACGTCAGCATTTCTGAATGGTAGTTTAAAAGAAGAAGTTTACATGAAACAACCTGAAGGTTTTGTCGAAAAACAAAAGGAGCATTTGGTTTGTAAACTGAAGCATAGCTTGTATGGACTCAAACAGTCCCCTCGGTGCTGGAACTCGGTGTTAGACGTTCAGTTGAAGAGAATGGGGTTCGAGCAGTCCAGCAGTGATCCTTGTATTTATACCTTGTCAGGAGGAGCAACATTCATCATTGGTGTTTATGTAGACGATATTATTTTAGCTGGAAAAGATCGTCAACAAATGGAGGAAATCAAAGGGATGCTTGCAAAGACATTTGACATAAAAGATCCTGGAGAATTGAAGTATTTCCTGGGAGTAAAAATTCGTGTAAACCACAAGATTGGAACAGTATGGATTGGTCAACCAATGTACATCGAAAATGTTTTAAAGAAGTATGGAATGGAAAATGCAAAGCCAATCAGTACTCCTGTTGATGTTGGTACTAAGCTAGTGAAACCTGCTACAGACAGTGAGTTCATTGACCCTGTTTTGTATCAATCTGCTGTGGGTAGCCTACTTTATCTATCTACCAAGACCCGCCCTGATATTGCATATGCAGTTAATAGTGTTGCTCATTTCAGTTCCAACCCCACAAAGCAGCATTGGATGGCAGTGAAACGGATATTTCGATACTTGAGAGGAACAACCAACCTTGGTTTGCTGTACAAGAAAAGCAGTTCAAATGAGCTTATTGGCTTCTCAGATGCTGACTGGGGAGGAGATGTTAAAGACTTCAGATCTACTTCTGGCTATTGTTTTGAAATTGGTGGCACAATTGTGAGCTGGAGGAGTAAGAAGCAGTCCTGTGTAGCTTTGTCAATGGCTGAAGCTGAGTACATGGCTCTCTCCAGTGCAGCTCAGGAAGCGGTATGGTTGAGAGAACTTTGCAAAGATCTTAACAGTGAACTGTCAAATCCGAGGATAACCAAGCTGCAATAAAGATGGCAAAGAATCCTCAGTACCATGGGAGATCCAAGCATATATCCATCAAATACCATTTTATTCGAGAACAAGTTAGCAGCAATCTCATCGAGTTAAGATACTGTAGAACAGACGACATGATTGCAAACATATTCACTAAAGGACTGAGTACCACGAAGTTTATCAAGCTACGAGACATGGCAGGAATTAAAGATCTGTCAGTCTGCGAGTGAGGAGGAGTGTTGGGGATACACTCTTGACTTTCATCATTGACTGTTGTATTGTGTTAATTTACTCACCTTATTGTAACCTAAGTATGTGTGAATAGGCTTGTTTTATCTTGTATAATGTCATATGTTTAGTTGATTCTAGAAGTAGAATATTCTAGAACTAGTCAATGTATATATAAACCAGTCAGTGATTATTGTACTTTTAGTTCTGTTGTTAGTTCTATTGTGTTGTCATTGAATTCTATAAACTCTGTTAAACTTTGCTATATCAGGGGAGTATTCTAACATCATAAACCCCTATTTAGTAGTATAATATATTGCGATCATTCGTAATTTCATGTATTACTCTGAGAAAAAGGTAAAGCGAGTAAATTTCTGAAAATTTTTCATGGTGGCAATATAAAACTGCTGTATCTCTTCACAACAGTGCAACATTTCCATAAAATATTAATACTATTGAGTAGAGTAGGCCTTGGACTCAATGAAACATTGGCATTTGTTTCATTAACATAAAAATTGTAAGTAGAAATATTACCTTTATTGTAAAAGTCTTGTTTTCGCCCTGCTTTTCAGAGGCTTGCCGAGGCCTGCAGCGCCAACTAGCCTAATTAAAACGACGCAATGGCAACCCAATTACAATTAAGCCACACCCACCGTGCATTTCCAATCCTAATATCTATGATACAATACACTGTAGTAGAATCGATTATTTGCTGCGTTCTCTCTACTGCAAGCAGAATGTCGATGAATCTCAACAGTCTGGTAGTTCCCAATTGGAATTGAACAATATATTGTCTGCTCGTGATCCCAAGTGCGCTTTTTTTGCTTTTGCCACTCATAATACGGTAAATATCTGGAAAATTCAACCTTCTGACGTCAGCTGCACAAGGTCTATATATATATAATAACGGCAGGCACCCGGCAGGCAGTTCGGCTCTGTTACTCTGTACAATTTGTTCAATTCTAGTAACTACAATCATCGTACTCTCTGCAAAGAAGTGCTTGTAAATGAACAAACTGCTATGTATTGGCTGCAACGCAAACATCTTCTTGCCTCTTCAATGCTTTGTCCCAAATGTTCTAGTGGGTGTAGAATTATACCTCGCAAAGGTAGCTTTTCGTGGAGATGTCCGAGGAAGGGTTGTCAAACTGTTGTTTCCATACGGCAAAACAGCTTCTATAGTGGAAGCCACCTACCACTAACTGATTGCATTGAAATGACATACTACTGGTCTCGACAACAACCCGTAACAATGACCATGATTGAAACAGGGCATTCATCCCACACAGTTGTTGACTGGTACAACTTCCATTGAGATGTTTGTGTACAGTACTTTATAGACCATCCTGTGCAAATTGGTGGCGCTGGTAAAATAGTCGAGATAGACGAGTCAAAATTTGGACGTAGGAACTATAACAGAGGTCGCTACCAAGAAGGTCATTGGGTATTTGGTGGGGTTGAAAGGGGGACGTCAAAAGCATTTATGGTGGAAGTTCTAGATAGATCTGCTGCTACACTGCTGCCATTGATTCAGCAGCATATACTTCCAGGAACCACAGTACTATCAGATGAGTGGAGATCATACAGCCGAATACCCACTCTAGGAATGGCTGATGAAACTGTTGACCATTCACTCAATTTTGTGGATCCATTAACTGGTGCCCACACGCAAGAGATTGAAAGTACTTGGGCTGCTACTAAAAAAATGATGAGGAAAAAAGGGGTGATGGGTACCAGTGTTGAACTTTTTCCAACATACTTGCAGGAATATTTATGGAGAAACAGATTTAAAGATGAAGATCACTTCTCCACAATTATACATCAAATTAGAACAGTATCCAGTTTAGTATACAGGAATATACTACTTTTTTAACTACTTTATAATTATTTTTTTTTTCAAATTTAATAAATTCTACTTTTTAACTACAAATATTTAATAATTAGCACGCACTCATGCGCATTTTTAATTAGGTAGTACCTGTGATATCTTTCAAGACTCCAGAACATTGTCTCCATAAACAATAGTCATGTTCATACTTTATTGTAATTATGTAGCCACTATTGTTTAGTCATTGTTTAGTCATTGTATTTCCAGACAATATGATTTTTAAGTGTATATATAAATTCATCCTGTTTTTCATAATGATCAGTTCTAGTTGCTGCTAAGATAATACATATACCCTAACTCTCTGGGACTGTAACATATTTTGGCGACGAGGATAAAACTCGGAGTAAACTCATGGCAGTTTTTACATTTGGTGCTATTGGTGAATTTGACTCATCAGTGGATGACTGGAACTCGTATACTGAACCTCTGGAGCAGTACTTGATGGCGAATGAGGTAGGATCCCCGGAGAAGAAACGTGCTGTTCTCCTTAGCTCTGTTGGAGCCTCTACCTATAAACTGATAAGAAATCTCACTTCACCTCATCCTCCTGGTTCAAGAACTTACAAAGAAATTATAGATTTGGTTCGAGACCACTTTAACCCAAAGCCCTCTGTCATAGTCCAAAGACTTAAGTTTCACACTAGGACACGTCTACCTGGTGAATCTGTAGCTGCTTTCATGGCTCAACTCAGACAGCTCTCTGAGTTTTGTGAATTTGGGGACAAATTGAATGAGATGCTTCGAGATCGGTTAGTCTGTGGAATAAATGATTCTCGGATACAAAGACGTCTACTTTCTGAACCAGAATTAACTCCTAAGAAGGCTTTCGAGCTGGCTCAAGCATTAGAAACAGTTGATAAAGACGCTCGGGAGGTGATGACTTCCAGTCACATTGATGTCCAGCCCACCCAAGTTAATGTACTTCAGAAGAAACCTAATCGCTCAGCTACCCCTCCAACTAACGGCCCTGTGTGTTACAGATGTGGTAACTCGCATTTAGCCACAAATTGTAGATTTATGGACGCTATCTGTCATTTCTGCAAAAAGAGAGGACACATTGCTAAAGTTTGTCGAAGTAAAAGAAACAGTGTTCATAGTGCTAGCCTCAGATCTAGAAGAACTGCTCATAATGCTCATTTAATTGAAGATGATGCTGACAGAAAGACTGTACCAGCCCCTCCAGTAAATATGGAAGAAGAATCTTCATATTCTCTTTTTAATCTAGGAAGCACCCACAGTTCTCCTCCTTGGATGGTGGAAGTGTCTCTCAACAGCAGCCCTCTTAAGTTTCAAGTAGATACTGGGGCATCAATCTCAATCATAAGTCATTCTACATATCTATCTCTTTGGTCTATTCCTCCTCCTATGCAGGTGACAAACATTGACTTGAAAACATATTCTGGTGAGAAAATTGATGTTCTTGGAAGTATCACTCCAAAAGTGTCGTACAATGACCAATTCTGGGACTTACCTTTGTTAGTTGTTGAAGGAGATGGACCTTCACTGTTTGGTCGTAACTGGCTAGAACACATTAAGCTGAACTGGAAGGAGATACATTTTCTGCACTCAAAACCTTTAAAATTACAGTCTCTACTCGAAAAGTTATGCAGGCGTATTCGAACCTGAACTGGGTACTTTCAAAGATATCAAGGTTGATTTACACTTAAAACCTGATGTCACACCAAGGTTCTGCAAGGGAAGATCTGTGCCTTTCGTTTTAAGAGAAAAGATTGAACGAGAACTAGATCGTCTCACCTCTGAAGGGATTATCCAACCAGTGAAAACAGCCAAGTGGGCAGCTCCTATAGTTCCTGTGGTAAAAGATGATGGGACTGTTCGCATATGTGGGGACTATCGTCTTACTGTTAATCAAGCATCTCTGATTGACTCTTACCCTCTTCCTCGTGTTGAAGATCTCTTCACAGCTCTCTCTGGAGGAAAAAGATTTACGAAACTAGACCTTTCGCATGCATATTTACAGCTCCAGCTAGGGGAAGAGACAAAAAGTCTGACCACCATTAATACACACCGTGGTCTTTTCCAATATAACCGTCTTCCATTTGGATTGTCGTCAGCGCCAGCAGTATTCCAAAGAACAATGGATAATCTGCTAAAAGATTTGAAACATGTAACAACCTATATTGATGACATCTTGGTGACAGGTTCGAGTGAGGAAGAGCATTTGGAAAACTTAGAAAAAGTTTTGTTTCGTCTGAGTAAAGCTGGTGTTCGCCTCAAGAAAGAGAAGTGTAAATTTTTATGTCCACAGGTGGAATACTTAGGACACCTTATTGATGAATTTGGACTTCATCCGACTGCAAGCAAGGTCCAAGCAATAATGGATGCACCAACCCCAAAAGATGTATCAGAGTTAAGATCTTTTCTGGGGCTACTAAACTACTACGGAAAATTTTTACCAAATTTATCATCTACCTTATCTCCTCTTTATCTCCTCTTACAGGAAAAAACCCCATGGTCTTGGGGACCCCTACAAAAAGAGACGTTTGAAGAAGCAAAAAAAACTTCTCACAACTCCTCGTGTATTAGTTCATTATGATGCTCGGAAGAAACTGGTCGTAGCATGTGATGCCTCACCTAATGGATTAGGGGCTGTTCTTTCCCATGAGATGGATGATGGTTCCGAGCACCCGATCTGTTTTGCCTCTCGATCATTAACTCCGGCGGAAAAGAAGTATTCCCAGTTGGATAAAGAGGCCCTGGCAATAGTTTTCGATGTCACTAGATTTCACCAATACCTATATGGAAGAAAGTTCACACTTTTCACAGATCACAAACCTTTAGTACATTTATTTAACCCTACTCGTTCAATTCCGCAGATGGCTGCATCCAGAATCCAACGCTGGAACCTAACTCTTAGTGCATACAGTTATACTATTCGGTTTAAACCTGGTAAAGACAACAGTAATGCAGATGCCCTAGGTGGCCGAATATGGACTCAGACATAGAAACAGAAGTCAAGAAGTGCCACATTTGTCAGTCTCTAAGAAACAGTCCCCCACAAGCCCCCATCCACTCTTGGCAGTGGCCATTACAACCCTGGTCTCGCATTCATGTGGATTATGCAGGACCATTTATGGGTCATTATTTTCTCGTGATTATTGATGCTCACAGTAAATGGGTAGATGTACACATGACAACATCAGCAACATCAAAGGTCACTAGTGAGAAACTGCGCAACACTTTTGCCACCTTAGGTCTGCCCAAAGTATTGGTATCAGACAATGGACCTGCATTTATTAGCGATGAATTTCAGGCATTCCTGTCTCGAAATGGTATTATACATCAAAGAATATCACCATACCACCCAGCCTCAAATGGACTGGCAGAAAGAACTGTCCAGACATTGAAGAGAGCAATGAAAAAACTAACAGGATCTTTGGAGACTCGGTTGTCAAGGTTCCTTTTCAATTACCGGATAACACCGCAAAGTACTACTGGAGTTTCTCCTGCAGAACTGATGTTCAACAGACGTCTAAGGTCACGTTTTGATCTTCTGTATCCTGACGTATCAAAAGGAGTACAAGCTAAACAAATTCTTCAGCAGAAGTCTCGTTCAAGTGTCCAAGGTCTAAGAAATTTTCAACCAGATAATCTCGTCTACTGTAGACATTTCTCATCAACTAAACACACTTGGGTTCCTGCAGTAATTAAAAACAAAACTGGACCATTGACTTATGAACTGAAGTTAACTGATGGAAGAATAGTGCGTCGTCATATAGACCACATAATCTCTCGGGAATCTAATGTTGATCCACCGTTTGATAATTTTGATGACCTGGATTTCTCTACCTCTATTCCATTGGCCGAGCAACCTTCACCCTCTCCTTATGATAAACAAATGTGTCCACAAATCAGGAGATCTACTCGTATCCGTAAACCACCCGATAGGTATGAACCTTCATGGTGAGGGAGGAAAATGTGATATCTTTCAAGACTCCAGAACATTGTCTCCATAAACAATAGTCATGTTCATACTTTATTGTAATTATGTAGCCACTATTGTTTAGTCATTGTTTAGTCATTGTATTTCCAGACAATATGATTTTTAAGTGTATATATAAATTCATCCTGTTTTTCATAATGATCAGTTCTAGTTGCTGCTAAGATAATACATATACCCTAACTCTCTGGGACTGTAACAGTACCTAAACTGCAACGTACCTTTCCTCTTGTCTGAGTGTATATAGTATTATTGTAGCTCTCCCCGTCTGTTGAGGTGCCGTGTATCTGAGTTGATCTGTTCCTCGATATTGTTTGGCCTCCTAGGATTTTGGGTTAGTGTCTCGTGTGTTGATATTATAGTTACAGTAGATTCGCCTTTGCTTCTAGTTCTGTGTAGTATGTATCTCTCTCTGTTCTTACTATAGTTGTTTACAAAAATGGCAACAGATAAACCAACAGATAAACCAACTGATGAACCAACTGGTTAGTAACAAAATAAAATTTATATATATAAATTATACTGATTGATTATGTCACCCATAATTAAAACTGCAGGTGGTATATATATATAGTATAACAACCCCTCAAAAAACTACAGAATCCTCAGTATATCAACCCACATGTGTATATATTCACCACTTTATATACCATGAAACTTGAAATGATACTGAGTCAAGGTCACTGTCCTTGTATGTTAATGTTAATTGTATAGCCCTGCATATTCCTAAATACCATACCTTTATCAATTTATCTCCACCTCGTAAAACAAAATTTAGTCGGTTATAAAAAAAAAAACACACTATTCAATAACGCAGAGGGGGAATGGGTTCCCATTTCACTTTTCTCCCAGAGAAGATACTCTTCCGTGGCTGTCTAAAGATGCACACACACACACACACACACACACAAGGTTTTGGTTATTTACATTGTTGTTGATTGTTTGTATCAAGTGATTTAGCTTCAATGACGGTATGAGTTTGGTTACTGTGTGTATGTATGTTTCTAAAAAATTGCTACTTGTGTTCATTGTAAAATTTCATTGATTTCAAGAAATGAATGTTTGATAATTTTTTGATTGAAAAAATTGTAACACGTTTGTGGGCGAGTTGTATCACACTTGTGGGTGGATTATAAAATGCTTGTGGGTGTAGGCATTTCTAGTAAATTTACATCCCACACATATACAACGCATACTCACGTAAGTGGCCACAAACATACATGTATATATATGTATATATATATATATATGTATATATATATATATATATATATATATATATATATATATATATATATATATAAACATACATCAAACCTATGGGAAAGCAATCATAATTTTATTACAGCAGTCACATGAGTCACATACTGTATATCAAATAAATTATTTTATGGCTCATTTAGTTAGTTTAGCTATATTATTACATGATGCATTGGTAAACAGGACTCTATAGGCATTTTCAGATACATGTATGTAGAGAGAGGGAAGGGTTGCAATTCCACCAAGATGTCTTTAATCCCACTAGACTATCCGTGTCAAGTGGTACAATGACACCAAAGCATATATGTAAGTTTGAGATTTAGAATTTTGACCAATAAAGTTTGACCACACCCAATTTGCTAATCAATTGTCCTCACCCATTTTGCTAACCTGGGTATGTATGGTCCTATTGAGGGCCAGGGACGAGGAATACACAAGTTACCAGATTAATCAAATAATGGAATGTATGTAACGTAGATTAATTATTAATTAAACCTTTTTGTGTGTTAGCTACAACCCATTAATTTCTCACCTTTTATGATATATTATATGGAAAAATGACAAGAAGATTTTACAGTAATATTTTACAGAACTGCCGGTTCCAGTTTTCAGATGCATTCTCAATATCCAACATTTATATGACAAGACATTTTCACTGAATTTCAATCACTCGTATTTTATATACAATTGTTACTATATTGGCTACCAATATTCTGAGTTATAAAAAATTTGAATAATGCTACAACTAATTTACATTCAAAAAAAAGAATGGAAACAAGAATAATAAAAAACATTTTCAATAAAAATGATAGGATATGTAGGGATGGGTAACAGCAGGAACAAAATTAAACAAACCAATTCCATATAACCCTACATAAGTACATAGCTACTTTGTCTTTTGTTATTTAGTGACATGTACTTATCTAGGGTTATATGGAATTGGTTTGTTTAATTTTGTTCCTGCTGTTACCCATCCCAACCTCGTTCACATACTTTTTGGGTTTTGACATCCCTACATATCCTATCATTTTTATTGAAAATGTTTTTTATTATTCATGTTACATTATTACAGAACAAACAACAAAGAGAAAGTAAACAGGTTGAACACCCTAGACAAATGGTTCCTTAGAGATACAATCAAAATGAAAAGGGGAAAAACAAAAAATATCAGGTTTCCTCAGGGTAGGTACACTAATACAAGAAAAACATCCACCACAAACAAATTTACAACTATTGCTTTATTCCTTATTGAGCAACGAACAGAACTAACAGAATTAATATTAAAAATGTTTCTGTACTGGACACAGAAGTCTGCTAGGGCCTTCAAAGGTTCCTCAATCCTGTTGAAAATACATGTATACAACTTACATCAACCAACATAAATTATTATTAATCTGCAAGTGTAAATTGCATTGTTATATTACATCTCAAAGAAAGGGTTTAGATACTTTGATTATCTTTTTTTACACATTTACAATAACGAAACATCCAAGAGCTTCAGCATAATTATAACTTTGTTAACACCAAGACAACAGTGTGTTGTTCTGAAATGTAACGTAAAACTAACTAAAACTAGCTAAACATTCTTCGTCTAAACTAACTGACTAAACTAAAAGTAGTGTGATTGATGAATAACTAACTAAAACAACTACTTCTTCCGTCTCTATCATATACTCTTCATAAACACTGTAAGGTTTTAAGTTGCAGTAATAAAAATGCTCATTGTAAATGGAGTAGGAAATCAAGTGCTTATTCTATAATTTGATATGCAAAAAGGAGAAGTTAGTCCGCACATCAAAAAATTCTATTCCTTCTTTCTACACATAAGAGTTTCCTCTCCTAAATTCCGTTCCACTACCTATCGGCATTTTGTATGATGCTTACTACTGCAAATGAGTAGATGAGCTACTATTAACATTCGAAGACATTATAATTCTATGCTAATGTATAAACTTTGATGCAAGTAAAAGTTGAGTGATTGTCTTAATAAATCAGTATGCTTGCTATATTTGACTTTACTATAGCTACAATTCTTTTTTCCATTTACTGCAAATTTCGCTTCTCTATGATTTCTAAAATTTCTTGCTAGATTCTATTTTCTGTATTTTGTTAATCCCAGCTATAACATACTAGAGCAAGGAGTCAATTTCTTGTTTACAATCTTTGGGTATTTACTACAGTGTATATATATATGCAAATGAGTCTAAAATTGTCATGTATGTGTTTGTACATGTACTAAATCTAAAGCTGATTAATTTTCTATTTACTATTTATACCAGCATCTGGTTTCATTTCAAGGCTACGAATAATCTAAAAAACTTGTACAATCTAGCAGACTTCAGCAAGATATATATAATATTCGCAATATTATACTGTAAACGTAGAAATTTTCGACCAGACAAAATTTCGGCTGTATAAAATTTTGACTATAGGCGTGGTCAGCAATACCAAATGGACATGATGCTGACGTAAACGTCCATGTGTCTACGTGTTGTCAGTGTCAAAGTAATGTGTAGCTACTCGCTATCGTCTATGGTATGAGGTTATCATATATATAAAGACATTAGGAGTGCTGAGGAAGGAGAGGTCTTACGATGTGTTCGAGAGACGAATAACCACTACGATGCATATGCTGTGGCTGTTGTAAAAGACACCGTTGGTGCTGTTGGACATGTGCCAAAAGCAATCTCTGCATTGTGTTCGCTTTTTCTCAGGCGAGGTGGTAGTATCTCATGTAGAGTGGATGGTGACAGACGGTACTCGAGGGATCTTCTTTGGTGTCCACCTTACGAAAGTACTGTAACAGTGCCATGTTTTTACCTCGTTCACGTTTAAGCTGCATAAATGCGTGGGAGAGTGGAAGAAACATGTTAAAAATTAAATTTCATCCTCACATCAACTAGTTGAAAAAGACGAACATTTCTACAGGCCAAACATTTCTAATTAGCTTGGCTTTTTGGGGACCTTCGTCCATAACTTCAAGCAGTAGTTTCCTTTGCTTGGTCGTTAAAAAACTTAGAAGAGGTGTGTAGTTTGCACAAAGAAGTTGACACCAACTAAAAAAAAGGGATAAAAAAAACAGTGATTTTTGCGAAGAATGCAATATTCATCTTTGCATCCTTCTTTCCCTTAATTTACCTCAACACAAAAAAACTACCACCTCTTTCTCGTTATCAACCATACATGCTACATCTGGTTACCCCTATGGAAATATGTGATGTATATAGATTATATTCTTCAAGCATAGTAACTGATACCCTTAACCTTTTTTAACGAATGACGCGAAAATGAGTCATGCATTAAATTATTAAAATGGTGGAAGATGCGAAAGCGCGTCCTGAGAGGACAACTTGCTCCACGAATGTTGCAGAAGAAACTAACAAACACACACTACGAAGAAAACATTTAGTTAGTTTAAATTAGGGAAAACGTCAAATTCCAGGCCAAGCACAACTGATAAAGACGCTAAGTATGGGCGTCGCCGCTGACTACTGCAGTTTCAAACACTCGTCTTGCTGCTAACGAAGCATGTTTTTGGTATCAATGGCTTTCTTAGAAGGTCTTCTGTATAACTAAGTGAGTTAAAAGTCATGATTGCTTAAAATTCAGGCGTTATACAGACTAGACAAAAAGTGGGCGTTGCCCGTCGACTACTATACTTACAAATGTTTGCCTTTCTCTTTTCCTGCTGATAGTGAAGTATAAATTTTACATCAATGGGTTTGTTAAAGACTCTTCTTTCCACAAAGTAAGTTAGAATGTTGAGTCTTATAAAATATGAGTTATAGTGTTGAAAAGCTATATAGATATTAGGTGCTCCGCCCACACAAAATTTCTTAATTAAATTGGGGTTATTAATGAAAACGCTTATTTCAATTATAGTTGGTAAAGGGTTAACAGGTACTTGTTATGATTAATATATTCACTGCAAGGCTCACTCCAAGATTCACTGCTCATACTAGTATCTGGTTCCGGTATATTTTTGCTCGTCGCCTCCATAAGCACATGAATTCCAGCAGTTTCATAGGGTGTAATACTATAGGTGATTACAAAGTAATATGAGTGCACCAAAGCTGCACACCAATTGACAAGCATACTTATAGATTATAGAGAGGGATTAGATACTGCATTTGAGGCTTTAGAACTACCATGGAAAATTTAATTACTGAAAGCAGAGCTACAGGTAATTAATGTACTTCTATTGTGCATAGAAACCAAGAATACAGTCTCCAACTTATTTAGATTTTAGCTAAAATATTGCCCATCACTATTTACTAGTTAGTAACTTGAAACATTAATTACCCATAAATGTAGTAACTGTTGTATACATGTAGACAATATGATCATGACTACAGTAACTTTCTCCTCTGTATGTGGCCAAAGGTAAATTACTCACAACTTACATGCTAACATACTCCGAATGGTTTGGACATACATAATTTTGTTGCACATGCTGTGTCAGAGATCTTATGAATTGTTTCATGGCTCCATTATCGAATCTTCTAACTGCTGCAAATTATAGTGCTTAATTATTTAAAGTTCTTCCATACAAAAGGAGCATGTGAAGGTCTATTTAACTATGTTATAGGTATTATCCAGTTGTTTTACTACTTAATTAAACCTCTTTGTGTGTTCTAACTAATGCATTTATTAATTTGTTTAACTTTATATATTACATGGCTAAGTGACAAGACGTTTTTACAGCAATATTTAAGGAAGTCTTTCTATAATTATGTTGAAGTTCAAGTCCAATTTTGTAAGATTCAATTAATGCACATTGTACAAAATTTATCATACACATATTGATTAAAACATTGTCTATTAATGGTAAGTATGTATATTCTCAATTTCAATACTGCATGATTCAATTTAAAAAGTTATTATTAATCTTGAATAAGTGAGAGATGCTTGTTGTTTAGGGCAATCTTCTTCTGATGCAACAGGTAATATGACTTGGAAGAATGATTGAAATGTGCTACAAGTCGTTTACACTTGTCAATCATTTTTGCCACCTCTGGAATTTTCAGAGCCTGCTCGACAGCAAGTTGTAGTGTGTGGCTAAAACAAAGTAAGTGAAGGCATTCAAGCACCTCTATAGCTGATATTATGTTGGCTCCATTATCTGTAGATTCAGCAATGATACCTTGCAGCACTTCTTCTATCTCCTGCGCAATATTTACTCCTGTATGGCTTTCAGGAAACTCTCGAGTTTCAAGCAGATGGCTTTGCAGTTTGAACTCATTGGTAACATAATGAACTGTAATGGCAGAGAATGCTTGCTTTGCTCGAGATGTCCACGTGTCTGTAGTGATGGCATACCATTTCACTCCATCAAGATGTTGTTGGATCTTCTGCTTCTCTTTCTCATAGAGTTCAGGCATGTAGTGGGTTGAGAGATGGTCTTGCGGTCTGGTGGAATATATCTTGGCTCAAAGACATTGATCATGTGACGGAACCCAGGATCATTCACAGTGTCAAATGGAAGCATGTCTTTGGCTAAAAAGTAACAGACTGATTTTGTTAACTTCCTCCAGCAATTAATCCTGGAAGACGCAACTGCAACTGTTGCATTTGTGACTTACCCTCCATTTCACTGCTACTCTTACGAGAAGAGGTTCCGAGATCTTCTGTAGTCTGCATCAAGGCAAAATCTGTTGGGTGTGAGCTTTGAAGGTGCAAGTGCTTGTTTGAGATGTTGCCAGAGTATTTAAACTTCTTCTTACAGACTTTACAAGTTACCTCATTGCGCTTCCGTTTGTCAGTCTCCAAAAAGATTCCATCTCTGGCTGGAAAACCAAAATATTTCCATATCTTGCTGGTAGAATGTTCAAGGGGAAGAAACTGCATGACGTTCTCGCTGGAGCTAGCAACACTTTCACTCGCCATTTCACTCTTCGGTGAACACGTTTTGTCGCATGTTGATCGACTGCGCATGCGCAAAACCACATGGCCTATTCAAATTATGCAGCACCTCGCTCTCGTATTCGTGAATAGTCGCAAAACTATTGTAAAACTATCGCAATAGTGAATACTATCGATACTATTGCGCAGGCCTATTTTACAATATACCATTTTTTATTCTGTAATGTTCAATTAGCTTCATCAACTTTTCAACATGTTTCTTCTCTCCTTGAAGTATTAAGATGGATGGTATCTCCAAACCACCCTGTGGTAAGTCCCTTGAATATCGCCTTCTACCAGTCACTTCACAATTTATTGATCCACCTCGTCTTAGAAATAAACCACAAAGTGTACTGATGTTTCTTGGTAAGTGGCCAACTAAACTGCCATCCGATTTATGCACTCCAACTGCATATCTGTCAACAACATTTCCAAACTCTCTTCTGCACTCTCCTAGTACTGGTGTCCACACAGTATGATACACATGGAAACCTCTAACTACACTTTTCATCTCAGTAGCCATAATTTACACGAAGTAATAAGTTAATTATTAATAATAATTAGTAATAAAAATTAATAATTATAACCAGAATTTAATTTCGCGCACATGTCTTTGCATGAAAATTAATTCCTGCAAAAAAAGCAAAACAATTAATAATTCCATCAAAATTATCATGTTATACGGTATATTGTGAAAAAAACATCCCTATGGGATGTGTTTTTCTCAATAATTATATCTTGCCCGTATGTATATAATATAGCACGAGAGGTGGGGTCAAAAAGCCTCATACTGTCATACAGCAGGAGGCGAAGCCAAGTGCTGTATGAGGCTTTGAGCCCCTCCCCTCGTGCTATTTATTTCCTGTACAGCGCGAGCAAGACGATGCTTTAACTGTTTTACAGTGTGTAGAGAGAGAGCTGGCTACCAAGGAGAATTTTACTAGTACAAAATGTTGCTTTACAAATTTTATGTTAAATTTAATTGTCATGGTTCAAAGGTCATGCATGTTACTGAGCATGCGCATAAAATAGAGCATGAGAAAAGAAACTAGAAATGCTGAGAATGTATAGAGCACAAAGGATGGATACACCAAAGATTAAGACTAGTACAACTGCAAGTCAGAGATAAAGAAGGAACTATGCAGCATGTATTGGTGGGATCTGTAAAGATAATATATTTGTGAACAGGGTCAAACTGTATATCAATATATAATATTATCAGTGAGAATAAACACACAAGAAACTAACCAAAATCTTCACAGAGAGAGCCATTTGATAATATAATCTGAGAGAGAGAGAGAGAGAGATACTATGATATGCATGCATAAGAGCATAAGAGAATGGGAAAACTGATGAAGTGAGGATTCTATACAGTAACTATAATAAATACACAAGGAATTAACCAAAATCTTCAGAGAGAGACCCGTGTGTTTCAAAGTAAGAGAAGTTTGATAATATGATCTGAGAGAGAGAGATACTTTGATACGCATGCATAAGAGAATTGGAAAACTGAAAAAGTGAGGATTCTGTACAGTAACTATAATAAACACACAAGGAACTAACCAAAACCTTCAGAGAGAGAGCCATGTGTTCCAAAGTAAGAGACGTTTAATAATATAATCTGAGAGAGAGAGAGATACTATGATGTGCATGCATAAGAGAATTGGAAAACTGAAGAAGTGAGGATTCTATACAGCAACCATAATAAATACACAAGGAACTAACCAAAATCTTCAGAGAGACCTGTGTGTTCCAAAGTAAAAGATGTTTGATAATATAATATTCTGAGAGAGAGAGATACTTTGATACGCATGCATAAGAGAATTGGAAAACTGAAAAAGTGAGGATTCTGTACAGTAACTATAATAAACACACAAGGAACTAACCAAAACCTTCAGAGAGAGAGCGCCAAAGTAAGAGACGTTTAATAATATAATCTGAGAGAGAGAGAGATACTATGATGTGCATGCATAAGAGAATTGGAAAACTGAAGAAGTGAGGATTCTATACAGCAACCATAATAAATACACAAGGAACTAACCAAAATCTTCAGAGAGACCTGTGTGTTCCAAAGTAAAAGATGTTTGATAATATAATATTCTGAGAGAGAGAGATACTTTGATACGCATGCATAAGATAATTGGAAAACTGAAAAAGTGAGGATTCTATACAGTAACTATAATAAACACACAAGGAACTAACCAAAATCTTCAGAGAGAGATCCATGTGTTCCAAAGTAAGAGTGGCGGTTTGATAATCTTTAGTAGAAGGAGAATAAAAAAACAGATGTAGTGATTTATTATATGACGCATGGTTATTCCACAACGACATACCACTGCTGATAAAAATTCTACTCAGCAGTGGTATGATCATGTGAGTAATTGACCAATGAGAGCTGTACACAGCTCTGTCACACCCATTTCCAAATTTGCAAGATTTCTGCATACTAATTATGAATTTCAAGTTTATTAATTAATTAATTGTGGAATAATAATAATTAATAATAATTATTATTCATTTTTTGGAATTTAATACAGACAATGCTACAGCCTTATTATACCCACACATGGTGGATTTAGAGATTTCACTAAATTGAATTTTTATAATTACATGATAGCAAAAATTGATAATTTGGTTTAACAATGTATATCAAGCCTACCAGGTACACCACATTGACATAAATTTGCAGCTGAAAGTCGGCTGCAGCCTGAATGTTAGGTGAAAGCTAGTCCTTATAGTGGGAGTTGCTAGATGTGAGGATATTGAAATGATACTAATGATATCCACACAGTATCCATCAATTTTCATATTACAGGCAATCAGATGTGTTATAACTTTGTAAGGGGAACTGTGGACAATCTGAAGTATATGTACACTAATCAGATTGTTTCAACCTATTGGGTCTCATCAGCACAGTGTATCCCAAATTTACATTGTTACATTGTGCAGAATGATGTAAAATGTATAATTATTATGAAAAGTTTCTATGTAGTACCATGAGTAGTACCTCCAGAGGTACTGGTAATAGATACTATTAGAGCTTTCAGAATTGGACTGAAAAACTACTCTATGTTTCAAATGAGTCAAAAAAGATATATCTTTACTGTTTCTAGTACACTCAGCAGCTGTGATAGACTGAACCTTTGACTTAATTAACAGTTAAACTTAGCAGTTTCATTAATTAAGAAAGTTAACATATATCAAGTGTCTTGTGTGTATGTTTGTATAATAATTATGTTTTGCTTGATTAACTATCTCTGTCCTATGTAAGTGGTTTGATTGTACTTATTTTCACCTTATGTGCTAATAGATTGTTGCCCTTATTCTTCTGTCCTTATCATTGTTCATTGTTAGCTTAGCCTTATCTTTGTGTTTGTCTTATGGTTTTTGGTTTTGTATATAAGTAGATGTATTTTCCTTAGTTATATAGTAGTTATCTTAAATTATCACTGTATACAGTTATTATTAGTTGGTAGTGCTTAAAGCACTTTGAGTTGGAAATATAGTCTCTTGTAGCTAAATTAGACTTTGAGCGAGGTATCCATTTAGGGCTCGATCCATCACAATACATACATAATTATACATATGTGATAGTTCTTTTCATTATATATATAATTAATTGAATATTTAACTAATTAATTTCTATGCTCAGAACATTAAAAATGAGTTATCAGCTTATTTTAGAAATATAAAACTGTAAACAACTATAGACTACATGGTACAATAATTTAACAATAAAGGAAGTGTCTTAATAATAATATAAGAGTCTAATAGTATATGTTGGTGGTTTATATTCGAGATTTCTTGCTGGTCTTTAGCAACTGTCTATACATAGTTGTACATTTATGTATAATAGTTGTTTGAATGAGTACCATGATGAGAATAAAGGGAGAACATGTAATGAATATTCCTGGATGTAGATAAATAATAAATGGAAGCGAAATACTATATATAATAATAAATGTGGTTAAATAGTGGTATTAAAGTCTATTTGATTTCACTTTGCCATCAGAAAAATTGAAATAACTTTCTAACCGATTTCAATATTACAAAGTTTATTAGACTGCTGACAGTCACGCGGTTCTAGTGATATATTTTTGACAGCTATTGAACGTATAAATAAAGAGTTAGCTGTATTACCCATAAGCAAAAGTATAGTGGATACCATTGACCACATGGAATGTAATTAATTTTGTCACGTGTGCTTCCTAAACAATAGAAGGAAACGGCCAAGAAAATGTAAGTGGAAACACTGTAATATCATTATATATATATATATATATATATATGTGACCTAATTTGGAAAAACCACACACTTTGAGCGGAAAACCGAAAATGAGTTTTTGTAAGCCGCAGAAAGAGGGCGCATTGATGTGTATTTCCCTTTTTGTTTCCTCTCAATCAGAGCTTCCGTTGCTGAGTTACGAGCTGTCAAACATCATAGACTGAGGAATTTAATTTTTGAGAAAAATGCAAAAATGTAATTAAGTAAATGTTTCCGTAATTTTCCGTTTCCGACGTTCCACCTCATGTCTGAAAATTTGATAGAGAAAGAAGGCTTGTTTTGCTGTACTTTATAGTTATTCTATAGTGTTTAAAGTTTATGGAAGGTGATGATTACCAGATGGAAGTATGATACACTCAAGTTTACAGGAAGGTATGTGTAGAATAATATCAAATTGATACACAATAATTTTTTATACATAATAATGGTATCGAATTTTGCTTTGAAGTACTTAGATATAATTGTAATGGCTTGGTGCATGTAATTCTAGATTTTTGTTTGATAGTTTCTTTCGTAATTTTTACAGGAGCGACGATTGTGTCCTGTTTGTCCACATTTTCCACAAGTTCGACGTCTTACTTGGCTAATTGTTGTATCAGCAGTAGTGGAAGGCTCTGGAGACACATTTGGTTAGTCTGGCGAGCCACACCCTTCGCTAAGTGGAGGAAGGGTCTGGTTGCATTGGCATACCAAACTCGTTCTAATGGAATGTATGACGCAATATTTGTCATATTATTTAGCGTAATGTTAATGACATTCCTGATCAACACACGTGTAAACACGTTCGATATGTCAAGTAGAAGAGAAGTTTTTTGTCTTGGCTGCGGAGAAGACATAGCAGAAAGATCCAGTGACAGGCGATCTCTTACCTCTACTGATGTTGGTAGAAGGGTTCAACAGATGTGGGAACATCTTCTAGAAATAAAACTTGAAGAGAGAAATGGTAATATAGGCATATCTTGTGAGGATCTTACAGAAGATGGTTTGATGTGTAGATCTTGTTTCTCTGCATTTAATCGGTTATTTCAACTGCAAACAGGAATTGACAGAAACTTAAACCTTTTAGTGGACAAACTGTCCTCAGTTACAATTATTCATTCAAGACAGAAAGTGAGGAGAGTGGTAAGTGTTACTATATATATTGTTTACACATTATTATAGCAGCTCTTAGGAAATAAGTGGCCAAAGTTCTAGTTGTCACATTGGCCCTAGCGTAGCTTCCACCAAGTGCTTCTGTAAGTTCCTAGGGTAGTCCATGTAATCATGATTCAAATGTAATTTTTTTTTGCTGCCAGACTGTAATTAGGACATCTGATCAACTGAAGTGGTACCCTCTAACTCCACAACGGAGAAAATTAGGAAAAGCTGTTGCTAGAAGAAGTGTTCAATTGCTGACCAGAGTTGGGAAAACAAGAATGTAAGACCTTATTTAGTACAACGAGTAGGAAGAGAGTTGCGCAAAGAAATGAAAACTATATGTTCTACTTCTGTTAACTCTGTTCTTTTAAAATCTGAGCCCGAAAATTTGAAACACTTTACCTGGTGTATACTGCAAGATGAGCTGATGAAGAATGCACCCTTTCTATGGAGTGTGTTGATGACTTGCACTAAGAGTAGACGAAATTGTTCCAATCATTCTATAGTAATTTGTGTTTGTATAGCAATACTACTAAAATTTCGTAATCCAAGGATGAGTCTACTACACAAAATTATTTCTTGTGTACTGTATGCTGGACATAGTTCTAAAAAGGTATATACATAATTATAATTCCAGGATATACATGTATATTAGATTGTAATATGGACACATAATTATATGCTAATAATATTACGTATAACTATACTGAACATTGCATTTCCTCATTCTAGGTTTATACTAGACTCCATGCTCTTGGTTTATGCATATCTTATAGTCAAGCATATCGTACTATAACAGATTTAAGCAGGACACATGACTGGAAGGTGAAACAATGGATTAAGAATATCATTAAGGAATTCAGTTTAATGGTGTGTGGATCATTATTGTGTCATATTTATAATTATTTTAGTGCAAATACTATCTTCAGTTTACAATAGCATTTCAGTATGTGGGGACAAAAAGCAGTGGTACATCTTCAGAAGATAATCAGACCCATGACTCAGAATCAGATTCATCTAGCAGTAGCAGCTTCATTGAAGATGCTGTTCCTGATGAAGAATCGCAAGATATTTCTCCCATGTCCGACACAGAAATGTCAAGTGATGATGGTCTCTTACTCAACAATGCTTCAGATAAGGAAGTGACTGATATGGAAAGTGCATTTTCTTTACCACCTCCACCAAAAACACTACATTCATCAGAAATTCCACCATGTGCACCTTCATTAGAAACACAACTTTGTCACCTAAGTTATAAAATAGTTGGTGATAATATTGATAAAACTGTTCGACCAAGGTTTATGCGAATGAAACAGCATAGAACACAGTCACTGCATTTCTTCCATTCCTATGCAATCCGTGATCGGATTGACACATCTGGATTGTTGGATGTCCATCCACAAACATGTTTACCTAGTCCACGTCAATTAGCTGAATCTTTATTGCCTCAAGTAGAGGATGATTATACCATCATGTCTAATTTCTCTGTTCTCATTTCTCGTGTATTAACAGAACATCTACAGTTCTTTAAAACATCCTTCAGTGATGTTGTTCAGCATTATATCACTCATGACTACGATAGGGAAATGTCATTGAAGTCAGAAGTGGTACGTATGTTTGGTTTATTGTTAACACCTTACTTTCTAAATCACTATACAATTTTTTATTGGAAACTTACTGTTACAAACAAAGTTTAATCCATGCAGGTGCCTCTTGGAATTTTAGCTAAAAATGAAGATAAAGGAGGAGAAATGATTGAGATCATGAAGCATCATCATGAAGAATATGTCCCCTTCGTTGCAAAAGAGACTCCAATTTTTATTGAGACCTTACAAGAAGCAGTAACATTCAAGGCAACAGAAATGCACAGTATTTTGTTTGGCGGAGAGCAACTAACAGCTGCTCAAGCTCGGTCAGCAAAAAGAAATGTAGCGAATGGAGACAGTGACTCAGTAAAGTTGTTAGGCTTGATACCTGTTGCCGAAGATTGGCACACAAAGATGAGCTTATTATCAGTAAGCATATAAATTTTAGAAAACTTGTAATTTTTTATCCATGTGAATCTTTTTATATAGTTAATCTGGAGGCATTTTTATTCGACTAGATCTGGAGCAGGAACATGGTACATTATTCCAGTTAAGAAACATTACACAAAGGACCAATGTGAAAAAGGATCCCACCACAGACTTCAATGCTTGTGAAGACTTCTTCATAACTTCCATGAAGGGATTAATACTTACAGCTGCAATGCATATCTTTGAGATGGATTCTGTTGATGAATCTCCTGCAGAACACATAATACCTCCTGACACCTGGTTATACAGTAAAGATGAAAGAAAGCAACTGTTATATTCTGTATGTAATCGTGTCACTTCAAATTTTGTCAAGTTCGGATATGTGGAGGACAATGCTGATGTAGAAAAGGACTCTGTGACTGAGTATGCAATACAGCTGTTAAGTGTTGGATTATTTTATTTAGAATATCGTGATGCTATAAAAGAAGGTGATGGTGGGAGGGTTCTTCGATGCTGGAAATATCTATTGCCATTATTCTTCAATTCAAGAAGGACCAACTACAGTAAGGAAGCACTACTACTTCTCTGCCAACACAAATACTTACTTACACCTAGACAAGCAAAACAGCTGCTGTACAGTAGGTTTGTTAATACAAAAGGAGAGAAAGGAAAGAATATTGAGTGTGACTTACACATGGAACATTTAAATAGAGTATGTAAAGACGCCATTAGGGACTTAGGTCCAAATAAAACAGCTAAATCAAGAATGAGAGCAGCCAAAGCACTTGGTACCATAAACCCTGTTATTTCCCAATTTGATTCACAAAACTCCATTGACAAGCAGAGTGGAAGTCACAAAAAGGCCAAGTGTGTTGAGGACATTAAAATAATTGTACACGATCTCATCAAGTACAAAGTGTTTTCACCGCAAGGCAGAAAACCACATTCCTCTTTCTCTAAAATGAAATCCTTACTGCACTGTAGAGAAAAGGAAACGCTTCTACAATATATGGAACAAAACATGCCACAATAATATTAGTTATTGATTTGGATTACATCATAAACTGAAAAATAAAGTTAATTGTTATTGCATTTAGAACATCTGCAATCTTTAATACATATATCACAACATATACATTTACAATTTACATCAATATGTTCATAGTTTTCAAATCCACCAAATAAAACATTCTTACGACACCTCAATGTATTAGATATGTACTCATGCATGCTCATCTCAAGAGTTCTGGGGATTCTTTTCTTTAGCAGCAGTGTGGCATATGAAAGAAGACCATCTCTTCCACATCTCCCACTTTTCTGTATGTACAACTCTGTGTCATCAGGTGGAGCCACATGATACACGTGCCTTACATCAGGACAGTCTATTCCAAGGCCAACGATATTGTACAAATCACTACCCTTAGTTGTGATGGTGACGTAAATAGCTTGATTATGTTTCCTCGAACATCTGGATCAGTATATCGGTGAAACATGTCAACCAATCTATACCTTGACATGTCTGGAGCATCTGTGGGCTCCACAAAGCTTTGTCCAAGTTTTCTCTTGAAAAAAAAAAATGGGTTAGCACAGTCATCCATGGTACGACAAAAAATTATACTCCTATGAGTTGAAGTCTCTGTTCCTTCAAGTTCTTGAGGAGAGAACTGAAGGCGTCATAGAGCGAGTCAATTCTCACCACTGAATAAACTATATTTGCAGGTGAAATTGCGAATACATTAGGATTATGCATTCCAAGAAGTCTCTGGACAAACAGCCTTGAGGACTGTGATATGGTAGCAGTGAGAGCCATCACCTTTACATTTGGAAGTACAAGGCTTTGTAGCTCTCCAACCCGTAAAAATACTTCCCTGAAAGACTCACCCCTATAATCAAAAATAATATACAATGACTATACTTTAGTTTATAGAGAGAATATTGAACATTACCATTTCATCAAATACCAAGGCCTTTAGCCTATTCTCAAACAATGAGCTTTTCAGCAACTTTCTCCACTTCCTATCAAGCAATAAAGACTCCGGTGTGAAGTACATCAGTTGATATTGTCCACCAATTATGCCTCGTCTAAATTCTATGTCCTCATTTGTATCTTCGCTAATGTAAGCTGAAGTTAGTCCTTTCTGGACATTAGACAATACCTGTTGATGCAATCATAGTAATATCATATTAAAAACAGCACTGAGTCATCAGAGAAAAACAAGATATAAACAAAGGCTGCAAAAAAATGAAATTGGCTTACTTGATATTCCATCAAAGCTTTCAGAGGACTTATCACTATTACCAGAGAATGTCCTGATTCTTTTGAGTGGAGTATATCAAAAGCAGTGGGAAGACAGGAAAAGCAGAGGCTTTTTCCGTACCCTGTTGGTAAAACACAAAACACATCGTTTCCTTTGAGAAATGATGTTATGACCTCCTTCTGAACTGGCTTTAAGGACGAGTAGCCAAGAAATGAAGCTGCCTTCTCGCTGATCATCACCTCTCTAGAAATCGCCATCTTTTGTCATGTGATTATGGTGACGTTGCTTATTACTGTAATCTGATTGGGCTGCAATATTTTTGCAGCGAAGAACGAATGAAGTATACCAATGCAACCAGACCCTTCCTCCACTTAGCGAAGGGTGTGGCTCGCCAGACTAACATTTGGTGTGTGAATAAACGTGGTACAACAGGTAATGGGCATGTAGTGTTCTTGCAGCTTTCAGGACAAAATGTCTAATTCTATCATACAAGTACACTCCATTGTCTTTCAGCTGATAAGCCTCGTGGAGCAACTAGAGGTGGGAGGTCATTTTGATTATGGTTTATCAGTTTTAAGGAGATTCAAATCTGTCACTGAACTACCAGATGTCTCCTTCACTTTTACCATTCCTTGGTAGGAACTGTCTATATTAAAGTGATGGAGCTTTTTGATCGATTTTATTTTATTAAAGAATTGTGCGAGGAATCCTGTCCAGTCGTAAAATTCCACTAGTTGTTCTCCCTCCTGTGTGCCAACTAGTTGAACAGTATTAACTGATGCTGACTGTTCCACTACATCAGCAATGTCATTTAAGCAGCCTACTTCTGTTCGGCGGAATCTTTGCTTAATCAAGCCAAAGCACCAGTCTGGGGAGAATTTGGTGTGCCCAGTTGGTAAAAAAAAGAGATACTGATGGTCTTGTTTCTTCCTGTTAGGACTCTCCACATGAGGTACTAAATTTTAGATTAGAGAAGAGTCAATGTGCATGTAGTATGAGCAAGAAAGCCATACCTGAATGACTGCATTATTTTTGTTTTGCCCTGAGCAATTATCAGCATTCAAATGAATATTTGTAGCATGCAGACCATGTTTTTCAATGTAATAATTAAGCATGCTTATAACGGAGTTTGCCCCGTTACCTAAATGAAATTTTGACAGTAATATGAACAGGGTAATAATCTGAAAATCATTTACATGTGTCAAATGATTCATCTATTAGAAAGTTAATGGGTCTAGATAATGGGGGAAGGAAGGTCTCATTCTGTAAAGAGCTCCTTGATTGCTTTGCTAGTCTCCCCAAGTATTGATCTGTAGTAATCTCGTTCCATTTTTACTAGCTCAACGTGTTGTCTTGCTTTCTGTAATACCTATAATTATAAACAGTTTTTAATTGGTGTTAATGCTTTTTGTTACTTCTTATAGGAAACTTACAAGAGATTGGTTTTCAACTGAAGTATTTGTGCTTCTAACAATCGCGGAACTGTTTTTTGGCACTGCAAACAAAGATCTGACATTGGTTTTGTAATCACTATGTGTGGTAGATACTTCCTCCACACACTGTTGAAAGCACTCTCTGATACAGTTCTAAAGTGAGTTTCTGTGTTAACTTTAATAAATTCCTTATATACAGCTCTCTTTGAAGTACTGAATGGCAACAACTGGATGTTAAATTGCTTATATCCTGGAATACGTCCTGGTAATAAAATTGCATTTGCTTCACTATAATTTTGTATGAAGGAAACCACATGATTTTCTTCTTCATGTGCAAATGCATTTTTAGGTTGCCTGCCAGTGTTTCCATGTCTCCTAAATTTAGAATTTGTGATTATCAATTTTCATGGCAATTAATCGTAACTTACCTTGGTTTTATTCCATCTTTTATATAGCTTGATTTAATGGCATCAAATCGAAATCTCCCAATACCATGGAGGAACAAGAAAGTCTTTTGACAGATCTAAAAGCACAGCCATTGAAAATACCACGTGAAATTTAAATAAGTTAGACTTATGTACCTTCTCCCCTTTGTGATAAAAGTAAGTATGGGAATAGCTCCTCTTCTTCGGAACATGTTTAGATGCTGCAGTTGTCTCTCCGTCACGAAGGCTCGTCATCAGTTCTCCCATAATTAGAAGATCCAGTTCTTCTCTTGACAGCTCTGCCATGTCATTACAAATCATCCGTATGTAGTGTTGAGGGAACTGTTTGGAACACTAATTTTGGCATTCACAGCCCACTCTGGAAAAGGTTTGTAACTCTTCTTCTTCCTTTTTATCAATTTCTCTTAATTCTGTTTGTACCTCTGTAGTGGGTGTCACTGTTATTGGTGGAGAAATTATTGGTTCTACAACTGAAAAGTGCTTCATCATCTATCTATTCATTGATGGGTAAAGATCTGGAATACCTGGATTCATGTCTTCTGCCTCCTCTTGCTCTTCCTGTGTATCATCTCCACTATCATCACTATGAATTTCATTATCAACAGAGCCTTTTATTCATGATGCATGGTTAAATTAAATTCATTATCTCATTAAATTATATCTCTTTCCTTACCTGGAAAATCATAAAGAAAATAATCCTCAAGAAGGTTTAGTAGACCACTTTGGTTATCCTCTGGAGGCCTTTACAAGCGCGCAATACTATTCTCTGTTCTCAAAGACATTTTAGATTTTTGAATATTAATTATCTGCTGTGTTTACTAGTTGCCATAGTAATGTAAAATAATGACATCATTCATGTTGTAGCACTTGTTTGGTCATTTGTATTCTATGATGAAAACACAGTTAATTTTAAAATTGTAAATTTAGGTATAACAAAATAGATAATAAGATTCGAGTGACAGACTAAGTTTATTATTTAGTTATCTAGTAACTGTGTGTCTAGAGACATTATTCAACATGGAAACTGTAGGTTTATTAATGTTTTATATTAATGTGTAATAATATGCATTTGCCAAAAAATTGGAATATTTGTCATTTTCCCCTCATCAAAATTTCATTTTGCAGGAGTGTCCCTTTTTGAAACTCGGGTGACAAAGTTAAATCTCGGCACAATTATGTGTAAAATTGGGGTCACAATAATCAATATTTATGTTAGTGGGTCTGGTACACTCCTCCCTCATATAGTTAAATCGCAGCATGTAAGGATTGGGGTCAAAATTAATACACGACTAAAGTTGCGAAAATTGGGCTTATGAGAAAAATATTTATTTTGAAATATAGCACAAAATACATGAAACAGAACACTCAACTCCCGGATGTTCCTTTCCATTTTGTCAAGAAGATCTAGACAAGGAAAGAAATGTAACATGATTTCAATGTTGCTTATTCAAAGGAGAAATGTGTTGTAAAATATTTCCACTGCAACATATCTATATCAAGTAAAACGTATCATCACATTCAACCACCAAATGAAGGACAGAGAGTGTCCACAGCCTATTATCAACAAGGTATTAAGGTATGTTACTAGAATGATATAAATGTGAAGTATACACATGTACAACAAACTTGTTTATATCAACATTCCTTTAATAAAAGTTTGTAGAAATTGTTTGTGTTTCTTCATGGAATTGGAAAATCATGGTTGAATGCTATTTGATCAAGTTTGATGCAAACGACGATTTTACCTTTACATGTAACTGTCCATAGAACTCATGGTAGTTGTCATCGCCACCTACACAATGGTTTCTTTCTTGAAGAGGTAAAAAAATTATACAATAATTATTTTGAAAGAACTACTCTAAGGCTAATGCCATACTATTACCAGGTATGTTTCGATGTGTGTGGGGGTGTATATGTTTTAAATTACAGTCTGTATATAATCACAGGAAGAATACCTGAATACAAAAATTCTGATTTGCCATTCTATCAAGTACCACAAAAAGAGCTGTTTAGGAGAAATATGTAGCACCAAACTGAGAAACCACAACTCGACTAGCAAAATATAGCACATTTGTGGCGACTATACATACCAAAAATTACTATCCAATGACCGATTTGTATTGGATCTGCCAAAAAAGTAGTACTGCAATGATTCATTCAGTTACAAAACAGAGGAAGAGAAATGATTGGTAATTCATATTGCATACAAACAAGTCAAAAAAACATTGGCGTAGCAAAAAAGTAGTACACAGGTAAAGTACACACGGAGGGAATGATCATGAAACTTATTTAAGTGTAAATTCTGCATAATTGTACATAGGTAAAGTGTCCATTATCAGACATCACCCCATACTCGGACGCTATAGTGCTCTCTCTAACACTGCAACTGGAATTACTACACCATGGTAAGAAAGTCTACTAAGTAATATCCCTGCATAACAAGTTTCATGACGATCGCTTGCTTGATCTTGAAGTTATAAGCATGCAAAAATGAATTTTGGACACACCTATGATTGGAAAAATTAACATATTTACAGACAGCTTTCATAGAACTGGTGGAAAAAAATGGCTAGTGCACCATCTGCTGCAACAACATCTACTCTAGTCATAAACCAAATCTTGTCGCCTACAGTTGCTTGATTTTTTGTATTGAACTGTCTGGACCATTCTGAGCAATCAAATAATCGGCCACACTTTTTTTGTAAATAGTAGTGTTTGTATAGTTTTTAGAATTTTTTTGTGACTAATAAAATTAGAAGAATTTATTATTTCCAATTGAACTCTATACTAATTACAAAATTATATAAACACCGTAATATTTACAAAAAAAGCGTGGCCAATTAGTGATTGCTCAGAATGGTCCAGATACTTCAATACAAAAAATCGTCATGGTGTGTGATATAATTTATGATCCTTTACTCTAATACAGGAATACATAGTTTCAGTGTACTTTGCAGAAAAACAAAACCCTTCATAAATAATGCTGGCTTCAAACTGGCTACTTTGTGATCATCACATATGTTTTAAGGTAGAAATTCCCTTTTATGTCTTGTATCATCAATTTGTATCGTTACAAATCTGTATAATAATTATTCTTCATTTTCACTAGATGCTGCCCTTCTTGGAAGTTGACATTATCACACACAAACTTACTCTCCTCTTAAAAACTTTCAACAATACTGTATAATTAAACTTATTAAATATTACTTTTTACATTTTCATAAAACTAAAAATAGTTGTTAATAATAATTGAATAATAATAGAATAATAAAAACCACTTTCAATAAAATGAAAGAAGACGTAGGGATTTTAAAACCCAAAAAGCATGTGAACAAGGTTGGGAGGTTAACATAAGACCCAAAATTAAACAAAGTACTTACATATAACCCAACATAAGTACTTACACTGCTATAAAGCAAAATGAATGGAAATGTATGGAAATGTATGGGTGGCCATTTGTTTTCTGTGCCATCCCTACATAGAGAGTAGTACCATACTCTCTGATTAAATGTAGTATAAACATTGATGGTATTGATGATATCAACTGCTCCCTACATAGCGATAGAAAGATTCTTATATAGTGGAAAGTCAAATGTTATATGCTGTTTGGACATTCTGGAAAGATTTGCACTAGTGATGCAGCAAAATGATTCAGATTTTCATTGCTTACCTTGTCACACTTGTCCTAGATAAATGAATAAAAACTACAGGAAAGTAATAAATATTATTATATTGGTCAGAAAGCACACATAGTATACTGTTCACTGCAAAAAAAAGTTGTTAAAACAACCAGAAAAACTTGGTTGTTTTGACTGCAACCCAGGTAACCAAATTTTAGAGTTATTTCCACTTCACAATACAAATGTTGTAGTAACACTTTTAACATGAATGTCTTATCAATATAATTCTATATGTGGTTAAAATAACACAATTACTTTCAGGTCAAAGTGGCTGCCAGAAGTTGAAGTACCATATTTGAAGTTGAAATAACACATTTACATTTAGATCAAAGTAGGTGTCTGAAGTTGAAGTAACATACTTGAAGTTGAAATAACACATTTACTTTTAGGTGAAAGTGGCTGCCAGAGGTTGAAGTAACATATTTGAAGTTGAAATAATACATTTATTTTTAGGTCAAAGTGGCTGTCAATAGTTGAAACAAAACCATGGAGATTGAAATACACATCCAATTACTGTCAAGACAACTTGCAGTGTTCATATCAAAAGCAAAATAATCAAATTACTTCAACACGGAGTCTATAAACCCAACATAAAGAAGAATGTAAAATAACCATGACTGCATAACGATAAATCTGTATACTGGTAGTTTTCAATTGGTTGTTACTTGAAAATTCCTTTTTTTAAATGAAGACCAAACATAATAAAATACGCAAAATATGGACTCAAAAGTTAACTTAGTATAATACTAAATGTTTTGTCAAATAAGAGCCTCAGAAGTTAACTGAGTATATACATAATAAACATAATATGAAATAAGATGTTAATTGAGTATATAAATGTATTGAGCCTCAGAAGTTAATTGAACATAATGTCAAATACGACCCAGAGACGTTAATGGTATATTGAGCCTCAGAAGTTAACTGAGTATGTATAAATGTAACCTCAAATACATAAATGTGTTGAGCCTCAGAATATATAAATGTGTTTTCAAATACGAGCATCAGGAGTATATAAATATCTTCCCAAAAGGATGCATATAATACTAGTATTCTAGCAAATTTCATGTGATACCCTTGCCTTCATATCAGACACCACTGAGATATAAGATGCAGCACGGCGGGTGGAGTCAGGAATTCCAAGGATTAAATCTTGAAAAAACCATCCAATACATTTCGAATTCTTGTCATATTCAAGGTTAAATACATAAAATGCTGCAAACCAAGAGTACAGTGCAGAGCACATGTCAGACACTTCATAGAGCACCACTTGTTCGACGAAAATGAAGTACTGAAAACTTTCTTGTGTTTGAAACACACCAATACGAGGTGAATTCCGTTTTGGTGTTTGTGTCAGAGCTGTTTGAATGGGCGTATCAAGCTACAATATTGTAATGAACATAGTGATCACGAAACTGAGTTGTCAAAACATGTCAGCACTTACAGGGTATTCTTCATATACATATAAAAAATTTTCTGTCTTTTTTGGGTAAAATAGATAAAACAATGTTTTAAGGGAATATACTTGCTTTTCGTTGTCACCTGGTGAGTATACATTATAAAAACATAACAATGGTTTGAGTGAAATAGACATACTTTTAAGAGAAAAGTCCACACTATCTAGAAGATCGTGTACTTTTTTGTTGGTTGTAGTTAAACCATATTCCAGAATGATGGGAAAATATGTAGACCACATCTTGGAGAAATTAGATCTTACGTGCTGCTTTTGGACCACCAGTTCAAGCTCCTGGTTAATCTATATAATTTATACACATACAAAATAAGTAAAACTGATTATGTTTGCTGTTATATTATTAGGACTATTTAACATTACATAATTATTAACAACATTGCTCTAAAATTACATAATCAAGGAAAATAAGTGTTTATAAAAGACTACCAATATTCTTGGCATACATGCATTTACAATATATACACATAATTAAAATCATCTTATGGCTCAAGAGGAGTATTTGCTTCATCCTTACTGAAAGGTAAGAAGGTACTCATTACCTGCCCATTAAAATTCTAATATTACGTTATTACATGTGACCGGGAGCCCACTCTCGTTCAGAATTGCTGAGTGATTTCTGTTTAAAAATCACCCAGTTTTCTCAACTGATCCAACCGCATTACAAATAATTCTTTATTACGGTGAACTTGAACTCACTAATCCTGTTGGTTGCTTTGTTAAAATTGGATGTCTAATGTTTTCACTAGGGAATATACATCCCAGATTTCAATCTTCTCTTAAATCTATGTACTTAGTAGCTGTTGCAACAACAAGTGTTATTGACAAATATGGAATTGATAGAATTTTGCAGCCCTTTGTAAGAGATATAAATAAACTAACAGAGAGTGGTCTTACGATTACTATAAATGGTCGTAGCGTAACGTTAGTGGGAGCTTTATTAGCTGTGATTGCTGATACATTAGCAAGTCACCAATTAAGAGGTTTCAAAGAATCCATGTCATGGGCATTAAGAATTTGTCGTTCATGCATGGCTACAAAAGAAACCATAGCCTTGCATTTTGTTGAAGAAAGATTTGAACTTAGAACAGCCTTGAAACATTGCCAACAATGTGATTCCCTGAAGGAAGAAAATGGAACAGCTAATTCTACCAAATATGGCATTAACAGAAGGTCTATTCTTCAGGATGTAAAGCACTTTTCTGTTGCTGCAAAAACCCCTGCCCATGATTTCATGCATGACCTTTTAGAAGGTGTTATTCCTCTTGAAATGAAGCTTTTACTTAAATACCTATTTTCAAAGAAATGTATTACACTGGATGTTATCAATCAAAGATTGCAATGTTTTGCCTTTGGCTATTCTGAGATAGGATCCAGGCCTGTTCCCTTATCCACTGCTGCATTTGACAATGATTCAAAACTCAGACAATCAGCATCAAGAATGTTGTTGTTAGCGAGGGTTTTGCCATTTCTTATAGGTGACAAAATTCCGGAAGAATGTGAATACTGGGAGTGCTACCTTACATTGCTTGATATTCTTTACATTGCCTTGTCTCCAACTGTAAGCAAGAGCACAGTAGCTTATTTGCGAGTTCTAATTGAAGAACACCACTTGAAATTTAGAGAGCTATACCCTCATGTTAACATAATACCAAAGATGCACTACATGGTGCACTATCCTTCTCAAATCCTTGCTCTAGGTCCTTTGGTGAGAAGCTGGACTATGCGCTATGAAGCAAAGCTTAGCCTATTGAAACAATCTGGATTAAGGAGTAATTTCAAAAACGTTGCACAAACAGTAACGAAACACCATCAAGGATGGTTATTATAAACAAGCTAATCTGCATGTATCTTCTATAGAGGTTCCACCAGCAGTTAAGTATGGCTTATTGAAAGATGAAACTGAAGATCTAATCGCAAATATTTCCTCCAAGATTCCTGGAATTCTTATGGAATCCACAATAGCCAGACCTGCATGGCTGAAGATTACAGGTCATGATGAATATCGTACTAATGATTGTTTTCTTCTTGTTAATGTTAATGAATGTGGGGAGCCTTCGTTTGCTAAGGTGATTGATATTTATCTAATTTCAGATAACATCATAATTTTCTTAGTTCAAGCTTATTCGACACAGTTTTACTCTCGCTACTTCCATTCTTATGTCCTTGAACCATGTGTAGATTGTCATTTAGTGTGTGTAAATGAAATCAAAGATTACAGCGTGTATCATATGAGAAAGGCTGTGGCTAGAGTACCGGTACCGGTACCGAAAATTTAACCCTTAAAGTACCGGTACCGGTTCCAGAAGCACAAAATTCAGAGTACTGGTACCGGTACTGAAAATTTAACCCTTAAAGTACCGGCAAAGACTGTCCACGTGCAACTATCATGGAGATCGGTAGAGAAGTGGAAGTGGGCAGCGATGAAGTTACCTTTTGTGTGGGGGATTTATTCTCTACATTTCAAGAATTGGATGCAAAAGTCAGAGCTTATGAGAAGGCGCACTTCGTTCAATTTTGGAAGAGAGATGCCCGAACGATTGAAGCAGCAAAAAAGCGTCTCGACAAATTCCTAAAGCCAGAGCTGAAGTATTACGAGATTAAGCTGTGTTGTATACATGGTGGACAGAGTTTTAAATCTAAGGGCAAAGGATCAAGGCATACATCGTAAGCCAGATCATCTCTGTTAAAGATACATATTTAAACATGATTATTTATGACTTTGATTACACATTATAGGACATTTAAGCAGGACTGTCCAGCTCACATCTCTCTAAGGGCTGATGACACTGGAACTGCACTTGTTGTACGAAATGTCTGTGATGAGCACTGTCATGATTTGTCCCAGGTAATGATTATTTTACAAACCTGATTTTTGTCTGTTGAAGTTTTGAATCAGATGATCTTGTGTATTGTTTAGGAACTCTTCAAGCACCGCCCTCAACAACGAAAGCTTTCTGATGAAACCAAAACCAAAGCTGCAGCATTGTTAGCGATAAAAGCTAACAAAAAGATGGTTCAGCAGCAGCTCTCTCTAGAAACTGGCAAGGTAATTTTGCTGAAGGACCTCTCTAACATTATGAGGGCTAATAAGCAAGGAAAGAGTAAAAATGATTTGGATGCTACTGTGCAAACATTAATAGATAAGTATGGTGAGTTTCCAGACTTCTGCTCATCCATGTGTTTGTGATAAGAGCTTCCTGTATTTGTGTACATTTAGGTGCCAGTGTGGAGGTCTATTCGGATGAAGAAAAGAACTTTAAGGGTCTTTTTTTCCAAGATCAGCAAATGAAACACGCTTTCCAAGCATATCCTGAGCTCGTTTGCATTGATGCTACTTATAAACTCCTTGAACTTGGACTTCCAACTTACCTAATGTTATGTGAGGATTCGAACGGCCAAAGTGAAATCATAGCTGTGTGTCTGCTGGTGACTGAAGATGCAAGTAGCATGACGTGGATGATGGATACTTTTAAAAAGCATAACGTAAACTGGGACAGAATCCGTGTCTTAATGGCAGACAAAGACATTGGAGAACGAGATGTGTTAAAGCAGTGCATGCCTAATTCTTCTGTGTTGATCTGCCTTTTCCATGCTCTACGCAGCTTTAGGCGAGAGATTACTTGTGAGAAGATGGGTATTACAAGTGGACAGAGAACTTTGTGTCTGGAGCATGTTCAGAAAATGGCGTATGCATCTACCGAGTCCGAGTATAGTTGCCTCTATGACCAGTTGGAAAGAGATGCACCAAAAGAAGTGGTACAGTACTTCAACGACAGCTGGCACTCCATTAGAAGTGAGTGGGTACTAGGTTTTAAGTCGTGTTGTGGCAACTTTCTTAATTCTACCAACAACCGTCTTGAGAGCATAAACGGCAAACTCAAGCAAGTTATTGATCGCCATAGTACATTGGAAGAGTTCATTTCCAAATTCTTCATAATTTTGGTGGCATTAAGAACAGAAAGAGACCACAATGCTGCCGTCCAGTTTCAGAAAGTGAAAATACATCCCTTCGCATCTGATAGTCCAGAGGGACAATATTGCAAGTTGCTTACGTCGTATGCTTCCCCATTTGTACTGAAACAGATGGAACTGAGCAAGAAGGTGCAGGAGATCAAAGAAATTGATGGTCAATACTTCATTCAAACTTCAGAAGGAGAGAAGTGTGTTGGTCTGTCAGACTGTAATTGCATTTTCAGAAAGTCAATGCTGTTGCCTTGTCGTCACATTTTTGCGTTGCGGAATAAACTGGAACAACCACTTTATTCAGAAGATATTTGTAATAAGCGATGGACAGCATCTTATTACCGATCCACTCAAAGGCTATTCTCCTCCTCTCATTCCGAATCCAGTCTTGTTTTGACAGAAAGTAGTTGCAAAGGAGCTCGTAAATTGAGTCAACATGAGAAGTACAGAAAAGCAACGTTAATTACTTCGGAGTTAGCATCTGTTGCTAGTACGGCATCCAATTTTCATTTTCACCGCCGAATGAAACTACTGAAGAAGCTCATTGGTTACTGGAAATTAGGAGAAGAAGTTAGCTTAGAGAAAATCGACAAAGGTGTGAAAGTTTAGGAGTTGAATTCTACACATGTAGTACAACATTCAGTGCAATATTTTGCATTCATTTTTTTATCACTATATAGATTCTGAGGACTCGAGTAGTGACTTTGAAGAAGACAGACCAATAAACAAGCAACAGAAACGAACCATCTCCTTGGAGAGAACTCTTACAGATGTTACTAATGTGGAGAATCAGTGTGATAGTGGATGTAACCAAACAGGGATAGCTGATGGCAGAGGTGTGTGTGTGTGAGTACACATAACTATGTTAATATGTGTGTGCCAATTGTCATGTAGTAGTACATGTATCTTTATGTTTGTGATTGTAATAGAGCTGAAAGACATTACTGGACAAGAAAATGATCCACCGGACCATCATACTGAATTCTCTTTAGGTAATTAAGAAGTACTTGTGGGAGGCAATATTTAGAATTTGTTAACTCTGTAGGGTCAAAGGTCCCACCACCTATCAAGAGGAGGGGAAGACCCAAAGGCAGTGATTTGACAATTATTGGTCTCCCAGCAAAGCGAAACAGAAGAGGCAATCTACAATCAAGAAAACCTGTTAGCTTTAGTCGACTTCACACTACAGAGAAAGAGAAAGGTTAAATTTCACTGCTCTATGTTTGTCTCATGTAGTTCGTACAGTGTGTCCAACTGCAGTCTTCTTTCTTTATTTTTAGTTCTCCTTTCATGGTTTGTGGACAAAGAAGTAGCAAAAGATGCTATAGATGGCAGGTTGCTAATAGAAGAAGAGCATGTGGAGTGCAAACCAGAAAGAATTCCTGATTCAATTCTAGATGAGAATGTTGATATATGCTTGATTCGTCAATACTTTTCTAGTGATGCATGGCTGCTCCTGGACACTGTTATCAAGACTAAAATGAAAAATATAGTCTGGACCTGCCATGCCTGTCACCATGATCTCCACAGTGAGGTATCCATCATTTGTGATGCGTGCCTACTTTGGTACCATTTTCGGTGTGTTGGTCTGAAAGCACAGCCCAAAGGAAGACAATGGTTTTGTAGGTCTTGCTATTTACTTGCTAAGAACTAAAATTTAGTGATAAACATAATCATAAGTAACTTAAACAAATTTTAATTATTTGTGAACTCAATTTACAACATGTAGTTGTCCTTTTCAGTAATTATTATTTTACTGTCACATGATCCACTGATTCACATATTATCTCTCTCTTCATAAACAGCATCATTTTGTTGTTTACATATACTATATGCTGCATTGTCAGATACTTTAACTTCTGTGATATTGTATAATTCATCTTCAGTCTTGTTCATTGGTTTATTTGACATCTTTGAATGTCTCCATAAATAACAACTGTTTATGATCAGTATCATCACACTTGTAATAATCAATAATAATAATCCTATTACACCTATTGTGATGATTATATATAGCTTCATTGTCTGAGGTAATGGATGAGAATGGGAGAGAGGAGTATCAACTACGAATTATACTATAGATGTTCAAGATTATCTAATATATATATACCTCTTTTTGAAGCAGGAGTCAGAATATTAGAACAATTCGTTACTGTAAAGACATTCACAGGAATGTCTGATGAAGCTCTGTGTTCAGCCAAAGATTTGTCAGGTTTTTACCGGGTTAAATTTTCGGTACCGGTACTCTGAATTTTGTGCTTCTGGAACCGGTACCGGTACTTTAAGGGTTAAATTTTCGGTACCGGTACTCTAGCCACAGCCTATGAGAAAACCATTTGTAAATGAAGCTGACACATTTATTTCTCTCAAATGCCATTTAGAACAAGAATGTTACAATTAACTTACATGCATATGTACATATATATAACCATTATTATTAAGACGACCATTGAAGTTTGTTGTACTTGATAATATAATATGTAATATACCACTACCAAAATATAAAAATGAAATGCAAAGATTCCGAAAGCAACATCTGCATGTCTTGAAAGCCTGCATGTAATAAAGAAATGTAAAGAATTAAGGGTTTAAATGACAAAATTAATGTTTCAAGTTGTCATGTTATTTACAATCTAGAAATTTGTTAATATAAATGTGTTTTATTATAGTTACTTTGACTTCATACTGTTGTTTCTCTTGTTTTAACCATGATAATTTCATTTTAAACAACTGTTGTTAATTCAATTATAGTAATTATATTAATAAATTGCAATTGCGGTTATTTTAACCACCATTTATTCTTGAAGTAATACATAATGTTTATAACTACATTGATTGATTAAAACAACCATACATCATTATGTTGACAGCACAGAGTTACAGTTGTTTCAACTGAGCAATGGTATTCTGACTTCAACTGATTACTATAACTAAAGAGAAGTTACAACAACACTACGCAGTTACTATAGCAAGATACAAAACAAGTTAAATTAATTTGACAGGTTTGAAATGACTTTTTTTTTTTGCAGTGTTATTGTAAGTAACTAATTAATTAGATACTAGGAGGAGGTACAATCGCAAGTTGTAATGTGTACATGTATAATGCTTGCCTGTAAGTGATAAAGATATCTTTCATACCTCTTGTATCTTACCAGGAGCTCATTGTGGCCAGCTCTAGTGCCATTGTAATTAATATCCACAATACCATAGATGATATACTAGCTATAAGCTTATATGTAATTATAAAGTTATTGAACGATTCTCAATACGTTCATTCACACATCAGCAAACCATATATATATATATATATATATATATATATATATATATATATATATATATAATTATATATATTATATATGTAGACATTGTAACTTACAATCTTTGATATATCTTTTTTGTATCTCCCAGTAAACAATAATTTTGCATTAAAATTTAAATTTACACACACACGTTGTATCCTTTATATGCCTCCAACAAAAGACCTCTGAACTTTAGCTACACCTTTCTTGAGTGTCACAATTTAAAACTACAGACTGTCTTCATCTCTATCCAACTCAGAGAGAAATATAAAAGGTCAAACCAACGACCTCTTCTTTTAAGGTTGTAGTCTTTTCCGTGGGCGGATGCTACTCCAATCAGTTTCTAGTCTTGCAAGCTTCTTGCTGCATACAATCTGGTTCCATTCTGTATTTTTTGGAAGCCACACCCACCCGGGGGTATAATTATTGGGCCTAAATGTTTTGACTGATAGTTTATTTTCAGAAACAAAGCTAAACACACCCCCACGTGGTGGTGGAGGGGGCGGTGGGTGGGAAACAATGGCGGGTAACTGTAGTTGCTCTCTGAGAAAGATCGGAGTTTGATAGTGCCTAGAAAGGTAGATTTTATGGTTTCAGTGAAAAGCTACAGAATTCAGCTTTCTTCAGCCTCTTGTAACTATAAAAGTAAAATGAATTTCCAGAAAACGGCTCTATTTGTTTTCTGTAAATGCATTGTACTTGGTGCACGCCATGATTGGTGGGCGTGGCTTTCTCGGTTTTGTACTTATTGAGATTGCAAAAATGGACGTTTTATATATGTTTTATCAATTCCAGGACCCTATAAAGGTGATTAGAAGATATGAAGGTTGCTACTACACCAGGTTAGAGTCATATTATATAATATTCTATTTTGAAACTGATTGAAGTCGCATCCGCCCACTCCCTAGTACCACCTTAATTCATGAGATGATGGTTCATGGAGGCAACAAAGTTGTGTCCACAGCTGTCCAGGCTCGTTTATAAAGTGGGAGGCTGGGGACTACATCAGTTATTTTCTGTGAGCTTCAACTGTTGTCATGGTCTTACGCTGTTATGCAAAGCACTCCAAAAATCCAGTAAATTTGTTAGAAACAATTGCAATATTAACTCGCGATAATTAAACCGGACCTTTTTCGAATTTAATTATCTAGGAAAATGTGTGGGCGGAGCGTATAGTAACTAAGATTTATACCACTATAACTCTCCCGTATTATGAAACTAGAGTTTCTAACTTACTTTGCTGGAAAGAAGAGTTGTTGAGAAAGCTATAGATGTAAAATTTATGCTTCGCTATTGGCAGGAAGAGAGCAAGG
Source organism: Petrosia ficiformis (assembly GCA_947044365.1). NCBI lineage: Eukaryota > Metazoa > Porifera > Demospongiae > Haplosclerida > Petrosiidae > Petrosia > Petrosia ficiformis. The sequence continues at coordinate 29,150,711 of OX345636.1, forward strand.
CGAGTGCTTGAATATTTAGTAGTCGAAAGGGCAACGCCCACACTTTACTTACCTGTATAACTTCCACATTTTAAACAACACAGACTTATGACTTACTTATATAGACAGAGGAGCTTCTAACGAAGTCGTAGATACCAAATACATGCTTCGTTAGTTGGAAGAAAGTAGGAAGACGAGTGTTTGAAAGTGCAGTGGTCAGTGCCAATACCCGCACTTAGCGTCTTTGGGAATTCGATCGCTTATAACTTTGGATTGATTACTCGTGTAGCTTCAAGTTTTGGATTGCTTAAAGTATATTTAGTGCACTGTCTTCAGTAAAAAATTTGGTTGAACAATAATGAACCAATTCAAAAATACGACTCATGACGTCTGTAGACGTCATTGGCTTTTAACGGTTTAATGTTCATGACGTCTTGAGACGTCATTGGCCGCTAAAGAGTTAATGTATAAACTTCTAGTTCTGTACTAGTTGATGTATTGGCCCATTGTGGCTGTTATAAAGGAGAATGCATTGCAGCAGGGGAAAAATGTGAAGTTGGTGAGGAGTGCTCTGTCAAGTACTGTGATAATGCAGTGACAAGTAAGTGGTGCATGTTTTTAATTAATTAGTTATAATACTAATTACATTTCTACTTATTATGCATAATCTATATTGTATAGAATAATAGGAACACAAGAAGAAATGAATACTAAAGAAAACAAATTTATACAAGGTGGCATTACTCCGATAGTAGAAAAAGAGGGAATTAAGAAAAGAAAAATTGGTTAGCTAACTGACTTAATAGGGATTTGAAAACATTATTATTTACATTAATCATTGGATATATAATTATGTATACCTGCTGCCTAGGCTTGTATGCTGTTTGCTTATCAATTGTAATGTAATCAACTATTCTTCATAGACTCCAAAACTCTTACATGTCAACCACTGAATAAAAATGTAGTCAACTATTCTTCCAAAACTATCGACCATTGAATTCAGTTACATGGATAATATTATTATCAATTATTGTATATACAAACCACAGACACTTAGCTGTCAAAACTATATAATTATACTTTGTATCACAAACCACAAACACTTGGCAATCAAAACAATGAACACTTCATATAAATTTGTATCTATAAACAAGATTTTTTTTAGGTGAGTGTGCCAAGGAGAATAATTCACCTAAAACAAAAAAGAGACCTAAGTGAACTAAAGGTATACATGTTATGTGTGTAACATCTATCTATCTATGTATATATTTCTAATTTGTAGGTAAGAAAACAAAGGCTAGTTAAACCTATTTCCAAGAAAACTAAAAGTAAATCAATTTGTAACAACACAGGGACCTTAATTATCAATCTTGTGCTTACTATAGATTCTGGAAATATAATAGTAATATCTAATTCTCATATAGAAAATAAATTACATTCTAGTGGTAGGCGATATATCGATACACCTATCGATATCACCGATATTTACGGTATCGATACGATAACCACACCCATTTTAATGTTTATGTAATGTTAATAACAATAATCTTAATAAAATTAATTAATAGAAATTAAAAAAATTAATGATAATTAAAGTAATTATTGTGAAAGTTAATTCAGCTGCTACTAGCACTGCTTATTTTGTGGTTTTCTGTGTAAACAATGGCTACTCCTAGTTCGACCTCCTCTACAATGCCCATATTTATCAACACTCAGCAAGCTTGCTCGAAGATATCTTTGTCCTCTGGCCACTTCGGTTCCCTCTGAAAGACTCTTCAGCATAGCTGGAGAGTTAGTCTCTGCTAGAAAAAGCTCATTGAAGCCTAAACACATTGATATGTATCTATTTCTAAACAAATATGAGTAGTAACTTGATAAACTATAATATGTTTTCAGTTTATTAAAATTATGTGTGGGTGTAATGGGTGTGGTCCCTATATCGTATCGATTTCATATCGATACTTTCAATATATCGGTGATATCGATCGAGATCATATCGTTCTCATTTTTAACCGTATCACCCACCATTATTACATTCCTAAATATAATGTATCTCCCCTACCACCTCCAATTGTTTTCCTACACAAGATATTATAGAACAAGTCTGCATTTTTCGACTATGATACCACCTAGTGCATCACCATGTATGATACCACCACCTACAATGCCATTGATTTGACCACTTCCATCTGAAGCAATAAACAAAGCTCAACTTGCTGATCTTTAGATGGTTTTAGGAAAATATACATGGTAAATGAAGGGAACAAAAAAAGCTGAAAAATTATATGTAAAGCTAGCAAGATATCCTACAGCAATGTACTGTTAGGAGGTGTCAAGATTTACCGGCATTACAAATACCTGTGGAGGAAATCATTAAAGCAAGTACTATTCCAACATTATCCACAATTCTGAAGTACAAAGTGGAATTTGAACCTACATCTATGTGGAATAAGTGAGGAAGAAAAGTAAAATAGCGATATAATAATGGTGGATATGAAACTACATAATTATTATAATCATTATCTTGTATATTTATTTTATGAAAAGAATAGATACCAGTATAAAATACAAATACAAATAAATTAATTATGCATCCAGTATAATTTTAAACTTGCTAATCCATGCAGAACCTCAGACTAATGTTTAATAACCTGTTCCACAACCATACTTCTATTACTTTTGAAACTACCTTCCTAAGGTGATTAATATACCTTTTACATTTATTTACATCTACTGTCTTCCAAAAGGCTAGGATCCCATCCACCAACTCTGCTTTTGTGTACTCTTTCTATTCATGCCAGATGTTCTCGGTAGTTGGGTTCAATCAATATCTAAGTAACTGTACAGGATCACATATGTGCATGTTCATACAAAGTAATACATACCTGTAAACTGCAGTGTTAATTGTTAGTACACTAGATTCCCTAAGTACTTCAAAATAAGGTAGGTTTTCAGTTAAATCCCAGAATGCTTGCTGTGTGTTTAGAATCTTTATGAATACTGGTAGTGTTAAAAGGCCATCATAAACTGTAAAACATTGTTGCATCCAACGCATTGCGCGCAACATGTTGCATTTCCACATCAAAAGTAACCAGGCAACAAGTACGGAATCAACACTGACCTGTTTGAAGATAAACCCTGCCTCTATAATACAAAACACGAAGACTAACACAATAGAAATTTGACGAGCAAAGCTCTTTTGGGAATTTCGGCCATCATTGGATTTTCAGGTACAGTATATCAAGTTATGTACTTTATTTCTGTAATTTTTTTGTTTAAGTATAAATGCTTATATATAATTTGTTTAATCTCAGTGAAAGAAGTTGAGAAGAAATTAAAAAGTATACGCACACAGTAAGGAAGAGAAAAGAACTGGAGAAGGTCTTGATGATGTTGTCTCATTATATAATTTAGAGGATTGAGGTGCAAATTGCAAGTAATGATGTGTGACTCACACCTCAAGCTGACGCATGCCTTAAGTTACCTGTGATTGTATAATAGTGAAACATTATTAAGGAACCACAATACTAAAGTATATACATGAAGTATATTTGAATTACATTAAAACTTTTGTTAGTAAGGTTTGAAAATGTCAAGGCTTGAATTAACCATTTTCTCAGTCCTGTTTTAAGACCTATAATCATACAATTTGCATTAAAACTATGTTTATCCCACACAGGTATTTTCAGACGTTCAATCTGTAGCTATAAATCCCATCAGAGTGAACTGTACATTATTACAGTAGGAGACTACTAGGTACAGCAACAGAGTTTTCTGGTTATTGATCACAAAGTGGTAACTGAATTAACTACAGAAATCATTCTAATTATTCTCTTGGCTACATTCTATGTCTCAATATAGGTGCCCAGTTGGTTCAGTTGGTTGTATTAACTTCTATACTTTCTTTGAGATATTTTTTTTTCAACACAAACAACCAGCAGTCAAAGTAAACCCCTCTGTAAGGAATCTAATCACCAGATTGAATTTGTATACTTAACCTCAAAAAGAGAAAGTTCATGTAACTAAACTTATAATGAAACTATTGTTTCATCACATATATTCATTATCATTTATTCATTCATAATAGTATACATTAATTCAACTTTTGTAATTATTCTTGAAAAGTTGATATTATGTATATAGTACAGTAATGTATTGATAGTACACTATACTAATTAGTACTATTATGTAGTACTATTATGTAGTACAGTAATGTATTGATAGTACACAGTACTAATAAGTACTATTATGTAGTACAGTAATGATAGTACACAGTACTAATTATGTATATAGTACAGTAATGTATTGATAGTACACTGTACTAATTAGTACTATTATGTAGTACTATTATGTAGTACAGTAATGTGTTGATAGTACACAGTACTAATAAGTACTATTATGTAGTTCAGTAATGATAGTACACAGTGCTAATTATGTATATAGTACAGTAATTTATTGATAGTACACATAACTAATTAGTACTATCAGATAGTACACAGTACTAATTATATAGTACAGTAATGTATTGATAGTACACAGTACTAATTAGTATTATTATGTAGTACAGTAGTGTATTGATAGTACACAGTACTAATTAGTACTTGAGTCTTTGACTGTCCTTGAGAGTTCTGCTGACTGTTCTGACTGATCATGGCGTGCTGTGTGTGCAATCGAAACAGAGGCCTGTGTAAGGGCTGTGCCTGTGTTAAAGCTGGACGCACCTGTTTCAACTGTCTATCCGGCCGTGATGGTCATTGTTTCAATCCTTTGGGCTCTTCTGAGGAAGCCTCTGCTTTTCCTGGTCCTGTCACCCCTGTGTAGACTGTCCCTTCATCATCGATGGCTGGTCTTTGTTGCTACAGTCGTTGGAATTGTTGTCGTTGTCATCGTCTTCTTTGCCGGGCGATCTTAGAGAGGATATGTTGTGTGGGGAGAGTGTATCTGTTGCGTTTGTTGGTCGATATCCTGCTGGTTGTTCGCCATCTTGGATCGTGTCGCCATCTTGTAATGAGAGCACGTGTGACTCTAGTCGTTCACATGAGCTCACTGAATTCTGTCCAATGGCTGAACCGACCTTTGTGTGGAATGATGTAGATGGTGTTTCATTCTCCTCTCTAGTTAAGTCATGTTATGATGTTGTTCACTGGAGAAGAAATGTTTTTAAAGTCCCCTTTGGGAAGGTTGGTGCCTCTTTTGTACGTGAACAAGCTAGATTATTTCATGCACATGACTTTTCTGCTCTTGAGACTGTTGCTCTATATGCTGCCCTGATTATGCCCCTCTCCTGCTACAAAGACCACCCGGGAAACATCGTACCAGGGAACTATCCAGACATCTTGAATGTCGTCTGTCTATTTGGGAGAGTGAAGAACTCGCCTCCCTCCTTCAGAAGGGTTGTGCTATTCAGGCTTGTCTCCCCGTTCCTTGTTCTTCCAAAAATTCAGACTCTCTTGATCGTAAGTTCTCTAACCTGATGTTTGTTGGTGGCTATTAGATTATTGTCTGATAATGAATGCAGAGGTGTTCATTCTTTAGATACCATGATTGACAACCATTCAGTGAAAGATATATTACTTGAGAAACATCCTTCTGCTCAACCCCTTCATTTATCCACCCTGGTGTCTTCATCCTCACCAAATGTTTTTCACTCTGTCCTGTGCGATTACATCACCCCTGAGTTGGTCAAGTCTTTTATGTTGAAGATTAATGGATCAGCTGGTCCATCAGGACTGGATGCTGTGGCATGGAAAAGGCTCTGTACCTCTTTTCAGTCTGCAGGTTGTGATCAGCTCTGTGCTGGCCTACCAGGAGGGTGTGAGGCTGCTGTTCACTCAGTTCGGCATCTGTTTGAGTCTGTGGATTGTGAGGCTGTTTTCCTAGCAGATGCGAGGAATGCCTTCAACTCGCTCAACAGACGTGCAGCTTTGCTGAATATACACAGTCTCTGTCCATCTCTGGCACCTATTCTAACCAATTGCTATAGACTTGATATCCCTTTTTTTATTGATGGGGATGTCATTTTTTCATCTTAGAGAACTACACAAGGGAATCCTTTAGCAATGAGTATGTATGCCATCGGAATTCTCCCACTAATCCATCATCTTAATCAATTTACTATTCATCAAGTGCGGTATGCCGATGATGCAGCCGCCTTGGGGAAGTTGTCCATTATAAAGTCCTGGTGGGATGTAATACAGTCTCGTGGTCCCTCGTTCGGCTACTATGCAAATCCCTCTAAGTCCTGGCTCATTGTGAAACCTGAGGCTGAAGACCTTGCTTGTTCCATCTTTGTTGATACAGATATCAATATCACATCTGAAGGTCATCGCTACCTAGGTATATAGTCCCATTAGATCTGAGGACTTCATTTCAAATTTCATTCAAGACAAGATCTCTGAGTGGGTATCACAACTAGAGAGACTTACCGATGTGGCCCAGACTCATGGTTTCTTCAGTAAGATCAACTTTCTCTGTCGTACTACACCTGGGTTGATGAGTACATTAACCCTTTAGAAGACTATTTGAGGATGAGGTTGATCCCCATGTTGACTGGGAGAAATGCAGTTTGTGACTCTATACGTTCTATTCTTTCTCTTCCAGTTCGCCTTGGTGGTCTTGGTCTTGGTCTAATCAATCCAATTAGGAAAGTGGCCACCTCTTACTCTGACTCCACCTATATTCTTTTTCCTATTGTGGAGTCAATTGTTACGAGGAATCAGGCTCCTATCCCTACACTCTTAGCTGAGACATTTGGGCAAAAGAACAAAGTAAAGTCCAGCCATAGTGCTGACTATAACTCTTTTTCCTCTACTGTGTTCGAGTCTCTCTCGAATCCCTCTCTGAAAAGATGTCTTGAGGTTGCAAGTGAGAAGGGTGCCTCTACATGGCTGACAGCACTCCCAATATCTGAACCCTGCAAAGATGCTATTTGTCTGGTTGGACCCCTTCATATCTCCCGTCTCATTGTACATGTGGTTCCTCCTTTACTATTGATCATGCAATGAATTGCAAATGGGGAGGGTTTCCATCTACTCGTCACAACAAACAGGAATATCACTGCAGAGTTATTGAGTGAAACCTGTTCCAATGTTCTTATTGAACCTGTACTACAACCACTCAATGGGGAGCAATTGTCACACCAATCAAGTAATACAGAGGACAATGCTCGTGTTGATATATCAGCGTCTAATGTTTGGTCATCATCTTTTTTTGATGTTAGAGTATATAATCCATTCTCCTCTACTTACATCAAATCTACTCTAAAAGCCTCTCATCAGAGAAACGAACAGGAGAGAAGGCGTCAATATGATAGTAGAATTTGTACAGTAGAGCATGGCACATTTACTCCTCTTGTGTTCAATAAAGCGGGGGGGATGGGACAAGCAGCTACCACTTTCTATAAACGATTAGCCTCCTATTTGTCTGTCCACCACAATAAACCTTACTCTCATACCCTTAATTGGTTACGCTGTCGTTGGTCCTTTTCACTTCTCAGATCACAATCTTCTGTTTACGTGGGGCTCGTTCCTCCTACCATAGACCTATTTTTTCAAATCTTAATTTAATTGATTTAGCCCTCTCCGAAGGGAAAGTGGCATATTAATATAATTTTGTCCCGGTTTTATTTGTAATAAATTTAATTACTAGCACTATTATTGTTATTTTTTACTTTTATTACTAATTCTACTATTGTTTTCTTAGTACATATATTTTTAATTTAACCCTTAGCGTAATACACTATACCGAAATTACATGTAATACACTATACCGAAATTACCCCATATTAACGCTTGTAGATAAAAAGCCACAAGTATTAAACAGTTTATATAACAGATTCAGGACCCAGTCCAATGAACAGAACAGGTCTTGGGCTTCCCAATGATATAAAAATAACGGCGATATTCTCGCACATACATTCAAAACGGCAGCTGCAAAAATATTCAAACAATAACTTACCACAGGAATTCTTATCATTATTATAACAGGTGAGTTTTTTAATACGTGAATATATTAAAATAACAGTGAAATAATATACACATAATTAAATGCACAGTGAAATAATATACACATAATTAAATGCAAAGATGCTTAGAACCTATAAAAAGAAAAGAGAGAAGAAATGGACTGAAGAAGACATCGATTCAGCCATCAATGCAGTAAATAGAGGACGGTGTCGGAGGATAAACTGTCCCCCCGGACGAGTTGTCCCCCCGGACACTTATGCCTAGGACTACACGTCCGTGGGACACGTGATCCTAGGATGACGAGTCCCGTGACAGGACCATGTGTAAGATGGTTAGAACAGCTATGTATAATGCCTCAAATAAAAGTCAAGGTATGTTCTGTTTGTATATTCAATATTCCTGTGTAAGTGTGTATTATAATTATATATATATATATATCATTGCTATTACCAATTTTACCACCATAGAGTGTGTAGACTTGACTGACTGTAACAGCAAAGCTGAGGCTCAAGAATACTGGTTGCCTACACTGCAGCTCTTACTGGTTGACTACAAATCACTTGTTGGTGGTGACTGGCTGACAGATAATGTCATCAATGCAGCTCAAAAACTGCTAAAGCAATCTTATCCTCATGTTGGAGGCCTTCAGATTACCACAAAAGGAGAAGTGCTATCATTTGACATTGAAACTGCTGAATTTGTTCAGATTTTGAACATATCAGGAGTACATTGGATCACCATTTCAACAATTGGATGCTCCCCTGGAGATATCAATATTTTTGATAGTTTGCCTACTATTCATCTACCAAAGAGAGCAAAGGAACAAATTGCTGCAATAGTTTGTACACCTAAGAGGAAAATAACTTTACATTTCCAAGCTGCACAGATACAAGTTGGTAGCAATGATTGTGGTGTTTTTTCAATTGCTTTTGCTACCTTGCTTTGTTTTGGAATAAACCCTTCATCCATGTCTTATCACCAGGATTTACTCAGAAGACATCTTAGTGACTGCTTAGTCGCTGGACAAATGAGCCCTTTTCCAGGAAAGCCCAAGAAGCCTAACAGACCTCGTAATAAAATTAAATTGTGCATGTATTGTAAATGCAGCCAACCAGAGGATGATAGAATGGTTCAATGTGGTTACTGCAAAGACTGGTTTCATGAAGATTGTGAAGTAATCCCTAAAATGGTCTGGGAAAAAAAGAATGCCAAATGGTTCTGCAGTACCTGCAAGAACTAGCTATTCTGCAATTTATAAAGATATTATTATTTTAGCTTTACAATAATTATCATTATATTTATTCTTTGTTTATCATCTGGCATATAATACATTAATCTAGTCCAGATTCTTACAACTATGAATTATGTACAAATTACAATAGTCATAAATATATAGGAGGGGACTTTCATCAAGTAGGGAACAATTACTCCATAGGTCTTCAACAAGGGGGACACTTTCATCCAGTAGGGAAGACGAAATTACTCCATATGAGGAGGACACTTTCATCCAGTAGGGGACAATTACTCATAGGATTAGCTGTCTGGGGGGACACACACCTGGGGGGCAATATTACCTATTACAACAGATGTCTCAATAATTATAGAGCTGCAAAAATGTACAACATCCACACTAAATGACAGAATTAGAGAAAAGGTCACAAAACACAGTGCCAGAAGGCCCTGTAGATTGTCTGATGAAGAGGAAAGGGAGATAGTGGAAATATGTCTGATTTTTGGGGATTGGGGGATAGCTTGAAGAGAGCTTTAAGTGAATCCAACAAAGGGACATACTGAAATGAATCTTGTCGTTCAACTAAACGTTTTTTACTTCCTGAAAAAATATGAGTATTGTATGAATCACCTAGTTGTATTTGTTTAGTTACCCCTATCCCTTTTGTGGCCTTAAAAAATTATTAATTTTAACTAATTAATATTTTGACAGTTTACAGGTTGTGGTTTGAAGTGTTAATTAAATAGTTATGTAAATAGAATAACAATAATAATTAATGTACAATAATAAACTTATACTGTAGTCACAGATAATTTGCAGTTCCAAATTTTTGCGATTTTATTTTTCGCTAATAAAACTCTTTCTTCCTTAATTTTTCCACAACTTTGTTGGCAGCTATAATCGATACTGAGGTAACTATGGCAGATGTAGGCCCCTTTGGATCAGGTAAGTATTGGCTTTCAGCTCTCTTGAAATAACTGACATCTTCTCAATTTTCACACAACAACACGTGGTAAGAAATGTAATTTTCAAGGGGTTTTGGTGATGTTAAATTAACTCACGAAATTTTCCACTCCCCTAAATAACTGTGACTACGGTATATAAAACTTTCTAATAACTCTCTTTATTAGGCAACAAATTCAGAACCATGCATTATCGATATGTCTCCTTGCAACTCCCTTGGTAGTCCTCCAACATACATGAGAGTGTCATTGCCATCTCCAGCAGTCCCGGACTCAGTGTCAGGTACACTCTCTGGAATTGAAATACCCAAACACTGGAGACCTGAAACAGAAGCATGCATCACTCAGAAATGTTTGACAGCAGAGGCACGCAATGATATTGTTCGTACTCTGATTACACTTACTATTGCAAAAATTGGTCTTAAACCAAGTAAAAGTGATTGTCAAATTGTTGCTAGGAAGTTGATACTTAGCTACCCGTTTATGACTGATGACTTTGGAAATGGATATGTTAGTGAAAATGAAATTAGCATAATGCACTTTTTCACCTTATTTATTTTGATGGATATAATTTTAATTTCTGTAGGAATCGTGGGTGAACAAAATGCTTGAACGTATTCAAAACCTAATCAAAAGTGATAGGAAAAAAGGTGGGCAAAACATCCCCCCTACAAATTCACCGAAACGAAGAAAAACGACACTTTGTCAGGAGCAGCTTGTTCGGTGGTACCCTATTAAATCTAATGAGGAGGTAGGAGAAGATGAAGACAGTATCAGCCAACACACCACTGCAATTGATATTGAAATGAAAAAAACAAAGCCAAGGGATTCTGTTTTATTGCCTTTGTATAAGCTGTTCGATGGAAATTCATTAAGAACGATGCTGAAAATGTATGTGACATTCTACAGAAATATGTAGCTTTGAAACACCTAAAGATAGTGAGTATAGATATTGCAGTTTATGTATGAATGTGAGACCAGGAATAACCATAAGTAACAATAATATTTTGCTCAAATGCTTATCTTTAAACACTTACTAGTTGGTCATTCCTGATACCAAGCATAACTGGCTTCCTATACAAAACGGCTGAATAACAATGTAAGCATTTGAGCAAATTATTGTTGTTACTTTTCTCATTTTTGGTCATGCATGTAATATACCTGCTTTATCTGTATTTCTAGCTGGAACAAGGGATGTGTTGGAAAAAAAAAGATGTAAAAACTGCATTCCTTCTAGAATGGAAGAAATATGTACCAGCTATATTAACATATGTCAGTAAAAGCAGCAAAAACGATCTCAGATCCCTTACAAATGGACTTGATGAGAGTGTTAATGGGATATTATCACTCAATAAAGCTATCATTAACCCGAGCGTGTAGGCGGAGGATTATAGTAGTCTTCTTGTGTGTGTGTGTGTGTGTGTCTGTGTGTCTGTGTGTTACCGCTTGATCTCCACAACTGCAAGGTCTTACTGCTTTCTGAGCATATCTGCAGAATACTGGTATATAGTGACAGGTAAGAAATAAAAGCGATTTGTTCTGAACTCGTCTTGTTGCAGAGAAACAGCCGTGTAAATTCTCATCGATCTGTCGCCATCTTGAAATTGTACTGTTTTTGCTGATGTCAGCAGAAAACACTGAAAAACTAACTTTTGTATCTTTGAAACTTTGTTTCTTGGGCTTTGTCTATCGTCCTAACGAGTGTTTATACAGCTATTTGTGAAGTTTTGTCCAGAAATTCACTAGTTCTCAAGAGATCTAATGGCCATGCTATCTCCAGAATTTGCATATTCATGAGTACTACTGACTTCTTAGTGTGGTGTGTTTCAGGCTGTTGCAATATGTTACTTAGGCAAAGTTGTTCTAAAGCCATGCTGTTTTAGCAATAGCTAGCGAGGGTTCTGCACTTTAGTGCATTCATTCCTTCCTGTAGGGCACACAAAATTCTCTCCAGACTGGTGTTTAGGCCTGTTGAAACAGAGGTTCCGCAGTGGACTGTTTGGATGATTTAGTCCATGTTGTGAAATTCTTAGCAGTAATCAACCATGCTTAACTGGTCAGAACTCAGTGTGGAGAAGTCATTGTACCAACATTTGACTGGGCAGACTTCCTCTCAAAATACTTCAAAAAATAGCAGATATAGTAAACCAGGGCTATTCCGTGTGCTGTATAAATTCAATGATGACACTCCTTTCATACACGGAATAGCCCCGCCTAACTAGTTATGTTTCCAGCCTTATAACTTGGATATGATGTAAGGCAGAAGTCTGAAGCTTGTACCACTGGATTCAGTATAGAATTCCCTACAAACTGGTATTAGTCTATGCAAGAACAACTTTGTAGCGCAGGAAAAAAAAAGCGGTTGAAAAAAGGTATTTCTATAGCAATTTATCATAATTTGGTGTTTATTTCTTTCCAGTATTCTGTAGATTTTATCAGGCAAGTACTCCTACAACTTATTTATGAATGTAATATATATATATATATATATATATATATATATATATACTGAATTCTTGTTGAAATAAGAATAATTATATATACTATAACATTTTAAAAATTATTATTATTGTAAATAAAAAAAAATTAATTATGAATATGATAAAATGAATAACAAACAATTCATATATAAATAGAATGGTTCGATACTATAAAAGAAGAGGACATAGCTAATGCTATTGAGGATGCAAAATTACACATAATGGCAGCTGCATGACTTTACAAGATTCCACAAACTACTCTTAGAGATCAAATTACTAAAAACACTGCTATAATTAGAAAGCCAGGTCATCCTACAGTTCTAACCTCCCAACAAGAGCAAGAGATAGTATACACATTTTGCTTTTTGCTCAATGGGGGTTTGGTTTGGGTAGACGAGAAATTGAGGGAATAATTCAAAACTTCTTCAAAGTGACTAAATAACCAAATCCATTTTGTAATGGTGTGCCAGGAGAAGGTTGGTGGAGTGGTTTTATGAGAAGGCATCCATAAATAACTAAACGAAAACCACAAAATTTACAAATGGTGAGAGCCAAAGTGATGAGTAAAGAAGTTACTGGCTGTGTCAGGAAAGGAAAATATAATGGTTCAGATGTGCGTATCAGCATCTGGCCAAATTCTTCCACCATACATTGTATACAAAGGTGAACGACTTATGTTAGACACTACATATGGCAGTCCTTTAGGTAGTAAGTATATAGTATCACAAAATGGGTGGATGATGGAACACACCTTCTTGGACTGGATGCAGTCTTTGTTTATACCATAAATTCCCAATGAGCGTCCAGTACTGTTAATCTTGGATGGTCATCGTTCACATATGTCTTACGAAATCCGCTTGTTGGCTGTTGAACATAATATTCACCTGCTAAAGCTTCCTCCTCACACAACACATGGTCTACAACCACTTGATATTGGAATCATTAACCACATTAAACGAGTTTGGCAAAGAATTGTGGGTGAGTTTACAAAAAGAGAAAGGAGAGTGATTTCTAAACGAGATTTTCCAGCACTAATAAACGACGTTTGGAAACAGTATAAACCAGAGTGGGCAGAAGCAGGTTTTCAAAAAGCTGGTATTGTTCTTTTCAATCAAGATAGTGTTCCAGAATCTCTCCTTGCTTACTCTGAGCCATTTTCGTCAACATCATCAATATTATTAACACCAACATCATCATCACTACAGTCATCATCGGTATCACCACAATTGTCACTAATAACACCGATATTATTGACAACAATATCATCAACAACATCGATACAGTCGTCATCAGTATCACCATCAACATCCCAATCATCACCATTAGCACCTTCATCACTATCACTACCAATATTACCACCACCCAACAACAATATCATCATCGTCGATATTATCATCACTACAGTCATCATCACTGTCACCATCAACATCCCAATCATCACCATCCTAGAGCAATCACTTCACCCTTGCTTACCAACTACTGCAAGCACAGCATCCACTCAAGTCTGCAAGCGAACGGTATTTTTCACTTATTCTCTGAATATCTCTTTCTCCCTCACTAGAACTAGCCAGAAAGCAAATCTATACATCACACATACATCAACATCCCATTCTAATTGTTAGTTATAATTTATAAAACTAAACTATGTATATACATTCTGAGCAGAGTTATGTGTCTTTCAATAGCAATGAATTCATTTCAGAAGGTAAAACTAACTTCGTGATAATAAATTGGGCATATTAGTTAGAATTACTTCTTGGCAGGTGTCTTCATCTATAGCATTACTTCTAATAGAAACATCTAGCTCATTATCACTGCTCTGTGAAACATCATCTTCAAGAAATTCATCAATGAGCTCAACTGCTCTTTCTGCACTACTTTTCCTGGCCATTTTTTTGTTAAATTGATAATTCAGTAAATGCATAGTTAATTCGTGTTACTAAAATTTGAACAATTGAGATATTGTATATATACATATATATGTGCAGGCCCTGGTAAGAGGTAATATATACAGCCATGTATTTCTTAATTATTTATATCTAATTTTAATAATCCAATGAATTATCATGAACTCATAAGCATGTACAGTGGAACCTCTGTAAACTGACTCCTCTTTAATTCAAAATAATGTGCAAACCGACAAAAACATGAGGCACAGATCATTTTTGTTCATGAATACATTCTGTAATCTGAGACAGTGACATGATCCTATAATCCGGGAAAATGGCACAGAGAGGCCATAAAAAAACTAACTTTAGAGTAGAAAATTTAACTGATAAAAGCTAGTGAAGCTGTCCCAAAGCCCAGGCAAGATGAATTGAGCAATGTCTTACAACATCTGGAGACAGTTGGTGACTATTTTTCTTGCCATGACTCTGAATTACTTCTTGAATCTGTTAACTGATTCAAAAAGTGGGGAGAAAAACTCTAGTGTGCAAAGTACTCTGGACAGAAATTTTATGTCCGAAGACTTAGTTTAAGTCTACAGGAATTTTCATGCACTTGTATACATGTGTACTGATTGAATAATAAACTCATTGATTCATTAATTAATTCAATTCTCTCTAATCCAGCAACCTCTATAATCCAACAAATGTTTGTAGCCCCAGTGATGTTGGTTTACAGAGGTCATGTAAAATAGCCAGTTTATACAATATTATTATAATTATACACACAAAGTCAAGTACATGCATATATATGTTCATGTTCATGTACATGTACATATATCTTATAACCTGATTATTCACTGATTAATTAGGTTACATCAAGATTAATTTATAAATACGTGTTCATGTATTGTACATTGTATGGTATATTTGTGTGTATAATTATAATAATATTGTACAAACTGGATATTTTACATGTACATGCTTTTAAGTCCATGAAATGTTGAATTGTTAAATTTTCATGTTACGTACATATATACTTTTGTTCATACAAGTATATAAATACACATACATACATATATTTGAGAGCACGTGATCCCATAGAGAGAGTCATTTACTGGTAGTGATTAAAATGGAAGAAAGAGCTAACACAGAATTTGCATGATGTGTATTAAATGTAGGGACTTTAATTACAGTCCGACACAAAAATTCGAATCTAATTATAGCAATAGCTTCCAGCTTTTTATACTCGATGGAATTGTAGGGATATTGATATACTATACTAGGCTGTGTGGCTGCATCTGGGTTTACACTTCCTCCTTTTATGATCTACCCAAGGAAAAGAACGTCTGAAAGCATTAAAGAGGGGGCTTCTCCAGGTACATATTTCAACTGCAGTGATAATGGGCAGATTACTAAAGAATTATACATAGAATGGTAAGTTCTTTTTAGCATGCATACCCCCTGTCCAACCCTACTACTGATTAAAGATGGTCACACTTCTCACATATCAATTGAAGTGATTCAGCTCCCTCCCTCAAACAATGTTCACCTTCTCAGCCTACCTTCTCATACCACAACCCCTTGATGTAGGCGTTTTTAAATCCTTAAAATCTTATTATTCAAAGGAATGCAGAAAGTATTTGGCAGCCCATCCTGGTCAAGTTATTACAATGGTAAGTATAGCCTATCTTGTTGAAAAGGCATGCCCTTCAGCATTTACTCCAATAAATACAATTGGGTTGTTTAAAAAAGTGGAGCTTTCCCCCTTAATCCATGAGAAATTGCTGACCGACAGATTGCACCATCACTTTCAGTGAACCCTTCATGCAGGAAACATTCTAATCAGAAAGATCTCAAGTACTTCGATGAGTTCTTCAAGCAGTTTGGACGCCCTGGATAGCCCTTGTGCATCTGATAAGTCTCTTCCCTACCATCTCCTGCACAGTTCTCGTCTTACCAAGAGGATTTGTACCAAAGGCGATACGAGGATGGGTATGATCTCCCCGATCCAGAGTATGAGAAATGGCTCACAGTCAATCATTCAGAAGGCAATAATTCTTCCAGCTCTAAGATTTCCCATGCATCCTGTGGTAAATCTATACTGAGCACATGTACAGTTCAGATGTTCTCTGTGAAGTTCTTCAACTACCTGAACCCAAACACTGCAAAAGGAAAAGAAGGCCTGGTTCTGACTTCAGAACAGAGTGATGGTGCAGAGAGCGACTGTCCAGTCTGTGGGTTGACATATATATTTTGGTGATGACACCAAATCTGTTTGGGTTTGCTGTGACAGTTGTGAGTCATGGCTGGATTTTAAATGTGCTGGATTAAAAAATAGTTAAAGAATTTTTATTGTGCTAACTGTAAAAAAAAACCTGAAATACCTACATATAGAGTCCATTTTGTGCTTGTGAAGTTGTGGTTGTGTTTTATTTGCTAGTGTCTCATATATAATACAATCATTGTCTTGTAATGATGACATCTTATAATACAATTGATAGCTACTGAAAATAAGATATACTCAAACAGGAATAATATTGTGTAACTCATGGTGCAGGGACTATATACCGTAAATGGAGAAATTTTCATTGGTAAAAAGATTTCGTACACGAACTGATGTACGAAAATTTTACACACAAAATTAATATGATGTGTAATTTAAACAAAACCGAACATTATTACGGTTGGGAATATAAACGTGTAAAAGTGTCAAAAATGTTCAAACATGGATATTTCGAGGTAATTCAAGTCTATTGAAGGATTGCCAGACCCAAAGGGTTCCTTGTCCTCATCGCTCCACTCAAGAGCAATTGCTCAGGCCCTAAAAGAACTTTGAGATAAGAAAAAAAAGCGTGGGCCATACAACATATACAGTCCAGGTGAGCAAGCTAAAATTGGCAAATATGCCAGCATCCATGGTGCTACAGCAGCTCCACGTTTCTTCTCTAGAAAGCTTGCTAAAAATGTGAGTAAATCTACAGTAGACTCGATCCATAAAGTCTATATTGAAGAAGTCAAGAGGAAGAGGCAAGAAAAAGTTGGAGGAGATCATGTGAAAACTTTATTAATGAAAAATCGTGGTAGACCAGTTTTGCTTGGGAATTATTTGGACTCGAAAGTTCAGTTATACTTAAAAAAGGTCAGAGAAGGAGGAGGAGCAGTGTCTACAAGAATAGCAATGGCAGCTGCTAAAGGTATTGTATTGCAATATGAGAATGCAGTTAGCTGAATTTGGTGGCCATGTACACCTTAATAATAGACATTGGGCTCGTTCACTTCTGAAGTTTGTTCGAAGGAAAGCAACAACTGCTAGAAACAAAAAAACAAAAGACTTTAATGAAAGGAAAAAACAGTTTCTTTCACGTTTTGCTGCAACAGTAACTATGGAAGATATACCACCAGAACTGATAATCAACTAGGATCAGAGAGGTATGAAAATTGTGCCCTGTTCCACGTGGACTATGGAACAACAACGTTCTACAAGGGTAGAGATGGTTGGAATCAACGACAAACGACATATTACAGCTGTATTTTGTGGCAGTTTAACAGGCAAAAAAATCATACTGCCTTAGCCTTATGTCAACAACATTCGTGAAAGAGTTGGTAGTGAAACAGCTGCTCTTGTTGTTCTAGACAATTTTAAAGGGCAGGTTACAGATCGCTTCATCAGTTTACTCGAGTCACATAACATTCACACATGTTTTATTTCTCCAAATACAACCGATTGACTCCAACCAATGGATATAGCTGTTAACAAACCCGCAAAAGACTATCTAAAGAAGCAGTTTGATGAGTGGTATTCTGAAAAGGTTTTAAGCAGC
Organism: Petrosia ficiformis; assembly: GCA_947044365.1. NCBI lineage: Eukaryota > Metazoa > Porifera > Demospongiae > Haplosclerida > Petrosiidae > Petrosia > Petrosia ficiformis. Next base: position 29,169,037 of record OX345636.1, read on the forward strand.
TGGAGGGACGTGATATAAGTGAGATTGAAACAATGGCGTTACAGCCAATTGACCTTAGTTTAGCAGCTTTGAAAGAAACATCTGCCAAATGGTTTGTGGGCATGGCCAGTTATTTATGTGACAACCCTCAGTTCATTGTTAATGGTTTCATAAGTTCGGGTATGACTGAGGCTTCGGATGGTAATATGGAAGATGAAGATGATGCAGAAAGTATGGATGAATTACAGGATGATGAGTATGACAGTGATACTGATTATGACACTGAAGAAGAACTTTAAAATACATGATTAAAATTAATGATAAACTTAAAGTGCAAAGTGAATAGAATATATATTATTATATATATATCTTGATTTCTTTTCTTAAATGACTTATTTTTCTTTGTGTATATACAATGTATTATTATAATTATTATGATCAAGTTAATACTTATATACAAATACATAATCTTTTCAGTTTTTCAATGTCTACATGCTTTCCTCTAAACTGGAAATTCTAAGCCCCCTTGAGGTAGATCGACAGAGTATCTTCTACTCGTGGTCATTGTACATTCTATTGTGCCTCCTCTTTTCAGAAACAGAGAAGAAATACGTAAAACTTTTCTTGATAAGTGTTCTACGATCATTCCGCTTTTCAGTGCAGCAACAGCATACTTATCTTCAGAATTTTGTCTCTCTCTTTTACACTCGAGAATCTCTCCTACATTTGGATCACAGATACTTTTATTTACATGGTAACCTCAAACACGTTAGTAAACTTCCATGCACACCTCCAATGTACAAAATTTTTACTTGACGAATAATTAGAACGTGAATGTTTTTATCATGAAAATTTCTGCATTTACGGTATGCTAATTCTCAGTGCTAAGTATTATATTTTTTTATGCTATGTTCTTTGGATTGTAAGAAGGAATGCTTACGTGTCCCATGATACCAACATTCTTTTTCTGTACCATCCGTACATAGAAAGTACTACCGTACTCTCTGATAATTACGATTATAAATGTGATGTTTACATTGTTCTTTATTAGATAATGGATAATTGAAAAAAACAGACTGCCATTCGGAGATCATTTAGAGTTACAAACCCATTGGATACAGCTCAAAAAGGAGTACTGACTGTTACCGAAACAGATTTAACTCTTTCCCGTCTATAATTAAAATAGGCGTTTTCTTTATTAACCCAAATTTAATTAACGAAATTATGTGTGGGCGGAGCGCTTAATATCTAATTCCTATAACTATCCTATTTTATAAGACTGAAGATTCTAACTTACTTTGTTGCGAAGAAGAGTGTTTAAGAAACAAATTGATGTAAAATGTACACTTCGCTATCCACAGGAAGAGACCAAGGCGAGCACTTGTAAGTACAGTAGTCCACGGGCAACGCCCACTTCATTCTTGTCTGCATAGCGCCAGCATTTTAAACAGCAGTGACATTTAACTCACTCAGTTAGACAGACAACCTTCTTAGAAAGCCATTGATACCAAAAACATGCTTTGTTAGCTGCAGGAAAGCAGCAAGACGAGTGTTTAAAAATATAGTAGGCAGCGGCGACGCCCATATTTAGTCACTTTCGTTTGGACTGTAACTCCACTTTTTCACTACTATAAACCGAGTAAATGACATCTTCGTATTGTATGCTTGTTAGTTTGTTCTATTTTTAAAGAGTTTAGCATAAATTTGCCCTTTGCTACATAGGTTGCAAATCTGCAACCTTGGCTAATTCGTGCATTGTTTAAAAGTTGCATATATGCAACTTTGGTTGGTAAAGGGTTAATATAAATTATAATGATAGTAAACAAAATAAAATTACAGTATGGGCTATAAACTATTTACGGAAATATGGAGTGGACAATAAAAACCTTTTTTTTGAAACAAAAAGGTGTACTACTGATGAAGGATTCAACATTATTAAAAAAAAACAAGAAAACTTCTACTAATCCACAAAAAAAATCTCCTTGAAGAGAATCATTTGATATAAAGTCTAAATCACTAAATTCAATATCATGATATCACATGTGACCACGTTTTCCTGCAGGAAAAAGGAAAGTAGTTCAACAGATCTGTTTAAGGTTTGAGAAATTGTAATATCACTAATATCATTTTTTTTATTGTCTTCACCTTTTGCCCCTTGTGCATATAGGTTGTTTGACCATCAGGATTGGAAGTCAAGGAGATCACCTGGCCCATGATGACCATGTCTAGGCTTTCATGGTCTAACTCAGTACATTGGTTCCGGAATAGAGCATAGTTAGTCTCAGAAAAAAAGCTGGCGCATTCTCTGGGACAATTACATCATTATTTACAAAATTCGTTAACTAATTCTGCTTCATTTCTGTCCTCTGGTCTTTCTTCTAAAGGAACAAGGCATGCTCTCATTTATAGAAGGTGAAACCACTTCTAAATCATCTGGGGTAACTGCTGGCAAAGTACGAATGATTGGATCATCTTCAAAATGGAAAATAAGAAGGTATCAAAAAACACAAGCAAGCAGAGTACTAGTGTTGTTTAATATTAAGTTACACATGGAAATAAAAGCTTGTGTGGGCAGGCACATAACAATCCATTTTATTTATAACTTGTTCAAAAACATTTAAGGTGGCGGCACGGTGTTGTAAAATGATATTCATAATTAACTTATTTATAATTTTCATATAATTTTCATATCTAAAATTATTTTCATTGTATATTATAAACACAACATTGTATCAGTGTTGTATGTTTGCTTTAAAAATTTTAATACCATACCGAGTAGTAAAGAGTTACACAAGTGACTAGAAACAGCACAAAGGTACATTTTGCTGAAGATGTTGTCCAGACAGAGACCGGTGTAAATCATGAAGTTCTACAATCCTATGAAAGTCTTTTTTTGCAACTTTTGTTTTCGACGGACCTCTGTCAAATAATCTCACAACATACAAAAACACGACACCATTTTCACAAAGTTGCTTCATACAATGTGCTGGGTATAGTTATTCAAAATTTCTTACCTGTACTTATTATTAGAGCTGAGAAAAATGTACCTTTGCACAACTGTTATAAATCTGCTCATTAACTTTGACTATAAAACCACGGAATGAATGGAATGTCATTTTTGATGCCACACCCACTAATGATAAGGTGAAATCTTATGGTAGTTCTGAAAAGAACTGTTTATGAAGATCTATAGAAATAAAAGATGGACTCTGATATTCCCAGGATTATGTACTAGAATTATCATCAATATTTTATTAATTTAAGGGCGTTGCCACCACGTGTTTGTGATTGTGCTGCAACGTGGAATTCCTCTGGTTTTTGAGCCTCTTGGCACTAGTGGAGGATCTTCAAATTCAGAAGACAGTGTAAGTTATAAAAGAATGTGTTCCCAGATGGCTGGATGAATTGTCTTGACTAGATTGAAGACCAAGTGAATAAAATATTGATGATAATTCTAGTACATAATCCTGGGAATATCAGAGTCCATCTTTTATTTCTATAGATCTTCATAAACAGTTCTTTTCAGAACTACCATTCATTCCGTGGTTTTATAGTCAAAGTTAATGAGCAGATTTATAACAGTTGTGCAAAGGTACATTTTTCTCAGCTCTAATAATAAGTACAGGTAAGAAATTTTGAATAACTATACCCAGCACATTGTATGAAGCAACTTTGTGAAAATGGTGTCGTGTTTTTGTATGTTGTGAGATTATTTGACAGAGGTCCGTCGAAAACAAAAGTTGCAAAAAAAGACTTTCATAGGATTGTAGAACTTCATGATTTACACCGGTCTCTGTCTGGACAACATCTTCAGCAAAATGTACCTTTGTGCTGTTTCTAGTCACTTGTGTAACTCTTTACTACTCGGTATGGTATTAAAATTTTTAAAGCAAACATACAACACTGATACAATGTTGTGTTTATAATATACAATGAAAATAATTTTAGATATGAAAATTATAAATAAGTTAATTATGAATATCATTTTACAACACCGTGCCGCCACCTTAAATGTTTTTGAACAAGTTATAAATAAAATGGATTGTTATGTGCCTGCCCACACAAGCTTTTATTTCCATGTGTAACTTAATATTAAAAATAGGGCTAGCTATGCTTTTATATACATGTTTATATGGAAGTGGCTGTTTGGTATTGTATTGCCTGACATCTTCCCTACATGTTCTGTTGTGTTTTATTTTTATTTTATAATATAATTGCCCAACATGTTGTTACATAATTATGACACAACAGTGTTGTATGTACAAGAGAAAAACATACATTTAAAATTTATCAAGCCTAAAGCACATGAAGTGGCACATTGAAATTTGGAAAATGGAACTGTTAATAACTTCATCAATTTCTATGATTCTGAGATTATCAGAAGCTCATGATCAGTAATAAGTAAGGTGGGACTGATTATCGATTAATTGATTATTTCACGTAACAACCAATTATCAATACTTGTTTTTTTAAATCTATGTTAATAATTATTGCAAGTAATGCACATGCGCATATCAATTGTCTCGTTTTAGAAATGGCTGAAGGCTCAGTTGGAAGCAACCACTGAAACAAGAGAATTTATTAACTCCGAAAAAAAAGAGCAGTATGTTTGGAATTATTTCAGGTTTCACACAGATAAAGATGGAATCAAAGATGATGAAAAAAGAGTTGTTTGTAGATTGCGTGAACGCTCAATTGCTTTTTTCTGGTAACACTACCAATTTAAAGCAGCACCTTCAAAACCATCATCCTTCGGTTTTGTCTAGTTGTAGTACTAGTGATGAGAGTTCTTGTCAAACTGCTCTGGAATCCATGGCCTTTATACTAAAAAAGAAGTTCTCTGCTGGGAGCAAACGCTCTCAGAATATTACTGATGGCTTGGTGGAATGCATATGCTGCCTATTTCCATTGTTGAAAGCAAGGGCTTGATTAACTTTCTTAAAACTTGGAGCCCCAGTATACCTTGCCTTCAAGAAAGACCATAGGCTGGACGATAAGTATTATCAGATAAGAAGAGCCATCTGTCGAGATGAAGTTAGATAGCATGCCAGCAGCTGCTCTCACACTGGATTATTGGACATCACGAGCTACGGATTCTTTACTTAGGTATAACAGTTCATTGTATTTCTGTTGATTGGCAAATGGTTAGCTATGTTCTTGAAACTAAAGAAGTTATAGAGCGACATACAAGTGAAAATGTAGCAGAAGACATAAAAGTTGTAATCCACAAGTAGGGATTAACACACAGGATTGACTGCATTACTACAGATAATGCCCAAAACATTGTAGCAGTGATGCGTTTAGTTCAGTGGAAATGCCACCCATGCTTCGCACATACACTACAACTTGGTGTAAAAGCTGGGCTCTGACTTTGAATCTGATATAATACGGATGTGTAACTAATGGCGTACTGATTATTTTCGAAATGGATATAAGAGTGGCTTCCAAACATATATACCAGGAATGTTTGGAAGCCACTCTTGCAATAGCTACAGAGCGATTGTGTGCAGAGAAGTATCCATCTCTTTCTCTACACAGTGCAGTACTCACTGCTTAAAAAAAAACACCTGGATAGGGAGTTTGCTCTTTTGGCTTCAGCTGTTGATCCAAGATACAAACGCCTGAAATTTCTGGACTCTTCTGAGAGAAGAGCGGTATTTAGAATTTTGGTGGAAGTAGTAGGTAATGAACAAGTTGAGGATGCCGTTTTTACAGATAAACGACTGAAATCAATGGTAGAATACATATTGGACTATGCAGCTTCTAGTGGTAGCAGTGGTTCTCTAACTCACCCATTTAAGTAACATTATTGAGAAAGAAGTGTCTCTCTATTGTTCTGATCATGAAATAGATCATGATGATGTCCCACTGGAGTGGTGGCGTCTCAATAGTCACACATTTCAAAACAACAACATAGACAACACTAGTACTCATTACAATGCATTAATCCAAGCTAAACATTTGAGAATAATCATCCAATTAGTCAGAGCCTGGCTTTTATTATTATGAATAGTAATAGTGAGTTCACGTGAATAGTTCACGTGAATAATTACTTGATAATTTCATAGAGGGGCATTATTTGGATTGCCACATTTACAACTTACTAGATAGAGGAGGTGTCTACTCAGCCTACTTTATCAAGTCTGGATAATTATGAACATTTAGTTTAAAACACAAGAACAAAAAATGATATATATATATATATATATATATATATATACATGTGTAATGATAATTATTATAAGGAGTAAAGGGGTTTGCTTTGATCCCAGGTGATATGGTTTCTTGAATTAATAAGAGCAGGCTATAGCAGTTTTAGACATTTTCAACAGTGTATCTTTAGCACATTTTGTATCGATGTTGGGTATTGCTGTTAATGATCTGATTGCATGTGTTTCCCAATATCCAGTGTTCTGTACACAACTGACAGGTCTCGGTCTTCAAGATCATTAATTACTTCAAGGTAAGAGGACTTGTTGGATTTCCTTAAATAAGCGCTTTTTTGTTGTTACTTGGTACAGTAAGCTCTAGAATGTACACCATCTGGTCTTCAATCAACACTAAGTCTGGAAATATTCCACTACATCTGGTAGTTGTGAAGTAGATTCTGTTTCAACAGGACTATTATCTGGGATCCTTCTCTCCTCCTGTGCCTGTCCAGTCTTTCTCTTCAAGTTCATCATCTTCCTCCTTTTCTTTGATAAGTATCTGACCCTATCTCTCTTACTTTTTTTGTATCCATTTCGAAAATAATCAGTACGCCATTAGTTACGCATCCGTATTATATCAGATTCAAAGTCAATGGTACATATATCTCGAAGCATGTGTATGGCGTGCCTATGGCGTGCCGTTTGTAACAGTCGAAACCCCACCCACTGTATTATTTGCGCATGCGCATGCGCATGATATTAGCAAAATGTAAAAATGGAAGGCTTGGGACTGGAATCAATCCAAGAAGGATGGACTACATTCTTTTCTACCCTTGCTACTCTTTTGAGAAATATTGAACGTTTGGATTGCCCCAACCAATCGAAAATTATACATTATATTTCTGGACTTGAGTTTAGTCAACATATTGTTGTTCATCAACCATCAAGAGGCTGGGGGACAGACACAAGATAAAGATGTAGAAGAACTTCATCATAATATAGAAAGTCTAATCACCGATATATCTGCCAACATTTTACCATCACTCCAAACAAAATTGGAAGCATGGAATTCACAGTCAAGTCAGTCAACACCTGGTGATTATGGTGAGTGTATCAATGAGGAACAGTTGTGCCATCTGGATTCAAATGAGAAGAAATTGCTAAAATGTTTGGTATATTACGAATGACTCTTTACAGAAGGAGAATGGAGCTGGGATTAACTGAAGAGGCACATTTTTCTACTATTTCAGATTGAATATTAGTGCTAGCCTTAAAAGATAGATTCCCTGATAGTGGAGAGCGGATAATCATTGGGATTTCGTGTTTCAAGACGCAGAATTCGATCAGTGATCCATGAAGTGGACCCAATTAATACTGCACTCAGATGGCATCCACTTATTGTAAGACAACCCGCTTCAGTTCCTGAACCTATGAGCCTTTGGCACATAGGTAAGATTAATCATTTACGCCATCTTTGTTACATGTATTCAAATTTCCTGTTAAATTTTATCTCGTTAATTATTTACATTAATTTTATTGTGTGGAATTTAGTAACAATAATAACATACAATTATAAGTTAAATGTGTATAGTAAATTGACAATGACTATGTGCAGTCTTAAACTTCCCATACTTGATTTTGTTCAAATGGACTTTGTACATAAGATGGCTGAAAATGGTTGATTGATATCAAACAAGACAGATTTTCACATGCACATCAATCATAATAATTGTAAATTACTTTACCTCCACAATCTTTTAATGCAAATGTTTCTTCCTATAGATGAAAACCATAAGCTGGTGAGGTGGAGAATGGTTGTCCATGGTGGCATAGATGGGTTTAGTAGAATGATTGTGTACTTAAATTGCTTGGCCAATAATAAAGCCACAACAGTGTTACAGTTGTTTGATTCTGCTGTGAAAAAGTATGGTCTACTGTCAAGAGTGAGAAGCGACAGTGGGACAGAGAATTATGAAATTGGTAGATATATGCTAGAAAGGCAGGGATTGGATCGAGGAAGTATGCTTGTGGGATCCTCTGTCCACAATCAACGGATAGAAAGATTGTGGAGAGATGTTTTTCAGACTGTTCTTCAGGTATACTACCGTTTATTTTACCATATGGAACATCTTGGTATATTAGATCCTCTCAATGAGCAGCAACTTTTTGCATTACATTATAAACACCTCTTCAACTTTACACAGAAGGGACGATTACATTACAACATCATAGCATTCCATCATTGGACTATTTTGAGCCTGTACAAGAAAGTGTTTATGGAGTAGATAACATTGACTTAATTGTTGATGAAATTGGTTCAGACTCAAACTCAGTGTGTACCAGAAGTGCAAATTAATTTATCATGTGACAATTTACAGCTACTGTCACAACTCATTGACCCTCTTGGCCCTAGTGACAATCTGTATAAAATTTTATTCTTTTATAATAATTATGGTCATTATTAATTTTTTTAGAAGAATAAATGACTATTCAGTTCATAATCAAATCACATTATTATCCAAACTATACATAAAGATTGGTTATATGTAAGAAATATAAGTGACTTTATAATATAATCAGTACATGTGATATCTATTCCAAGTTCTTAATTTGTGCATAGGTGACCGGTACTATTCTCTCAATGTTCATCTTCTTAGTCACCTGACTACCTCTGTAAAACACTTGGGACCTCTATGGGCTATCAGTTGTTTTGAGTTTGAAAGTGCAAATGGAAATTTAATAAACTTTTGTCATAGAACACGAAAAATTGACTTACAAGTACTTATAATAAATAAATTTCATGTTGCTACCACATGCATGTGCAGTCTCTACCCCACAGTGTTAAAGTCACTAATATTAATTTGCACTTGCAGATTGCTTCTGTGGTATCTTCTGTATTTTATGTCCATACAGTATATGCTGAGATTCCTAAAGAATGTCCCGCATTTGAACTTCTGCACCACATGCTAAAGGGTGGAAAACAAAAATGGTTATCAATGAAATAAATCATTTATGGAATTAATACAATACATTGTATTATACAGGGAAAAAGATAATAATACAGTTCAACTTATCGGACCATGTTCAGAGGGTTGCTCATTTTCCCGTCTATACATACCTATGAAAGGACTCTTCAACTCCTGTGATTACAAGAGAATAACCAAACAGGACAATAATACAATAGCATATAGAGACATGTCAGATGGAGTGATCAAGTTTGGATTTGCTAAGAACTATTTTAAAAGAAATGAGAAAGTTTATGCTAATGTATTCCCAGTAAAGAGAGCTACAACTACTTTGTTCAGTGTTGATCATATCATAAAAGTTCACCTGCCAAGGTAATTAAGCACACTTTGGACATTATTAAGTCTTATTGCTTCTTTTATACTTCAGAAACCACACCACCATTGAACTTCCAATTTCAAACATTATACAGAAGTGCATCCTGATGGAGTTCAATGATATAATGTACATTGCTCTACTTCCAAGCAACTTTCAATCATCATAAGATACTGAATATAAGTATTCTAATTTCAGACAGGAACTGATACTTTATTTTAACCAAATACAGCACATCCTGTGCATTAACTATATTACATATATTTCACATATATGCTGTAGAAGACATGCGCACCCGCTGCGACATACATAAGTACATATATATGCAATGCATATGTACATATAATGTCTAAAATACATAAGGCCAACATAAATTATGTCACATATCTGCTTAATATGCAACATATATGTTGCTTATATGTTAATACCAGCTGGGTCTTGTTCCTGTGCTTTTTCAGTTTCAATATATATATAAACGCATGGTGGGTATGGCTTAATTGTAATACATTTTCAATTGGGTTGCCATCGCGTCATTGGTGCTGCAGGCCTCGGCAAGCCTCTAAAAACTGGGGCGAAAAGATAACTTTTGCAATGAAGGTAATATTTCTACTTACAATTTTTATGTTAATGCCAATGTTTCATTGAGTCCAAGGCCTACTTTACTCAATAGTATTAACATTTTATGGAAATGTTGCACTGTTTTGAAGATATACAGCAGTTTTATATTGCCACTATAAAAAGTTTTCTGGAATTTACTCGCTGTACCTTAATTACGAATGATTGCAATATATTATACTACTATTGTTTTGAATTGACAGTACAAACAATAACGTCTCTAAAGAGCAAAATGTGTTTTAGAGTATCTCCATTGGCTGTACCTCTCACTTCCGCAACAAATTACCTGAACCTTGATTTAGACTTACTACACAACAGTACAATGGTTGGTACATGAGACAAAAAAAATTGAAAACTACAGCATAAACACATTAGCTAATACCTTACTTTTGTTTCAACACAATTTCTACATGCATACAGTAACTTGCATTCATAACTTTATATTCAAGACATTTAATACATGTATAATAATACAATCTAAACCAGATAAGCTATTGGAGCTAGTACAGACAAATATTTGTTCGGTCGACAGACAAGTATACCAACTTTGTTTTAAATCACTTCATTTTGATTTAGATGGGAAGACAAGACTCATTCTATCATCGTAAGTATTCTTACAAATGTAATATTAAGCAATTTCGTCCTAAATTTCAAGTGTCTCTTCCACTTCATCAGGTATATACTAAGATGATTATATCCCTACCTATTCAACCAATAGCCCTACTGAAGAAAAGCATTCAGTCGCACTCACTGCCTTCTGAGTGGACATTGGTTCAAACTGAAAACAATGAAATAGCCTGCTTAATCTATCATGACAGTCAACAGATTCCAACAGTTGTTTCTTCACTAATGATTTCAGAAATAAAGTTATTGTACTAGGTCTCACAGTTAACTTTCAAACTTTTACAACAACAGTTTCAAATGCAGAAAATTTCTTGCATATCATCACAACAATTCAAAACTGCAACCTATGTCCAGGAAATAATGATAATCAGTTTATACAAATAGCTGAACAAAGAAAGGGGAAGTTCACTGACCAAATAGGTATGTTAACAAAGTTATACACCAAATTATATGTCTCTAAATATTTACAACACGACATACTAAAACTAATAGATTACAGCTGTAATATATTAATGTACATGTATATGTATATTTTCTTCTAAGAAAAACTGTTGCCACATTGGAAACTTACCCGAGTAAAACAATACAACACATCAACTGTCCATTGAGAGATGTTTTCACTGTCATCAATATAGAAGATGCATATTTGCATACCAAACAAAAGAATCCCCAAAATGACATATCTATATATCTAAGACTTCTAAGTTCACAAACTATCGTTTCATGTCAGACGGACAAAAAATATCTACAGTAAAAAAATTGAGATTGGACTTAACTGAAGCAAACATCTATATAAAAAACCTGGAAACTAAATTATTAAAAGATTCTGAAGAGAGAGGTGTTCACTTAAATATAAAATTAATACACATAATGATTTAGCTTCTATCATGGAAGAACATAATCAGATTGTGATGGACAACTATCCAACTGACAGTTTCCAATATTTATTTTGGAAAACACAATACGAGGCCATTAAGACTCCTAGAAAATTAATGAGATGTCATCCATCATTAATCTTACTTCTACACTTTCCATTTCCATTTCCACAGTCTAGAGTCTGGAGCCTTGACAAATCTTCAGTAGAAATATAATTTAAAGCCTTCATAATTTAAAGCCTTTATAATTTAAAGCCTCCTTTTGATGCTCATTTATACCTAAGACTAGGATCACTTTGCAGTAGACCATTGAGATTTCGGAAGAAGTAAGCAAAAGAACAGGTGTTAATGACATAGGTGATACCTCGAAGAAATAGACCAATGAAATCACTGCAGGTTGAAAACTGTAAGTCTAAGCTCCAAAATAACAGCTGTTAATGACATGGGTGATCCTCTAGATCGCTCTGTTGAAATATAGCAATGAAATGACTGTAGGGACAAATACCATAATTATTATTTGATATTATGAATCTATATTGTCATACCTTTGTGTTTGTCAGCAGTATAAAAACTGTTGTACATTGTAGTATATTAAAATGTAATATATATATATATATATGTGAACGCGAATGAGAAAACGTGTCTTGTGCGACTTTTATTGATAGAGTTATTAGCCAAAATAGATGGCATAGCAAACACTTGTCGAAATCGAGATTTCGCTTGCTTTATGATTATAGGTGACTTACTCATCCTCTGAGACTATCTAAAGTCCTCTGGAGTACCTCGCTATACTGCAAACACTCGTTTTATCATAGAGAACGTCAGCCATTGCTATAAACACGGAGCACAGACAACGAAATGTAACGCGGACGCTAACGGGAAATCCATAGCAACGAATTTTATTTCAACAAAGAAAAGGCTCTTACTCGAGCTGTGAACTCAACTAGGGTACTTCTAACTGCTGGAGGTCAAGATGGTAAATGTCTAATCGTGCCACCCTACCTGTGTGAAGAGTGAGTAACATTATCAATGTTTATGATCATTAAAAAAATAAATAACATTTTATAATGTTTTGTAATAGATTTTGATGTTCAGTGATGATGTAGAAGCTCTCAGTGATGTTGATAACTTGTGATGAGATGCTTGAACCTGTTGAAAATACATGTGTTAATAATGTTTTAACTTTAGTTAACAAATATAAACAAAAGGAAACAAATAAAACCAACTGAGTTAACATAACTCTACAGGCATACAAGATAAAACTGTTACAGTTAATAACATCCCAGTTTTATATCAAGTACAACAGATAAATTCCAAGAAGGTAAACAATACATTTTATCTACAATAATCATACTCACCATTTATGAGATTTCCTCCATCAATTTGGGCCTTGGATTGCAGAACAAGACACTCTAAACTAAGGGTGAAGTTTACCATTCCAAATGAATGACAAAATTGGCTATTAACAATAAAAACCAGGCATTTACAAACCACCAAAAGCTTGTTTCTCTCACATGCTTGCGTAAACGGATAGTTTACGGAAAAACGTGAAAATGTTATAAATTGCTTTTTTCTAGCATTTTAATTTTAATTGCTGTCAAAGCTTTGAGGGCGTGTATAACTCAGCAACGGAATGTCATATTGCAAAATCAAAACCATCAGTAAGTAGCTTGAAACATGGAGAATCCGCTGATAGCAAAAACTCAATTTTGAATTTTAGTCGCACAAGTCACGTTTTCTCATTCTCGGTCACATATATATCATGTGATAATGTATGAATATCATTATGTTCATTTCCTGTAACAACCCACAATAACGTGGCCATACCTTTCTTATTTAAGTCGCTGTAATTTTCTAATTATTTTTATGAGAAAAGAATGAAAGTATATTAGTCTATATGTATATATGTGGTGTCAATACATCACATAATTGGTGACGAGGAACACAGGAAACCTATCGGTCGAAGAAAATTTTGTAAGACTAGACCCCTGTCAGATGAAAGTAGGAGAAGTCGTACAACTGCAAGAAGTTTTTTTTTTTTTGCCTATATATATATACTATATAGCAAACATGGCGAAGCATGGATCAGTGGGAGAGTATAATAGCGATGGAGAAGAAGACTGGGTGTCCTACATTGAACGCCTACAGAATTACTTTGTGGCGAACAAGGTCACAACAGAAGCAAAGAAGAGAGCTATCCTATTGAGTGTATGTGGAGCTATCAACTGATCAGAAATTTATGTGCCCCAGTTAAACCAGCAGACAAAGAGTATCAGGATCTGATTAAGTTAGTGAAGGATCACTACAGTCCAAGAAGGTTGGAAATAGTACAATGATTTAAGTTCAATATGAGTTCTAGACAGTCACATGAAACAATCGCTACATTTGTAGCAGAACTCAGAAAATTGTCAGAGTTTTGCAACTACGGAGATATGCTGGAAGACATGCTACGGGATAGAATTGTCTGCGGAATAAATAATCCAGCCATGCAAAGAAGGTTGCTAGCTGAGTCAGGATTAACATTAAGTAAAGCCTTGGAGATAGCACAAGGTATGGAAGCAGCTGATCGTAGTGCTAAAGTGATGCAGGCCATGGAACAGAAACCGGTACTTGTTCAGAGAGTCCAGTCAGTAGGATTGCAGAAGGCCAAGATAAATTTGTGCTATCGTTGTGGTGGATCACACTTGGCATATGAGTGTAAATTCAAAGAGGCACAATGTTATGTGTGTAAACGGAGGGGCCATATTGCTAAGGCCTGTAGGAGTAGTGGAAAGAAGCCTCCTGATCGAAATCAAGGAAAGTCAAGGAGACAAACTCACTTTGTTGAGGAACAACAGACAAACTCGCCACCAAGGGAGTCGTACACATTGTTTACTCTTAGATCGAAAGGAAGTAAGCCAATTCGAGTATCAGTATTAGTAAATAAGCAGAAGATCGACATGGAGGTTGACACGGGAGCAGCTAGAACGATAATTAGTGAGCACACATTTAATGAAATACGGAAGATGGGGAAGCTGGAGTTGAAGACATCAGATGTCATATTGAACTCGTATTCGGGACATGAAATTAAAGTGTTGGGAACGTGTGATGTTGAGGTTGTGTATCAGGATGTGCAGAAACCACTAACAATATTGTTAGAGTTGAAGTTAAATTGGAGAGAAATTCAACAAATACAAGCAACGGAGGTTAGTAGTCTTCAATCAGTGTTATTAAAGTACAATGAGCTTTTTGATAGTGAGTTAGGCACCCTTAAAGGGGAAACTGCCAAAATCCATGTAGATCCCCAAGCAAAACCAGTGTTCTGTAGAGCCCGTCCAGTCCCCTATGCCCAGCGTAATAAAGTAGAGCAAGAATTAGAGAGACTGGAAAAGATGGGAAGAGTTGAAAAAGTTCAATTTTCAGAATGGGCTTCACCTATAGTACCTGTGATGAAACAGGATGGTACTATCCGAATTTGTGGTGACTACAACCATTAATAAAGTAGCCATATTAGACACTTATGCTTTGCCCAAAGTAGAGGATTTGTTTTCAACATTATCAGGAGGACAATCTTTTACGAAATTAGATTTGTCGCATGCTTACCAACAAGTTGAATTAGAGTCTCAGTTCCAGAAATACTTGACGATAAACACCCACAAAGGCCTTTACAAATATAAAAATTCAGCCCCATCTATATTCCAGCGTTTAATGAAAAATGTCTTGCAGGGCCTATCCCGGGTATGTGTATATATTGATGATATTATAACGGGACAGACAGAAGCCGAACACACAAAGAACATTGAAGCAGTACTGCAGAGGTTACATTCTGTAGATATGCGTCTCAAGAAAGAGAAATGTAGTTGGCCCGAAGTAGAATATTTGAGTCATAAAATAAGTAAACACGGTATTGAGCCTACTATGGAAAAAGTCAGAGCAATTACAGAAGCACCTCACCCAAAGAATGTAGCAGAATTAAGAGCCTTTCTAGGATTATCGTCAACGGAACAAAGATATTCTCAATTAGACAAGGAAGCTCTCGCAATTGTTGCAGGAGTAAAGAAATTTCACCAATATTTAGCCAGCAGGAGATTCGAAATTAATACAGATCACAAGCCTCTAATATACATCTTTGATCAACATCGGGGTAATATCACCTCAAGCATCTGGAAGAATTCAAAAATGGAGTCTAATTTTAGCAGGATATGATTATACAGTCAGACACCGTCCGGGAAAGGAAATACCAAATGCTGATGCACTTAGCAGATTACCATTATCAGAGACAATATCGGTTACACTCATCCCAGCAGAATTGATACATCTGGTTGAGCATCTTAACTCTACCCCCAGTTACGGTATCAGAAATTAAGTACTATACTAACAAAGATCCAGTTTTGTCCAGAGTAGCAAGTTTAGTAAGTCATGGATGGCCAAATGACATGGATGCAGAAGAGTTCATACCATATTCGAGAAGGAAGGATGAGCTGAGCATGATGGATGGTTGTGTACTATGGGGAGCACGGGTTGTTATACCGTTAAATTTACAAGATCAAGTAATCAACGAATTACATCAAAATCACGACGAATTACATCAAAATCACCCTGGAATCATAAGCATTGGCTTGTAGTTTTCTATGGTGGCCCAAGATCGAAGATATCGAACGAATAGTAAAAAGCTGTGAAGTATGTCAGTCGACCAGATACTTATCTTATCGGCCAGGGCACTGTTACACCCCTGGGAATGGCCTACAAGGCCGTGGTCAAGACTGCACCTAGATTATGCGGGACCATTCTTGGGAAGAATGTTTTTGATAATAATAGACGCGAATCTAGGTGCAGTCTTGACCACGGCCTTGTAGGCCAAAGGATTCGCAACCCACCAGACCGATACTATTGACCTATAAGGGGGGAGGAATGTAGTATATTAAAATGTAATGTATATATCATGTGATAATGTATGAATATCATTATGTTCATTTCCTGTAACAACCCACAATAACGTGGCCATACCTTTCTTATTTAAGTCGCTGTAATTTTCTAATTATTTTATGAGAAAAGAATGAAAGTATATTAGTCTATATGTCTATATGTGGTGTCAATACATCACATATATATAAATATATGCATTATTAACCCTTTTAACGCGTTGGGCATATTTATATGCCCCTACACGGCTTCCCGTATACGCGGTGGGCATATATATATGCCTATAACATTTAGCAACTGCAAACAACCCTTAAACTATGTTAGAACTGTTTCAAACCTTCCACACATCTTTATCTGGATTATAACTAAGTACTTACCGAGTGAAAACTACCATGTTACTTCCATGAAAGACTGTGAGCAGACAGACTCGACGAAGGAGACGGTCGACGCCCAACTTTCTAGAAAGGAAACGCTTGTCCCGACTTACCTGCTTGGAATAGCTAGCTATAACTTACACTGTAGCTGGAGGAGACATCTAGCTTCTGTAGAATCACTTCATTTGGGGCGTGCATACAACTGTGTAGATACAAAAGCCAAATCTCGAGCAACAACAAAAACGGTAAAAATCACGAAGGAATTGAGAGGAAGCCATCTGATATCATTGTGGTTTTTTAATCAAAACTTCCTGTTCTATAAATAGATTTCATCTCTATATAGCCATAACAACAATACAGAGCTAATAAAGCTTATGACTAGGTCATTATTACATCATCCGCGTTTTGTGCATAGTAACATTAATAAACTAACGCTTTCAAAGGGTTAATTACCAATGATTTTTCTTCCTCCATTTTGCTAGCTGAACGAATTATTGCCATACTTTTTTTTTGCTGATCCAACACAAATTGGTCATTGGTTTCATAATAGTAATTTTTGCTATGTATAGTCGCCACAGGTAACAGAATGTGCTATATTTTGCTAGTCGAGCTGTGGTTTCTGAATTTGCTGCTACATATTTCTCCCACACAGCTCTTTGTGGTACTTGATGGAAGTAATGGCAAATCAGAATTTTTGTATCCGGGTATTCTTCCTGTGATTATATATACAAACTTTATTTAAAACATATACACCTGCAACATGTATGGGATTAGCCTCGGGATAGGTCTTTAAAAATTGTTGTGAAGGTAAAATTATTTACTGTTTACCTAGGTTCGATTCCATTTTTCATCAGACTTGATCAAATAGCATTCAACAGTGATTTTCCAATTCTGTGAAGAAACATAAATGTTTTACAAACCTTTATGATAATAGGCTGTGACACTCTTTGTCGATCTTTCATTTAGTGGTTGAATGTGATGATACATGTTGCTCATTATTTGACTGATGATTGAAAAATCAAGTAATTTGTGGTCAAGCTCAGCACATATTTCCAATGTCATTACATGTTGAGATGTATTCATATATGGTGGGAGGAGTGTACCACACCCACTAACGCCATGAATATTGATTATTGTGACCACTATCATGACATTCATGATATACTAAATTTTGAGCTCAATCTTACATGTAATTGTGCTGAGATTTAAGGTTATGGTATACAGTTTGCCATTAGTTATTCATGAGATACTTTTTCAATTGTATCATAAACTGCAGTTATTCTTATAAAACTGTACAACAATGTAATGAGTATAGATGAAGTTGGCATGTAATTATTTTTTATGGTACTTAATAAAACAGTTGCTGTCTTGGTTTTCTGTGTGGCAGAGATATTTTGAATATGTCTTACATCTCCATTGAGTCCATTTCAGCTTCTTTTTCCTCTCAATACACACATTTAATTCTTTTAGGTGCTTTCATGGGCAAGTGACTGCAATTTGCTGATCACAGCATACTGCTTGTGGTTGATCTCGTACCTTTCTGCTGTTATAATCCTCTAGCCCAACTCTAAAAGTGAATATACAGTGTAGATTTAGTTGTATCTTTATGTTGCCATTCAACTGTTGCTTCCCCTGGCTGAGACCCTGTAGACAAAGCACTAACTGTCTTATTGTCCTGCCATAATAAAAACAGCATGTTGCCACACTGCCTCTGGAGGTAATCCCCTCTGTTTGGTAAGCCCTTTTTAAGATATTTTTTGAGGTCATTGGGGTATCCTACACAATTGGAACGAATTGTTCCACAGGCATATATCCCTTCTTTGTATAGGTCATTAAAGAGCTAAATTGTGAAATAATTATCACATTATATTGTGTAGTATGTTTTTTACCAGTGATCTCGTTAGTTGTTTCACTACTTTTTCACATGGATGTTTTTCTGTTTTGATACCTTGTTTACCAACATATACATACATTGAGCTCAGTATTGTCATTGTTCAGAGCTTTTTCAGATATCGCAGTGATGACTGGTGTAATTTTCCAGAGTCTATCATAGTTTGGATTGGTTTGTTGGTACATGTAATCACTGTTGTTGGTGAAGTGCAGAAATTGTGATATTTCTATGAACCCTATTTCTGGGAATCCTGTCCGCATTTGTTGAGTAATAAGTACTGTTTTTCCTCCAGTAATCGTATAATGTTGGTAGTTGAATTATTCCCATTAAAATCACAAACATTAAGCTTCGATTTTCCTAGGCATTATTGGTTCATATTTATCAGAAGCTTCAGGTGTCAGTATTTGTTTGTTCAGAGATGAGAGACAATAAGGAGGAGGTAAAGAAGAGAATTGTGTGATGAAAAGGTTGTATGGGCCACACAGTACCTTGCAAGGAACAATTAATATTACTTCCAGTTAGGAAAAGCCAATGCTTCATGCACATGTACATCACTATAGATTGAAATGACATTGCATTTATAGTTACTTCAAAAGTATATTATATATAAATATATAATTATATGTGACCACGCATGAGAAAAGATGAGTTTTCACGCATTTTATGATTTTGAGATAGTGTGCAAAATTGCACAGTTATACGATACACTGGCGATTGCTGTTTTATTCCATCAACAGCTTCACTATTATCTTACCTTTCCATTGATACCTTTAAAGAAGCTTAAAGAACTCTGTGCGTTTCACTAGCCTCTGCTAAAGCAACCTGTGTGTGTCTTCATCTACATAACGCAAAAACTAGGACGGAAATTAAAACGGACAGTACAATGTAAGTGCTTGCCACACCCCTAGTAATGTTAATGGCAACATAGATACCAGCAGCACTGTAGCATTTCATGAAAATTTTTTGCTCTATAATTATTTCATTTTTTAGTGACGGCCGATACTGTTAAAATTGAAACGATAGGATATCGATTTTTTTCCATCAAATATTGCTTATATTAATACTTATCAATACGATAGCCACACCCATTTTAATTAAAATGCACAAGGCGTGGTTAACATTATTTAAAACATTTAATGATGAAAAAATTATAACTTATGTCCTCTCTGACCAGATACAGTTCTGCTAAATCAAACTCCTTTTCTACCATGAACTTGTACCCATACTAGACCGAAGTCATATTTTGTAAAGCCTTACTAGTGCATGTGTAATGATGGTGCGATTACAATTAATGGGCGTAATCAGGTGTGATTGTCGTATTAATAGAACGGAAAATTATAATCAATAACAATACCGTATTGATACTGTAAATATCACAAGTATCAATAAAATATTGATATATTGCCTATCACTATTCATTCTGCAATAAGTGCCTGCTTGGACAGACTGTCATGGCAGCCAATGCACACTTTCAACAAAGAATGGTGCTAATTGAGTTAGTTATTATAGTCTCATGATGAGGCTGAATGAGAGTGTTATGATTTCTTTAACCATTTGAGGCATTGAAAAGCGTCTTCAGTTGTACCTCTACCAAAGAAGATGTACATGTATAAAATTGTATGTTTAGTTTATATTTTTGTTTCAATTGATACCACATGCTACAGTAGCCAATCAATGCTCCAGACACTTGTAACTTCATCAAGTCAAGGAAAAGGGTGAAGTGTTGGCTAGAGAGCCTAGTTGGAAGAGAAGAAAAGTCAGAGAAGCCAAGCTACCTTTGTTCTCAATATCGATCTATTCTAAAGTATCACTCCATCATTTATACCCGAGACACTCAGGTCGAAACGTTCTGTCATCAAATAGAGCTGAAACAGCTGCAAGGGGGTATTATAAATATTCCTAGGGTAAACAAGGACCTATATATTATGTCTTTGCATTAATATATTATATAATAATTATATTTTTCCACCTGTTAATTCTATTTTTTATCTGGGGTTGAGTTTGCCAAGTGTGTGTTTACATAATGTCTAGACATATAGTACTTATATTACCAATGATCCTAAGCCTTATTAGAATTCATGGACAATATAGACAGTGATTTTAGTGATGATGAATTTGATGGATATATTAGTGATGAAGAAACAACACAGATACAGGTACAGTAGAAGATGAAAGAGATGGTAATGATACAAGTGATGACAATAATGAAGATTATGAAGCTGCTAAATGAATATTCCAGAGTTCAAGGACCAACCAGGTCTGGTGGTAGATTTGTCTGAAGTAGAATCAATAACATTCTTCTAGCAACTTTTGACTAGTGTTGGGCGATTAACCGGTTTGACGATTAAATCACGGTGTTTATAATAAACAATAATCAAACCGTTACATCTTTGTTTGAGGTGATTATTGATTTGCACGATTATTGCACATGCGCGATTATTCTCCTTTGTGTCAGACCACAAAAGTGTCTTAAGTGAAAAGATGGCTTTACATCAAGCTCAGGGAATGAACGTTGTAAAGAAAAAAAAACACTAAAAGTTGTGTTTGGACTTACTTTGGACTACAGGCAACAGAAGATGGTATTGTGATTGAGTCAGAACAAGAGAGGCCCATTTGTTACAAGTGTAAAAAATCAGTCCAAGCCAAAGTTGGGAATACTACAAATCTCTTTGATTATAAATGTGATAATCGTGATTATATACTGTATGATTCAATTCTCATAATTGCCCAACACTACTTTGGACTGATGAATTGAATCGTCCTATTATGAATGAAACTAACATGTGTGGTGATCAGTATGTAAAAAGTCACGAAGACTATCTAAAAAGCCATCCAAATTCTTCAGTTCATTATTTTACACACGTTCAATTTACTATTAAGGAGCTACATAATTTCTTAGCTATTGTGATCACAATGGCTATTATTAGTTCCCTGAAATATCTTGTCATTGGAGAACAAGTTAGCCATTTTCACTGATAGTATCAAAAAGATAATGTCAAGGGGGTTGTTTCCTACTGTTTCTCAAGTTTTTTCATCTTAACAATGAACTGTACATTTCCAGGGGTCAGCCTGGATTTGTCTATTCAAAATTCACCCACTTATTTTGTATCTTGTCTCCAGATGAGTCAATGTCTAAGCGTAAATGAGAATATGATTAATTTTTAAGGTAGATTGTCTTTTCTTCAATATTTACCAAAAGGCCAAAGAAATGGGGAATGAAGGCATGGTTCTTGACAATGGTTATACGTGCAACTGGGATCTCTATACTGCAAAACGTGATGCACATAATATTAGATGGTTTTCCCTTATCTGCTCATGTTGTTATCTCCCTTTCTACTGATTTGTTTAACAAGAGCTATTGTATATACTTCGAAAATTTCTACACAAGTCCTGACTTGTCGAAAAAGGGTGTGGACGTTGTGGCACAGTGAGACTCAATAGACGAAGAATACCAAAATCATTCTGGACAAACGTCAGGTAGCTGTACTTTCAACAATCCATGACTGTACTATGGTAGATAAACAAAGACGCCCTCAAACTTGTGAGGAAGGTGTTGAAGTCATTTAAAAACCCAAAATGATAAAAGAATATAATAAGTATATGGGAGGTGTTGACAAAGCTGATCAGTTAGTCACCTTTTGTGGTTACCCTCACTTCTCCAATAAATAGTGGAAAGAGTCTGTTTCCACTTGCTTGACACTACATTACTAAATGCATACATTTTGTATTATCAATATACTCCAAAGAATGATCGTTTGTCACACATGGACTTGCTCGTAGCCTTTTATCAAAGTCATCTCAGTCAGGGTTGATCAGTAACTCCATCTGCCTCTCACTCACCTCAGACTTGGAAATTGAATTGGACTTTCCGAGTAGAGGTGAATTTTCTTTACAAGGAAGGTATGTGGATGGTTACAATTATCAAATCTATGGAACTTTTATTACTCATACACACACACAGGGATAATAGTGAACACTCCAGATCGAATGTTTCTGTCACATGCTATTATGTTATGTACAACACTTGATCTACCTGCTAAGGCTGCTGTCACAAAATTAATTTAATATGAAACAGTGGAATGGGGAGTTTGGCTGTTCAATGTGCTTAGACCAGGGAGATAATAAAGATAGTTCACGATCATGGCTCTATAATCCACATAATCAACTGAGAACCCATCTAGGAGTACTGAATGATGTGAAGAAATCGTTAAAGTCAAAACAAGCAGTTAGTGAATGTTGACTTCATTATATATAATTTTAAGGATTACTTACGCTTAATAGGTAAAGGAATATTAGTGTTGGCATCCTCCATTTGATATTGTGAAAGAGACAGTAATAGACAGTAATAGACACAATGCCATTCACACTGTGATATGATTGACATGACAATTTCATGTTTTGGACTTCAGAACACCAAACAAATGTAGAATGCATTTTTGACTCCCTGCTGCATGTAAAAAAATAAGCTTCTTTTAACACGTGTTGTAAATCAATACCTTTGTCAATAGTCTTAATACAGAGATTGTATTCATGGTATCTTGCTATTCTGCAAGAGCTGAAACGAGGTTCACCAATTTTAGAATCAGTTGCCGCCAACTGAGAAATGCAGATTTCAGGTTTGTTTTCAATGCCAGATATTTCAATTTCTACTACCAGATGCTGTTTTTAACAGCCTTAATCCATATAATAAAAAATTTCTGTGCTTGTAATCAGTGATTTCACTTCTTTTGTTTTTCTGTCAAGTTTTCTAATTACCAAACAAGTAAATATTATAATACTATAATCACCTACTTTATTGGTAAAGTTTAATTACAGTTATAATTATAAAAATTTTATTAATTTTTATTACACTAATTATATCAATATGTATTACATTTATCACTGTCATCATAAGTAGCTATATCTTCATAACAATGTAATGATACCAATAATAAAATTTATTAAACGAGGAGGTGCGGTATAAACAACAGCGCAGTAATACACGTAATGCAATGAAATCGCTTCCGCCTGTGCTGGTATTTAAGGGGAGTGCCCAGGGCACAATATGGCGGCAAATTTTGAAAAGCCATATCAATACAACATGGCAGTTAAAATGCGAGAAAACTATCGACAATAAACCTAACCATAGCAACGAACGACGTAGTGCAATTAGCGTAAAAAGCACATGCTCGAAAAATCCCAAAATGGACGCAGAAAACGAGAAAATGGAGGTAATTAGTGATTTTCTTTTACTAATCAATAATATAACAATATTATTAGATTGTAATAAAATACTCAGAAAAGGTGCCTCATGGCCTTTTACAAAAAATTGTAGAGACAATTAGGACTCATGAAGAACCTGTTGAGGTATCGTTTGAGCACACCATCTGCCATCAGTCCACCTCCAGATCCGGCAACTCCAAGCCCCAGACTGAAGCTTCTTCTTCTTGGCGTGCCAAACAACCTCGTGAAGATAGCAGTAGCAGTGGTTTCTCTGCATAAAAAAAAAAAGAAAGGTTCTCGATTATAGTTTGCATTAAAAAATATTTTTTTTTACATAATATTATTCAAGACATAAGTGGCTATGGAGATGGCGATCCCAATCCACCATCAACTGGGGGTGATGATGTATGCCCATTTTGTAGACTGAGCCCCTGCATTATTGCACAACCACCAAACTGGTTGAGGGGGTCAGCACAGGCCAGCCTCAACAACATTACAAAAAGATATAAATTGTATAAAAAATTTTGGATTTTGTTGGATCAGTTAGGGGTCTGGAATGATCCATATTATTTAGCACTAAAAGTGACCAAGACATCCATCAATGACAGAAGAGATGTGATGCCATCGTGCATAGTAACAGTAAGTTATGAGTAATTATCACCCAGCTATCTTAATAATATTTATCAACTTATCACTCATCCTAGGAAGTACGACGAAGATTCTCAAACCCTCCTGGAGTCCCATACACTGACTTCCAACCATCAATTTGATTTCCTAAAATTTGAATGATTATACTTGAGTATATAGATGCATGTGTGGGCATATGTAACAAATGAATGTGTCCTGACCTAGTGGATAGTATGAAGATGCATACCTAATCTCATTTCTGAAAAATTGAGCTGGACCTTTAAAAAAATAAAATTAATACATTTACTAATAATTGTATTTCACTCTAGTCATCTATTTCTTGGTCGTCATACACTGTATCATCATCAACGTCAAATCCATCATTCAATATATCATCTTCCTCAAGGGCATCCTCTTCTACTTCTTGGTCAGTTTTCATTGGTTCAGATTCAACCGGACTACCACCATTAACAAACTTACATGTACAACATGGACAAGTAAAACAAAAAATTCAAATTTTTGTGTATAGGACGACCAGATACCATCAACAAACAAAAATGTTTTCTTCACTAGCACTTTAAATGCAGTGCGTCTGTCTGGCCTTCGAGCATCTAGAATAAAACATTCACTTGTGAAAGATCTCTCCACATTTTCATTCTAAACAACATGGGGAGAATTTGTGATTCCTTGCTAAATAATATGTAAGTATAAGTACTGCCTACCCAATCCATACAAGCTAAATTCATTCTCATAATGAATGTTTCAGTTCCAAAATGAATGCGTTTTGGTATGTATGTGAGTAGGTGGTGGTTGAATGATTCCACCCAGAAAGTGTCACGACACTAGAGTAGACAAATGAAAATCAAAATTATACAGGGACAAGCAATCAAGACTTACTCTGCAATATGAATCAGCATTCACATAAATCAATGTCTCCCTTAGCTTCTTTTCATATGTAGCAATGGCAATCGGGTCAGTAAGTTGAACCTTAGATGGTGAATACCCTGGACGCTTGCAGAAAGAATCAGTATTACACTGTGAATGTTGACCCTAAAGCAATACACTCAAAACCGACAGATTAACACAATAATTTATTATATACCTGATAATGTTGAACAATGTTTGTTATGCTACTACGTAGTTTTGTGGGAGAGTTTTCACAATTTTTCATACAATAATACAAATGTGTTTTAGTACTTTTTCCTACATAAAAGAAGGACATGTCAAATCTTTATAAAACATTCTATCATATAATTCATCTTACTTTTGTCCGACAACTCTGGAAACCAAGTTTTACCTGATCTTTTCAAAGCACCAATTGCTATTGGCTTTTGCGACATTTTTTGTTCCTACAAGGTGATGTCACAATCTGGACAAATCAATAATTCAACATGTATCATGATTCCTACCATGCCATGTGTCGTATGAATTCACTAGGTTTAAATCCTGTGTTATATACATCTTTACAGAAGGTGAATTGTCATGAGCTACCTCGACAACATTCAATCCTATACACAAAAATCAAACTTTAGCTGTCCAAACTATGAAACAAGTTGTACACCTCTCGAAATAACTTGGGGTAACACTAACTTGGTGCATGCTAATTCCCTTGTTTGAGCACAGGTGTGCTCCTTTTTTGACAGCGTCACACATCCAAGGATTTTATGAATGCTAGAGAAGAATTTCATATTACACAATGTCACAGACAAATATCAGAAAGTACCTTCCAGAAATACAAGGGACAGTTGTATGATAGGCATTTGATGTTGAGTCATGCCTAGCGTCAGTTATTACCCACTACAAAAACCAATATAACATTGACAAAATGATTTTGTAAAATTAGTAGCAGTTCATACTTCTCCATATTCTTCATAATCTGGGATGCTCTTCACATCATCTATTGCTTTTTTCATGGATAGATATGTACAGGAACTAACAACATCAATGTATCCCTTAGATTTATAAACTATACAGGACAGTAATACACTAACTAAATTTGTCAAACCTGGTCACTTACCTGACTTGATGTACCGCTTTCCAACACCTCCAATATCAGCAAAATCACAAAAATGAATATACTGGGATGGCAAAATACCAGCACAAGTGAATGCATGGATGAGCCTGTCAAATTAAAAATTAATTCAAAATAACATTTTTGATGTAATACTCCAGACTGTACTTTTGATTTATTAAGTAACTTCCACCAAATACCCTAGAACTGGCCCACCATTGCTTATGCTTACACACTCTACACAAAAACTCTGTGCGAACAACATGGCCCTTCTATTACAAAAAAATTATAAATAGATAAATTCAGAGCATCTTGTCAACACAGAATTAGTAAAATTATGGACACTTGATAAATACCTGGTCAAGACGGGACATGCTCCATTCCACTGAACCACACTGACACTTTTTCATCAATCCTTCAATCAGGTCATCAAATGTTGATCGTTCACACACAAACATAGACTGCTTATTCGTTTCATCATGACCCGTAAATATACCTAATTTTGTTTCAAACTAAAATTTCTTAGTCATGTTACAATTCACATGTATTTATAGTACCTGAAGATTTCAACATGGACTTTGCTGACTTTGAAACGTTTTTATTACTGAGATGTTCTTGGCTTGATCCACTTCCACTTTCAACTAGATCTAACAGAGAATTCATCAACTCCACATTGTCGATAGAGCGCTGCTGTTTAGCCACGAAGGCACGCTTCACTCTATCTAGACGAAGCAAGAACTCCTTTTTAGAGTACTCATTTGAGAAGGCAAGTTCCATTTGGTAACGAGTGCCCAGTCTAGGGCGCTTCTTCTTAGGAGCACAAATTTCAAAATTCGTCGCCATTTTCAATAGTGAAAGAACGAAAACGTGCTAACTGGTCATAGTATAGTACTGTAGTTGTGGTCAAGTGCAAGTGAGTGCTTATAAGCACTGGTGGTCAAGATATTCTTTAACACATGTGGTCACTATTATAATTAATTTTTCCTGGGCAGGGCCTTTTTATACCGCACCTCCTCGTTTAAATTAAATCTATACTACAACTGGTAAATTCATCATAATTTCAATGATTATGGCCATGCACATCTAGAGTAATGAATGTAATATAATAACTAACTTACCCTCTGTATAGGCTGTTACAAACTTGAAGCGAAGTAATTTGCTTCTCTGCATAAGCTAACAAATCTTTTTGCTCTGACACTTTAGCCGTTATTTCAAAACCTTTGCTATATAGTCTATGCTTTTTTTTCCTTTTGCTGATGCATTTCTTTTGTCATTTGCTTCTACCAATTTCAACTGATGGTAAAATATCAGAAAAAGTGTTGTGACTTAGCACAGTAATATCCTCAGTCAATCTAGCTCAGGCATTTCCACTAGGGCACGTCCAACCAGGTTCAACATTACAAGATTCTAACTCAGCACACAAACATTCCATGATAATGTTATCATTAATCGTGAAATAAACAACTAAGCTAACATTGGAGAGACAACTGAAAAGTCTGGCTATAGCTACCGCCCCTTCGATTAGTTATATACATCACTAATCGTGGAGCAATGGATTCTCGCACATCCTCGATGTTTTATGCGAGTCTTCCTGAGCAGCCACAAACTGGCCTGAGAGTGTCTACAAGTAACTCTGAACAATTTTCTATCATGCAAGTTGAACAGAAGTTAGACCGTCTTATAAACTCAGTAAGGTGGTACTAGGGAGTGGGCAGATGCGACTCCAATCAGTTTCAAAATGGATGGAATATTATATAATATGACACTAACCTGGTGTAATACCAACCTTGATATCTTCTGAGCAGCTTCATATTGGTCTGTAATTGAGGAAACATGGCTAAAATCTCCATTTTTCCAATAGTGATAAGTACAAAACCACGAAAGCTATGCCCACCAATCATGGCATTCACCAAGTACAATGCATTTTGAGAAAACGCATAAAGCCGTTTTCTGAAAATTCATTTTACTTTTATAGTTACAAGAGGCTGAAGAAAGCTGAATTCTGTAGCTTTTCGGTGAAACCATAAAATTTACCATTCTAGACACTATCAAACTCCGATCTTTCTCAGAAAGCAACTACAGTTGCCCTACCAGAGTTTCCCGCCGATCAAGCATGAGAAAAGGTGGCTATCTCACTATTTTTGCAATCGCGAGATATTGAGCTAGACGCTAACTTGTTTGGTTCCACGTAAATTCCCGCAATTTAAAATTATTATTATTATAATTCCGTATATTTCCGTAAACGTAGTGAGCACTATGGACATAGCTGGAAGGAAGATGGAGACTGTTTCTACTCAGCGTTTTGTTGAAGACCGAACGATTTAACTCTCTCCTACGATGTAAGAATGACTCAAACATAAGTGAAAGACCCCTTATCAATGTGAAAATGCAGCAAACAGGTGAGTCATGAGTTTTATTAATTCATTATCATTCTTATAAAACAACATTTGTATTTATGTACACTGTGCCTTAGATAAGTGTATGAGTATGCTACTACACTACTAGTTGAAATCTTTTGTACAGCTGGTGGCCATAAAAAGAACCCAAACAAAATACAACAGTAAATTAAAAAAAAAAGGTAGGTAGTCAAGCATTTGACAGTTTTGTCACAATGCTGATAAAATGACAACAACAAAAAAACTAGGTGAAGCAGCAAAAAAAAAGGAAGTAAACAAAAACAGAAATGGGTAGGTATTGTAGTCAAACACCTGTGACCGTTTGTCACAGTGCCGATAAAATGACATAGGTGAAAATCTTGTGTATACAACAACTGTGACAGTTTGGTATATAACAACAAATGCAGGTGGCTCCTAGAAGAACTCTATAGAGTAAAAAAGAAAGAAAAAGATTAGTTTACATAGTAATGTTACATGTATTTCTGTAGTGGTCAGTCCTGCCACAGTTACCACAAACTCGTTTTTTTGTAGGTGGCTCTTCTCCAGAAAAACTGATGGTCGGTCTAGATTGTGAAGTAGTGTGGCGGATGAGCGAGGCATACAAGGTAGAGGACACACGATATCTTTTGTGTCATCAGAACAGAAATCTCTTATTTTTTCATAGAGGTACCACTGCCTCTCGTTCGAAAGCCCTGTAGGGTAAAGGAGTTGTGGAAGTTCTGCTGGAGATGGTGACCAAGTGGCATCATGCAGAAGTGTTATTGTGTTCTCGTTGGTGTTTGAGAACTCGCTAATGTTTACAGTTCCTGGACAGTCGCTGCTAAACACAAACTTATGAATCAGTTTTCTGAATTTAGCTTTAAGCAATTATGGCAATCGAATAATGGAACGATTCTTTGGTTTCCAACTGGCTGTGCAATGTTAACATTTGATGACCTCTCTACAAGTCTGGCCAAATCATCTGTACAGTCTACTCGTGTGTGACGAAATCTTTGTTTAAGTAACCCAAAATAGGCATCAGTGGCAAATTTTGAATGTCCAACTGGCAGAAAAGATATGGTGATGTGTTGGTGAAGTCCAACCATTACTCTTCACATGAAGTACTACTAGTGTTACCAGTATAACAATATTGTTCTTATTCTGTCCGACGCAGTTGTCGGCATTGAGATGTACTGTCTGTTCTCCCAAACCATGATGACTAAAAAAAGGTAGTGTAACATGCTGCATATGGAATTTGCCCCTTTTCCCATATCAACAGCTTCATCAATTAGGAAATTGACCTGACAAGGGATGCTCTCACATGTGACGCCGAATAAACCACATTTGTGTGGAGTTAAAAAATAGATTAGTCCGGGTTGAAGTGGATCACTCGGAAGATGTACCTGCTGGGCAAAATCGAAGGAGTAATAAACACAGATCTCGAGTGAATTGGGTTGATGAGAAGAATTTGGTGGAGGAGGAGAATATATATCATCTTCTGTGAATAAAGCATGTACTTGTTTGGAGGATTCTTCACATGCATCTTTATAATATTTCCTCTCTGTTGTAGCCCTCTCTAAGTGACTGACAGCTTGTCTGTACAACTGAAGTAATGGGAGTAAATCAATGCACACATATGTTTTAACATTTAATTTACATGTAATTGACTTCTGGTCTGCTCTTCTCAGGTGTGTTCACACTCCTTATAAGTGCAGTGCTGTACTTCTGGCAAGTCCAGCACAAATCAGAACGAGGTTTTGTGATAACAACATGTGGAGTGTATTTATTCCACAGCTTCCTTAACCCTTTGAGCGCGTGGGCGTTTCACGTGATTGTTCAATCACGCGAGCGTTGTTGACCTTTTCTGTGTTTTCTCTGAAATTTTGTCTAGCTGTTTCTAAGCCCAATTGCGTGGCAACGGTGACTTTTAAAGAGTTGTTACAGGTCATGGACTGTTTGAATAGACTCGTTGAACATTGTTAAAGGCTGAAGTTCGTTCTCCGTCCGCCTAGCACTCAGTGGTCATGCATTCAGATCGAGGTAACTATTATTAATAATTGTATAATTATATATATATATATATATATATATATATATATATATATATATATATATATAGTAATATATAAGTAATTATTGTATGTGTGTTGTGTAGAATATTAGTTGGTTTATATACATTTTTTAAATGGCTGAATGATGGTGATGAATAATGTATTACATAGTCAATATGTATGCATGAAATGATGTATTTTGCTTACAAATATCTTGCTGGATCTACATATGTATGGTAAAGGCGAAAGCAAGGTACAATACATAAGGGTACGTTACATTCTTTACATGAATATACTGTTCTTTTTCTTCCTTTTCCTTTCTTAAAACTACATACAGCACACTCAAACTGTGTCGATGGTCTTTCGGATGATGCTGGATTTTTGTCAGGAAAATGTCTTTCCAAAAGTCTGGCTGGTGGAGGTAGAGATGATTTGTTTCGGCTTGGATTTTTCCCTGTACTGACATCATTGTACTTTAGCAACAATTCCTTTGCCAATGTAACTCTAAAATCTTTATGAGAAAGATATTTCGATTGTATGGACATTTTATACAGAAGGTAAGCATTGACAATTGCTAGATCGATCAGGTGGAATGCTGCTCTTTTCCACCATTTTACAGTTCTATGTTTGAAGCCGTAGTATGATAGAAGTTGATCGGACTTGTTGACCCCTCCCATATATTTGTTGTACTCATCAATCATCACAGGCTTACGAATCTCCTCACGACCACCAGTAACCAGTCTTGTTCGTTTTCTCTTTGAAATGATTTCATCATTGTGGATTGAACTGATCATGGAAATCAGTCGTTTATCTTTCCACTGGAGGGCGGCACCTAGATCTCTTGTTCTCACTTCTCCCTTCATTTCATCTCCCTTTCTTTGTTTACTTTTATTTTTGATCCATTCTTCAGGCATTCCTTTCCTATTTATACGTACTGTTCCACATGCACCTATTCCTTTCCTATGTAGATCTTTATAGAGTATTGGTCCAGAATAATAGTTATCCATGTACAGATGATGTCCCTTCCCTTCTAACCCCTCCATCAGTCTCAATACAACAGAGTGTGTTACTGTATGATTGGTAGAATGTAATGTTTCATCTTTGCCTATTCAAAAAAAAAGCTAAGTCATAAATTCAATTACTCTGTACTAATGAATTATATACCTGCATATAGTCTCCAATTGTATGTGTAACCTGTGTTTGCATCAGCAAGTACAAAGGCTTTCATCCCCCACTTAGTTGGTTTCTTGGCCATGTATTGGATAAAATATAAACGACCCTTGAACGAAATCATTGATTCGTCTATTGAAACCTCTCTACCTAAATTGTATGCTAGTTTGAAATTACCGATTAAATTTTCGTATAATGGCCTAATTTTAAAGATTAGATCATATCCTGGGTTTCCCTTTTTAATTATTTTTTTGTTGTCATTTACATGTAAGAATTTCATAATAAGAGAGAAGCGGTCTCTGGTCATAATTCGAGAACAGGTATCATTACAGTATGGCCATGTTGTTACCCAGTGGTCTTCTATTTTGGGGAAATTGATAATACCCATTACAATCATTACACTCAGGAACTGCATAAATTCTGTAATAGTGTGTAGTTTCTTTCTCCAAAATCATAATCGTGATTTAGGTGGTAGATCATTCTCTTTTTCTTGTAGGTATTCATCAGCATATAGATTAGTTTGAGCAACTATGTTATCTCCAATATCCTGTGTGAATAGAAGCTCAAAGAAATCAATAGGATTTTTATTGCTCATATCCTTTGAGCAACTAGAAAGCCCAGAAAATTCTGGCAGTGACAGAAATTCATCTGACATTTGCACATCATTTTCATCAGCATCTTCATCTTCAGAGTCATCATCAATATTATTAGAATCATTTGCATCTCTCCTGTATACTCTATCATCCTCATAGTCATGTTGCTGTGATATCACACTCAGATTGTCATCACTTACATATCCATCAAAGTCATCTTCACTCTCACTTTCATCTACAGGGTCATCAAGAACTAACTGCAAAACTTCATTGGATGAGTTTCATTGGATGAGTTTCATTGGATGAGTATCTACTAGCCATACTATTGTTTATATTAATTTTGTGAAATGATAATAATACTTACATAAAATAACAACAGGGAGGAGCTGTGGTCAGGATAATTTTTTTTTACACCTGTGACTAAATATAGGCGCGCCGCGTTTAAGTAAATTGTGCACGTGCCTATATTTAGGCGCAACGCGTTCAAAGGGTTAATTAAAGTACTTTGGCGAACCACTCTCTTACCATCTACTTTTTCAGTTGCTGATTCATATAGCTGCCATACCCCTTTTTTTGTACAACCGGAGGGCAATAGTTGAACGTTATATTTCTTATACCCAGGTATTCGTCCAGGTAGAAGTATGGCATTTTTTTCAGCATTGCTGAGAATGTACTTCACAGCGGCTTGAAGTTCCTCAACATTCAGTGAGTGTTGAGGCTGACGATTGGTATTACTATGTGTTTGAAAGACAAATTCAGTTGATTCGCGGTATAGGTCCATTCTTCATGTATGCAGCTCTAACTGCTTCTAGTCTCTTTTTCCTAATGCCATGAAGAAAAAGAAATGTCTTCCTGCAAACCTTTGAGAGAAGTAGTCATTATTTTCACACTAAAACAACACTAGTTTACATAATGTTGTGAAGTACACTTACTGATTTTCCATGGTGATAAAAATGTGTGAACAATGCAGCTTATTTATATCTCTAGAGAATGTATTCACCTTCAAGATCCAAGTCTTCATCCTGCTCTTCATTGTGTATTAATTGTATTCATTTGTTATAAGTACATCTATGATAATAATTACTAATTAGCTTACCTTCGGGGTCATCCTCATTCCAAAAATAATTGGTAATGAAAGGAGTGCTTCTTGGTCCGATGGGGTCAGTGAGCTTTGAAAAAAGCTGTTTAAAGGCCCCCATACACGATGCAACATGTTGCATGCAACTAGTCGCGTGCAACATGTTGCATACAACATTTTAATACACACTGCTGCAACGATGTTGTTTGACTTCTATTGGTTTCTATGGTAAAACAAAAAAATGGTTGTTAGACAGAAAGTGGTGATTGCTACTATTATGTTAGTTTTGTCAATGATACAAAGGCGTAGACGCAAAAATAGAAGGAAGAGAAAAGTATGGGTAAGAGAGTGGATCCAAAACAGGGATAGACATGGTGCTTACCATCAATTAATGCAAGAATTAGCGCTTGATATAACCAGTTACTGTAATTTTGTGAGAATGAATGCAACAACATTTGAAAAACTACTAGGAAGAGTTGCTACCCTAATAGAACGCAAAGACACAGTAATGCGTAAAGCTATTTCACCAGGAGAGAGATTGGCCTTAACACTTCATTTCCTTGCAACAGGTACATAAGTTATTGATTTGTCATAATTAATCCACTGCATGTACATGTACTTACTACAAACAGGTGAAACATATGAAACCCTAAAATTTCTGTACAGGATACCTTCCCAAACGATTGGAGCAATTATCCCAGAAACTTGCTCTGCTATTGCTACAGTTTTAAAAGATTATTTGAAGGTATGTTAACAACAAACACATTGATACTGTATATAGGCAGACATTGTTTGAAAATTTTTTAATCATAGCTGCTTAATCCACTTCCAAAACTTAATCCATCATCTGAATATGAAGAGGTGGAGTTGCATCTCGACTTGGATGTAGTGACGAATGTGTAGAGCTCATTCCATAGGTAGTATGATTTGCTATGCCACTTTGAGCATGAAAAATAATTGTTTGGATCTGCAGCTTTGCCCAACGCCTTGCTTCAATACTTTTAGTTGATTTTAGCTCAGCTGCTACATGTTTCCCAAAAAGGTCATACTCATCTACTTTCTCTGTAGAGTTTGCAGCAGAGTCAAGGTATGAAAGTGCTTTTTCTATTAACTGGTCTTCATGCTGCTCTTTCTTTTGCCGTTTGGTTGCTTTAGTCAATTGTGGTGATGTAGGACGTTTAGTCGAATGCACATGTGTAGAAGTAGATAATTCACTTTCTTCTTTGTCACTTAAATTTGAGATATCATCATCCCTCTCAGCAACCTATAGAATATACACATAAATGTAATTTGTATGCATAATTTATTATTAATTTTATTCTACTTAATTCACATGTAGTTTCCAACAACAGAAATTCAATGGCTGAAGATTGCACAAGATTTCTCAACAAAATGGAATTTCAATAACTGTATTGGTGCTATGGATGGAAAACATATTCTGATTCGACCCCCTGCTAATAGTGGATCATACTATTTTAATTATAAACACAACTTTAGTATTGTGTTACTGGCACTAGTTGATGCAGACTACAAATTCACATACATAGATGTAGGTTGCAATGGACAGATTTTGT